>JAUTXW010005286.1:317500-942500 GCA_030620095.1 Kuschelorhynchus macadamiae | reverse complement strand
TTGTTAGATAATTTTTTGAAATACAACTATAAAGAATTATATTTAGTTCCAACGTCATAATTATCACCCATTTTTGTACCACAAATGTGTACTTCCTTTTTAAGTTTCGTTTTTGTAGTGTAGGTTAGTTTTTACGTTAAAGGTTTATGGAAGGTCCACTGTGCCCCTTATAGCAAATGTGCTATTTTATCTGCTGGAATTTTTAACTAAGAAAATAAATTTAAAGTTTACAGACATCGGAAACCATGTATTCTAGGCTTTTAATGAGGAGATATAATACTCTCACGCCGATTCTGAATTATAAACAAGTTGCTTTTTCTCGGGCAGATTTAGAGTTAGAACTAAGATCAAAGTGCGCTGAACATAAGGTAGCCAAAAAGTTAAAGCCCAATTGTTCTATTCATCTATTAATTATACCTTAAATTATCATTTTTTAAATGTATGTTATCAACTTGGCGGCGAGCAACAATATAAATATATATTATATATAAATGGATACATTTCAAAAAAGTATTTTGGGTGTTTTAGTAAATTGTGTCCTCTTTGTCATCGGATGGTGAAGAAATGTAATAATCGGAAAGAAATATGTACACTACCGAACGAAAGTAGCAGATTTTATAGGTAATGTTACTGAAAAATGAGGTTCTTCGTTACTGAAAAATATGTGTTTTTTTTTCAAAAGTTATTTTGTTTAAGTATTTTACAATGTATTGCGATATACCTACTACCTATATCTAATAAAAAACTGGGTACCTTGAATTCGTTTTTTGTTATGAAATAATTATTGCTAGACGCGAAAAAACTTCGAACTTCAAATCAAAGAAAAATATTATATTGACGAACGTCAAATAATGAATAAAACACATCTGACTACTGCAAAATTGCATATATATATAATATATATTTATATTTTTGCTCGCCGTCGAGTTGATAACATACATTTAAAAAATGATAATTTAAGTTATAATAATAGATGAATAGAACAATGGGGCTTTAACTTTTTGGCTACCTTATGTTCAGTGCACTTTGATCTAAGTTCTAACTCTAAATCTGCCCGACAAAAAGCAACCTGATTATAATTCAGAATACTCAGAGATGTAATACTCAAGAGAGTATTACATCTCCTCATTAAAAGCCTAGAATACTTAGTTGACATACACATACATCTTTTCCGATATTTGTAAACTTTAAATTTATTTTCTTAGTTAAAAATTCCAGCAGAAAAAGAGCACATTTGCTATAAAGAGCACAGTGGACCTTCCGTAAACCTTTAACGTAAAAACTAAACTACACTACAAAAACGAAACTTAAAAAGGAAGTACTCATTTGTGGATAAAAATGGGTGATAATTTTGACGTTGGAACTAAATATAATTATTTATAGATTTCAAAAAATTATCTAACAAAACTCCGAAAAATACTCAAAAAAAAATAAAGTTTGACGTAAATGGACGAAAACGAATGACCTAACTTCTATTGTGTTCCGCGCTTGGAGGGTTTTACAAGTGGACGCTAGATGACAGCTTCACACGACTGCTATCTTTGTCACATTTGCCCCCTGATAGGTTCGATGTATTTGGCCCTAAACTTCACTTGCCCGAACCTACATTACACATAACCGTCACTGGCGCTAACAGTCGAAATCCCGACACATTGGAATGCATGGAATTCGTCGTTGGCCTTAAACGTTGAAATACATAAACATGCACGCCAATGATGTAAGAAACTTCTGTCACTGTTGCCAAAGTGCATTATTGTTCTAAAGAAGTACATATTTCCGACAATATTAGTAATATTGTCAATTGTGTTTACTGTTTTTTTATTTATGTTTGATAACATGTTATTAATATTCCTGAATAATAAGTTTTAAATCGTTCTCAAAGAATTACCTAGTTTATAAAAATAGCAAATAGCTACGTATTAATTCTACTGCTACCGTATCAGTGTTAAGATACAATAAAATAAGTTTTACTAACATGACGAAAAATGCCTGTAAATTGTTAGTTGGTTGTGAAACGTGCAGAAATAATATGCAAGCTTTTACTGTGTTCCCGATAAGTCCTGAATTCTCAGTTTTTCGCCCATTTAAATGCAATTTCAAGAACGAGATTACTAGAAAGTTAGATTCAGCAATTTAAATGGGCTATCAAATTAGGACATCAGAAAGTATATTGTAACATACATATTTTATATTGGTAAGCCATCTAGATTCTTTTTTTGTGTATACATCTATTTTCTTTAATGTTCCTCTTCGGATTTTCTTCAATATATCGGTTTTTTAATGTATAGTGCACACTAAATGTTAGTTAAAAGAAAAACCTCGACAAAAACATTTGTATTTGGTTGATAACATGATTATGATATATAGTTGTGTTTGCATTTTTAGGAAAACCAAGTAAATTCATGGATGTATTAACCACAGTGGGCTCCATCTTGGCAAATCGGGGTATGTATCTCAGGCAACAATAAAAAATGAAAATCAGCTTTGCATATAAAATTATGAGTAGTCAGACAAAGCAGTGAGGAATGCTTCCATAGTCCATCTGAGAATAAATATAGAACTGCTGAGGTAATTCATATGTCAAAATAATTATATATTTTAATAATAATGAGGCATTTTTTCTTTTCAAAATATTTTCTATTTAAAGATAACTTTTAGAAAAATTTGTTAAATAAGTAGCAAAATAAAGTGCTTTGACGATTTATTTCACATGAAGAGATCCATATACTTATCATTTTAAAAAGATAACTATTACTCTCATACAGAGCCATGCTTACCCTAGTTTTGGCCTGGGACAAAATTTATTTGGGGTCTGTATTTTCAAAAAAGGCAACCTATTTTGTTAATGTTTAGAAAATGTAACACTTGTGTCTTCAATGTTGGAAAACCCCTCGGAACCCCGAAGGTATTTTGATGTTCTCTATTTCTTCAATGATTTAAATGAACAGTTCATTCATAATAGGCTCTGGGGAACAGAATTCTCTTTCAATAAGAATTTTTTGGTTTACTTTTATCTTTTGAATACATTTTATTTTTAATGGTAATATATATAATTTTATACATCTGACTAGAGAACCCTTATTAAATAAAGAAATTTGGTGAAGTGTCATAACCAAATCGTTCCTACCCCTGTGTTGATATTATTGGAGATATCTCTATTTCTAGAAATTAAGTTTCCATTGTTTAAAAAATACATTATTTATACACTAAACGAAAGAACCTTGAAAAGAGTTGATACTTTTGAAGACTTGGGAATGCTATTGAATTCCAAATTTACTTTTGCCAAATACATAGATAATATCACGAATAGGACAATAAAACTATTAGGCTTTATTTTAAGATGTCTTTGACCTTATATATATATATATATATATGTATATGTATATATATGTATATGTATATATATATATATATATATATATATATATATATATGTATATATATGTATATGTATGTATATGTGTATATATATATATATATATATATATATATATATATATATATATATATATATATATATATATATATATATATATATATATATATATATATATATATATATATTTACTTGTTTTATATTTTGATAGGTTCCACTTTGATTTTGTAATTTGTCTAAAAATGTTAATGACTATTTTCTGTTAATATATATTTATTTATTTGAAAAAAACATTGTTTTTTATAAAAACAGACCAAAATACACAAACAAAAAGGAAGTGTTATGATAACTAAAATCATTTAAATTTTCCTCTACACTCTACAAGGTTTTCTATGAGAGATGAATAAGAATTTATTTATGGCACAAATATAATTGAAATTTTAATGTAACTTAAATGCTTTTATTGTCTAAGAATTCTGTCTTATTGACAAATCTGATTTAGATATTGAATTAAATTTGCTTATATAATTAAAAATATTGAGCTGAATTAAGATGTTAAATGAATGGAAAAAGCAATGGTATGTGATTGTCTTGTATGACCAGTTTGGATGAAATAGGGAATATTCAGGATGTTACTGGAGTGGTCCCATAGCAAACATATTAAATATAGCGGAATGATGCCATATTTAACATGTTCTACATGTATACACGAGCGCGAAAGACAATCTATACCACATTCACTATATTGCCAGGAAAAAAGTATTGATGTTAATATGGTGATTCTGGTAAAATTTCATATGCAATGGACTCAAGGCGTCTAAAATTTTAACCTAAGTTTAGGCTTTATAACTTGAAACTTTGTATAAAGAAAACTAACAAGGATGAAATAAAAATTACTAAATCAATATAATAAACAACAAAAAGTAAACAGTAATATTTTATTCCCATATTTGTAGGTACTCATTATATAAATGTCTGTTTATGATTAAGTTATTAAGAATTAGTTTGAAGATGACTTCATAAAGTCAAATTTTCAATGTGGAATAAAATATTATTTTTTACTCTTTAGTGTTTTTTTGAAGTAGATATTGTGAAGTAACTCGCCAGAAGCGAATCCCATACCCTGTGTCTGTGAAGTCAAAGCCAAACTTATTCTTAATTACCAAAATATATTAATGTAACGAGTGTTTTGTTTTACTATCTCTATTCGCTTGGTGACTAAAATTTTCCAGATGGAATATAATATTATTTTCCAATTTTAGGTGCATTTTTTGAAGTCAGTTTAATTTTTATACATCTTTTATTTCATCCTTTTTAGTTCTATTTATATGAGTTTTATTTTAAAAGTCATATTTAATAAATAACCATAGAATATCTATGTAAATTCCTGATAAAATGGTGAACGTCATACTTTTTTACAATATGCTAGCTGTGGGACCACTCGAGCAATATCCGGAATATTCTCTGAAAAGTTCATCCAAATTGTTGAAACCATCGCAGAGTAATCGTTGTACATACATAAAAAAATGCATAGGGTGAAATTGATAACCTCCTTTTTTGAAGTCTGTTAAAAATTGCATTAATATTTGTGACACGGCCAGCTAAACAAAATAAAGGAAATGCCTGTAGATCCACCATTTTTTGTCCAATTGTAAATATTTAAAAACTAACATTCATAGAATTTAAAGTTTTATAGGAATATAAAAATGCATATATGGCACAACTTCTGATATATTTATAACATACTTCCACAAATAAGCATTTAGTTTGATCATTTTTTTGAAATTATATGGGATCATTATTTAAATATATGTAGTTTTTTTTTTTCGTTTTCTTTTTAAAATTCAAATAGCATAAGTTCACCAGTGATTATTTTTCTAAGTAGTGCCATATCTATTTCATTCATTTCTTTTTTTTTTTAATAAGTGTGTTAATGTTTTTGAAAGTAATTAGAGATTTTCTTTATTTTTAGTATGCCCAAGGATGACCATTATGTAATAAGATCACCAACAAGATCGAAGCTCTAGAAAGTAAGAAAATGATATCTTGGACTGTGTCATTGGTTAAAATCTGGCCTTCTTACCAACTATACCGATTCAGTTATTGCCAGGGGCGAGGCATGTGAAAACAACCCCTTTGTGAGTTGAGAAAACCGATTACATCATAAGAAGATAACATTTACTGTAATGTGTTTTAAATAAAATTTATGTTTAATATAATCTTAGGTTTAGATTTATTCTGAAAACAAGCTATATAAGGACTTATTCACCATTTTGTGAAGTAGGTTTTTATTTATGCCATTACAATGTGTCTTGACTTATTTATGAATAGACTTTTACTTCTTAAAACTTTTTATTGCTTTATTTCCTAGCTGTAATAGTACACTCAAATAATCTATGCTAATTTAATTAAAATTTGGATGATTAATTGATGTAATTGAATAAATTAGTTTTCTTTACATTAAGAGTCAGTTTAAAATGATCCAAAAACCATTTAACCTTATTCATGTCCTTAATTAATAAATCCTACACTTCTTCCTGTGTATTACTGGGGAAAATCAAAATAAAGTCATCAGCATAGGCTGGCTCAAAGCTCCTCCTACTTTAACATAATCAGATACATTTTAAAAACTTTTAACACAGATCCTCCACATCATATAGCTATGCACAATGTCCAGTAGCATAGCCTGAGGGATTGTGTCAAATGCCTCACAAAAATTAGAAACTTACACAGATGTATAACTTTTACAAATATTTGTGACTAAATACACAAAATGATTTAAAATATATCATTTTTTAAAATATAGCTATTATTATTACATCCAGGGTTAGGCTTACTCCAGACTGGACTCAGAAAAAAATCATACAGTCTCTACATAAACTTAATTAAAGTTATCATAGGAAAAATACAGGTATCTGTATTTTAAAAACAAGACAATGTATCTTGTTAATCTTTTCAGAATTTGAAAGCTTGCTTCTTTAGCTTTAAGAAGCCAGTTATTTTGATTACTTCTTCAATTCATTAAAAATAGTTCGTTCACATCTTAAATCTAGCTTCAAAAACCACCACCATATTTAGTCAAAAAGAGGGGTAGCAGTAATTCATTTCTTATGAAATTTGTAGTCAGACTTAAATTATTCATATTGTAAAAAAGTGATGTGAGTTGTAGCATTTTAATCAAAACCAATGCAATCTAAGCTTCAAAAATGATCATAGGAGATTAAATATCAGTATTTTTTTATTGTAAGGGTAAAAAACTCACTAAATTATATGTAGCTTCATTACGCAATGCAAAAAAAATTAAAGAAATATGGATCACTAAAACATCTGTTTTTGTATAATTAATAATTATGGTCTGTTGCATTTGGAGAAATTGAAAAAACAAAACAATTGTTTTTTAGGATCAAGATCAAAACTTTGGATATTGTGATTTAAGTAACAGTTTTCCATCTCAAACAGACCTTACCATCAAAATGTTTAGCTAACGTTTGAGAGTTAAGCTTTGCTGAGGAAGGAAGTATAACATTGGAGTGAAAAACGAAAAATGTATTCTCTTGATGTCACAGAGTCTAAGTGGACATTTGTTACTTAAAAGTTTTTATTGAAATTTACCAAGTTCTTTCTCATTATATTTTCTTATGGGAAATTATATAAATCATTTCTCTAAATGAACTTTCGAACTAAAAAATCTTCTGTTGTTGACTCTGATGTTATTTATTGAAAGCTTTTTACTGTACTTAAATTTGTAATAGTTAATGTAATTGTATGATTTTTATGCATTCGGGCACAAACAAATAAATCAGTAAATTTATGTGTTTTAATTAAAAAATTACAAAACTTATTCCTAGTTATTATATATTATATTTATTTTAGCACTTAATTTTTTCTTTTGGAGTTAAACTTATATTTTACTTCTAGTTTCAGTATCTAAGTTTTATTACCTGACTGTATTAAATATTTTAGGTTTCATTACTTAACTATTTTTCTATGTTTTGTACTTTATTATTTCTTTTGTAAAATTAAGTTTTCTTTTTATATAACAATATATTAAATAAATACAAACATTGTGAATTTGTAAACTAGCAAAATGCTAAATAAAGGATAATAATGTAATATACTCACTATACCATGGTCTATAGCTGTATGTGCATTATTTTAAAATTATCATATTAAAACCGTGACAATTAAAATTGAAGATAGGTTGTATCAGAAATACTTTTACCAACAACAAAATATAATAACAATGACAGGCAAACAAATAGTATTTTTATCATCTAAAATAATCAATTGTCATCTAATGATGTACAGGAATATTGATTATAAATTGAACACCTCATTTTTTTGTGGGACACCCATGTTATATTATGTCCATTAAATAGGCATCTTTTTGCTAATCATAAATATATTAGGTTTGATATCTTTACCTTTAAAGGCAATTGAGAAAAACCATGACATAAGAGGCAAGTTATTCATATCTGTGTTATGTTTTCTCTAACATCTCTGATAATAGATATATTGTCAATTTCCTGTGTTCAATGTGTCAAACCTAATATAATTATAATTAGCAAGAAAAGACCCATCTGATGGACATATACAGGGTGTACCATCAAAACAAAAAAAAATTGTCATGCTTTTCCAAAAAACAACCAGTATACATAGAAACTAATAGATTAAAAATCTACAACTTCTGCATTTACCATTTTTTCTACCCCTTTCAACAAAAAAGTTAAATGAAGGTTTAATTTATGATCAATCAAAATTCGTATGCCATCATAAAATGCTTACTTCCTTTTGAAGTATTCAAGATTTTTGTGTAATTATATAATATGATTTGTTCTTAAATTCCAATGGGATTTTATAATAATGACATTATGTCAAAGTCAGTTAAATAAGATATTGTTTAAACTAGATTTTTCTCAATTACAAATTATTTTACTTAATCCAACATTAAACAAAGCACTACAGGTATTATAAGGGATAATGCTTTTAGTCAATGTCTATCCCTCTTGAAACACTGTCTCAACCTTAAGGTTTGGAACTATTTATTTAGAAAACTTAACATTTACTTGAATAAAGATTCTAAAAGATATACCACAATTTTTTTTAACAATACGCATTCTTATAAGTTTGGCGGCCAGTTCCCAACATATGGTAAAGTCAACAATAAGATGTAATATTTTTTGGAAATTCTATAAGATTAGGCTATAAAAGTTTATATTTTAAAAGTTAATTGATAAAATAATTTACAAGATCTAAACTACTTTATACCAGTTAATAAACTTAAGAATCTGAAAGCATGAAATTAATTGAGGGTATCTTCGAAAGACTTTTGTCATTTAAAATTATATCATGCACCTAACTTTTTCCTAAACCATACGTAGATTTAAAAAAAAATTGAAGATGTGATGTGCGATATCTGGCATACTTACTAAATTAACTTATTACTGAATTGTGTATACCAACTGGAGAAAATATATAAATAGGCCACAGTTAATATTTTTAAAATATGGGGAAAAATTATTTAAATTTCTAATCCACTTTAGCTATATATCTTTAATTAATATACAAAATATGTAATACACTTTAAAAAATTTATTCAACATGGAATTAAAAATAAAGTTGACACTACATTTATCATATGGTGCATCTTTTTTATTTCTCAAACTACACACTTTCTCAGCAACAGTAATTATAAATGAGCAACTTTATGTGACAAGCATATTTAGTAAATTTATCCACTTTATGTGACAAGCATATTTAGTAAATTTAAAGGTGCAGAATTTGAAGCTTCCATATAACAAAGAGGCCCAATTATTACATTGATGGAATGGGCTATAACTGGGGCTATATGACACTCAGATCAATACCCGTAACTAAAGTCTTTTCTTTCTTCCTATGCAAACAGGGCAACAAAGAGTACTACAAAGTATGACTATTATATACACGTCACTAATATCTGCAATGCACATACATATGAGCAGAACTAACTTCCTAAGCCTTGTCTACGATACCTATATCAAACATCAAGACTTGCATTGGTCCTAAAACAAATTATAATTAATAAAGTACCTGTATGAATAACAAGCTTAGGGAAAATCATTAAGAATCTTATAAAACCCTAATCAATATGTGACTGATAAAAACTGATTTTTAGATAGGTATTTGCTTAGGATCAGGATAAAAAATGAAACACCAAAAAAACTTAAAAAAAAGTAGAAATTATGTGTCTCAAAAAGCTCACAAAACAAATTAGTTGAAAGATATATATTCAAGCTTAAAGGCTTTTGTGGATTTTTATATGGTCTTTTGTTTTATCTTTAGGTAGGGAACAACATCAACAAATAAGACTATCTGAGTGTAAAAATTGAAATGGTTGCAACTTTATACCATATTCACACTATTCTAAAATAAACATACCCAGTTTAAAAGTAGAAGGTTTAAAATCATCTCGATGCAAACAAGCAATAACCTCTTCCTGGGCTTCAATATTCAATCTTCATTATTCCATTAAATAGAAATTATCTTGTGATAAACAAATGCTTTATAATAAACAAAAAAAACAATAAAAATATTTTCAATTCAAAGTTAGAATACAGGGAAATACGCTATCATTTTTTCATGGTGTAGTTTTGATTAAAAATGAATAAACAAACAATATATTTATTTTTATCAATAAAACTTGACAACACAGGAGGCCCATTTAAAGAATTTTTAGCCAGTAGCGTAGCTCGCCAATTCGCTATTTAAAGTGTCGGGCTAGCGCCGCATTCCACACATTCCAATCTGTCGGGATTTCGACTGTTAGGGCCAGTGAAGTTTCGGTCCACTAACTGTTTGGGCCGATGTAGTTTAGGGGAAAATACGCACTACCCCCTGATACACTTTTAGAAGTTTTAGAACGTAGTATAGTAGCAAGAATCATAAACCACATAGGATAGTTACTTCTCATAAGCAAAACGTTCGCCGTTTCTCGCCGACCGCAAAGGTTAATGACCGAGTGAGTGACGTACTCCGGCCTTATCAGTCTAAAGATTTAGTATTAGTTACGTTGCTCTGTAACAGAAATTTGCCTTTTAGGCATTGTTTTCTCAATATTCTTTAGTTTATACAAGTGGTAATAGGTCACACAAGTTTGAAAAAGTATTGTTCGTGCATAGTGAAACATAATTAGCTAAGGAAAGAATTAAAACTTCTTTTATAACTGATATGTTAACTTCTTCAGAAGTCTACAACAAAAAACAATGTAGCAAGAAGCCTCTGTAGGTATTGTGTTTTTTGTTTCCGTTTTCGTTGTAAAAGTGGTTATATTTAGGTATTTTTTGTAATCTCTAGAAAACATTATTCTTTAATTTTTTGAAAAAAAAATATATATTATATTTTTTATTTTCCTAATTGAGAATCACTTTACCTATTTGCTTTTTAAATTAATACAATTAGGTACCTAAATTAAGGAAAAGTGCTTATTTCTATGTAACGATTTAGGGCATCCTGTCATAAAAGTACATAATATAACAAAATTTCATGAATTAAGAAAGCACTCATAATAATAAATTTTTGTCTTGACATAATGTTTAAATTATTTCCTAATCATTTATTTTTAGGTCCAAATATGAATTTCTAAAACATTTTGATGAGCAATTGACCATTGCTTATTGACATAAATTCAGAAGGTAATGTTGCTCTTATAAAATTTGTCATGTATTGCATTAAAAATCAAAATTACAGCATCAAAAGGCTAAACCATCCTCCTATAGAAATAACGCATTAAACGCGTTTCTAGCAGGCCCGGCGGCGTCACTGTAGCAAGGCCCGCTCTCGCTAAACTGACTGAAATAAATCGCCGATGTAACTATCCTGTCTGGTTTAAGGTTCTTGGTATAGTAGTATAGTGTTCATTGCTGTATAGTGTATACCAACGACATCTAAGATAAATGTCACTGGAGATTGGAGGTGTGTACCAATGACGTCTAAAATAAATGTCATTTGAGACTGGAATATACAGTATACTATAATATTTCTATTTCTATATTTCTATCGATCTTGCGCCCATTTATTTATCATCCCGCGCTAGCGCAATAGCGCATTCGCCGAATCTACTTCAATTTATCGCTCGCAGATGTCACTACATTGTATTTGGGTCTTGACGAATGACGACCGCAAAAATATTCGTAAATGGTTGGGGCATTTGTATAGAGTCCTATTTAAGTATTTCGCTTATTGTTAAGTGTCGGTGTTTGAGTTAAGTGGTCAGTGTTGAGCTCTCGAAGTTGAATTTTGTGATCTCAGTATTCTTTGGAATCTCAAGTCAAGTGCTTAAATTAAGTAGCCTTGATAAATATCTGGTTGAATGCTAGTATTTT
This sequence comes from Kuschelorhynchus macadamiae, assembly GCA_030620095.1. Classification (NCBI taxonomy): domain Eukaryota; kingdom Metazoa; phylum Arthropoda; class Insecta; order Coleoptera; family Curculionidae; genus Kuschelorhynchus; species Kuschelorhynchus macadamiae. Next base: position 930,764 of record JAUTXW010005286.1, on the reverse strand, counting down.
TAGTTTTAATAATCGATGGTGTATTCCAAATAACAGCTGCAAATATCTGGAAATCCAAAGCCTGCTGTTTAATTTTTGGTGTGGCGCAAGTCCCAAAAAAGGTGTATTTGCCTGTTGCTGTTTGAATTGAGAATGAAAATGAAGATTTATAAACTTTTAATATTAAATCAAGTTATTAGAAGCCCTATGACTGTTTTTCAGTGCAATATTTCAATTTAAATTCTGCTTTTTCACAAAAGTAGGGTTAGAAAAACTGGAACTGATTCCAGGAATCTGTGACGTAACTGATTGCTCATAAAGGGAAATTTAAAAGTGACTTATAATAAAGAACAATTAAACATTTTGATCTAATCTTGAATTAATTGGGGTCCCAGAACGTCAAATTTTGGAACCTTGAATTTTTTTATAGAATATTTTATTAAATTAATGCATTTCCATAAGTCCATTACTATTATGTATTCTAGTGACTTTAATAAATATATTAAGGTTGTTTGTGGGAAATACTTGGATAGGATTTGCGAAATTTCCGCAAATAAGATGCATCAGATTGAATGCTCTTTCTTCTCTACTGAAGCTGCATACAGAGCAAAAAACGATCCTGGGGATTGACAGAGGCTACTTCGAGCATCATATTATGGTTATTTGACATTTATTTGATGTCTTCTAAGCGTTTGATGAAATTATACGTAAATGGTAAGTATAGATCCTTTTTATATACTTTCGTATCCTGGTAAGTGATGTAATTTGATTATCATATATTTAAAATCGAATATTTTTAAAAGGAAATGGATAATTGTTGTTTTATTACCTTTGTTGCTATATAATCAGTTTCTCGTTTTAATAGGTATTAAATACCACAGACGGCTAGGGATTGTGGTCAACCTCTGCGCTGATTGGTCAAACTATTAGGGGATCTTTTAATATTATATTTTTGTATTCAAATTTTGTGAGTAAAATACTTGAAAGTAAACTGGCTTCATTCATTCATTCACAAAATCTAATTAAAACTTTGACCATTATTTAGTAAGTACTTCTAAGTCTTTCACAAAAAATTATATTCTTTCTCTACAGAAAATTAGATGCTAATTCAAAATACTTTATTATCATATAAAGAAGGTCTGTATCATGTAACTAAAACAATATACCTACTGGCAGAAATGATTTGTTAAGAAATTAACCACTTCTAACCATATTATAACTGAAGAACTGCTAATAGTTCTAATTCAGCTTAGATTAGTTATGATATTTACCTGAATCTAAAATTAATAAAAAAAAAACAATTTAGTGTAAACATAAATAAAATAAAACTAACTGGTGCTAATGACACTTCCAGGCATTGGCTAAAATTAATAAATTAATACAAATTAAAAACAAAATTTATTTTCATCTGTCTAAAAATTTACTTAAGTTACTTAACCCTATGGATATTAATTCTATTTTTAGGCAAACTTTGCTTACAACTGAAAACTTTACATGTTAAACAATTAAATATTCACATCAATATTTACTAATATTAAAAGCCTGGTAAATTTTAACAAAATATTTAAATTTCTAAACAGAATCAAATTGTAAATTTCTAACCTTTAAACCATCAATTTTAAACACAAATGTCCATTATAAGTTTGACCAATCAGCACCGAGACTGACCCCAATCCCTAGCTGCCTGTTTAAATGCTATGTAACACTCCAGGTTTCTCTGATGTAGTTCCACTCATTCATTATTCTTCTAAAATCTACAGCCAGAGTTGCCATCTGTCATTTATTTTAGAACCTCTTAGTATTAGTAGTAAAACACTACAATTTATTTTTCCAAACTACTGGTAGTATTTTTACAATTATGTTTCATAACCCAACTTTCAGCATCTAATCCGCCATCTTGACTAATAAGCTGATAAGTTTTAATTTATATTATTTATATAGAAAATTTAGCTTTATCCATAAAGTGAAAATTTAGGTAGAAGTTGACAGCTCGAAAAGGTGGCAACCCTACATTATATAATCCAAAAATCGTAAACACCAGCCATGTGTCAAAAAAATAGTAAATTATTGATATTATACAGTTTGCCAGTTTAATCACCTAATAGACTGGCTATTATTAAGTTAATTACCGCTTATTTTGCATTAGCAACAAATATAATAAGCTAAATTTAAATTTAATTAAAAATGAGATTTAAAAGAAAACAAGTTTTAGATGACAAGCTTTTATTAAAATGCACTAAATAAGAAATATTAATCATGCCACTATGCTTCCTTTAGTATGATATAGCACTAAATAAGTAGTTGACTAAAAAGATTATGGTATAAATATCACATTTCAGAATATGGCCTACTCTTTTACTTTTAGTCAATTATTTATCCATGCAACATACTAAATGAGGTGATACAGGATTTTTTAAGGCATTTTTATAAAAAGTTATTTAAAAAGTTTTTTTAAATATAATTTTGCATCTTTTAATTTTTCAGAACTTTGTAATAATTTAAATAATAAAGAAAGAACAAACCATTAACTCAACCATATTTATTTTAAAATAACTATTTTGCTGTAATACTAATTTGTATATAATTAAAAATATATAGAATTTTTAATGATAATTATAGTTTTAAACTTTTGTGGAGATTAAAATATTGTATCGTCATCATAAATACTTATATGTTCCAGATTTCAAGGAGATTGAGTAAGTAAAAGTATATATTTCAAAATTAACTTGCAAGATTTGACATACACGACAAATAAATAAAGTATCATTGCATTAAAATTTAAATCTGTATTTTGGTGTATATTTGTAACATAAATCACAGTTAAAACAAGTGATGAAAAAAAAATGTGGTCACAGGCTTTTTGGCACCATATAAAATAATGCATAGTACAGGTGCTGACAAAAAAAGTCATCACTCCATATTGGAAGTATTGTAAATGGGAAGTATTGTAATTATGAACAAATCACCCTCCCAGGTTTTTCCAGATCTTCACGTTTTTGTGGTTAATTAGTGCAGTGTTAAAAACATTATTACTAAAAAACTACTTATCCAAATTGCCTCAAATTTTGCACAAAACTCAAGTATTACCTAGGAACAAACTGGTAAAATTTTGTTACAAATCGAAGACGATGAAAATAAATGGCAGCCTATTGAAATGTTAAAAAATTATTACTAAAAAAACTAGTTATCCAATAGATCAAACTTTGCTCAAACATTAGGTGTTACATAGGAATGAACTGGTATTATTTTAAGATGGCAAAACAAAATGGCTGCCTAATAAAATATTTTTAAATACAGCCTGAAAAACTACTTATTAGATTAATTTTAAATTTTGTACAAGAATAAAATCTGATATAGAGATAGGTGGGTAATATTATGGTACAAATTCAAAATGGAGGCCAGATGAAATGTTTAAAAAATCAATGTAATTTTTTTATTCAATTAGTTTCAAATTAGATGTAATATAGGTAAAATTTCAGTAGGAGTTCACTATGATAGAACAAAATGGTAATCTAATGTTTAAAAAAAAAGCAATGCAAAAATTATTTATTCAGATTATTTTAAATGAGTTCTATGTCTCAAAAACACTCAGAACTAGATATAACTTTTATAACCTCATCAGTGACATATTTAAGGGCTCCCCCCTCCAGAACTACTTTTATTTAAACTAAAATAATAGGAATAGTATAAATAAATACCCTTTTTTTTTCGGATTCGCCGGTAAACCCCCCCAGAGCCGGATTTACTTATAGTTGAAATAAAGTAATAAACTTTTTTCTGTTCTTGTTCATACTATTCATGCTGAAACCATCCATCTATATTATGTAGAAAACAGAAACTTGAAGATTTATTTTTTTTAAAATTTTTAAATGGAAGGTTATTTTTCATTTTTTAGGCTAATTATAAAGAGTAACAAAAAACCGAAGAAGTTTTGGTGAAAACCGCACATCAATATCTCTTTATTAGTTTTTAAGCTATTGCCAACTAAGCAATTAAATACTTATTCTATGGATAAAATAGATAATAATAAAGATATCATAGTGAAAATGCTGTTAGAGGGGGAACAAGAGAAAAACCAACTGAAAACAAAAAGGTCATTTCTTTTGTATTACAGTACAATTCAACTACAATTTAGCCAACTATTACTGCCACCCCTGAAAATTTCGATTCTGCTGCTGCACACAAATCACATGATATCTGTAGTGTAAAAGGTGGATGTGGGGCTTTGAGAGAAATCTCATTAGTCTAGTGAAATAGCCAACAGCCTATATGGCAGTTGATCTTAAAAATGCTTTGAATTTTCAAAATCTTATTTTTTGACAAAGAAAAAATGAAAGTAAAATAAGTTGTTTTTTATTTATGATTATTGAAAAGTCTACAGCTTTTTAATAAACAAAAACAAACTTAACAAAAAAAAAATAAATTATGAAAAAAATATGGCAGGCAGAAATTGAAACTGCTGTTCCATTGGCTAAATCGATGCATACTAAAGTGATGGAAAACATTTTGAAGCATGACATTTTTTGTTGTTTACTTGTATTTTTGGTGTTACTTTTACTGTTATGTTGTTGCTTAGGCTCTTTGGCATATAAACATGCTCCAAACTTCAATTCTGACAGAGTTTGGACAAGCTCTAAGCAATAACAATATATTGATTGGTGCCAAGGTTAACTTATAAGTAACAGTGAGTTACTAAAGTCAGATTGTATATATAGTCTGCTATGAATAAAAGTATTTTTTGACTTTATTTTTAAACATTTTTAGAGGCGGCATAAAAGCAGACCCCCCCATATTAATTTAGTGGATCCTATAGAACCTTGTATAGATATTGGTTTGGGTTCTTATGCAATGTATGTGGATGTTTTCATGTGTCCCATTTTGAGACAAGTTGGTTTTTATATATATCAGACCCTAATAAATGTATAATGAAGGTACTGTTAATACATTGAGGTTAATAAAGAAAACTGTACAATCATGAAATTGGCATTGCACACTGGGATCCCATAAGAGATCCTAGACATGATACATGTAAAAAAAAATAAACCTGTCGTACTCCAGGAAACAGTCTGTGTTATTCTGAGAGCATACATACCCGATACTACTTTGTTGCAAATTAAGTCTGCTTGGGTATTCCAAGTAAGCTTAGAGCCAACCTGACTTCCTATAAAACTAACTCGTTCATTAGCATCATTATCATGGGTTGATAAAAAGAGCCTCTGGGTCTTAGTAGCGTTCATGCTCATATGGTTTGCAAGAAACCATTCTGTTGCCCTTGCCTATGTCTCCTCCAGACCCTCTTGCAAATCATTCAGACCACCTGCTCTTCTGATAATGGTTGTATCATACTCGAATAACAGGATATCGGCACTGGGGGCCACAGCCCTCTAAATCATTGATATAAAATCAAAAAAAATTCTGACTTTAGCAGGTCTGTTTATATTGGAGTCAGTGTGCCTGATGCACAAAAAGTATTTAGACAGAATTCATACCGTGTCTTTGATGGGCATCCGCAGCTCTTTCAATATTGGTCTACCTATACCTTCGTCAGCTCTAACTAAAAATTCTATTTTTTTATACCTCGAAAAAGATGTTTAATAACCTCCCAGTCAGTATTCGAAGCATCAGTAATTACAGATTGCTTAGAATTAGGGTTAAGAATCTAATGATCTCTGAGGCTTTTTATAGTGTTGAAGAATTTCTGTCTAAGAATTTTAATTAATGCTTTTTATGATATGTGTATATTTTGTACTAATAATTATACTTTAGGACTTGCATATGTTAAGTGTATTAAGTATGTTATTTTAGTTTCTTTTTTTTTTTTTACTTGTTGGATGAATGAATCTGTTTATTGAATTTTAATCTTGTGTATTATGTTGTAATATATTATGACTGATAATCATTGTTGCAATGTGATGTGATACTTTTTTTCTTCTTTTTTTAGTTTTTTTTTTATATTTTGTGCAGTTTTATACTAATGTTGTATAATTATTTTCTTTTATTGAGGAATTTGACTTTGGATGTTTTTGCAGTGATTTAATCATACTTATCTCAAATTCTTTCTTGCCCATTCATTTATTTATTATTTTGATTGTTAACATATTTATTTTTATAGCTTTGTCATTGAGTACTTTTTACTTTAGACAATAAAGCATATTTTGACTTTGACTTTGACTAAGTCAGGAAAAGTAGACCCTAGCACTAATCCCTGTGGGACTCCATGGTTTAATAACCACATTGTTCTATAAAGAAACATTACAAGATCTAAGCTTTAATAGGAAGATATTAAAGGAGAGACAGTCAAATGCCTAACTTAAATTGCACTATTACTAATTCTACAAATCTACTAATTACACTTATTGTGGATTTGGAATTTCTAAATCCAAATTGATGTGGACTAAGTAAATAAAAAGATTCGAAATATTCTGTTATTCTACGAGAAAGGACTTTTTCAAATATTTTTGGAAGGATGGGGGCAGTGGAGATTAAGGGGGTACTTACTGAGGATATTTTATGTCCCGAGGGAAGGTGATCCGAGGAGATACGGAGGATATCCGAGGAGATTCGGGGATATCCGAGGAGATTCGTAGGATATCTGAGGAGATTCGGAGGATATCCGAGGAGATACGGAGATATTCAGAGGATATCTGAGGAGATACGGGGATGTTCGGAGGAGATACGAGCAGATTCGGGGGATATCTAGGGAGATTTTGGGGATATCCAGGGACATGCAAAGGAAATCTGAGGAGATCCCGCAAGGAAATCTATTAAAAAATGCATAAATAATTAGGTACAGGGTGGCTTAAGCTTTTTGTCTAACCAGGTATCTAAAAAATAATTTTCAAGTTTCAAATAATTCTAATGTCTCATATATTCCATGTTAAAAAAGTTGAAGTTTTATTTTTAAGAATAGAAAAACCTAATTTCTCTTTTCTTAACTGACCCTGTATACTCAACTTAACATTTGAGACTGCTAAATTAATTTTTTATGCATCAATTTACCAAGAATAAAATTTAAGAAATCCACAAAATATTTTTTTTGTTACTATATACTCAAAATATCTGTACTATTTAAAATAAAGACCTTTTTCAATATTAATATTACAGGGATGGTGGAGGGTTGATGTAGGGGCTTGAAAAATGGTGAAAAAAAGTCATTTTTGCAATTTCCAGCAAAAATTTTTGTCCTATAAAAACTATCCTCTAGAAAAGTTGTAAATCATGCAAAAATTTACAATTTTGCAGAAATCACTTTTCAACCTGCCTTTTCAAATTTCCAAGAAAAATGCATAAATTCATTCGAGTTCGTCAAAAATTAAGGCTTATATGGGGATGACCTGGCAAAACAAAATGGCAGCTTAGTGAAATGTTAAAAAATGATTATTAAGAAAGTGCTTATTCAATTTATCTCAAATTTTGCACAAAAATCAAGTATTATGTAGGAATCAACTGGTAAAAAGTGGCGGCTTAATAAAATATTTAAACATTCAGCCTGAAAAAACTATTTAATGATCTGATTTCACATTGTGCACCATAACTAATTGTAGTATAGAGATGAACTAGTAAAAATGTGGTACTAATTGAAGATGGCGGCCAAATAAAATTTTTGTAATCTGAAAAAATCACCCTCTCAGGTTTTACATATTTCTCGTTTTAGCGTCCCTAGGGGTCAAAAAATATGTTTTATCAAGTCCGTCTCTTTGTGTATCTGTCTGTAAGTTCGCGGCATAGCTTAAATACTAATCATCAGGTCTAGTGTAATGCTTTTTTAAAAAAATTATTACTAAAAAAACTAATTATACAATTTATCTCAATTTTTGTACAAAAATCAAGTATTATGTTGGAATCAACTGGTAAAATTTGGGTACTAATCCAAGATAGCTGAACAAATTGGCAGTTTGATAAAGTATTTAAACATTCAGTCTGAAATAACTACTTAATTAATTGATTTCAAATTGTGTGCTATAACTGATTGTAGTACAGAGATGAACTAGTAAAACTGTGGTATTGATTCAAGATGGCGAAACAAAATGGCGGCCAAATATGCAATTGTGTAATCTGAAAAAATCACCCTCTTAGGTTTTACATATCTTTTTATCATTTCAAATTGCAGTTATATTGTAATATTAATTCAAGGTCGCGTAATCTGTAAAATCACTCTAGCAGGTTTTACACATCTTCGCGGTTTAGTCCACCTGTCGCTTTGTTTGTCTGTCTTGAAAACTACTCATCGGACTTATGGAGATGATATTACTAAAGAAACTAATTATCCAGTTTACCTCAAATTTTGCAATTGTTGTGTTACATAAGAATGAACTGGTAACATTTTGGTATGAGTATAAAATAGCAAAACAAAATGGCAGCTTAATAAAATGTTTAAAAAATCAATCTGAAAAAAACTATTTATCAGATTAATTTTAAATTTTGTACAAGCATTAAGTTGTGTTACGAATTCAAGATAGCGGAACAAAATGGCTGCCAAATAATGTTAATGTTAATGTTAAAAAAACTTTCTTATTCAACTGTAAATTTTGGAGAAAAATTAAATATGATATAAGGATAAACTGGTGAGAATTCAACATGACATAACAAAATTGCCGTGTGTGTCAATGTAAAAACTACTTATTGAATTCATTTTAAATTATGCCCAAAATCAAGTGTGGTATAGGTAGAAATTGGTAAAATATTGGTAGGGACAAAATGGCGTTCAATAAAAATATTTGAAAAGATGGTATATATGTGTCATTAAATAACTACTGAACTAAATTGGTTGACACTTCACTATTCTTAATAAAAGAAAATATTCATAATGAGGGAAGTTCCGGGTAAAGGAAATTTACTGATTTTTTATTTCTCATTTCCACAAAAATAATTTAATTTTAACGGAACTAGGTAAAAGTATACCTTTTTTGTATCTTAAATAACCACAAACATTTTTTACACAAAAAAATCAAGAAGTTTCCAAGATATTAAATATTTTTCCAGTTCAAATTTTTTTCTTCAAAATAAAATCCTACGGTAAAAGTTCATTGTTAGAGTTTCGTGGGTGCTTTTTTTGATTTAGGCATATACTTTTAGGAGAAATAAAACAAAAATAGTAAAAACGAATTTTTCTGCAATTGTTGATAATTTGTTTAAATTGACAAAAACATCTTCAATAGCTTTGCACAAGTTGCCGTACAATCCCCTTTTCTGTGTACTTTCCTCAGATCATTTCCAAAATTATTCAGCTTCGATGTTTATAGGAATACTGTATAAAATTAAAGCTTCTTGTCAAATAATTGAATAGTGTAACAGTTTTGGAAGATTTTTTTTTATTTGTACAAATTATTAATGGTTTTTTACCATGGAATAAGACCGGGAAAAACGAATATGTCAGAAACTTCTTGATTTTTGTATCTATGTGTGGCTATTTATGACGTAAAAAGGTACATATTCGCCAAGTTAAAATTAAACTATTTTTGCGGAAATGAAAAATAAAAAAGAAAAAAATTTTACATTTTTCTCGAAAATCTTGAGGTTATTTTCGCCGGTTACAATTATTAATAAAAGTTTAGGTGACCTTTAAATGTGTTATTCCGATCGGTCTATATATTAAGTTAGCCGAAAAATATTGTAATTTGTTTTTGAACAGGTTAAAATATCGAAAATTAATCTTTAAGTGGATTTGACTGTTCAAAAAGTGCCAACTAAGTGTATTTCTGTTTATTTTCATGTTCTCTTGGCGACAAAATATAGAAGTGCACTTAGTTTGCAGTTTTTGACCAGTCGAATTCGCTAAGACTCAGAAATTAAACTGAAATAGTACATTTAATTGGCGCTCCAAATAATAAATAGTTGGTGGTAAAAAAAAAATGTTTTTTTACGTTTATTTTATTTTGAAGATTTTAGCATTATTTTTTAAGCACTCTGTATAAGACATTCACGCTATAATATTGTAGTGTCATCGAGTTTATGTACGTATACCAAATCTCAGTCCATTGCGATAACAGGAACTGCTCCAAAAGTTCCTTGCATGATTTAACCCAAACATGCATACATTCTAACATATAAGTGAAGTTAAATAAAAGCTTTTAAAAAGTAATAATTAGCTTAAGTTTAATATAATTTATTTCCTAACCTTGTGAACATGGTTGATACAAGTATGATGTGAGGATATCAAAGGAGAGCCAGGACGATCCCAAGAGACCCAGGGAGATCCGAGGTGATCCTGGGCAATCCAAGGATATTTTGTAAGATTCGGGGAGATTAAAAAAAATTCGGGGTGATCCGGGGCAATTCGAGGAGATTTCGGGGAGATCCAAGGAGATTTCGGGGAGATCCGAGGAAATTCGGGGAGATTCGAGGAGATTTCGAGGATATCCAAGAATATTCGGGGAGATCCGGGGCAATCCGAGGAGATTTGGGGGAGATTTTCTAGGGAGGCAATCTTTCGTCCCAAATAAATTGCAGTGAGTACCCCCTCGGTGGAGATGGGGTGGTAATCTTGTAAGTTGATTTGCTGAACCCTTTTTATGAATTGGTACAACTGAAGACTTTTTCGGTGCTTCTGGAAAGATAGAGTCCTCGATACACAAGTTTAGGAGGTTTGCTAAACCAGACACAATTAAATTAAATATTTATTACAAAACAGTCTTTATTTTTTATTTTTCATTTGCATTACTGTATCACGAACTTCAATTATAGTTATTTCAGAAACAAACAGGGGTTTTAGTGATATAACTTTTTGTAAATACGACTTTGAGGACACTTGTTGTTCAGACAACTTGTCTACAATGTCACATGCAATGTTGGAAAAATAATTATTGAAGCTCATCAGAATATAGTTTTTCCTCGAGTGTTTCTATCTAATTTTTAATAGAAAAAGAAGATTATTGAAGCAGAAAAGGGGTGATTCTCCCTGTAGCTTTTTTACTTTGAAATATTTGAGTTATTTCTTACTAGATTTGAGGATAAAATGATTAGAATGAAGAAAATTTTCATGGGCATTTGATTTATTTAATATTAAGTCAGATTGATATTGTTTTTTAAGCTTTTTTTTAGATTAAATAGTTCAGGGCAATTTTTTTGTTTAGCTACCTTGGAAATGAATTATAATGATTCTGTTTTTCCTCTTAGTTGCAGATTAAACCAATTTATTTTAAGACCTTTTTTATTGTTACATTTTTCAGTTTCAGGAAAAGCCATATTGCTATTATTTTCTAGAAAGCTTACAAATAGGTTAGATTTGTTGTCTGTTGTTATAGAATTATAATCAATAAAATTCCAAGCAATACAGCCAACAAATCCATGCAATCTGTGAATGCTCTGTTTTGTGATTGGCTTTGACCTGTGTGATAGTGAGCCTGCATACACTTCTTGTTCAGAAGGTATTTCCCCCCATCAAGACTAGGTGATCCAATATGTTCTTAAGGTATGTATATGCTTTTGAGTCAGAAACATTGGTAACTATTTTTTCCAAGCATGAGAGACACCTTGTTGGGGTGAAAATCAAGGCCACATGAAGTGACTAGATCAATCAACTTAAATGTTTTTTTATCATTTAATTCAAACCTAACATTAAAATTTATGTTTATAACTATTTTAAATTATGTAAAGGTGATCCTTTGAAGTTCTTTCGCTAAAACAAATTAAGTCAAGTGCTTTAAATTTAGGGATTCAATTTCTAAAATTTTGTTTTTTATATGTTGCACATTTTGATGTAGAATTAGAATATTATTTGACTTAATAATACCGATTTGTAGAGTCGCTTCTTTTAAGTCTTGGCTTCCAGCACCTGATGTGAACTTAAGGAGGTCAATATGTCTCTTGAAATCGAAACGCTTAACACCGACGAATTTTGGTTAGAAATCCAGGTCGTAAACAATGTCTATCAGGGGGTGCTGTAACTACATACAAAACATTTAAATTTGTTTTGATTCTTTGGAAGTTCTTTGACTGAAATATGCATATTTTCAATACCTGGTTTTTTTGGATATAACTGTATATACATTTTTGTTTTCACTGTATTTGATGTTTACTCATATGCCATACTTACCTGTTTGTACAACCAGAGACTACGAATGGTGAACATGATGTTGTCTAATACTGTGAGGTCAAGGTTGATGATGAACTTTAAAGAAAGAGGTAATTTTTCATGATTTTAAAAACACATATTTTGCTGGTTTTATCCAACATCTTTCTGCAGTGGATTGGGGACAGACTATCAACAATTTTCAGGATTGAGGATAGTATATCTGAGTTCCCCAGAAATTTTTGAAGATTGGTCAACAACCATAGAAAATCATTTGATTTACCTGACTGCGTATTTTATTAACTATCAAATGGTCGATTGCAGTAATATATTGCTAATTTATTTTCAAAATTTTACAACATTGTTTAGAGTAAGACTGGTGATCTAATCAAAATAACCAAGCTCGCTAGGTTTTAGGGTGTGGTCCTGACCATGTATCTGAATATTTATTAGTCAATATAGTGGAGCAATACCAAATCCTTATTTCTTTTATTTAATAAATCATTGGTGCAGAGTGAGTTTCTGGAAATATTGAAGGAGAGTTTTATAGTACCAATTTTTAAATTGGAGGAAAGGGAGGATGTTCAGAACTGTAGAATTGCACTTGCAGAGGTCTTATTGTAGATGAGCAACATGGTTTCATAGGAGGTAGATCAACAGTTACTAATTTGGTCATTTATAGAATTCTCTGTTGGATTCCCTGGAGAAAGGCAGCCAAGTGAACTCGATCTATAGACTTCTCCAAGGTATTTGACAGGGTAAACCCTAATTTGTAATGCTCTAGGCTCTGGGATTTCGTAACTTTATAAAATGGTTGAAGAGTATGCTTGTGGGGTGTACCCAGAAGTGAAAATGGGCAGTTTTGTCTCTGAGAGTATAGAGCTGACATCAGGAGTCCCTATAGGGGCAAATTGTGTGTCATTATTATTTAACACCTTTATTAATGACTGCACATTTCTGCTGATGACCTAAAATTATACCACGAGGTTAAGACTGAGAATGACTGTAGGTTGCTACAAAATAGCTTGTGATCATTTGCTCAGTGGTGTGCTGTTAATGGGTTATGAATGAACCCTAGGAAGTGCAATACAATTAATTTGTGACCTATCTGTTGACTCAGTGAAGATGTTATACTGTTCTTTAGTGAGGTCTCACCTTGAGTATGTGTCGACAGTGTGGTCACTATTCTATAACATACAGAATTCCAGCATAGAATTCAATAACACACAGAATTCCAGCATAGAATTCTATAACACACAGAATTCCAGCATACGATTCTAGGTTTATTAGGTATTGTTCCATCAGACTGGGCCTACTTAACGATCATGCAGCCTTTGCTGATGCGCTTGGCCTGGAATCATTAGATGTCAGATCTTAACCTCATATATAAAACAGTTCCAGGGTCTAACTTAAGGAGAAATGATTGATTTTCATAAAACTAACTATGGTACCCATTCACCATAGGTCAGTAAGATGTGTGTTAAAATGTACAGATTTAGCATCATAATTTTTCTTCCAAGTATTTTACCGTTTTTATATAAAAATTGAGTCAAAATATTATTGAGTTTGATATCAAAATATTTCTGAAGGTGTGGTGCATTTATTGAAATGAAAATTTGTAAGAAAAATCCTATCTGGAAGTTAAAATCGACATAAACACAGTGAATTGGATACATATAATAAATATTTATCAAGGAGAAATAAACCAGCTAATTTACATATTTATCAACGAAATTATTCTATCTGTTTAGCTGTTTATATTGTTATTGTGGGAATCACTTTTTTTTGTGCTAATTGAACATTTATAGACTACAAGCTTCTTAAATTAACAATAAACATTCCATGCTTGTATATTAAGGGAATTTCTTTTGTTTATAAATACGTTGTGAACAACTATGTTTCAATGAATCAAGAAAGTAAATAACAGGCAGGAGTACCAAAAATATTTGTGCTGTGCTAATATTAACTAGATCATATTTACATATTATCTAAATGATAGTGATATTTGAAAAACAGTCACTTATCCTGTAAAATTGAAAAAAAAACAGCAGACATGTTTTACACAATACCATAAGCTGCTTGTTTACCATATCACGTAACTGTGGCAGATTCATGGAAGTCTGCTATGGTAACTCCTCTTTTTAAATTGGGCAATAGATCAGACGTAAGAAATTATCGTCCAATATCGGGTTTGAGTTGCCTAACAAAAACTCTGGAGTGTATAGTTACTGATCAGCTGTTGGCCGACTTCCGTGAAGTAATTTCACAAAAGCAGCATGGTTTTCTTTCTGGCTGAAAAGGCTTTTGACAGGGTCAGTCATGATCTTCTTATTAATAAACTTAAATTGTTTGCTATAGCTGATCCACTGCTATCATGGATTAACAGCTACATTAGAGGTCGAACTCAAGTTGTCTGTATAAATGGCTGTATATCTAAAGAAATTTGTGTATCATCTGGAGTTCCACAAGTTTCCCATCTAGTTTTAATCCTATTCCTTGCTTATATAAATGACATCATCTGATCTCAAAGATTGCCAGCACTTATTGTTTTGCAGATGATCTAAAGATTTATTGCAGAGTAGTCAGTGTCGATTCTTCCAGTATCAATACTATACACACCTGGTGTTCTAAAAATCTAATGGAACTCAATACCTCTCAATATAAAGTTATTTCTTTAAAAGGCATACCATCAAACATTAGTATTCTATTGACAACGAGGAGGTTGAGAGAAAAACTGTCATAAACGATTTGGGAGTAATTTTTGACATTCAATTCAGGTTAAATATTCATTATCAATGTTGTAACTAAGGCTTTTAAAATAGTGGAGTTCATAATACGTCAATGTTGGGACTTACAAGCCCTGAAATCATTGTACATCCCTTTGGTTCGTAGTGTATTAGAATATTGCTGTGTTGTATGGACACTATGTTACCATGTACATATTAAAAGATTAGAAAGGGTTCAAAGGAAATTTGTAAATTTTCTCTTATATAAATTAAACATTGATAGGTCTATGTTGATTTTCAAGACCACCTCAAGTTGATAGGTTTAATAGGCTTAGACTTTATTGACTTTGTGTTTTGGCCATAAATTATTGTGTGGTTTGGTGGATAGCAACTTTTTGCTGTCACTATTAAATTTTAGAGTGCCAAGTCGTTATATGAGGCAAATTGATTTGTTTTTAATAAACTATATTTGAACCGATGTTGGAAAATACTCAGTTATGAACCGTTTGATGCAATGTTTTAATGACTTTTTACCACTAGATATTAATTTAGATTGTCAACCGAAATATTTTAAGAACAAAATGCTACATATACTGGACATATAATAGTTTTAAGACAAGTTTATTGTTTTATTTTTTTTTACGTTTATGCTTTTATTATTTTTGTTGTGGATTGCTGTATAATATATTTTAATTATTACATTCACTACCATGATATTATTTTTTAACAGCATTTACTTTACTTATAATATTTAACCTTACTCTAATGTTTTTATATTTGTCATTTTATTTTATTTTGTTTATTATTAAAAAACGTTTATGTGTATCATATATAAGTCATCACATTTGTATTATAATGTACTAATATTAAGATTATAACATGGTTTGGGCTATGCCTGTAATGAGCTTATTGATTAAATAAATAAAATAAGATCCTTGAAGTTTTTGAAAAATAATCCTTCCATAAATCCATTTGGAGGTTCGCTGTCTGAGTCACAGGACATGTTGTTGTTGTGCTACAGAACTACTTGCTTATTTGATGTCTATTAGGTAAGTATGATGAATTGTATATTGTTTCTTCATCCTATGTACACGGTTATTGATTATATTAGATATTCAAAAAACTAAATAAAATTCTCGATACTTTTCAAATAACATACTATATATAGGGTGTCCATATTCTGGAAAGTTAAGGAAATCTGGAAAGTCAAAGAAATCTTCCCCGATGATTGATTTGAGGGAGTTTTTCATGCTCTAGTCTTCCATAACCCAGCTGGTTGTAGCATATTTTTTTTTCAGGTATTTTTCACGGGAAGTATACAACAATTATATACTTTTGTTATGGCCTTGTGTTCTTTTTGCAACTATTTTAAGTAATTCTTTTTTTCATTTCTAAGTTTAATCCTTAAAATATCCTATTCAAGAATAGCATAAGAGAATCTTTTTTAAAATGGTTTTAGAATGTGTGAGACATGTTTATTAAGTTTTAAAGTATTTTAATTTGTTTAAGTCTTTTGGTCGTAATCTGTCTTATATTTTTAACATTTTGTGATTAACTCCCTTTTGACATAAGGAATAATTATTATGTAATTAATTACTTGTAATATATATTTGAATTTGAATTTGAAAATAATTACAATAAAGCACAAACCCAAAGAGAACATCACTGAATATATGCAGATCAAATTAACAATACCAATCAAAAACATATGTAAAAGAATATATACCTATGTAACAATTTAATTTAAACTTAAGTATAAAATTTCTAAACACAAGAATAATATTATGTATTATTAATATTATTATTTATAAGAGAATGATTTTATCCATTTTTACAATATTATTAAAAATATGGAAGAGTAATGTGGGATTAGGGCAGGTAGATAAGACCACTATTGCAGTACTTTCCCAATGCTTTGTGACCCATTGTCACTTTTTGAGGAGCCTGGGATCCTAAAGCCTTAAGTTTTAAATTTTATTTTCTTTTCATGGATGTAATATCTATATTTAATTTAATAAATAAACATGAGATTTAGAGGCTTCAGGATAAGAGACCTAAGTCTTCTTGCAGTTGAAAGTGAGAATTGGTTACAATATTCCCGAATATTTCAGGTAGGGTGACTGATCGATAGTATGGGGCCTGTGCATCTGAGTTATCTGGTGTCTCTGTTTATATTTACTTGAGTTTGTTATCATTTATTTATTATTTTAGTGTAATAGAAACTATATTGTATCATTCCATATTATGTATTATGTAACCATAACTATATTTTAATGACTAATGAAGCCATATTCATGTATGAATCAATTGTTAATAAATGCATAAATAAATAAATAAATTTTCATAGAAACTTAATTGTTTAATTAATTTAATTAATTGATTGGGACTGTTCTATCGAATAGTTTTCTGACCTAACCAGAATTCAAATTCAAATAAAATTTATTGAAAAGAAGTGTCATATACAAATATTCTCAAAAGGAAATGTTACAGCGGAGCTGGTACTCCCCTTTTCTAAAGTCTAATTCTAAATACTACTAAGTTTATAAACGTCATTATATCTAGGTATAATTAACTATTGTTATGAATTGCGCAAATACAATTTGATTAGTATAAACTACAATTTGATTAGTCTGAGCTATTTTATTATAAAACATTTAAAACTTGTTATAAATCTACTATTGGATTAAAAAGTCTTATTTGCTAGCATATTAAAACTAAAAAAAAATAATATCAAAGAATTTTATCAATTTTTTTTTTCAAATAACGATTTATTAACGAATAGAAAAAAACTCACAATGCATAGTAATACATAGTAAGTATTAAATTTTAGTTTAATAAAAAGAAATTGAGTGGAGATTATTGGATTATTTTTTTTTCATGTTCCAGTTTTTGGTTATTGAAAAACAGTAGACGACGAAAATACAAAACATTTTTACTTGAGGTATTTTTTTTCCTCAAAAAATAAGATCTTGAAAATTCATTGCATTCTTATGGTCAACTGCCATATCTTGTATTAGGCTGATCTTTTGACTCGTTGATTAGACTAATGATGTTTCTATCAGAGAACCTCATCGACCTGTCAAAAAGCAAATATCGTGTGATTTGTGTGCAGTAGCAGAATAGAGATTTTCAGGGTCGTCACCAAGAGGGAGGCAGTTGACTAAATTGTGGTTGAGTTGGCTATTAGCAGTAATAGGCAAATTTGGTTGGGTAGAAGAAAAATGTACAAGTTTTAGTATAATATGTATTCTTAAGTGTGTTTTGATTATATACTATTTGGAGTGTTCTTTTTTACTCTGTAAGTATTATTTCGAATAAATAATTAAATCAATTATGAGACACATTTATCAAGAAATAGAACCGGCATCTATACCAGAATTACTGTAATACAAAAAGCATGACTTTGCAATTTTTTGTTAGTCAGTTGATTTTTCTTCTGTGCCTCCCCTCAACAGCAGGGATCTAGGGACGCCATTGGAGATTTTAAATTCACTGCTCTATCCTCATTATTTAGTTCCTCTGTAGAATACATATTAATTCACATCTTACAATAGCTTATTTTATTACTTTTCAGAATACGAGAAGTATAACCTTCTATTTAAAAAATTTAAGAAAATTGGAAAAAACTGTAATTGTTACAAACAACGCCATGTAACCAATTTATGAAAAACTAGGGAGTGTCACTCGATCCGAATCCCAAATTAGCTTGAAATTCTCTTTAAATAAGCCTAAGCTCACTCATCTCATTTAAGGGTTTCAGAAGCCGAAGTAATAGGTAACTAACTCAGTTTTCCAATGAGGTAATAAAAGTTTTATCTATCTAATCTCAACTGCACTCACTTGCGGTCAATTTTCAAGCAATTGCTCTTGGCCACTTTTTTTATAATATTTTTTTTCCACGACATTAACACGAAGGACTTCTGAAATATGAATAGTGAAGGCCCTTAACTGAACAGCCTGTACATTTGTCCACAAACTAATCATATGTGAATTAAAGACAGAATTGATATTTTAATTTTAATAATTTTGTTTATTATAGTATATAATTAGTAAGAAACTTATAACTCAAAATGTGTGAGATGTGCGATAAATTATTTTCCTTTGACCAGTATTTTCAAATCAAAATGGAGAGAAACTCAAGGGAATTCCAAAATCTTATTTATTCTTGTGTCTAGTCACAAAACTAAAGTATTTAAAGTTTCATATGACAATTTTAGAGATAATTTACCTACATTTAGTGACTAAAATCTATCTTTTTTTTTCTGAACCATATTTCCTCTGTAGTTTTTTTTTATTGCCAGTTAAAGAAAATAGCTTATAACTTTTGGCAGACTTGGCTTAGGAACCGGTGCAGTAGTCAAGTTCCACCTGGTGACTATAAGTATGTCTCAAATTGTATGGAGGTAGATCTGCAGTGTATTTTATATATTTTGTGTAGTCTTGTTTCTCAACAATAAAAGTCACTTAAAATTCATTAAACACAGAAGCTCAAAAAATAACAATTTAACTATCATTATATGCTGATGACACATGTTTAGTGTACTACAAAATAATTAGGTTGTGGCAGCAGATGTTGAACATGACCTTAACCTTTTTGGTTAAACTTCTAAAAATCTCAAACAATGGCAACAATTAGCACCTTCAGTTGATGGAGAATCACATGTAAAAGAGGGTTGCATAAAATACCTGGGTCTCTACAATGATGAAAAATTTAATTGGGACCCGTAAATAAGAAAATTGCATTAGTGATTGGAATGTTAGTGAGAGTCTGTGAGTACCATACATTACATGATCTGAAGTGAAGATGCTACTCACTGATCTGCTGTCATTTCACATACCTCACCATTATTTGAGGGTGCACAAATAAGAATAAGAGACATTCACTTTGAATCCAGGAAATAAGGCAATTAAAAGAATATTTAGTTGTACACGATTATATCCAACAGAAAGCTTATACCTACCGAACAAAATAATGGATATACAAACTTTATATTGTAGAAAGAATTAGGCTATACAACTTAATTCCTGAATTTCTAAATATTCTAATCTATAATATTTATAAATATTTTTAATAAGCCGCCATTTTGTTACGACATCTTGTATTCTTATAAAAATTTTAGCAGTTGATTCCTACATAATACTTGATTTTTGTGCGAATTGAATAATTAGTTTTTTTGGTAATAATTTTTTTAACATTTCACTGGACCGCCGTGTTGTTTCGGCATGCTAGATTTTTACTAAAATATTACCAGGTTATCTCCATATGACCCTAAATTATTGACTAAAATTTGAAGTCAATCTGATGAGCAGTTTTTAAGCTATGCCGCGAACTGATAGACAGACAGACAAATCGACAGTATTGATAAAACATATTTTTTGGCATCTAGGAACGCTAAAACGTGAAGATATCTAAAACCTGAGGTGAGTTTTTCAGATTATAAAAGTTTTACTTGGCCGCCATTTTGTTCTGCCATCTTTAATTAGTAACATAGTTTTATTAGTTCATCTGTATACTACGATAATTAGTTATGGCACACAATTTGAAATCAGTTCATTTACTTGGCAAAGTAAGTATGCCATACTTAATAAAAGAACCCCTTCAACATTCACGATATTTTATATTACGTATCACACTCACCTCACATCAGCAGGAAACACTTGATGGAAATGTGTTGTGTGTCCCCAACTTAGGAGTGCATAATTAAGATGTTAATGATTATATGCATAGTAGGCAGATAAAAGAACTCTCTCAGAGACAACATCTTTGAGTCACAGAAATTGGTCTATAATTACTAGTAGAATCGATGTCACCCTTTTTGAGTACTGGTACCACATGATATATTTTCAGATAGCCAGGAAAAGTTCCTGTTTTTATGCATTTTATTATTTTTGTAAGAGGGATATGATAAATTATTTAAGGGTTTTGAATATTTTTACATTTAACTGATAGAAATCTTTGCTACTACTATTTTTTAAACCATATATAATGTACCTAAGCTCTACCAACTACTTCAGTAAATTAAAATCTAGAATGTTTTTAATTAAATTAATAATCATGTTTACAAAATTAACAGGACCTTTATTGGAGCCAGTAAGATTATTTAAATTTCTTGTAGCTTTACTGGAAAAAAAATAAAATTGTTTACACTTAATATTTAGGATATAGGTCTTTTTTTTATAAGATTATTATTCCCAATGATGTCCTACATAGCTTTATTTTTGTTTTTTGCTTGTAATATGTTAAGTTATTTTTTTTTGTTTCATTATAAAAGAATTTTTTAAAACTTTTGGTAACATCATTCGAAACCAAGGTTTCATTCCGCTTGTGAACTGAAGTCGAAAACTTAAAGTCTCTCGCATATGTTTGGGTTGAGATCTGAACCAGAAACTCAACGTGTTCCTGTTTTTCACATTGACGTAAAGTTAAAATCATATTCTGGGTTTTGATGGGTTCAGAATCAATCCATTTGCTGCGAACAAATCCTGGGTCTTGCAAATGTGCCTCTTTGGACCTTAGTGCCCGAATGGCTATGGCTCTCTCTTACAAAAATATGGTTGGTCTATAGCGAACAAGGTAGCTGTTGTGTAAGTTGTAAATGCATACTGTCCAAACTTGAGTATGGCAAGTATAATTTGGTGCCCTCAATATGAAGTATGGACCAAGTCAATCGAACGAGTACATGGTAAATTTTTAAAGTATATGTTGTACAAAAGATTTACCACAAGGTTATAATCACGTGAAGCATTTTGGCAGATTGTCTCTTGAAAATCGTATAATTATAATAATTATAATTTGTCTGGTGTTCTTGTTCAAAACCTTAAAGTATAAAGTGAATGGCATTGAAATTTTAGAGTAGATTTAATTTCAAATTAATAACGGTAATACAAGAAGTAAAAATCTAGTCTCCGAGAATGAATCTTTACAAAGTTTAGTTTATTGTATGTGATTTGGATTTGGATATAGACTAATGGCAATATAAAACACAAAAATGTATTATTGTTTTAAAACAAATGCATCCATTTATCAGATAATTTAAATCTAAATGGACCTAATGTGTCAACTTACTCTTACTTTTAAAATGTAAAAAAAAACATAACAGTTACTTGTAAACGTACGTAAAGCGTACTGAGGATCAATTTAATATTTCAAGCAACTCAGTAACATTTATTACCATTTTTAAAATTATTTGTAAATGTTAGCTACTTTTTTCTTGTGTTGCTGTGGCTTTATCATTATATTAAATGTATGAATTCATTAGTGTCTTGTTAGTCTAGGTATTTGGTCATGTGATTTTTTTGTGTCATATTGACAGAATTGAACGAGTTTAGGTTTCTTAGGTACCATCGCGGCCAAAAAACTGGGACGAAACAGTTATAATTATATCACCTGGATTATTATAAGTTACCTACAGTCACTTTCAAAAATGCCTACGTTAAGTCTGGCACAGAAAGCGTTACTATGTACTCACATCAGCTGTAAGAAATATTGCCAATAAGCTGCGAATTAGCGAAAATACTGTGTTATAAGTTAAAAATTTCATGATCATGGAAATATAATAAGAAATCTAAGTTTAGGAGGACCCAAAATTTCGACTGCAGTAGTAAAAGAGGAAACAATTACTGGATCATCTGAATAATCAGTTTTTTAGTAACATTTTTTTTTAACACCACTAAGTCATTTTGTTACGCTATGTTGGATTTTACAAATATATTACCAAGTCGCCCCCATATCACCGTTAGCTTTTGATCATAATTTGTTTAAACCATCTACGAAGAGCAACGTTGTGTTTACCTTAGAGACTCTGAAGCAACGGCTCACTAATAATGAAACCCAAAAAAGTTGCAGCATCTCTAGTTTTTGGAGTGTTTTGTCTAACATGAGCTTCAGATATCACACAACTGACAGAAAGTAAGCACTAGGTGTAAGACAAACGCTCCGTCAAATAAACCGAAAAGGATGGTAAAAAGGCAATTATAAACAAATAAATAAATAGTTTCATGATCAGTTTTAGAATAAAATATAAGGAAAAAAAAACTAACATCAAACAATAAGCAGTTAACAATATTAAACGAATTTGGAGTTATTTTCCGTCAATAATCACGCCAACCTCGAAGTTGACCTTCACTTAAGGTGTTATCTTTATTACTTCTGGGTAAACATATTAAAACATTAACCTTTGCGATCGGGTTTTGTATTTAAATTTTACCTGATGAATTAATAGGAATTATTAATATTCACGTTTTAAGTTCAGCAGTGGGGTCTTTCCACCTTGGAGGGGCCTCCAACATCGTCCCGTCTTGAAAAGTGATAGTATAACAAACATTTGTCAACTACAGATATCGCTTACTTTATTACGCTTATGTTGTAAAACGGAGATGACATCTGTAACCGCGTTCATAGTCCACTTCAGATCTAGACAAGTCTTTTGAACCAACCTACCCATTGCAGCTTTTTTCTGAAAAAAAAAATGTTTTACCTGTCTGTTTTCTAATATGATATGGTTTAGGGTTAGTTCTTGGAGTTAAGCAATTTTTTAAATGTGTAGCAGTTATGCATGGCCACAGAACGATGCGTGGGTCAAATATGTATATTCTATATCATAAATAACAGACGCAGAACACTAAAGTTCAAATAAATTTCATCTTTATGTATTCAGTTCAATAAGTATGGGTGTAATTTTAGTCAATGGAAATTACTGTGTAGTAGTTTTCCTTAAATGTATAATGATCCCTTAGATTTATGAGAGATAACTAACTATTCATATTTATAATGTCAACAAAATATTTCCTTTTTAACCAATTAAAAGTTTTTATTTTGAATCATCACCATGACAATGCAAAAGTTTTTCGAAAATATTCGTCCATCAGTACTTCCGGCAGGAAAATTACACTGGAAATTTTCCTGAATTGTCATTTCAGACATATGACATTAGGTTATTATTAGTGTTGTTTTCCGTACGAATATAAATTTCGTCAGTATATTGTTAACAAATTTTATTTAACGTTTAAAAACAAAATTAGGAATAATTTTCAGCAACTAATTAATTTTATTTTAAATATTTTCTTAAATTTGCTTGAATATTTTAGTAGATGTCCTTGAATTCTTCTAAATAGTGTTACATCCGATGCTTCTTCATGGAGAATATCTTCAACCATTTGCGGCAAATAACTAAGCAGGTGACGCGACGGTACTTTCCAATATCTAAATATTCTCCACACAATCCGTATTTTTTTCAGCCCTGAATGCATTTTCTTTGGTGACAGTGAAGATTTTTAAGACTAATCAATCTAATTTACATCGTGTGTTTGCCATCAAACCCACTATGTTAATGCGATTCGCCAATTGATATGCATTAACGCATTTGCGCATCGACAAATTGACGAATATTTCATCCACACTGTGGACATTGAAACGCATGGATTTCACGCGTTTCAATGTTTGATAGTACACAGTCAAAGCCTACTTTGATGACTCACCCAAAAGCTGGAATTGCCGCGCAACGCCGGACCCTGCACTATTTTAGCATCTTTTATTTTTCCATGGCCGCCCTTAGTTTCTTTAATGCAGCGACATAACGATTTCATTATTTGTAATGTTTCAGTTAAAGCAATATTATCATTAAAATTAATTGGTATTCAGCCAATATTAGTAGACTAAATTTAACATAAATTGAGAATATAAGATATATTTAGTATATTTTAAAAGCTTTATGTAACTAAAGTGAACAAATGGCATTTTATTTCACTAAAAGTTTGTGCTTTATTAAGCGTATAAACTTCAAGTTCTTAAAGTTGTAACTTTTAAATGATGATCCACCAACATTAGTAGGTTAAAATTAATATAAGACATACCTATTTATTATTTATAGAAGTTTAATATAACTTAAATTGAAAAAGAGCATTTTACGCCAATAAGAAATTTTATTTTTTTCTAAGTGAACAACTTTAAAGTTCTTAAAATAATTATCTCAATTTAGAGATGTTCCATCAACATTAATATATTCAAATTATTGTAAGAGAAAAATATAGGATATCTCTAGTACACTTACGAAAGTTTGATACAACTAAAGTTGGAAAATGTCACTTTATTTAAATTAATGTAAATAAAGTTGGATTTCATTTAAAAGCATTGTTTAAGAT
The DNA here is from genome assembly GCA_030620095.1 of Kuschelorhynchus macadamiae. Lineage (NCBI taxonomy): Eukaryota > Metazoa > Arthropoda > Insecta > Coleoptera > Curculionidae > Kuschelorhynchus > Kuschelorhynchus macadamiae. Next base: position 905,909 of record JAUTXW010005286.1, on the reverse strand, counting down.
CGTAACCTTCTTATCTGGATTATATTAAGTATAGAAATAGACTATAGAATAAGGATGTATTGTAATAAAATGCTTTATTAATATTTACTAACAAGAAAATTTCACTTTCAAAGACATCTTAATTAATTTATGTTGAACAACAAATCAAATAAACATTAATTATGATCTCATTCACAATTATTAATATTGAAGGTACAGTTATTATAAACAATACTTTACCAATCAAAACAAGTATCTTTTTTAGAAACATTATTTGAAACACAGGGAGTACTGCTCCTCATCGTTTCGATGATATTCTGATGGTGTGTACTATCCAGCTGCAAGTAGGATTTGATTGAGTGGCTTCTAATAGTGTTTTTTCCAATTGGACAATTTTTATAGCAACATTTCGTATTGGACGTACGAAAATTTTCATTCGGAGTTGAGAAAAATCTCTCAGTTTTTACTTTTTATCAATTTATCTCTTTTTTCCATTACCTTTTAAACAGACGAACAGGACAAATTTGTTGTTTAGACCCTCTTTTGGAAAAACTGAATTGTATTCTCTCCTACCTGTGTAGTTGACCATGTTATCAACTTCTTCAAGAAAATAGTTAATGTGAGCCTCACATCCTTCCTCTCCTCTCCACGCTAATTCGTGTCATGCAATTAAAATAAAACTTACGTTGAAGACCATCAGGAGTGTCATCGCACACGAATTAAATGCATACTGAATAGAAATATTGTTGTTATCAACATTATAAGATTTTTCTTTACAGAACTTCATAAACTGTTTCCGCTCATACATTTCTTGTTTAACTAATCAATCAATTAATTACATTTACATAATGGCAGACGTAAAGGTATGCTTGTCTATGTCTCACAAAGTTAACTTGAATTATGTACAATTTTTATATACCTTCATAATAATTACTGTTCTGCCTTTTCCGTTAGGTGGTGCGATGAGTTTCCAGTGGAATTATAAGTATATGGGGCGCGTTCACCACGTCGTCTAGAACTGTTATTGAAGAAAAACATATTAGTTTTATAGAAAAAATACGCAGTAAAACAATATACAAAATACTCTTGAAAGGGCTCGGTAACCAGACGCTCATTTCAATAAAAAAATCATGTAAATTGGAGCAATACAACTCCCTCACGAGCTTGCTGAAATATCTGGATTAGTTTTTAAATATATAGATTTGTCTAAATTTTTATAAGTTCGAAAATTTCTTACCGAATCACTCTCCAGCTTGAATTTAATAATCCGGAAATATTTTCTCGGTTTCGAATTAAATCCGAAACTCAAAAAAATGTCCGGATATATTTCAAGCTCTAGGGAGATTATAAGTGAACGTATATCTTCTAGCAAAAGACGGGTATTTATGTTTAATCTGTTAAATGATCGCTAATTATCCGAAAATTAACGCATACGTTTAAAACATGAATACGTATTTTTGAAAATAATTTTATTACAAGGTTCTTAATTAAACGTTTAAGTCAGCTCATTGAAGGAAGGTAGGGTTTTATCAAGTAAACTAAATAGTAGCAAAATTGCTTCTATAAAAGCGAACCTATTACAAGGTTAAAAGTTTATTGCAATTTGGTTTTTCTGTATTTATTATACAAATTTAACGCGTAACGTAAATCAGTACGTATTATAATATGGGTAGACATACTTATTATGGTCTGGTTAGTAATCTCTCGAATAATATTTAATTTTAAAATATAGTGTTTTCAACTTTTTCGGTTTGCTTTTCCACTACACTACACCTTTGAAACATTTTGCTTTCCAGCCTTTAGAATGCGTATATAATTAAGAACCTAAGAATCATTCTTCCTGCTTTTCTTTGTTTAAAAAAAATTGGTAAATTTCCTTTACCCGGAATTTTTTAAGACCCCCGTTTTGTATCGTCATTTTGGGTTCGTACCAGTTAATGCCTATCATATTCAATTTGGCTGCAAGTCAATTGAATAAGAATATTTCTTATATTCATTTTTTTGACATTTTGTTTCTCTGTCTTGAATTCGTATCACAATTTTACCAGTTAATCTCTATATCACACTTAATATATGTCCAAAATTTAAAACTTATCTAATAAGTAGATTTTTTTAAATAATTTATTAGGCCGACAGTTTGTTTTGCTGTCTTGGATTCATACCAACATATTACAGGTTGATTCCTTGGTTTTTGAGCAAAATTTGAGATAAATAAGATAATTTGTGTTTTAGTAATATATTTTAACATTTCACCAAAATAATACCGGATCATCTCCACATAACCCTTAATTTTTTATCAAAATTTGAAGTCAATCGAGTAAGTAGTTCTTAGGTACGCCGCGAACTGACGGACAGACAGACAAATGGAATTAAGAAAACATATTGTTTGACATCTAGGGATGCTAAAACGTAAATATATGTCAAACCTGCATTTTTTTCTATTAATTTTAATTACTAAAATTTCGTTAGGCCGTCATTTTATTCCGCCATCTTAATTCGTACTACAATTGTACCAAGTCATCTCTATACCACAGTTAATTCTTACACAAAATATAAAATCAATCTATTTCAGGTTGAATTTTAAAATATTTTATTAAGCCATTTCATTTCGCCGTCTTGGATTGGACCAAAATTTTACTAGTTAATTACTAACTAACGCTTGAATTTTTTGCAAAATTTGAGGTAAACTGCATAAGTAATTTTTTAGTAATCATTTTTTTAACATTTGATTATTCCGCCATTTTTTTTCGCCATATTGGATTTATCAATACGTGACCAGGTCATTTCCATATGACGTTTAATTTTTGACTAATATTTAAAGTCAATCGGGTAAGTAGTTTTTGATCTGTGTCGCGAATAGGCAGACCGACAGACCGGCGGAATTGAGAAAACATGTTTTCCGACATCTAGGGACCCCGAAGTAAATTGAATAAGTAGTTTTTATATTGATGCACACCGCCTTTTTGTTACCTCATTTTGATTTCGTAACAGTTTATCCCTATATCACATTTAATTTTTATGCAAAATTTAAAGTCAATTGAATAAGACATTTAAAAAAAAATTGTCGCCATTTTGTTCCGCCTTCTTGAATTGGGACCACAACTTTACCGGTTTATCTCTATATCACACTTGATGCTTGCACAAAATCTGAAATTAATCTAATAAGTAGTTTTTTCAGGCTCATTTTTTAAATATTTTATTAGGGCGCCATTTTGCTTTATTCATACCAAAATGTTACCAGTTCATTCCTTTGTACCACTCGATTTTTGTGCAAAGTTTGATAATTAGTTTTTTAGTAAATTTTTTTTTTACATTTCACTATGCCGCCATCTTGCTCCGGCATATTGGATTTTTACCGAAATATTACGAGGTCATCCCTATATGACCCTTAATTTTTGACTAAAATTTGAATTCATTCTGATAAGTAGTTTTTAAGCTATGCCGCGAACTGACAGACAGACAGATAAACCGACAGACGGACTGACGGAACTGATAAAACTAATTTTTGGAACCTAGGGATGGTAAAACGTGAAGATATGTAAAACCTGAAGATATGTAAAACCTGAGAGGGTGATTTTTTCCACGATTACGTTCTATTTGCCACCATGTTGTTCCGCCATCTTGAGTTAATACCACAAGTTTACTTGTTTATCTCTATGACATAGTTAGTTATAGCATACAATTTGAAATCAATTCACAAAGTAGTTTTTCAGGCTGAATTTTTAAATATTTTATTGAGCCGCCATTTTGTTCCGCCATCTTATATTCGTACCAACATTTTACCAGTTGATTGATAATACTTCATTTTTTAGCAAAAATTAAGATACATTGGGTTAGTGGTATTTTTTTGGTAATACTTTTCTTAATATTTCACTAGGCTGCTATTTTGTTTTGCCACATTGGATTTTTACCAAAATGTTACCAGGATATTCCCATATGACCCTTAATTTTTGACTAAAATTTTAAATCAATCTGATTAGTACTTTTTAAGCTATGCCGCGAACTGACAGACAGAGACAAATCGACAGAGGGACCGACGGAATTGATAAAACATGTTTTTTGGCACCTAGGGACGCTAAAACGTGAATATATGTGAAATCTGAAAGGTTTGATTTTTCACGTATAAATGTAAAATCTGAAACGTTGATTTTTTACGATTACAAACATTCTATTTGGTTGCCATTTTGTTCTACCATCTTGAATTCGACCCACAATTTCAAGTTCATGCCTATGCCACAGTTAGTTATAGCATACAATTTGAAATCAGTCCATTAAGTAGTTTTTCAGGCTGAATTTTTAAATATTTTATTTTGATCCTCCATCTTCGATTCGTATCAAAATTTTGTTGATTGTTGATTCCTACATAATACTTGATTTTTGTGCAAAATTTGAGAAAAATTGGATAAGTAGTTTTTTAGTAATAATTTTTTTAACATTTCACTAGGCCGCCATTTTGTTTTGCCATATTGGATTTTTACGAAAATGTTACCAGGTCATCCCTATATGACCCTTAATTTTTGGCCAAAATTTGAAGTCAATCGTGTAAATTGTTTTTTAGCTATGCCGCGAACAGACAGACAGATAGACAGGCAGACCGACGGTATTGAGAAAACGTGTTTTTTGGCATCTAAGGACCCTGAAACGTAAAGATCTGAAAAAATCTCGGAGGGTAATTTTTTCACCATTACAATACTTCCCTTTTATGAGACAAGTAAACTGAAAGAAAAATCGGTTTTTGCTGGGCATATTTTAAGTATCTTGAAACACGTCTAATGGTGACAGTGTTGTGATACTACTGTAATTGTTTTAATTTCGTCATTTTGCTAGTCATTGCTGTGACAAGCAAAATGAACGTGCACAAGAAGTCGATGACGATGCAGGAGAAAGATAGTATTTGAAGGGTATAGTCGAATGCGGTCTTATCGTGCGGGTCCAAAGGTCACCAACATTATGAATCAAATCAGAAAACACAGTGAATACCAAAATGTTGTGTGATTCTTTTATCGAGCTATTAAATCTCGATGGGCTATTTACAAATATACAGGGAGAAAGAAAATAGTTTTTTTTTATTATATTACGCAATATTATATAGCCACTTAATATTATTTTATATATTAAATGCCGAGGGACTAAATAAGAAAATTAGCTAAATATTTGGTTAAAATTTTTTGGTTGGCAAAAACAAAAATACACAAAATGGCAAGCGCCTTAATAAAGTCGGAAGGCGGTTCGAATCAGTGGAACAGTGTTTATACAGCCACTTACTGAAAGTGAGATTTTTTTATCAATCACCAAAAATTATCAGCCCCGCTTGACTTAAAAATCTAACCACTTATACAGTGTCATTTATTTAAATGCGGGCCACCCCTGTGCAAAGAAAACTTGTTTTTTTTTTATATTGTGATAAAAAAATTTTTTGCAAAAATATTACACACTTGTTAAATACACAAGATAATTAGTTATTACTTCCCTCGTGAGATTTTTTCAGATCTTTACGTTTAAGGGGCCCTAGATGCCGGAAAACATGTTTTCTCAATTCCGTCTGTCTGTAGGTATGTTTGTCCGTCAGTCTGTCTGTTCGTGGCATAGCTAAAAAACTACTTATTCGATTTCTTCAACTTTCAGTATAAAATTAACGGCCATGCATGCGAAAAATACAGGCTATATATATATATATATATATATATATATATATATATATATATATATATATATATATATATATATATATAGCCTGTATTTTTCGTTAGCCCCGAGTTTCTGGTAAAGCGATTTTACCGATTTTAATATATATCAAATGTTGTCTTATAATTAATAAAAAAAATTTGAAATTAAAGTTCACTGGCTAATATCCAGGAGCCAGTGGCAAAAACTCTGAGGATCGGTATAAGGAATATACAGAAACGTGTGCGTGAAAAAAAAACATAATTTACTTCCGAAGAAGATTAAGAAATATACAAGAAAAAATCCAAAGGAAAAAGACTTAAGTTAGAATGCAAGAATGGATATTCATCATGCAATTTATGATTTATACACGTCAAAGGCTAATATAATCCTTCAGAATTTTGTTAATATTATAGACTAAAAAATATCATCATCACTTAACTAGTCCTCATCTTCTGAGTCGTCTTCAAATGACACAATGATCATTGGTGCTATTTCGACATCTAAAACTCGTTCTCGATTCCACCACTCCCATATTAATTTCTCCAAACTAAATCCCATATTAATATCCAGCAATTTGCACTTCATCTGATGTAAGACCATCGTTCACGTGTTTTTCGTAATATGATTTTGCCCCAGCCCATATTAATTCTATTGCGTTTAACTGGCAATGGTATGGCGGCAGTAGTAAAACCTCACGTCCATTTTCCCGTAATATTTCATCTACGGCATATATTGTTGGTTTTTTAATAGATTTTGCCATTAAAAGAAGTTCTAGTTCCAGCATATTGGGTAAAGGATTTTGTTTTTGTTTTATTAACCAGTCATAAATATCACTTTTCTTCCAGGGATAAAGTAAGTGGTTTATTTAATATTCTTGAATGATAAGATGCATTGTCCAGAATGATTAAAGATGGAGCATCTAAATTTGAAATCAGTTGTTGTTTTAACCACTTTTCAAGCAGTTCACAGATCATATTATCATGATACTCTCCATATTTTTGGATGTCGAAGAAAATAGTAAACTGGCACCAAAATAGAACCTGCATGCAAAATGATGAACCTTTTTCCCGTCATACATCCCTTTTTTCTCTTGACACTTTTTACAGACTCGTTCTGCCAAGATTTCGAACCACTTCCATTAGAAAATATCCAAGTCTTGTCTAAAAGTACTACTTTTCTAAATTTTTAATTAACATTTTCCGTGTATTTCTTTAAAAACTGGATACGCTCACTTGCTATATGTGGCAACTCGCATACAAATCTTCGATTACAGACCTTTTTATATCGAAAACCTAACATTTTTATTAATTTTGACAACGATTTTAGGCCAATTTCCAATATGCCTCGATTTTTTACATCTTCTTTTAAAACTTGAAGGGTTATATTAGTTTTTGATGTGTATAAATCGTAAATTGCATTACGAACATCCATTTTTACATTTTCACTTAAATCTTCTGTCTTTGGCTTTTTTCGTGTATATTTCTTAATCTTCTTCGGTAGTAAATTATGCTTTTTTTCATGCACAATTTTCTGCACAGTCCTTATACCGATTACCAGAGCTTTTGCTACTGTCTCCTGGATATTGGCCGGTGAATTTTCATTTTCCTAATATTTCATTAGATTTAATACCATTTTTTTCGCTTGTGAATGCAAAAAACCCGAAAATTGTTTTCTCTTACTCATTTTGTCACTGACTTGTCAATCTGACTTTGAAGTGACATCGCTCAAAGATTTTTGCAACCGCTGGTATTTATATGTTTATCCTATTTTTTCATATGAAAATATCATATGTCTATCTAATTCATCTTCCGGATTTTATGCGAGGATATGATTACACTTAATAAAAGAAAAACAAACTTAAAAAGTTTGTCGTTGATAAATCGTATAACCCGCACGATAACACTGCTTCTGGCTATATAGGGGGAAAGAGATCAGAGTTACAAAAAGTAGTTTTTACAGAATATCGAAAATAAAGTTTACAGAGTCATATTTCCGATTTCAATGATAGGAATCTGAAAATTTTCTTTTATAGCGTGATTACTTGCCCATGCAAAATAAATACCAGTAAGTTCTTTTCATAAATTGCATTTTGCAATTATGAAATTACAAAATTACATTTTTGCATAAAATTTTGAGCAAAAATGTAGCACTACTTCACACGTACACGTCCGAAAACGACTATGATCGTATTTCCCTTTTAAAAATTGAAAATGCAGGCTTAGATATATGCTGGGATTAAGTAAATTTAATTTCGAAAGTAGTTTTATTTTGATATTATAATATCGGAAAAAGAAAACAGATTACAAAAAGCTGTAAACGGATTAAACTAATACAAACCAAAACTTCTAATTGACATTCTTTTAAATTAAGACAAAAGTAAACTTTAAACTAATAAGTTGACAGAAACAAAACTTTTAAGATACGTCCTTCATCTTCTTAACCAATTCTGCTAGTGGGAGAAAATCGTCGGGATCATCTGTATCAATTCCTTCAAGCTCCACCGACAGGAACTAACTCTTCACAGTCGTCTGGGTGCACATTAGGTAAAGACACTAAAGTAACAAAGAATTTGTGGGAACACACGGAACAAAACTGCATTAGATGTTTAATATCGTTAAGCTTGGGAGTACTTAATGGTAAGGGTTCATTGTACGAATTTCGTAAGGCTGGAACACCTTCAATATTTTTTTAGGTTTTTATTCTTGATTGCACTTTTTTTGGAATAAACCATTGTAAGAATCTTTATGTTCTATTAAACTGCAATGTTCTTGAACTACGCGAAACACTTTAATTGGCCTGGAAGGGAAAGGACAGGTTTTTCTGTAATAAAGACTTAGATATTCATCCCACTGCTTGAATTACTGCTGTTCGCAATTTATTACCACAAATGGTGAAGGTTTTACTTTGCTCTTACTTATAATACAATCACAAAAGATAACGAGATGTTGAACTGAACTGCTCAAGATTGAAGTTGTAAAATGGTATAGCATAGAACATACATCATCTGCTCCCTTTTTCGCCACAGTTGCAGCGTAGGTATAAAAAAATGAATGCTGGTCGGAAAGAATGTGTATATTAAAACTGTAAAAAGACAACTGCCTGCGATAGTATACATCATTCGTACTTATGTTTGGCAAGAGCAAATTTTTTTGAAAATTATTGTTATAGCTTCCATGTTTTCATGTTTCTTTGCTTTTTGTCTGGCTTGCCTTTTGCGTTTGTAAAATGTTTCAGCCCTTAACTTATGGAGTTTCATATTCAACTGTACCCGATTTAATTTCATCTGAACCTTGTTCCACTTTTCTTTACTATTTGCATGTAAAATAAGATCCCCCCTGTAGTTTCTCTTCGTCTATCTTGTATTTATTGCAGGTGCTGCATGTTACGGTCCTGGGATAACCGAATCAGATATTAAATTTTGTTGAAAATATTTCTCGAAATTTTTCATACGACATTTTATTTGTGTCTTTTAGACTGTAGTGAGCTTTTTTGACTTTTAATGCTCTTAAAAACGAGGCAACTCAATTTATTGTTTCAGAAGAGATTTTTGAGGGTCGATTTTTTATGTGTTCCCCTCTGATCTGCTTTACAAGTTCCTGTAAGCAATAAGGACTTTTTTAAACTTTGAACTCTTCGATTAGTTATCCCATGTAACGATAGGAATGCCTTTTAGCAGACAGGTACTTCTAATACCTTTCCATTTCTAATAAGACGCAGTATCCATAGGAACTATCATTAAAGCGAGCTACATCCTCCGGTTTCCTATTTCGTCTTCTCTGTACAGGAATTACGGAAATTAGACCACTGAAATAACAGTTTTGATCATTGTAACTGTCATAATTATTGAAATTTGTAATAACTGAATTCCTTTCCTCAGAAACAATGTTCTCAAAACAATGAAAACGTAAACACTTACAGCTTTCACCAATAGTATATCCTTTGACCTTCAACTTTTTGGATACATCCTTAATTGGTCCAGTTATTGGGCGTTTCTTAGTCATTGGCATTGTACTTGTACTTGGAACTTCAATTGCACTAATATTACTAATACTACTACTGTCCTCACGAAATTCCATTTTACGGAATAAACACAAGAAACACATAAACGTTTACACATATACAAACACACTTCTTGCAACACTAAACTACCAATCACATGATTTTATAAAAGACGCTGATCGTTTTTGTTTGGGAGCGCTTGGAATATTTTGGACCCTGATCATTTTTGCGCTGCATAGCGATTTAAGGTAATTTAATTGTGGTGACTGTGATCATTTTTACACAAAACCGACCGTGCCATGAGAAAGTTTGAGTCGACAAATATAAGATGGGCTTTTACCCAATTTTTGTCAAAAATGTACTCTGATCTCTTTTCTTCTGCACCCTTCATTTATATACAAACGTTTTAATAGATCTAATATTTTTATCGGTACCTAATAGAATTTTTTCGTTCAATTCAGGGCAGTGGCAATTAAATGGGACTTGGTTTATTTTTCTAATAAAATGTATCTAAGAGGAACTTAATAAAAAATTAAATACTTAAATACGTATTTACAAGCAACAATGATACTTATTTAAACTTGTAAAACTTAAAGGAACAATTATTGATAAAAAAAAGGATAATATAGTTTTTTTGGATTGATTTTGATTAATTACAATCTTCAATTTAATGGCAGTAATAACACTTAAGATGGACTAAAGTAGTAATAAATCATCAGTTGATAGTACGATGGGTTTAGTTTTAATTAATCCTTACGCATTTGATCCTCGGTTATATCGAAATCCATAAAAGTATTTTATATAGATATTTTTTTGTGAAATAATGTTTCACTAGCAAGAGAAAAATTAAGCTCTTCTCTAAAATTAGGCGAAAAGGAATTCATACTTTAAATAGTATCGATATTTTCTTAACAGTCAATTTTCTTTAAAATATTGGCTGCTAAAATTATTCCTATGAAACAATATCCGTCAGTTAATATTTTTTAGATACTTATAACAAGTTTTTGTTAGTTTCTTCCAGAGAAATAATCTCTCATAGTAATAATTAATATTGAAGATGAGGTCCGTAAATTTGAACTTTTTCTTAATCATTCCCTTATCTTGAAAAATAATGTGCTAGAATGGTGCATTTTTTTAATTGCTCGGGAGGGCTAGCTATAATTGACAGCGAAGCTGCTAAAATAACTTCGCCAAATTAACGTCGGAGAAACTTATTTTTAAGTAACACGAGTTGTTAACAGGGCCCGATCCAGCTTGTCAACCTGTCTGGGCAGTCTCTTTCTACCTAACTTATATTTGGTTAATTTATCGAACTTTTTCATAGTGATTTTTGTGTTGTGTGAAAATCCCCTCCGAGATTATTTCAGATCTTAACGTTTCAGGGACCCTAGGTACCGAAAAACAGTTTTTCTCAATTCCGTCGGTCTAAAAAAATTGCTTACACGATTGACTTCAAAGTATTTTTCAAAAATAATGGGGATGACCTAGTAACATTTTGGTTAAAATTCGGATATGCCAAAACAAAATGGCTAAGTGAAATGTTAAAAAATGTCTTATTAAAAAACTACTTATCCAATTTATCTCAAATTTTGCACAAACATTAGGGATTCTGCTGGAATTAACTGATAACATTTTGGTACGAATCCAAGACGGCGGAACAAAATGGCGGCTTAATAAAATATTTAAAAAATTCGGCCTGAAAAAACTGCTTATTGGATTGATTTCAAATTGTGTGCAATAACTAATTGTGGTATATCTTCACGTTTTAGCGTCCCCTAGATGCCAAAAATATGTTTTATCTATTCCGTCTGTCAATTCGCGGCATAGCTTAAAGACTACTTACCCAATTTACTTCAAATTTCGATAAAAAATTAAGGGTCATGTGGGGATGACCTAGTAATATTTTGGTAAAAATCCAATATGGCAAATCAAAATAGCGGTCTAGTGAAATGTTAAAAAAATTAATATTAAAAAACTACTTACTCAATTTATCTCAAATTTTGCACAAACATCAAAGTATTATGTTGGACTCAACTATTAAAATTTTGGTATGAATCCGAGATGGCGGAACAAAATGGCGGCTTGAGAGAATATTTAAAAATTCAGCCTAAAAAAACTATTTAATGGATTGACTTCAAATTGTGGCGATACCTAATTGTGGCATAGGGGTTAACTAGTAAAATTGTAGTACTAATTCAAAATGACGGCCAAATAAAATGTTTGTAATCGTGAAAAAATTACCCTCTCGGGTTTTACATATCTTCACGTTTTAGCGTCCCTAGATGCCAAAAAATATGTTTCATCAATTCCATCTGTCCGGCTGTCGGTTCGCGGCGTAGTCTAAAAACTACTTACCAATATGGCGTAACAATCTTAAAAAAATTATTATTAAAAAAACTACCCAATGAAATGAAGTGGTAACATTTTGATATGAATCAACAAAATTGCGGCCTAATAAAATATTTAAAAAAACAGCCTGAAAATACTACTTATCAAATTAACTTCAATATTTGTGCAAGAATTAAGCGTGATATAAAGATAATCTGGTAAAGTTGTGGTACGAATTTAAGACGGCGAAATATTTTTTTTTAAATTAACGTAATAAATCTTGTTCAATTGACTTTAAATTTTGCAGAAAAATTAAATGTGAAAATGGGATAAACTGGTACGAATTCAACATGACGTAACAAAATGGTTGTATATGTCACTAAAACACTACTTATTGAATTTATAATAAATTATGCCCAAAAGTCAAGTGCGGCATAGGTAGTAAGAAACTGGTAAAATAATGGTAGGAATCCAATATGATTGGAACAAAATGTTTGAAAAGACAGTATATGTAACATACATATACTGTGACTATGTATTGAACTAAATTGAGTCACACTTTACTATTCCTAATAAATGGTAGAAAATCATAACGACGGAATTTCCGGGTAAAGGTAATTTGCTGATTTTTTACTAAATATTCGGTTATGTTATTCTTAATAAGAATTAAAAAAAAAGCACTCACACCGTAATTGTTGAAAAATAGTTTTTGTTCTAATAACCTAGTGAAAGAATTCTCTAAAACGCTTCCCATTTAGGATATGTAGGAGTAACTCTAAAATGCATTTATTTTCATTGTTTTATTAACGACAAAAAAAATGTCCAGAGTAAAAGATCCGTTAAGATCATCGGAAAGTTAGTATGTTTTCAGATTTTATTTCATTGATTCAAAAAAGTTTACTTTTTTGTTTTGGATATTTTGTTACTTAAATTTAAAACTACCGCTTAAGTCAATATCAAACAAATTTCAGCAAGAAAATGTATTGCTACAGATTATCCAACACACGGAATATAAAAGACCCCATGAATGGATCTTAACGTTACCGCCTTTCAGTAGATCCTATTTGTCTATTTAAAACATATTTTTGTTTTGTATTGTATTGTAATTTCCAATATCTTTGAAATACTCATTAAAATATTTCTAAGTAGACCTAAAAGACCTGTACTGACAACGCCGCGTCAAAACGTACTACATGGGAGCTAATATTGTGATTAAGCGGAGACACGAGCCATTGTGGAACTGCCTCTGCAGACTAATTGGTCGTTGGTATAACCAAAACGGATATATTGTGAATTGTATTGCTTCTCTAAATTAATTTTTTCATATGTTGCAATAATGAAACCAAAATATCGCATTACTATTAAGTTTTACATCCCTTTTAATTAATGTGCCCCTTTAAATTTGCCGACTATTTGGACAAATGTACCCTTTCAGGTATTAACATGGTATGGGAGCTTCCACAACTGGAGTTACTCAAGAACTCACGGCTCTGAGTTTCTGAGCTCTGAACTTGTAAAATCCGCCCTATGGCGAGTAATAACTGGAACTACTTTGAAAAATACGAGGGGTTATGCATTTACTATAAAATTTTATGGTCTGATATCTTAAAAATTTTAAAATTTTTTCGAGGGGACCGTAACTTTTTTAATATCAGACTGTTCTACAAATAATTTAAATCGTTGACTGTGCGACTTGTTTTTTCACCAGTTAAAGTTACTTACCTGTCTGTCTGTTTTTGTACATATATAAACAATACAATAATTTGATGGTCTTGACCTTAATTGTAGATTTGATCAATTTTTCAAGCCAGTTTGAACCAATTTCATATTCTATTATTTTGATTTTTTAGTAAACGATGAAAATACACAAATTTTATCACCTTTATCAATATTTCGAGTTATTTTCAAACCACTTTTACCTGGTTTATTCTGTTAACTTTTGTATACATATATGCCCAATGACAATAAAGTAATGATGATCGTGATCTTAACCTGACATTGATCGCGACGGTGACATGCGTTTTTAAGAACATTTTAAACCACTTCGGCTTGACGCACTGCTCTGAAATTTTATACACAGGTCCGATGAAAATACTATAATTTGGTGACTAGGATCTAACGTGATCTTGATTTTACAACATAGATTTACGTCTGCTTTAGTTTGGATTGATGCTGTAAAATTTTGTACACATACGTAATTGTCACAATGCAAAAATCTGATAACCTGATGATCGTGACCTTAACCTGACATTGATCGCGACGGTGACATGCGTTTTTAAGAACATTTTAAACTACTTCGGCTTGACGCACTGCTCTGAAATTTTATACACAGGTCCGATGAAAATACTATAATTTGGTGACTAGGGTCTAACGTGATCTTGATTTTACAACGTAGATTTACGTTTGCTTTAGTTTGGATTGATGCTGTAAAATTTTGTACACATACGTAATTGTCACAATGCAAAAATCTGATAACCCTGAGCGTAAGCTCAATCTTGCAAGTGTATTTTGAACCTTTTCGTCGTCGATTTTCATCCTCTTCCGATTGTTTTGGAATGACAATCTTTATGTTGACTTTCAATGTGATTATGTGGAACTACCTAAGTGATTTTCATAAAATTAGCTAAATGAAACTATGAGGCTACAAGAGGGATGAATTATAAGCAAAAATACTTTTTTTAAAACCAAACTTGTTTAAATATAAAAATAACCAATAAATATTGTACAATATAGATAACATAACATTATTTTGCCAAAGTCATGGAGTAAACGAGCGGTGATTATTACTGATTTTAAAAGATTGGCCCAAGGTGTTTAAAAGATATGGCGAATAAAACAAATTATAATGGTTGAATTGATATTAAATGAAACACCTCGCGCCAAGCTATTAAAATCGGTTATAATCACCGCACGTTTCTAATATGACTTTTATATAATAATTTTAAGTTATCTACATAAAACATATTTTCAGGTAAATTTTTAATTTTATTTATTTACTACTTTTTTTATAAACAAAAACTAAAAAAAAACTGTTATAGGTAACATTTTCAATTCCCTAGAGGATGTTTTTAAAACAGTACTAAATACAACTTTTTAATTATCTCATTAATACAAAGTGTCGTAACACTTTCTGGAGAAACACCCAAATCTATAACGTTTTTCAAGGCAACAGTTTATATGAGATAAGGTATGATTCAAATAAATAACAAATACGCTAATTTAATTTATATAAACTTACTGTAGTATTTGCTCAAAAATATTTTTAATTTTCAGGTTCTCGATAGCAAGGAATAAGCAGAAAATAGCACATATTTCGATGTCATTCGTGTGTTCAAGTTACACCAAGTTTGTAGAACATGTGGCTGAGAGTACGTCGAAAAGATTGATTGGACTAGTGGAATAGTGTTTAAGATATAAGCCTTTTTGGACTTCGCAGAAGACTGTGCTGAACTAAATGCATTTCGGGAGACTTAATACTGATACGTAGGCAAAATCTCATTAAAGTAAAAATAATTTTATGTTTTTGCTCTCTGTCTAGTTAGTACTGACTTTTTTTTCGCTTTAAAAGATTAGAACTGAATATTTCGTCAGTATTTATCTTGGTAGACGTCATATTTACTCTGTCTCGGTGTTTACCTGCTAATATTTTTGTTACTAAAGTACTTCGGACATTGTGTAACGCGAAAGATGGGAAATAACGATAACATATTTTCAATGTTTTTCAAGAGGAAGAAGGAGACCAATATGAGGTGCTTAGAGCAGAACGAAGGTCTTTTAGGTTTGTATTAATTTTTTGTACTTAATGTTATTAGTTCCTGTGCTGTTGCAATATGCTGCTGTGAGTTTAAGTTAGTTGAAATGCAGTTTGATTAAAATAGTTTTGTACCAAAGGTTTCACCAAAACTTTTTGGTTCAGAGATTTTTTTGACCAATTCTAAATTGTGTACAATTTATTTGTACATACAGTCCATCGTGATCTTATAATTATCTTTGGAGGTCAAAGTACCATTTTTCCATCTGTTTATCGGACTGGATAAATCAATATAAATATTTATATTCGGTATTTTAAGATTACTTACATTGCAATTAATAATACTTAAAAAATAAAAATGTGCAGTTTAAGTGTTCAGAAGAAATCAGAAAACCGACACTTGAACGTTGTAATGCAATTTTCTGTAAACCTATGATTTGCCTATTATAGGTTTATGCGTATTTTTGTACTTTAGAAATATTAGTAGGAGTTGTTACATAATGTGGGAGATATGAAGTGAATTTTGTATTTCGTGCAAATATGTATAAGTATTTATTACAAACCGCTTTCGGTGTTCGCCATCATTAGTGCTGCTACTCGTCAGGTATACCTAATACAGGTTAAAATTAGGGTTGGGCGATTATCTAAATTAAAAACCGAATATCCAAATTAATAATCAATTATTATTAATTATGATTAATCCAATATTTTCGTAATTAATTTAAAGAAATTGATACAAATTTTTCGATTGTTTCGTATATCGACTAATTTAACAATTTTTTTTTTTGTAAAGTCGAGATTTCTAACATAACCAATATTTAATTAATGTGTTTATTGTTTTGTGATTTATCAAAAGATCAAAATTTTGATTAACTCCTTAAAAAAAAATTGATTTATTAAGTCATAGAATAGAAGTTTTTGAATAATTTCACATAACCGCTTGATAAAAAAAATTTAGATTTGATAATTAAAAATTCCGAGAGAAGTATTGTAATGGTAATCACTCATAATCCCAATTTTTTTCAGATCTGTACGTTTTAATATGTCTTTCTGTCGGTCTTGCTGTTTGCGGCATAGCTAAAAAAATACTAAACCGATTGACTTCATATTTTGGCCAAAAAAATAAGGGTAACATTTTGGTAAAAGTCCAATATGGCGAAAGAAAATAGCGGCCTAGTTAAAAAACTTATTTCTAAAAAACTACTTATCCAATTTAGCTCAATTTTCAAAAAAAGGTCTCACGACGACGTGCCAAACTGTAAAAACATCAAAACTTGTTCACAGAACTGTGTACAAAAGACAGTGTCTGAAGCAAAACATACTGATTAAGATTAACTCGCCAAAAGATTGCATTAACGCTTATACCAGGAGTGGCCGTACGTCAGTATATGAAGATCTACCATTAGATTTTTGAGGGATCGGCGATCGGCTGTGGTCAGAACCACCACGGGCGAGTATACGAAATGGCGCCTTACGCAAATACCACGAGACTAAAAAAAAGTCTAGTAGGACTATAGAATCCCTAATAAAACAGGCTAGAAATGTAACTTTTTTTCTCCGATGAACCTTAATACTTTTCTCGATCGACCTTAAAACCCTTAGCGATCATGTGCTTGGCCACCTCTGCCTTTTTGGGTTTCAAATTATGTTTTAAATATGAACTTTGAGTTGTTTATTGTTTGTCTCGTAAACACAGCTACTGCCTACTTTTTTCAGTTATTACATAGACAAATATAGAGGTGCGTATTCACTTAAGCATGAACGCGCTTGAAACAGTTAAAAGCTGCATGAAATGCCTGGAGTTAAAACATTTACAACACAGACCGACAGCGGATGGGTTTCTTCGAAGTGACGACAGAAAATTATCCACCACTTGCCCTAAAAAAGTCCGAGTCGGTCCGACTATTAGATTTTGAACGCAAACGTAATTTCCTGACACAACACCTTCACCATTTCGTCAAAATTATTATTTTATTTGCCGGTTTTAATGCTATATGTAACTCGCTATACTTTCTACCTTAATATTAATGCTAATAAAAATAGATATCTGTTTTCAATGTTGAATATCTAAATACAATCTTGTTCATTGAAATAAATAACTATTGCTTTGGTACTGGTAACAACAACTAACAATAGACACAAGTTGTAATATAGGTGGATAGATAAAAAAATTAAGTAGTTACAATAACAAGAACAGTATGTAAACCGCAGACAAATTTTATAGCGAAGTGTGAACTTGTTCTGTAAAACACAACAAATAGCTTATTCAATGGAATGCTTCCAAATTTAGCGCGAGCGACCGACGTTAGATAATTATTGGTTGCATACCCATAAAATGCAATTTGTTGTTATTTCGTTATAGAGCACGAGAGTTATGCGAATGTGATCCTAGAGCTGGAAATTTGTAATTTTTAAAATTATATTTCTCGGTCCCTTTGATTATATGCTGCCGCATTAAAAAAACTCCGAAAAAAAACTCGGTTTGTAGTGGAATGTTTAAAATCACCCGACAATCGAATATCTGTCGATTGGCGATACTGGGTCAGTACATGGTGCCTCGGGTAACATCCACGCTGGCAATGTGAATACGCTCTTCAGCATGGGTTTGCTGATGAACGAATTGGGGTGTTATGTTCTCATGGTTCTTCATGGTTCTCATTTTGGTTTAAATTAAAAAAGAAAAGGAAACCAAAAATATCCGTGATGTTTGTTAAGGTGTGGTGGTGGTGTAATTTATAATGCTTTCGTTATGAAGGACCCGTCATTTGTTGCTACTTTCATATCACATAACTGAATGAGTGTCTGGAGATAATACAGCAGCAACCCCACGAACGATAGCGAATATAGTCGGAAGAGTCTAGGAGCTTTCTATTGATTCGTCATTTATTTCGGCGGAGTACAGATAAGTTTCATTGAATTTTCAGTCCGTGGCTCAGTGAATTTCATTGCAATAAAGGTGTGTGTGGATTTTTATCCTTAATTATACGCCAAGATATGGAAACATTAAAACTACCAATTGCAAAGTGGCTACCATTGGTAAATGGGACAGAACCTAAAACATTAAGAATGGAAAATTTTGAAACCGCGATTATTTTTTTACCTTCCATGGTATCTAATTGATTATTAATAATTATAGTATTCTAATTACTAGGTGTTTTCTATAGGAGAAAAATTTAATTTTATTTGAGTTAGAACTTAGAATACCCTGTGAATATGAAAATACAGTACTTAACACCTATGCTGTTAAGAACGTTTTAATTAAGGAACATGTGAGGAATGTATTTTGTAATTTGTTAAAAAAACACTTCTTTATATGTACATATATTACTTCAAATAATTTGGAAGAAAATAATACAGCATATTTTCTAAAAACAACTGCAAATATAGATTTTGATTTTGTTTTCTGGTGTGTAGGGAAAAAATAATGAAAATAATATTTTCTTTTTTAACCAAACCTGAGGCCTAATATGTATGAAAATCTAACAATAAAATATAATTAAGATGTCATGCCTTTTAGTAAAACTCACACAAATTGTTATTGGTACTATATACACACCACCAAATTATGATATTACTTCTTTTTTAAATACATTCGAAGACACTTTAATTAATATTTCTTCCTCATATGAAAACATATTTTTGCGATTTTAACACCGATATCTTAAACTATGAAAGCACTTTGACAAGGCAGCTTTTGCAAACTGTGGAAACATTTAATTTAAAACAAATTATGTTAGAGCCGCCTAGAATTACCAATAGAACTCAGTCTTTAATTGATCTTATTTTTACAAATTGCGATAAAGTTGTAAATAAGGGTGTTAATGATTGTACGTTTTCTGACCATGGTTCAGTTTTCTGTGAGATTAACTACACTTTTAATCCTAAACCACCTAATAAAATAATATATAGATCGTTAAAAAATATAGATATAAATGTATAGATCATTAAAAAATATAGATATAAATGTATTTCAAAGGGACCTAGAAGCAATACATTTTAACGAGATATATAATATTGAAAATATTGACCAAAAGATAATTTTTTAAATAATAATATATTAACCCTATTTAATAAGCATGCTCCTAACAAACGGCTTATTGCACGCAATAAAACTCTCCAGCCATGGATCACAGAAAACATCAAACGCATGCAAAAATTAAGAGATACAGGTTTTTGGCGAGTTTAAATCTAGTAAACTACCTAGCAAATAGGGTTATTATAAACAGCTGAGGAATTTAACTAATAAGTCAATTAAATTACAGAAAAAAGCTTATTATAGAAATACATTTCAAAATAGCTCTATAAAAGAAAAGTGGAAAGAGCTTAATAGGCCAAGACCAATAAAGACAAAAGAAATTCCAGAGGCTCTTAAAGATACGAACAATTTTAATACTTTCTTTATAAATTCAACCAAAACAAATAATTCTTTAAATAGCCATGTTATAAATTTTTACTTATTTAACACTATAAATAATCTGGATTTCTTGCTAACTTTTGATACTGTAACGGACAATGATATTCTTCAAATTGTATTAAAAATTAAAAGTAAAGCTGCGGGCACAGATGGTATTAACATAACTTTATTCTCCTTGTGCTGTCCCTATATTATTGAATTATTTCGGGATTTCGCCCTGGACATAGTTGGGATATCTTTTCTGTTCGTGACAACAACGAAGTCACGGCATTAATTCTATTGGATTTTAGTAAAGCTTTCGATTTTTTAAATCATAAAATATTAATTTCTATGTTACACTATATGGGATTTTCGATAAATGCGTCAAACATTTTTAAATCATTTCTCTCCGATAGATTTCTTAAAAGCTGATTTTGGGGTTCCCCGGGCAGCATTTTGGGACCTCTTTTATTTAGTATCTGCACAAGTACTTTCTATAGTTATTTTAAATACTGTCAGTATCATCTTTACGGAGACGATACCCAACTGTATTTATCTTTTAAATCTTCTGACTATCAAGAAGCCAATATTAAGATCAACTCCGATTTAAAAGAACTACTCAAATTTCATCTAAACATATGCTAAATTTGAATCCGTCTAAGTCAATTGTTCTTTTATTTGGTAATAAAAATATTCTTAATGATATAAAGCCAGCGTCCAGCGCAAAAAGTTTAGGTCTCGTTTTGGATTCACATCTTCGATTTAGTCCTAATATTTTTATATTCTTAAAAAAACATATTGTTCTCTCAAATCGCTATATCCGCACGTACATTATCTTGACCAATCTATTAAAGAGGAGCTTTGCGATTCATTAATATTGTCACATTTTAATCACTGCGATCATATATATGGTCCTTGTTTCGACAGTTATGATTTACGTAGAGTTCAAAAAGTGCAGAACAGCTGTAACAGAGTATCTCACAAACTTAAATAAATGTCGTGGTTAAATATGTATAACAGACGTAAGCTGCATGCCACAACAACAAAATCAGTTTTCGCACGGACGTACATCATTTGAATTTCATAAAACTGAAATATTTAAAAGATGTTTCTCCTATAACATTGCTTTAAATATAAATTCACAATCTCCTGTCATTACAAAGTTTTAAAAAGAAAATTACTACTCAGTTACTCAATTCTCAGTAGCTTTTCAAATGCTCTAAACTTCGTTTTTCTTTCTTTGTATTTCTTTCTTCTCTTTTTTTCCTTTTTTCCTCTTCTCTTCATTTACTAATAATGTAATCTTAGTACAATTATGTTATTTATTTATTATTTAGCTAATAAAATGTATTGTTTAGTTATGGCCGCATTGGTAGAACAGAATCTGGACTACAGAAGTCTGAAATGCGTACTTTTATTTACCCTATTTTTATGATGTACGTCTTTGTATTTTTATTTGTATACATATGGTAAATAATAAACGTTATTATTATTATTATAAAGTCAATCTGAAATTTTCAATATTGCACTTAGTATAAAGCACAAGGTTTTAAAATGCATGATAATTTGAGTTATTTGTTGAAAATTCTATAACGAATTAATAAATTACTCAGAAACTTAAAAAGCAGCTTTTGAAAACCATTTATATTTTATTAATCTGTACATTTACCGGGTAACAACGAACTAATCTATGCCCTCCTTTTTGTCTTTCTTTTTTTTTATAATCAATTTGAAATTTTCTGAACATGTATGGACACTGTCAACTTTTAACCCATTTTTGATAATTTTGTTCTGAAATGACTTCATCCATACATTTTTAAATGAAAACTACTACATTTGTATATACATTCCGATAAAGCTTAAAATTATCTTACTGCAAGTTGTTAGATTTTTAAAATCGGATAAAAAATGGCAGAGTTGTAGGCGTTCGTTTTATTTTGCTTAGTTATGTTATAAAATTTAACGCAATTTTAGGTACATAACTGATATTTGATCAGTGGCGGCTCGTGGTGAATTATATTGGGAGGTCAATAACAAATTTAAAAATAGGCATACTTAAAATAAAAATAAAAATCTTATCTTTAAATTGAGCTTTAAATTCTCTTGAAGTTCGGGTATACTCTTCGTTCTTTAGAATTGGAAAAATGCTGAATGATATGTTCGTTAAAATTGCACGCACATTCCTTTTCCATTCCTTTCTTTTTCTCGATACTTAACATTGCTAAAGCGGATAGTCTATCTTGGCCCAACTCAACAAAATTTATAAGCCCTCGAAAAACCCCTGGATTTTCAGACAAAGCCGTTTCATCATGGCCACGTAGTGCCAGTTCGAATGCCCCACATGATTTTACACAATCTAAAATTTTGTTTAAAATATAACAATTTTTAGATACATTTTCATTAAAATCTCTAAGGAATTTTCTATAAGCTGTGTATAGCTGAGTGCGAATATCAACACTTCTGACTCTAGCATAGTTCACCGAACATTTCATGTGATCTGCAGAAAACGCATGTTTTTTTATTTTTTCTTTTAAGTGTTTTAAGTCTTTAACACTGGTTTTGCACCATACTGAGTCCGACGAGTCCTTAGAAAACAACAAACAAGTATAACGGTAAAATGAGTTAGAGACTTCAAAACCACATATCCAATTACTTAAATCGTACATACTTTTGCGAAAGTTTCGATGAACCTCTTTATTTTTGTCTTTACTAGTTTGTCGTATACTAAGTTCTGGCAAATTGCGACCACTTACCTTGAATTCGGTTATTTTCTCAAAATGAAGTTCCTTAGCGCTCTTTAGTTGTTTAATTTTTTGCACTACCGACATTTTATTTCATCTACATTTACAACTCATAGACCACCTTGAAATTGGTTATTTTTGCAAAATTAAGTTCGTAAGCACTTTTTAGTTGTTTATTTTTTTGCACTAGTCACTACCAACATTTTATTTTTTGTATATTTCCAACTCACACATGGATCATAAAAATAAAAAAATATATATTACAAAAAACAGTATATAAATCAATTTTCATCGATTAAAAACGTCCGAAACAATATCCAGTTAGAATATCGACTGCGCGACCTCTGAACAATTGAACTTTCGAATGCCGACGTGATGCCGCGACCGATCGATCGAATTTTGAGAAGAGACCGGCTGATTTTGACTGTTATTGACCAAATGACCCTATGGAAGAACCGCCACTGTATTTGATTAGTACCGTAACGAAGATTGCATTTAAAACATTTTATATCAAGAAAACTTGATGATGTAAATGCGAGACAAGAAAGGATTTTTGGAAACTCGCCCCTAGAGAGGTGACATGTGTTTTCCTTTTTTACAGTACTTTTTTAACGAAATGGATTTTTAAGAGAGCCACGTATCGTCAGTGGTTTTAGAAAACTATTTTCTAAAAAGAGGTTTGGATTTTTTAAAATTCCACGTAAAAAGGGGTGGATTGTTTTTCTCCATTTTTACAGTATTTCTTCAATTCAGTGAGTTTTAAAATTATTCTTTCGTGAATGGTTTTCTAAAAATTTCGAAATTCTACCTTTAAGAAGTTGAAATGTGTTTTTTTTTGTTTTTTACAATATCTCTTTACCTAAATGAGTTTTTTAAACAATTCTTTCGTCAATGAGTTTCAAAAATATTTATCTGCAACCTTACTTGTATTTATTTGCAAAATTATTGGGTGTTTTGAAAAAAAAGTCTGTTATTTATAGATCAAACCCATTTTAAAATTACATTTGAAATGTATAATAAAAATGAATATAAAGTAATGGTACCAGGTCTATAGGTAAAGGGGTTTAATCGAGAGCAAAACCGCTGATGTATTTTGGTGTACAAACCCTGTGTATTCCAATGTTTTCCATGTATTCCACTTGTATTTCATTGTTTTCCGATGTATCCCAGTGCATTCCATGTAATCTAATGTATTCCATCATTTACTATGTGTATTCCGCACGAGATAAACGCAATGTTATTTGCTGGACTGTTTTTACCTGGCCATATAGGTGAAGTATTGTATTTGCAAAAATTTTCCAAATATATAATTAGGATTGTTAAAAATTGTAAAAGTCTTTGGCGCAGATACTTTTTTTTGGATATAAAGAATAATTATACAAAATTTCGAAACACGGCGAAATACGTTAAATTACTATTTTTTGTTTTATAAATGAAAATGAAAAAAAATGTAAAAGTTCTATATTAACGGCGAAAATTTGTTTAATTTTTTGTTTATGCGGTGAAATGATTTATCTTAAGAAATAGTGAAAGTCATTGCCATAAATACCTGATTTTTTTTTTGGGTTAAATGTTCGGTTAAATGTTTTTTTTTTCAATTTTACCTTAGCCGAAATGTGATATATTTACAAAATATTTTCTTTTTTACTTCTATAGGATCTCCCGAACGTGATAAGGGAAAAATCTGCGGAAATCTCCAATTTTTGTTTTATTTAATTGTCAGCTTCACTTTTACTTCCCTCGTAACTGATAAGTATTTTAATCGTGAAAAAATCATCATCCGAGACTTGTTCAGATCGTCGTTTCAGGGTCCCTAGATGACGAAAGTTTTCTCAATTCCGTCGGTCTGTCTGTCTGTCTATTCGCGGCGTAGCTAAAAAACTACTTACCCGATTGACTTCAAATTTTGGTCAAAAATTAAAGTTCACATGGGGATGACAGAAATATGGCAAAACAAAATGAAGGCCTTGTGAAGTGTTAAAAAAATTATTATTAAAAAACTACTTATACAATGGAGCTCAAATTTTGCAAAAACATCAAGTATTATGTTGGAATCAACTGGTAACATTTTGATATGAATCGAAGATGGTGGAACAAAATACCGGCCTAATAAAGTTTTTAAAAATTCGGCCTGAAAAAACTGCATATAGATTTGATTTCAAATTGTGTGCCATAACTAATTGTGGGATAGGGTAAATAGTAAAATTGGGGTACTAATTCAAGATGGCCGAACAAAATGGCGTCCAAATAAAATGTTTGTAATTACATCTGTATACCACAATTATTTATGGCACACAATTTGAAATCAGGCCCTTAAGTAGTTTTTCATGCTGAATTTTTAGATATTTTACTAAGCCGCCATTTTGTTCCGCCACCTTCGACTCGTACCAAAATTTTATCAGTTGATTCCTACATTATACTTGGTTTTTGTGCAAAATTTGAGATAAATTGGATAAGTAGTTTTTTATTAATTTTTTTTTAACATTTCACTAGGTCGCCATTTTGTGTTATGATATTGAAGTCAATTGGGTAAGTAGTTTTTTAGCCATGCCGCGAACAGGCAGACAGACCGACGGAATTGAGAAACATGTTTTTCGGCATCTAGGGACCCTGAAACGTAAAGATCTCAAAAAATCTCGGAGGATGATTACAATAAAATACCTCCCTTTTATGAGAGAAGTAAAAAAGGATTTTGAATAAAATCTACATGTTTGTGTGCCAGCCACCTTAAAAAAATACTACGCTACTTACAGTTACTTTAGGAGGGTTTGCGATAAATAAAATGAAAATATGTTATATTTATGCTGATAGCAAACAATGTACTCCAATGTAGTTTCGGTATTCCTTTGTATTTCATGTAATGCAATGTATTCTATCATGTTTTCTATGCATTCCATGTATTCTGTGTATTCCATCATGATTTCTATGTATTCCATCATGTATTCCGTTTATTTCATGTATTTTGCCTGTATTCCATCTATCTTGTACACATTTTCACTAGCGGTTTCCCGCTATCCTGTGAGAGCCTCTGGCGAAAACAAAAAAAATCGCCTTATGTTTTAAGGTAGATATACAGATTTACACTGAGAACCCTAAAAATGTAATTGCATGCCCCTGAAGCATCAACACAGAACACGAATTAGTCGAACCAGTCAGTTTAAATGTATATGTGTTAATTTCCCACAAAAAGAAAACCCAATAACACCACAGCTTTGCTAGATTTTACGCGCCCTGTCTGAAACTGTTCATTTAAACATGCGATTGCATCACGTACGTACAAATCCAACATGATGGACAAAATGGCACCCATTGGTATGGATGATGTAATTATGTAGATTGTCTTTTCGAGATCATTCCCCTATATTCTCGTGAATGCTCGATATATTAACAAGTTCCGGAATTGACACCAGATGCAAAGAGCAATAATTGCAATTGGTTCTTTGTTTTTGCTCGGTTTCTTGTTTCGTTTTAAAGTAGATAATTTAAAATATTCTATTTCTTTACACGCCTGTTTATTATTTATATTAAACAATTAACTTTTGAAACCAATTTTTATAAAGTTTGGGAATACATCAACAGTAAATCAGTTTTCAGTTGACTGCTATTTTGAGTTTTGTGAATAAATACTTATGTTTATTGTAAGAATGAGAAATCTGTGAGTAATCGGATTTGCGACAGTTTTTGTGAAAATGATATAAAATATTGTATTTTTTTAATTTGGAAAAGGTAATAAATAAAGTTAATTTTCAGGACAATTTGCAACATAAATTATTTTAATAAGGGCAATTCTCCAGCAAATAGTTAACCAGATTAATCCACTTCTTTCTGTTTCCATTCCATTTTTGGAAATAATGCTTTTACATACAATTGTGGAAATATTGTACAGTACTTTCCCCGAATTTTCTGTTATTAAAAAAAAGTTACTTGAATGATTTTTTAGACTGAACTAAAAATTTTGAAAAAAATGTGAAAATTGTATTTATTTAACAAGCTTTTCCTCTAAAAGTATATTTTTTTTCTCAGCCCTGAAATACCCATTTTGGGTAAAATTCTGTAAATATCCATGTTTACCCCTACGGCAAAATCCGAGTATTTCGCATCACTGCACTGCTCAGGACCATTTAGCCATTTTTTAGTTATCTCCTGACTATCGAAGATATTGTTTTTAATGAAAATTTATAGTTTTAAGTGTTAAAATTGAAAAAAAATAGAGAAGCTTTGAATTTAAACTAATACTACAAAATCTTGCAACACGATTTCCACTGCTATCCTTTAGTAACAAAAATGTTTCTGTAATAAATTACTGATCATCAACCGTAGAACAGGGCCGTAGCCAGGGGAGTCCTGGTGGTCTGGATCCCCCCCCATGTCATGGCATGTCCATTTAGCTCTATTTTCGTCAGCCTCTATGAAATTTGCCCTATACATTTCTAAAAAATCTTCCTTTACAGAGGTAATGATCCGATTTCGTAAACTTTTGATTTATTGAGGTGCTAAAACAAAGAAAAAATCTAAAATATAAAACCTATTTAAATTAGTATTGTTTAAGTTATGAAGCCAGTACAAACAAAAAGTAATAAACGAGTTAATTGCCCGAAAATGATAAAATATAATATATGTATTCAAAACTTTAGTTCTCGAATCACTGTTTCTAGTAATGTACATATGTGCTTTTTGTGGTTAAATATTGTATCTACATTAGTTTAGAAGTTGTTTATACAAAAACTATTGCGTAGTTTTAACAGAGTATTTTGTAATATATAACCATATTTGTATATTTCAGACATATTATGTTCGAACTTTTTATGGTCGGTTGATTGTTTCGTATATTTATGTTACATTGGAAGACTTTGCAATAAAAGGTAAATTAAATATTTTGCTGAAAACGAAGTTTGATAATAACTTCGTAAACTTAAAAATAACTTTTACACACAAACTGTTCTGTCGCAATTCAATTTCTGATAATTACTCTAAAAAGCTATAAATCTAACCTAAACCTAAATCAGATATCTCTAAGTGTAAGGCTTAGGTCACGGCCGTGTTTCTCTGAGCTAGCGCTCCCTGATGTTGTTTGGGTCCATTTCTTGGATAGCGTGGGTATATCCTTAGCCAGATTATTGCATTACTCAGTGCATCTTCTTGAAAGAAAACCTCAACTTAAAATTTAGTAAACCACTTGGTTCTATAGAAAATATCGTTAGACTACGAAGTATTTCTAATCCCTTCCCCGTGACGAGTCCTAGATATTTTATATATTAGAAAATTAGGAATAAAGTTATACCTAATAGTACACTGATCATTTTAGTTTATTGTAAAATCAGATATACTAATCAGGTTTAAAACGTTTGCAAGAATTATAAAAATATTAGTATTTTGTCAGAATTTTGATATTTTACAAAGTTGTCATGGAAGTAATTCTAAAACTACTGAGATTTATTTCATTGTATTAATTTTTCGCTACCCTCCATGCTTCTTTTTATCTAACTATATTTTTAATCTTGTTGAGATTTTTGATTCACAGAGTCTTTGGCTGCTATGTGCCGACGAGACTTTCATTATATGGGAAATACAACTTAGAAAAGTTTCTAGATCATTTGAATAATATTATAAAGTGTACTATAGAGATAGACGAAGATTCAACCCTACCTTGTCTTAATTCGCTTCATTCAAACCATTTTGCAACAATCAATCAAGGAATCCTAATCGAGCAGTCGAGGTATGTACAGATCAGCACCCTTTCACAATTTCAAGAGAATTCATAACAATCCGTGTATGAAAGGAATTTCAGAAAAGATTAGGAGGTTTGACAAAATCTGTGAAATAAAAACATCTTTCAGATCCGAAAATACTTTAAGGAGCTTGCTGACTAAAACTAAACCAAATACAATTAGTGATTGAAAGAACTATATTTATCAAATCTCTTGTGAATTCGGTGAATCCTATATAGGTGAGACAAAGACACTTATTCGCGTGAGAATTACTGTACACCGTAAATACAAGCTAAGATGAGAAACATCAAGAGAGTGCCGAGCCTGATTGCTTTATATACCATAGAATACAGTAGTCCGAGCTCAAAATTATACGCAAAGAACGCGTATAATTTTGACTGGTGGAAAAGAAAGTTGAAGAAGCTTCATTCATGGACTATAATAAAAGCATTTTCAGCAAAACCAGATCCTTTACTATTACAATGGCGGCCGGCTATATGGAGCCTTGACACTACAAATAAAGTAGCCTTTAAAGCTTCATAAAATTTTCTATAATTATCTTTGTTTTAAATTTAAAACCTAGACCGAAATAAACAATTAATTGCATAAATACTGAAATTCATTTATAATTTTATAAACTCTTATTATTTTTTCCGCACCTATTTTGGCCACGAAATATCAGCCATGGTTTCTGCGGAATGTAGGCGTCACGGTGCGGGAGGGACAAAGTAACCGCAAGGTTGTAAATGCGTTTTTTGCAGACTGCAGGTACCTATAGAAATGGTGCATTACTCATTAGTGATTGGCTAAAACTCTACATAATCATAGAAACGCTCTGTTTTTGGCAAACCTCCCCCTTTTGTCGCGGCTTCAGATCCGTGCGGCGTACTGTATGTACACTTTCGTAATAAAATACATTGTGGCTTTTACTAGTCGCATAACCTTCTTGTCATTACACTTATCTCTCAATTTGTAAAACAAATTCGGAGAACACTTTTGCGATATTAACATATTCATCGCTGAGTCGTCAATTTTTGGGACGTCTGGATATTTAACATAGTCTACTATCTGATGTGTGGTTGGTTAAATTAGTCCCATATATGCCATATAATATTTTTAAGGGTTCTCTTTTTAACGGGCCTTTTTTTTTGGGGCGTTTGGTCGAGCTGATTAGATTTTTTTCTAACAAAAAAAAGTTTTATAACGCAATTTGAAAAAACAGCAACCTTTATTAGCCACGAAGGGTTGTTTCTGTAATAATAAACTAAAAAGTCACAAGAAGATATTCGTCAATATTTCAACTTTTAAAATAAAAAACATGCACGTTTGCAAGAAACGTAACATAACTATCCTTGGATTAACACCGCGTTATGCATATTTGGAGGAATTCATGGAATCTCAATGTTTTTGCCGTATAAAAAAGATCTGTAATGAAACTGAACTTGTTACGATTTTTTCTGATACCAATCGATGTTTAATTTCGAAGTTGTACTGTTGTAACTTTTCTAGATATCTATCTAACTGCTCTTCTAGATTTTTAGTTTCCATAAGCCATTTTAATGCATCGTGGTCCGTTTTAATTAGACATTTTCGGCCATACAAACATTTGTGGAAATGGCCAATGGCTCTTACGATGACAAGTTTTTTTTTCTTGTGAGGGCAAGCCAGAATTGGGCTTAAACATAAAGCAGATTTCAGTCTTTTAAATGCAGTGTCACATTCTGGAGTCCAGTTATAGGCAGCAGTTAATTTATGTAGTGGAGTTGTTATTTTCGCAAAATTCTCTACAAACCGGTGGTAGTAGGAACATAATCCCAAGTAACTTCGAAGTTCATATGTGTTGTCTATGGATGTTCATCTGCCTGAATTCTCTCCTCAAAAACGTGTCGCAAGAATTGAAACAGGCAACCTTTCTTTGGTTTCAATGTCAAATGTGCATTTCTAAAACGGCTGAGTACCTCTTGGATGTTTTTCAGATGATCTTTGAATGATTGACCCATTACCGTCGCATCATCTAGGTATACCAGGCAGGTTTTCGAAGTAAGACCTCTTAAAACATATTCAATAAGGGTCTCAAAAGTCGCGGGAGCATTTGCAAGCCAAATGGCATTACTTTAAATTGGTACAAACCTCTACCGGTGGTAAACGCAATTTTCTCCCTATATTCTTCATGAATAGCCACTTGCCAATATCCACTCTTTAAATCCAAGGCGGAAAATCATTTGGATCCTGCCAATGGCTCAGTTTCACAATATGTGGTAACCATTGGGTTATGGTTATTCACTATGATTTCTATAGTTGAGAAGGTGAATTTTCAGTTTAATCTATAGCTACTAACTCAGACTTTTTGGTCATCACATATTGTGAAACTGGCCCATATTAGTGAAAGTAACGTCAGTTCTCGGTAATGGGTATCTTTCCTGGCGACGCCATTAAGTCTACGGGAGTCCACACAAAAACTAATACCTCCATTTTTCTTCGTTACAAAAATTACCGGTGCTGACCATGTAGTATTTGACTCTTCGATAACACCGTCTTAAAGCATTTTGCTGACCTGTTTTTCAACTTCCCCTTGTTTTACAATTGGCAATCTTCGTGATGGTAGTCCAAACGGATCTGCCTTTTCAGTCTTGATTCTCTGCTTCACTAAATTCGTTGTTACTTATGATCATTTTGACACTCAAATATGTCGCCTATGACAAATGACGGCATGATATTTTCCATAACTTGCAAAATATCCTTGATTAGACTGGCCTTCTTACTGTACGAGTCAGATTTTGGTATGTCACAAATAACTATTTGTTTAATTATTTAAAGGTCGCATCTCCTTTAATTTTACTGTCTATTCGTAATAGAGTTTTTCCCTTCAAGTACTTCCCCAGCTTGCTGTTACCTAATGGCTCTACCAGTCCAAGACAGCAACCAGGTAGTTTCCACTCGATAATTTTTTCAGTGCTGCCCGATATTTGTTTTCCAATTTTAATAATGTTCAGTTTAGAGTCAAATAAAAATCCGTACTTTTTAACTAAGTCAATTCCGAGAATAAATCCATCTTCTATATGGCCCACTATTGTTTTGTGATGTTGTAAAGTTGAGCTAAGTAGGCGTTTGACACTGACTTCTGCATATACATACGCTGACTCTCCGGTAACTGTGCACAATATCAGCTTTTCTTCGAGTGGCTTTACTTCTCCAGCGCAACGAGATTTCTTCTGACCAGAGAAACCGCTTCGGTGTTTACTGGCGTTCAGATTGTCTTTCCATTCATTACTCCCGCTACTGTCAGACTTTTATAGGATTTGTCTAAGCCTTTGATGGAAACAATCGTGGGGCTTCGTCCTGTTTAGCCAGCATTTCCCCCTTTATAATAGGAAATAGTCGTTTCCCTGTCTAAAGTCTGCTCTGTTTTGCCTTGATCTACTTGGAGACCTAGAAATTGGTTTTCTAGAAGGAGACCTGGAGATATGTCCAGTTTTATGGCAGCGGAAACATTTTATTTGACTATTTTGCTGTTTACGGAGCTTAATATCTTAATTTTTTCCTAACTGACAGAACTGCCTCAAATACTTTTCTCATACGCTCCGGAATATTATCGGCTGGGTCTTCCACATCAACTGATCTAAATTTAGGTTTTAGGATATTAAACACAGCTTCCAAAGCATTAACAAGTACGTCGCTACTCTTGCTAAACTTGGTCATCTTAAATTTTTCTTGAATTTTGGAATCCCGTATTGCATCCACAAATACAGACCTTATCATCAATTCCTGCCTGTCGTCATGGAGGAAACGCTAATATTATTAATTTTCTAATGTCAGACTTAAATTCATCTTGCCTTATGTGTCCTACTTTTAAGCTTCATGCTGTATATTTCTTGGCGATACTGATCTTCAAATAAAAGCTCTAATTAATGAACAAGTTGCTAATAATGTTCTTGATGACTTCCACGATGGCTTTGTAATAAATCCAATTCCGGCCCTCTTAACGAGACTATTGGCATCGGTCCAACCATTAGTTGTTCTGCGACCTGAAATTGACGTACACATACATGGTTCAAGAATCATCAAATGTTAGAAGTTTGATCAGGGTTGAGAAGTCATGATTCAAAAAAAAAATCAGAAATCGTCGATTTAAAATTTGAAATAAATCTAATAAAAGTGTTTTCGGGTTGATTTTCTAACTATTTTATTAGGCCGCCATCTTGGATTCGTAAAAAAATGCTACCAGTTTATTGGTATACCACTTGATTTTTGTTCCAAATTTAAGTTAATTTAGATAATTATATTTTTTAGTGATAGGCCGCTATATTACCATCCTCACATAACCCTTAACTTTTTGTACCCCAAATTGACCGTCAACCAGATATATATATATATATATATATATATATATATATATATATATATATATATATATACCTAGTTTTAGAAAAAAAAACTTTCTAGAACTGTCTTGAAATGTCTCTTCTAAGGTGATATTGACTGAGGTCCAAAACACGATAGTGAAGTCAAAATTTGAAAATCTTGAGGTCCGTAACACATTGGTATGGTCAAATCGCGGAGATTTAATTAGTTTAGCAGTAGAAGTTTTTTGTAAATGTCTCTAGTAGGTCTGCTTGGGGTACAAAACACGATGGCAATGTCAAAACTTACGGATTTTGTTTAGTTTCGAAATAGAATATTCTAGGATTTTCTTGAAATAGCTTTGATAAGGTCTTCTTGATGTTCAAAACATGATGGTAAAAGTTAGAACTTAGGATCTTGTTTTCGAAAATAGAATTTTGTAGAAGCTCTTCAAAATCGCAATGTACTCACACTCAGGTAAATGGTCACTTCCGAAAATAGTCCTTGACGGTCTCATTTTAGCTGAAACACAAATGACTTCAAAATTTGTCGCTATAGGGTCCTGATCACACTTCGAATTTTCTAATGTTTGTACTAATTTCCAGTCAAAATAAAAAAAATCGCACTTCCGACGTCAGTTGTTACGCGTTCTCTTTATAATAAATACTTCTTTATATCAACACTAACTTTATTAAAAACTCAAATACTCATTTTAATATAATTCGACTTCTATAAGCTAACATGTCTATTATAAGATTAACACTAAATCTTCAACATCTCTGTCATTATATATGCATCTGTTTTAATCTTCCAGAATGCCCTCGATACAGGATAACGTGTTTGTCT
Organism: Kuschelorhynchus macadamiae; assembly: GCA_030620095.1. Lineage (NCBI taxonomy): Eukaryota > Metazoa > Arthropoda > Insecta > Coleoptera > Curculionidae > Kuschelorhynchus > Kuschelorhynchus macadamiae. The sequence continues at coordinate 872,156 of JAUTXW010005286.1, read as the reverse complement.
ACTTCTAGCCCACCTACATACACGTTTGACGACTCATTTGGGTAATTTTCGCACGATCGTCACAATATATTATTTTTATCTTGGTGGGACCACATGAGGCGCAAGTTATGTACCCCAGCTGGTATATTGAAAAGGCTCCTCTACTTTGCCAAGAAACTTGTTAAATCAGTGTATTTCTTACTAGTACATTCCCACTTGCAGTATACTTTTTGGTTCATCTCCATATTCATCAATCATCTTAGAATAATTCAGAATAAACGTATACAAAATATTTACTCACTTCCACTGAGATATAGTAAGCAGGCTCTGTATAAAATTTTAATATCTACTGATTAGAAAATATTTATAAATATCAAATTGCAACGAGATATAAAATGTTCTCTTTAAAACATGACATTCAAATATAAGTTTTACTCTAAGAAAACAGGTACATAACCATGATACTCTTTACCGGGATCATGTGGTGTCTTTTTTATTTGGTTTTTTGCACTTTTAGAAACATGTTTAGAATATGTATTTTCGATTTAGTTTTTTTTTTGTAATTAACTTATCCTTTATTTCAAGCACATTAATACATACATTATACATATAACATAGATAATGTAATTTCTCTAGATTTGAATAAAAACGTTTTTAATTTATAATTTAATGTCTCGCGCCGTTCTTGCTGATATGGACTTTTTTAAATTATGATAGAGTGCATTGGACTTGATGAAATTGTGAAAGGAATTAAACTGTATCAAAAAGTCTTGTTGCTATAAAACCGTAAAACCTGTAATTTTTTAATTTGTGGTGTTCTCCTTCATGAATCTTGCACCATCGACATAGTTATAAAACCCCATTGTTATTGTCATGTCTAATGGTTTGATTTAGAAATAAATCTTAAATGATTAGTTTTTAAAACGTCAGGAAGTTTTATTATGCTCTATTTCATAATCAGGATTTTCTTGAAAGTAATTAAATCCCGAGTTAAATCCTAACGATAATAGTTGGTTCGAAAGTAAACCCATCCAGTTTGGATATGTTGCTATTAAAATAAATCACGATGATTAAAATAAATTCCGATGATAAGGATTTTATCCATTGCCAAAATCAAGTCTTAAAAACAAAACTGTTTGACCAGTTTTTATCCTGTGATAATAAAATATCAAAATAAGGCAGTTTCATGCTTCTAATTATTATTATACTTCAATGTAAGAGCCCCTAAAGACGTATCTACATTAGGTTTTTTTGTGAGGTAAATTACTTACTGAGTAATTAGTTTAATTAAGGTTTTAAACATTGTATATGAAGTTGAGGAATATTAACTTAATGTGTGTTCTTAAAGATAGCAAGATTACGAAATACCATGTTGTATAGAGTGATAAACAGTATTCCAAAATATTCGGAAACGATGTCTTGTTTTGCTATAATAATGGAAGATAGATTAAAAACAGTTGAGAATTATAAGCAAAAATATCAAAAATACTAGTCATACTACAGTCTAGGGATACTGTTTAAGAAGACCAGGCCATAACACTTTTTTATGTTCGTATTAAAACTTGCAATTTGCCTCAGTTTTTTTTATCTTTCACTATCGATTTTATTCTTATACCTAACTACATTAAGTTTCTAAGTGCATACATTGTTTGACCTTGAGAATATATTTGGAATTCTTTATTGTATAATGTAGGAATTTTGGAAATTTGTCGGAATATACATCCGAATAGTCTTCTACATAATGAGGGAATTTTAACGATCAGGTTGACTTGTTTTTTGATTACTTATTAGGAACTCAAAACAATTGTTTTGATCGTGATTGAGTTTTTAAATTTTTTACTGCACTGCGTCATTTCGGAGAATTATGTCATGATTAATTTGGTTTTTTTTTTATTGTGACTGGATAAATTATTTTGTTCTGTTGGTTATGCAATATGCATCTATACATTTATTGTTAGTGGTTTTGAGTGGAAAGTTAACATGACATCATTATTTTTCGATAACATTTTAAAGTAACAGCAAAATTTGTCTTCTACTCTTTTTACTGGTTAGACCATTAAGAAAGTACAGAGAGTTTAAAAACATATTTTGTTTATGGGACATTGTATTTATTTCGTCATATCTAAGACGAAATAAAGGCCTCAGGAGACGTTAAAATCTGTGTAACTGTAGTGAACCTAGAGTTGTAAAGTCAGAAATAGACATTATACATGTCAGATGGACATGTCATTGAGGTTAGACATGTCCGTCCTTATCACACATTTCGATATGTTTTGGCATGTCGACTATCCTAAGACACGTCGACTTGCTATACAGAAAGAAAATGTTCAACAATCAATTTGTATGTTCAGTTTATAAACTCTTTAATTAAATCATTAATTAATTCATTTTGTGTGGGGGGGTCATTTTACCCAAAGACAAAAACCCACAATACAACAAAAAATGTAGTTGTTTTAAGAAAATACCGGGTGACTGTTCGAAAAGTATCACCCCACATAATTATTTTGCTTTAGTATGTAGAAAAAAATAATAATAAATAAAGTACAAAAGTTTTAGTGTTTAATTTATATATTTTTTAATAACATATTTTGATACACACAGGGTATCGCAACAAAGCGTTTGTGCCTAAAATTGGGTTTTTTGAATGGAATTCCATGTATATTATTACATTTCTGGATTCTAGGGGGAGATCATGCTCTATACCTGAATTCAAATGTTTCTGAAATACTAGCGTTTGAAGTTGGATACTCTTTGACATGCTGTAAAATCTAAATGCTTTAAATTAGAGCAAAACGGTTTTTACTTTTCTAGCTTAATTTTTAATTATGTATCACTTAGCATCAAAAGTACAAATCGTTTGGCCTTAAGTCCAAGAGTTTAACTTTATAGCATTTTAAAGGGCGCAAAATGTCAAACTTCAAACGTCCGTATTTCAGAAACAGTTGAATTTGGGTATCGGACATGATACAGTAAATATTCTTAAATTTTCCCGCAGAAAATGTTATAATATACAGGGTATTACATTAAAAAACTCTTTATTGGAACACCCTGTGTATATTAAAACGTTATTAAAAAACATAAATTAAACCCTACAACTTTTGGACTTAATATTTTTTTCTGCAACGTAAAGCAAAAAAGTTAAATACTTTATTTTAAGAGACAAAAAAAAATATGTAGTAAGGTTTTTCTTGAATATTTGCAGTGCTTTAATTTAAAGGACAAATGGCAATGGGCAAGTTCAGAAATTAGTATCAACTTCGTTATTTTAAAAGGAACACCCTGTATATTTTTGAATTTTTTTGTTCCCATTATAGTTTTTTTAAATATATATAATATGTGTAAACTTGGACCGGTCGGTAGTTTTGTTTTTCAGATATTCGACTTCAAAATTGACCTTTATGAGAAATTAGTTGTGGATGCGATTTGCCCATTATAATCCTTAAGTCGCTCTAGTCATGAATTCCTACTGAACACAACATTATTTATTTGTCAGTAATAATATTTCTTTTACGTTTTAAGCCAATACAGGATCCATTATAGATGGGCACAGGTTTCATATAGAAAAACAGTATATATTTAAAAATTATAAAAGGAAAACTTTACAGAAAAATGAAAGAGTCAAAAGCAATTTTGGACGAAGACTTAAATATTTTATTGCAATTTGAAGATCAAATCTTTATATGATCTTAATAGATGATATAATATAAATATGGTATAAATATTTAGAAAATCCGTTCACGTCAGTTCCAGACCTTTCTTGACTCGGAGGTAAATCTTGGAAAAAATGCGGTGCTTCAAAAATCATAACTACCATCCGTATAAAATTAGGCCAATACAATATTTAAACGAAAACATTTTAATAGCTTCAATTCCGCGATGAAATGTTGAGGAGGTTGCGAGAGGATGGTCACTTTTCTTCTAAAGTTTTTCTGGTGTTATGAAGCTACCTTTACCACAACCGGCAGGTATTAATAGGAAAAACGAGAAAGGAAGGAACAAGGGGGAGGTTGTTGCATGTTGGGAAGGTAGATTATTGAACCAATTATTTTAATTAATTAAATTTCTTAAATAAGGGGATAAGGCACCATTTAGAGCAGCTCCCATTCGTCAGTATACCCAAATAATTTGGCACTAGGATGGCGCACCGCCTCACATTGTCCAACATGTTACCATTATTTTCAAATACTCGTTATTGTTTGTGGATCGGGAGGCAAAGCCCTATTCGCTGTCACGCAAACAGCCCCGACCTCACACCACTGGATAATTTTTTGTGGGGATTATTTAAAATGCAAATTTTACTTTAATAGAACCCATAAGATAAGAGCAGGAAATAGTAATTTGAATAACGAATGTCGTTTTTTTTTATTAGCAATGCAGCCAATAGACTACATAGTTTTAAGTACGAACATAACAAAGACGTATTTAAAATGCCTTTCTGGGGGGGGCGGTAAACATTAAAAAAAGGTCCTTGCTTTTTGTTAACACAATGTAAGCATGACACCCATGAAAATTTGCGACGATTAAAAAACATTTCTCATGAATAAAATATGTGGCAATATCTTATTATGAAATAACTTTTGCTTTAGTTACTAACTCTGGGAATTGTTTGCTTCGTCTATCAGCCTTCTAGCGTCTCAATTGACACGTGCCTCTAGGCTGTCATTTGTCGTGTCGGTCAGTTGCGTGGGCATCTGTCATTCTATGGGCGAATGATTGGATTCCCAGTGTTGCCAAATGTATGACGGCATTTTCGGAGTGAATTTTACCAACTATTTCTCCCTATCCTTGTTGTTTTGTTCGACATCGCAAAGTTGCGATCAGCTGGGGAGTTTCAACCGATGAGAAACTTCCTAGATTTTCGGAACTGCGAAAAGGAGGACAAAGGACCACCTTTTAGCAAGGGTACTTTTTGGTCATGACAACGACAGGGACTCTGTCAAACTTGGGGTAATAAATTCAAGTTTATATTGCGAATCCGTTTAAGGGATTTTTTCCCCAATATTGGTTTAATTTCCTTGGTCTTTTTAGTATTGTGTTTGGTATTGCTTTTTTTTGGAAATTTCTCTAAAATAGAGGATTTGTGCTGCTAAAGTTTTGATCAAACCACCAAATTGGTTTCCTGTCCGCCTTAACACGTTGCCTTGCTACCCTTGGGTTTTTTCTTTGTTATAATATTTGTTTTATTTAGTTAATAGGAAATACCGGGGGATAAGTAAGTGTCTATATGATTTAGGGGCCTTCCAGCTTAGGCAGTCGTCAAACTAGTAGCGCACACTTTCATCAATTTTTTTTATTCTTGTTTTTCCCCACACACTACTCTCCAAATAAATAGTCTATAAACCTAGTTTATACGCTTAGTTGACAAGGTGCTTGTATTTATGCAGTGCTTTTCGTTTTAAAATTCAATTGAAAAACAACTACAACCAAGACCATAACCCCTCAACCACTACAGTGCAACCGTCATCTCAGACCGTTAGGTTGTTTTATTGGTTATTTTTGTTTCTTATAGGCCCCAGTAGATAGAGCGACCTGTCAGTGTTATATTTTACGGTTTTTAAGAATTTTATATTTCTGAATATAAATGTGATAATAATTCTAAACCTAGCAATAACAGTGGTATTAGTTTTTCTGCTCTGACACAGCTCAAAAATTTCCAACAAAATAGTTGCCTATTCCATAAATATTAGTAGAAATTCTATCAAGTTGGCAACTGAGTGGTTGCGCTCGTCTAGCATATTTTAGCCCCGTACCAACAAACCGACAGCAAACGTAGAACCATCGAAGGAGGGGGCGAGATCGGCAGAGTACACCTACACTTTTTGCTCTAAGCTCCCGTGTTCGTTCATCCTCGCATTGTTTTTGACGAAAATTGCGAGAACGTGTAGCTGCAATTAGAATATACAGCGACGGCCATAAAAGTAGATATTTTAAAATGAGATAGTTTTGTTTGTATTTTATCCAAGTGTTGATCAATGGAATATATCTCAAATACGTCACATACAAAATTACTTTTAAAAGACTACGATCCGCGTTGGTAAGCGGGAATCAGTAGCCTCAAGCAGTTTGTTTTTAAAGAAGTCACATTCAAATTGGTTTAATTGCTTTAACTAGTAAATCTCGTTATGTTAATTAAAAAACACGATGTTAATTTCGATCAATGTTTTACTGCTAATATCCATTATGTGGATTCTAAATTTTATAATTGAAAATATTTCTACAAGATTCTTAAAGTTAAAAGGTGCTTACAATTTTTGTATATACTGTAGTAAGGTGTTCGATCCCTACTCTTTTCTGTTTTTAGATTATCAGATACGCATTGTTAATACCCATGACATAAAATTATAATAATGATCATTGAAGAGCTGCACACATCTATACAAAATCCAGGACGTTAAATCATAAGAATCCTAAAAACAACGCCTTCAATCTAATTCCTAGGAAAACAAATTTTCCAGATGCTTATTCAAATTCCCGATTTTCCGTTGTCAGAATAATCAGGTTAGGTATAACGCACTCTATTTATCTCTCGGAAATTTAATTTTCGACTAGTATTTGAATCTTCCTCAGGTCTTTGCTCCTGAATAGATGCGTAGTGACTATATACGCTGACCTTTTTCCTGGACTTTTAATGTTATCGGAGCGAGTGATGTCACCAAAGACCAACATGCGCCTCCAATACCATATTTCGAATGCGTCGATGCGTTTTCTGTCTACTGTTCGTATACTCCAGGTAACAGAGTCGTAACCGACTATGGAGAACACCAGCGTTCGCACTAGCTTGATCTTTTTTTTGTTTAATTTTAAATATATGAGTTGGTCGGATATTATATATATGGTTGAGTTGGTGTAGATTTAGTATTTGTTTTCTTGTTCCCCTTTCCTTTACAAATCCGGCTTGCTCCTGGGCAATTTTTCGGGTGGTGAATTGCTAGTCTATTATTTATTATTTGTAATAGAATTTTGCTTGAGTGGGTTGTTAATGAAATCAGCCTGTAGTTGTTGCATTTCATGATAGAGCCTTCTTTCTGTAAGGGTATGATTATAGAAGTGGTCCAATCGATTGGTCACTTCAAGGTTTTCTATATAAACTGATATAGAGAGAGCATTGTTCTGACACTAGTCTCCCCCATGTTTTTGAAAATTTCCGTAGGTATTTCGACTATTGTAGTAAATCATCCATTTCGACTCAAGTTTAGCCTTTATTAATGTTACCACGAATTCCAAGAACGTTTAATTTTTTAAGTAGAAATGACGTACCGTCGCAGTCAAAAGCTCGTTTAATGTCAGAAAAGAGACCTGTTGTGTAATTGTTGGATTCCAAGCCCTTATAAATATGTTCCAGTAGATCAAAGGCAGAAGTGTTTATAGAAAAATTCTTACGGAAGCCATGTTGAGCAGCGCTCACTAAACCCTCCTTAGTTGGAAAAGACTCCAGGCGATCAGTGCCAATATTTTCAAAGATTTTAGAAAAAGATTTTCAGGTTTCTGTGTCGCTCTTTTTTAACAATGGTTTTGTATCACCATGTTTTAATGCATCTGGGAAGATTAGATACTTATATCTTTTTTTGAGAATTACTGAACACTGATTATTGGAAATCCTCACATGAGGTGTTTTTCAAATATAACGAACTTGGAATTATTAATAAGAATTGTTGATTTTTATCTTTTCTCGCAATTTGTGAAAATGATCGATTAATAAATTATATCTGATCAAGGTCATGTTTAATCTGAAGTGATGAGTGGAGCAGGGGCTTATCGAGGCTAAGTGGTGGAGGGTAGAGTTTCTGTATTTATCGAGTTTATGCAGTGTATCAAATAAAATTTGATCTTTCGACAACGTCGGGCGTATGACATGAATAAAACATTTAATCGGGCTCAGTGGCGCACTATCTTATTTATTTATTTATGTTTTATTAAAAGGAATAAATCTACTTTATATAATATACCACCCATCATTCGGTTCAGTGGTTTTTAATTTATGCTGCAAACGCACTTAATAAGCATGAGAAAAACGGGGATATAAATACCAACGTTTTATTATTATGTTATTACATATATCTACTCACTGAAATCATTTCTAGACAATTGGAAAAAAATGGGCAAGAAGTCAGTCGCCATAATATACCACCCATCAATCGGTTCAATGGTTTTTAAGTTATGCTGCAAACGCACTTAATAAAGATAAGAAAAACGGCGATATAAGTACCAAAGTTCTATTATTATATTATTACATATGGCTACTCACTGAAATCATTTAAGAATCTAGGAAGAAATGCAAGAAGTCAGTCGAGAGTAAATTTCCGGTATAATGAATTTAAAATTTAATGCGCAATATTTGCTTTAATTTATTGCATCTAATTTTTGTGTTTTAATACCAACACTGTATAAACCTATTTTAAGTTTTTACTGAAAATATAGGTTAACTACAAGAAAAGCAGGGAAGTAATTAACTTTTGTCCTTTTGTAATAAACGAAGAATAAAGCATGCTTATATGACGGTTACTAAAAAAATGGCTTTGGCTTGAATAACTGAATTGTATGGTTTAATTTTTTTGCCTTTTGTTTTTCTTATGGATACCACAGATAAATTGTAAAATGTATAGGTTCCTTCATGGCAGAATATTTTCAAAACTTACAAATCTGCGTACTGGGTATGGGTATTTTATCTAAAAATAAAATAATTCATATACAAAATATTTAAAACTCTAAGCAAAAACTTAGCACTATATGCCCTTGGTGGGTAGTAAAATGCATTATGTGGCAAAGCTGGCCCACGAATTTGCGTGGAGGTTGGCGTAGTAACAATGGATATAGCCCAATTTCGTGTATAAGTTCCCCGATGTATTATCATCCCTGGTCTGGACAAAAATGGACAAGCTAGTCTAGTCCCTTACTAAGCTATTATCGACCTCTTTAATTTTGGATCGTACTGGATTAACCCTTAATTCTTTTAAAATCTGAATCCAGGCGGTCCTATTTTTGTCAGTGTAAATATTAGTGACTATGCACGTTTCTTTCCGGTTTGGCAGTTACCTTGCACGTTTTTTCCCTGTGCTCTTCGTTTGTTTGGGTTATCACAATAATTGACGACTATTGATTGCTTCGATCCTGCAACAAAATGTACCTCTCTGTCAGTTTATATAGACCAACAAATGTAAAATTTGACATTGTTAAAAAGAAATCTGTTGTAGGATTAACTCGTATACAGAAAAACAAAAACCTTTCTTTAAACCAATTAGTGGTGACCTTAACAAAAATCAAAATAACCCATATGACAAAATAACCATTATGATCGTCAGCCTAATTTGGTCAAATGTTCACTCACATCTTTAGGAGAGATGAAAAGCAAATTCGTCGTAAAATAATTTAATTATTGACTGCAGAGACATCTTTACCTTCCATATTAAAAATATTTTAAAACGCTTGTTAGACCTCTTACAATATGCAACATCCATATTTCAATTCAAAATTTCATTTTATTATGCCTAGAATATTTTTCATGAATAAATGCGGCCCAGAGAAATCAAAATCAAAAATGTTTAGTAGTGAATCTTTAAAACCTAAGTTGGCAGCTACAAAAAATAAAATTATGGTGCAACCTTTTTTTGTTTATTATAACCCTTCAGTATTATAACTATGGCCCTAACATTTTTTAAATTCCTCATTAATTCAGTCTTGGTCCCAGTGACCCCCTACTAAAGACCCTTTACTGAGAAATATTTTGAGTGGACAAGTGACAGGGTAAATGTTAATGTGCTATCAAATATTAACCATATAATGGTATGGACAGCAAATACTGTTTCATATGTACCACGGCAAAACAAATATTGTTAATTATAGTTAAAAATGTTTTATCAGTGTTGCTTAGTAACCAAAACCGCATATAAATATTAGTAGTCAGGTACTTAAAAGATATAAAAATATTAATTGAATATGTTTTTATCACTTTAACTCACTTTTAACCAGACTTTGAACAGGTAAATCAGAGATGTATGTGACATGTTTGATTGATCCAAATCATATGATTAAAGTACCGGCGCCAATATTTATAGTAATATTAAGATATTGTATAAACGTAAATTTAAAGATATTATTATGAACTGCAATGATGTGCTGATGGTAGTATAATTAAAAGCAAAAAGTATCTTACAAGATAATTACTCTTAAGTTGCATTTAGAAACAATGGTCTATTCCTATTGACACGATAACGATTTCATGTGTGATTCTAGTACAATTCAAAACACACACTTACTAGTGAAATAATGGTAATATTTTATTCTTTTTATTTCTTTTTTTCTAATGTGCAGGGTATTTCCTCATAATTTGCCACCCTTTATATTGTTTTAATTTTAAGAAATATAAAAAATTGTATAAGTATAAATACTTATACAGGATGTTTCAAAAATATTTCAGACATCCTGTTTAGTAACCATTGTCTATAAACTATGTATCTCTCTTTTAAAACTAAACCAATATTAGGGGTGGCGAATTATGAAGAAAGGCCCCGTCTCCGTTCCGTAATAACTGCCCACCCTGTATCACGGGGTGAGGAGTCGTAGATTCCATGCTCTCCAAATACTGAGACACATACACATACACATTGTACTACTTATGAAAATAGTGCTTGGGGAAGTTTTCAGAAAGTTTACCCCAAATCCTCTTCCTTTATTACTGAGAATATCTAGTTTAAGTTTAACTCGTATGTTGAAATAGTATATTATTACACTAGTTCCATAAAACATGATTTTATAGCACGAGCTTTGGGTTAGGAAACGAGCAGCAGGTGAGTTTTCTAAAGGGCGAGGGAGATTAAATGTCTTATGAAACGAGCATTTTATACTTTTTTTTCCTATTTTTTGCGTTATATTTAAAAAAAAAGCATTAACTTGTGTGAAAGTGATCGTTTTCAAACTGAAAGTGATCCTTTTCAACTTCCGCTTTTAATACTTAACATTAATATATTACATGTACATGTAGTTCGTATCGGAGTTTTTATTTCATTATATTATCATCATCTTGTTGGGTGATGTAAATAAAAAAGAAACATTTAGTTTTAGCATTAAGCATAAGAGAAGCAATTGCTTTTAGTAAAAGGTTTTGCATTGCTGCAAACAAGTCAGTTTCTAGTACTATAAAAACTACTAACAATTAATTATATTTTCCTTTCCTACCACGCTACAACGAAAAAATGACGGTTTTACATAAATGTGCATGTAACACTCAACAGATTTAAGCACAACGCCCAAAGAGGCAGCCTTTGAAACGGAAAGTACTAAGAAACTATTTATTTATTTATTTTTAAATAACATACTGTACAGAGACAACCTCCAAATGATATGAACCAAAATGAAAATAAGCTAAAAAAACAATATATGTCGAAATACATAGTCGGAGTTCACTACGTAAAACAGTATATAAATATATTCAAGACTGCAAGGAAAATAGAAAGAAAAATGACAAAGTAACAATTTTAACAATAACATAATTATTACAATAAACTTCTCCTAAAAGCGCCCAAACTCATCCGAAAAAGATCAACATCTAGAAAATGTCGATTGTAATTTCTGAGAAGCCGTTCTGTAAATACTTTGAAATCATAATTAGTCCTGTGTGGATTCTCAAAGATAAGCCGGAATTGTCTCGTAAGCATGATCGCATGAAGAGGATAGACTTGGTAAGGGCTTTACAGTCCACATATCCATTCAGAACTTTATAGAGGAGCACGACCAGAGCAACTCTTCTACGATACTCCAAGCTCCTCATACCAAAGCAGAAGCCTGGTGTTATATGGGAAGTCCTATGATGCTTGTATAACAAATATTTTACAAACTTGTTCTACACTCTTTCGATTATGTTGATATTATTGAAGAGACACGGACACCAAACAACAGAACAGTACTCCAAAATACTTCTGACAAGGGCATTATATAAACGTACAATCAATGTCTTTAGTATCCATGATATGCTTTCTATCGCGCTTGGTGAACCCCAGTTTTCGAAAAGCTTTCAGCATCGGTTGCTCAATGTGTAGATTAAAAGAGGGATCTATCGAAGATTACATCCAAATCATTGATGGACGACACGAGTTTAAGTTCGTCATCTCCTATCGGAGACCACTTCCCTGGTGGATGGTGTCTCGAAAAACGAATTGCCTTGCATTTTTTAAGGTTCAGAGCTAAGCAGTTTGTCTTGCACCAGTCGGAGAAGTCATCAAGCTTTCAAGGTGATTTTTGTCAATAACACTATAAAACTTCAGGTCATCAGCATATAGGAGTACATTGAAAAGTTTGAAGTAAGACACCATATCGTTTAGAAATAGAAGTAACAAGGTTGGTCCAATGTGGGAACAACACGCCGATAGCGACACACTTCCGACGAACCGACAAGTATAACTGAATCCAACTCAAATAGACGCCGTTGATACCATTGTTGAATGTTTGATAGTTTATTGAGAAGCCGAGGATGGTATCACTATCAAAGGTACTCGAAAAGTCAGTATACACCACATCAACCTCTTTATCCGAGTCGAGAGCTTTAACTATAAAATTTTGGTAGTTATCCAAGTTTACTGCCGGGGAACAGCCCTTATAGAAGCCATCTTGCTGAGTCGTAATGCATTTTTTATTGCTAAGCCAAGCCGCTGCTTGTAATAGCTTTTTCGATGATAAGGCATTAACTTATGAAACCCTTTCGTAAATTAAATTTTATACACCTATATACTAGTATTATAATTATTAATTGTATAATTGGTAATTAGTATTAGATGTTGGACTGAATGTATTGATAATTTATTACTGCAAGTTACAGGAATTAAAGATTAAAGTTTATTGTCTAAAATTAAAAATGGTAACTTTAATAGTGTCTTTTCTTTGCTGGCGTAGACGTCTTTGCTCCATATCCTGAGCGTCATTATTCTGAAGAAATTCTTTATCATCATTTATGCGCCCTTCAATATTTTGCAATATTATGTAACATAAACCATGATATGATTACTAAGACGTTCGAATTTGGTGTTGGCAGAAATCTTTTAACCGGCCAAAGCATTGTTCACGCTTGAGGGGGAATCCTGTTGTAAGCTATTTCTTCAGCAGTTTCTGGATTTTGATAGGAATGGAGCAGCAATGATGAGACCTTTTTAGAATTCCTGGTATCTTCAAGGTATATCCAGGCCACTGCGATTCGTGCCAGTAGTATATATATATATATATATATATATATATATATATATATATATATATATATATATATATATATATATATATATATATATATATATATATATATATATATATATATATATATATATATATATATATACACACATATAAATACATACATACACCTAATTTCCTAATTATTATATTTTACACCACAGAGTCATCTGAAAAAATCCAATATACGAAACAATAAAATGCCCTTATCCCTTCGCAATTACATATCCAGTCACATAAATCGTACATATTTTCCCTAAAATAACAATTTGCTTTTTTGTGTTTGTCTTTACTTGTCTGCCGAATTTTTAGTTCCGGCAAAGGTCGACATCTGGCCTTAAATTCGAGACATTTATTAAAGTTCAGCCCATTGGCGGCTTTTGAAGTCTTAAGATTCTAAACCACTGTGGGTGGTTACCATTATTTAAAACATTAATTTTTTTAGTTAATTTGAACCACAAAATCAACAAACAAGTCTTGAAAATAAAATAAATTCTATAAAAATACGCAATCGTAACCACAACCTATCACACGATTAACATTAAACGCATCAACTGACAAAAATGTTTAAAGTTTTCTCGGCGCGGCTCTTGACCCAAAATTTGCCAACGTAAGCCATATATTGCCGATGCGCCCTGTTCATATTCAATCGGGAACACTCGGGAAAAATTCTCCTCCGTTTATAACCACGAGGACATCGCTGGCCGCCAGGCTCGTGGTCCAATGAAACGAAATTTTTGGAGGTCGCTTTGCGAGACATCGACAGTGCGACTGCCGCGCCGTGGAATCAACATGAACATTCAACGAGTTTACACTCTTAGAATAATAGAAGGAATTTCCAAATTTAAAAGAAATTAAAAAAAATACAAATTATTTATTATTTCCTGTTTGGAATTATTTATTGGGCGTCCATATGATTTAATGGAGGAGCCGCCACTGATGATTATGTGGGTGCACCAATTGAACCTATTGCGCATGGACGTTAGAGCGTTCTCTCCATTGTTGTTTGGCATTCTGACGAATTCTTCCAGTGGGAAGAGTAATCCAGTCTTTAGAATTGTTTATAATTTTGATAAAACAGGGGGGAGGTTGAGGGATACTTTTGATTACACTTGTTTCTTGAATCACCCGCCATATCCTGAACAATTCCACTTAAGAACCCCAGGGTCACCAAGAAACTGAAAGAAAATACCATCATTTCTTTTATACATTTTTACTTCTTGACTCATATGGATCGCCCAAAGAGTGATTAGCTAACTACTCTACACTATATTCCCGAAATTGGTATAATTTTTTAAAATTATCTTGAGGACATGCCACTCGCTCACGAAACTCTTTACAGTTTTTATGTTCAGAAATACAGCCATTTTGCCTTACAAGTTTTGCTTGCGGTATTCATTTAAAATCCATTTAGGCATGTTAATTAAATCGCCAGCAGTTGCTACACATCTGTAGCAAACGTGTAATTCATTCACAAGAGTGGTTCTTTCGCAGAAGAGAGAAGAGAGAGAAATTTGTTCGAGCTTTCCGCATAGTTTATAAAGTAGAGTTTGTTAGAGAATAAAATCACAGTTTAAAATTGTGTTGTTCAATCATATTTTTTAAATGGGTAATGTGGTGATTGTTTAAGTGTCCATTTGATTATATGAATTGGGAATAGTTGCTATGTTCTTAATCGTGTAAAATATGTTCTGGGATTTAGAGAGGGTCGATGAGTCCACGTATATCAGAAAACATGTTGTTTTGCGAAAATAAAAAACCGAGTTAAAATTAAATGCTCTTTTCCCAGCTTAATAGAAAGAGTCGGTATTAAAAAAGTAAATTTGTTACAAAATTTGCGATTTTCTAGATGAATTGGATTTCATTTTCTATGTATTTTTTGTTCATGTGCTCTAACATGAAATGCATAACTGCAACTACCGTCGAAGTGCGTAAGTTCTTATACATTCTCCTCATTACGCAGTAACAAATAATAATAAAAAAAAGGGTTGCTAAAGCAGCAAACATCATTTTAATTATTTATTAGTCAGAAGCTTTCTCATGTCCTTAAAACGCATGCCAACGACCTACTAAAATAGTATAATATGAATTGTAAGAAATTTAAGTTCTCAAGAAAAGGTGACCAGTACCGTGCCTGCATTCTGAAAGATAAATCTAATATATCTATTCTGCCATAATGAACCTCATTAATGAATTATATTATAGTGTGTGTTTTATTTTAATAGGTATCTTAAAACACTTTTTATGAAAACACAGTTTTGCCATTCTAATTTAAAAATCTGTATTGTTATGTTATCAGTGGATTAAACCTGTGATATGTTGTATTTAAATGTCTAAATTTGCTTAAGTACAAGCTGCTCATATAACTTTATCTATTTTTTTCAAGTGTTTGGGATAGATGGCCGAGGTTTTTAACGTAAAAGCTTGTAGTAGTTTGACTCTTGATTTTGAAAAAAGCAGGTGTGTGTACCTTATTCCTATTTTTTTGTGACGGTGTTTAAATACAAGGGGCTCTTTATGGAGTCTCTTAACGATGGTATGTATTGCAAAATTGAAATCCTCTGAATTTAAATTTCTACCAAATAATAACTATTTTATGTTCTTTTTGTAAGATAAAGTATATATATCATTATAGAAGAAGTTGTTGGTCTTGTATGTCTTTATTGTTGATTTCTTTACAACGCTTTTCAGTTTTTTTCCAAAGAAACGATAACATATATTGTTAAACATAAGGCAAGTAATTACAAAAAAATGAGTAAACCACCAGTCAAGTTGTAAATAAAGGGTAAGAATTTAAGGATCAAAAGCTTATATTGCCATAAAAATTTGAAGGATGTACAGATACAGTTCCCTAAATACACAGTAGAGAACTGAAAAATAAAACAAATCGGTTGGTCAGTACTTTCTCGTGTGTATATATATATATATATATATATATATATATATATATATATATATATATATATATAAGCATTTGTTTATTTTAAACCTTTTATTTATAAAATAATTATAAAAATTTAAAAAAATTTCTTCAATTAATCCTAAAACATTTAGCAGTCGAACACTTTTCTAAAATGACTTTCACAATTTTACACATTAAAAAATATTAAAAAACATGTTTACATTATTGACGAAAAAAAAACACAAAAACATTTGTACAATTTGGTTTAAAGCCGTTAATTAAAAATAGGTAACCTACCTTGGAAAACAGAGCTTCATTTTTAAATCTATTATATTTAAGGCACCTATAGTATCAGTATCATAATGTCTAGGTTGGTTTTGGGTGACATTACTTGATCTTAATAATTGTAAAGTGATACTGATATACAAGAAACGGTACAAAGTGATGGCGATGAGACAAGAATTTTTATTATTTTGTTAGTTTTTTTTATACGGATTGGAAGCTAATGTTATTATTTATACCAGGGTTACTATTTTCTACTTATGGTTAGAATATACGGGTGATGTTGATTGAGTACTATAGTTACGTTATTAAATTAAATTATAATAGATTTGACTTAAATTATTTATGTCTTGCTTATCGTTGACAGCGTTTGGTTCTTTCTTTATGTGGATATATTGCTTAAACATAACATAATCGTAAGCCACAAGGCACAAAATTTATTAACACCCCTATACACCTCATTAAAAAGCGAAATACCCAAAAAAAGAAATCTAATGTTGTTTATTCTGTGCCGTGTATAAACTGTCCAAAAAAATACATTGGTATGACAACGCAATATTTAGAAAACCGTCTCAATGGTCACAAATACACAAAAAATGCTTCGACTGCTCTGCACAAGCACGAAAAAAATGAAAAACATGAGTTTGGATTTGTAGAGACTGAAATTCTATGCCAGGAGCCAAACTATCATAAATTAGCTATAAAAGAGATGTTCCACATAAAGAAAGAACCAAACGCTGTCAACGATAAGCAAGACATAAATAATTTAAGTCAAATCTATTATAATTTAATTTAATAACGTAACTTTAGTACTCAATCAACATCACCCGTATATTCTAACCATAAGTAGAAAATAGTAACCCTGGTATAAATAATAACATTAGCTTCCAATCCGTATAAAAAAAAACTAACAAAATAATAAAAATTCTTGTCTCATCGCCATCACTTTGTACCGTTTCTTGTATATCAGTATCACTTTACAATTATTAAGATCAAGTAATGTCACCCAAAACCAACCTAGACATTATGATACTGATACTATAGGTGCCTTAAATATAATAGATTTAAAAATGAAGCTCTGTTTTCCAAGGTAGGTTACCTATTTTTAATTAACGGCTTTAAACCAAATTGTACAAATGTTTTTGTGTTTTTTTTTCGTCAATAATGTAAACATGTTTTTTAATATTTTTTAATGTGTAAAATTGTGAAAGTCATTTTAGAAAAGTGTTCGACTGCTAAATGTTTTAGGATTAATTGAAGAAATTTTACTTTATCAATGTTTTTATAATTGACAAAACGGCAATTTTAACAAACCAGTTTGTATCGAACTGATATTGTTTTTTTTTTTCTTTCTCGTTTTAGTTAAAATAAATGCTCTTGAAAATGCTTTTAATCAAAAGCGAAACGTCGAGCGAAATATAACCACTATTGTTTCAATGCATAAACCTAGACCCAAGAAATATATATATATATATATATATATATATATATATATATATATATATATATATATATATATATATATATATATATATATATATATATATATATATATATATATATATATATATATATATATATATATATATATATATATATATATATATATATATATATATATATATATATATATATATATATATATATATATATATATATATATATATATATATAAATAGATATATATATATATATATATATATATATATATATATATATATATATATATATATATATATATATATATATATATATATATATATATATATATATATATATATAAATAGATATATATATATATATATATATATATATATTTATTTATTTATGTACTCAAAATTTTACAATTTGTAAGGTATTATATATAAAAATTTAATGTTTTGAGTACAGGTTTTAAGTGTACGATGAATTCACATGAATATATATAAATATATATATATATATATATATATATATATATATATATATATATATATATAAACAAAAATATTGTTTTATTCCAAAAATAGTTAGCTTTAAAAAATGGGGAAACAATTGTTTTACTGTACACTGCGTCCGAAATTCGAGTCTCTATATTGGGATCTCATTTATTATAAGAGATAATAGAGAAATGGTTAAATAGAGAAAGTTTCAGACAATTTTGTCACAAACTTAATAGCATCTGCGGGCGAATTTTGACTCTTATGGTTTCTGAAATATTTAAAAATAAATAAACTATTGCGTTTTTAAAATTGGGCTGTTCAGATTATGAATCTGATCTTTCGTAAACGAGAGCGTATCCTCAACTTCTGTTTTTTTTTTATAAGGACCCAGATTTTTTATTTTGTTTTTTAGAAGCATTGAAAACGTTTTTTTTTGTTTTAATAGCTATATAGCACCTACTTCCCAAAATAAGAAAAAAGTTTTAGATGAACATAGGCCCGCAAAAGTTTTGTTTTCACTATATAGGGTGTTAAACGATAAAGTTAGTCGCTCTTTATCTCGGAAACAAAGCGATTTCGGACCTATTTATATACTAGATGTTAACTTAGGGGCATTCAATATATTCACATTCTAGATATTTATTAGGTGTTTTTTCTTTTACATTGTTAACCTTTTTAACGAATTCCATACACTTTGTGACATTTGGATAATAAATAATGTATTATCGATATCTCGGAAGTCCTTCATGTTATCGTCTTAGAAAAAAATAAATAAGTAATAAAAGTTGCCAAGAGCATTTGACTAAAAATATTTGTAACTTTCTAAATTGGCAGCCAGGGGGCGCGGTAGAAAGAGTGAATAATAAATTTCAAAAATTTTACAAAAACCCCTAAAAGTAGATATAACTTCTGTTTCCCTCATTGGAATGCTGTGCTTCTAAACGTATTGTATTCATTAATCACCCTTCATTAGGGTGGTGGAGCTGTTGACTTAACGAAATATTTAAATTGCTATATTTTCTGAACCTCTTATCCGAATTGAATGAGCTTAGGCTTATTTAAAAGGGAATTTGATGCTTTTTTAGGGTTCGGATCGAGTGACACTCTCTAGTTTTTTAGAAATTGGTTAGCTGTCGCTGTTTGTAACGATTACAGTTTGTCCATTTTTCTTAATTTTTTTTTAATGGAAGGTTATACTTTTCTTATCATCATAAAGAGTTATTAAAAGCATGAAGTTTTGGCGAAAACCGCACATGGATATCTAGTAGTTTTTAAGCTATTGCCAAATAAGTGAATTAATAGGTATCTTTTGAACGAAATGATTAATATCGAGATGACATAAAAGTTTTACACTGAAAATGCACTGAAAAGTGAAAAATAATATTTTATTCCATCTTAAAAATATTACTGTGGGAAGTCGCCACCAAACTAATAAAGTAAGATTGTATTATTGATTTTATTTTGTTTCCAAGAAATGTAGGTCTCTTGGAATAAAAAATGTTTTGAGAAAATATTGAAACATTTTTTATACGCTCTATTCAGACTCATTATTGTTTACAGGAAACCAGTCAAATGAGTACAAGATGTTCATCAACAAGAGTCAAGACGACCAGATGGAAATTTTCTACTACCGTACTAGTCATGTAAAACGTGCCCTCACCTATCTGGGCTTTGTTCTGTCATTAGGGGTTCTCAGGTTGATTTATCATTGGATACCTCATCTTTATTTATTCTCTACGTGTGTCAACTGCAAAATTCACGAAGCCGAAAAAATTTTAATTGTGGTAAGTTTTCAAATGCATATTTGATTGTAAGATGTCTAGCATGGTTTTCAAACTGAATCTCATCTATTATATTTTTCTCATCTCTATATTTTTTTCTAAAGCTAAAAATTAGTAGATGTAAAGTGTATGTTATCGTTAATAAAGATTTATTTAATCATACAAAAACATTAAAAAATGATAGGTTTGGGTCATATGTCAAAAATAACTAGTCTAGTTAAAAAACTAACAACGCCACTGACACTACATGAGAATTTATCGGATTCAGTTTTTAGTACTTCTCCCCCCCCCCTCTACCGATAAGTATAACGATATCCGAGTTGGGAGGTGGTTCCAAAATTCAACATTTTCGTTTTCGCCTTTTATCTCAAAAACCATAAAAAAGTAGCAAAGTATTTTTTTTACTAATTATGGAGATGAGCAAGCAAGTGCCGAAAATGGGATACTCTCTACCTGGTGGAGACGTACTGTATAGATTCCAATCCCATAGATCGGGTCGAACATATTTTTTTAAATCCAATAACGCTCGTTCGCCGAGAAATATCCTAAAAAGAATTACATGTTTCTGCACTTCACGGTACCTATTTTTATGCTTGACATTGATTATCGTACGAGGTCGGACCAACGCAAGTCTCGACCGGACTGCATAAACTTAACATAAAATCGAGGTCAAGATTGGCTTCTGAAAAAGTGCGTCTTCCGTTTTTCTTCAGGCATCAGAAGTCAAGGGTCCACCTTATGAATTTTCAAATAGTCATTTGGTTTTTCCAGGTTTAAATTTCCACTCCATAATTTCAGGCAAAGACCAAAGATAACTTCTAATTTGTCACTGAAATAAAAACAATTTTGCGTTCCTATGGAACAGTGGCGTAGCTACCAGTTTTGCGCCCCCCCCCCCCGCGGTTTTCGGTAAAGGGCTCCCTCTCAAAACAGAAAAATAACTGATGACAAATAAAAGGTCCTTTACTTGTCAATAAATGTAGCCCCCAAAATATAGCCGGAAAAAATATGATGACTAAAAAAAAAGGTCATCCATACTCTCAAAATGCCCTTGCAATTATCGCCGGGCCAACTGACCTCGTGCATCCCCCCCCCCCCGCACCACGGTGGCTGGCGGGGGTGTAGCTACGCCACTGCTATGGAAATAAATATTGCAAGGCCTACTATGTCAGAGACATTTAATATTTACAATTGTTATAAATGTCGGAGTCGATAGAAAGGAGAAGAATGTTAGACAGTAGAACGTAAGGGAGAGAAATCTTTATTCTTTGTTTATTGGAACATTTGCCAAAATTAAGCACCCTTATAAATATATTTTTTGAAATACAGTTTTGGTATATAATATGGATAGAATTTTATTTTTACATTACGTTGCACGTTTTATGATTTTATAAGATAACAAAAATGGTTTTATATATTAATCGTGTACATATTTAAGTACCTATATGCACTTTAAATAGACTTACTTTTTTAAAGTATAATTAGATGTTTTACCCGTGTTATCTAGTTATAACTGGTTCTGGTGCGCAGAATTGTGATTAAGATTAGTTCTATAGTATGGCAATATTTTATTGTCGTGGACTAATGTATATTAGTACGCAGGGTGTTCTCGAAAGTATACCCTAGTCTTTATGCTGAGTTAAGTTTATAAACACATTACGTTCAATACTTCTCAAGGCAAAGTTGTGTAATTTGGTGCCGAATAATATGCTTTTTATAAATTAAATAAATATTCTCGAAAAACCGAAGTTGTCCAATTTCCTTTTTATTTTTCCTGTCTTTATTAAAAGAGATATTGTAAAATAAATGCCATAATCCTATTTTTGTGATCTACAAAGTGGCATAGTCAAGTTTTAATTCCGACGTTTCATCTATGCTACTTCAAATTTTGCGCAAAATCAGGTGTTCCATAGAAATGAACTGGTACGGCCAAAAAAATGAAAATGTGGAAACTTTCTATTTCGTGCAAATAGTTTTTAAATAAAATTATAGGAAAGCGCTTTCGGCTTTCGATATCTTCAGTTCTACCTCAAAACAAGGAAATAACTTTTTCTTGGAAAATTCTAAAAAGGTTAAAATTTAATCAATTTAATAAAGAACCAAAGTTTATTCAGAAATATAGATACATAAAACGTAAACTATGCATTATTATTTACAAAAAAAAATATAAAAATACTAGTGAAAATATTTCAGACTTTTGCACAGAAGGCAGATTTTGCTTCTACAGTGCGGCCATATATCTTAATAAAAGAATTTATATAGGCGCGAAGTAAACATACCATTTTATACTGCCAAAATATACTGTAAGTACGTGTCAAATTAACGACAGTTACAACATATTTAAAATAATGATAGGTGTGACGTCATCAAAAATACTATTAGCAATAAACATCTTGAGTAATAAATATAATGTAAAAGTGTTAGATCAGAATATGACCAAAGACACAAGAAGAACAGACAAACGAAGACAAGGACAGTTTGAAAGAAATAGAACAGAAGATATAGTGAAAAAGAAAAAAGGTTGTTGAAAACTCTACTAGCATAATATGAAGGAAGAATTTGAACATTATCTTCATTCTCTCGATATAAGATTTTTTTTATAAATTAAATTTTAAAAGTTTTAAAATGAAAAAAGGTACACTGTAATATATAAAAGTGACAAATTGTGCCATCTACTTACTTATCTGGAAAGCACAGAATACATTAAAAAGAGACCATACATGGACAAGAACTACAATAGAAACATATAAAAATATATGTCACATCACAATATTAAATTACATTGAAAAACCTAAAAAAAGTGTATCGTTTTCAACCATTTTTTGGCGATCTAGTCCAACATACTACTTCATCAGACTTAATGTGGTAAAGAGAGTCTCTTAGATCTAATTCCTTATGAAAAGTTTAATTTGGAATAAATGTATGAAATACATAATGGATTTTGGAAAATCAGAGGCATCAAAAATTTAAGTAAAAAAATTAGGTCCGTAAAAAAAAATGGGTCCACCAAGCTGAAATATCGGAATTGTAATTTAAGTGCTCCACGTTGTAGGTAAAGCAGAAAGTATGTCTATAAGAATCCTTTTAAATAACTTCAGGAAAAACTAAAAACCAAATTAGGAAGATTCCGATTTTCACGAATAATTTCGAAAATATCTGGAATTTTCTTAATTCCTCAAACTTAACTTTTACTGAAATACTTTATTATTTGAAAATGTATTGGTCTATAAAAGCATTTTTGCACATCTTTTTGTAACAAAAAAATTGTTTCTTCGACAATAAAAATATATTTTTGACATTCGCGTCCTCATTCTTTTTGTACTAGCCCCCCCCTCCGCCCCTAAGTCGGCGCCTATGCTACTCGAGTTAAACCTAGTTCCAAACTATTTTTTATAGGAACTTTACAATGGCAAACACAAGATTTATCACGTAAAGCCGCTGAAGATTCTAACGCCTGAAAGAGTTGCAAAAATGAAACATGATGATGATATAATACATCATCAAAACAACAGTGATACTATCATTATTCCTCAAGCTTTGTCAGTTCATTTTGAGAAAGGAGAGTTTCGAGATCTTGATAAGTAAGTTGACATTCCTCAAGGAAATCAATCTTTTTATAAAAATAAAATACTGTAACAAATGCTTCAATTACTTAGAATTAAGTATGTTAAACTATTCGTACCTACGTAAAGAAATCTAAAGCAAAAATAAGAACGCTTTTTTAGTG
Source organism: Kuschelorhynchus macadamiae (assembly GCA_030620095.1). Classification (NCBI taxonomy): domain Eukaryota; kingdom Metazoa; phylum Arthropoda; class Insecta; order Coleoptera; family Curculionidae; genus Kuschelorhynchus; species Kuschelorhynchus macadamiae. The sequence goes on along the minus strand of JAUTXW010005286.1, from coordinate 848,351 downwards.
TTCTTATTTTTCTGTATTCATATCAAACTAGTATTATTAATAGCTATAAGCATCCTAATATTAATATTTTTAGGCTAAATTCTTGCATATTTCCACTATCATTTTCTTCGTTTTTAGGTTGTTGATGTTTCGTGTTAAAAAAGTAACTTACCTGTTTGACAGTAATAAACAGGAATTTGTTAAACTTGCGGGTTTAGACAGTGGCGTTTCATGCGATATTTTCCATCAGTATAAGCCGTTGACTACCAGTGAAAATTTTATGAGGTAAGACAAAGTTGATATTTGTAAAAAAAATGTGCTGGAAATGCTGTGTTGGTTTAAGGAAGGAATACTATTTTTATTATACATTATTTTTTTTAGGAGACTTGTATATGGTGCTAATCTCATTATAGTTAAGGAATCATCCATAGCCACTCTGTTGTTCCTAGAAGTTTTGAATCCATTCTATATTTTCCAACTGTTAAGTTTTATTTTGTGGTTTAGTGATGAGTACTATTACTACGCGGCAGCAATCTTGGCCATGTCAGTATTTGGTATTGCCATGACAGTCAGGCAAACCAGAAAGGTTAGTTTAAGTACTTTGTTATAATGTAAATCACTCATTTCTCTTGTTTATTATTACTTTAAACTTTTGTAAATCATGGCGTGCTTCTAAAAAATATGGAACGATTTAACTAAACTTACTTATTGGATATTAACTATACTGAGTTAAGTTTTTTTATAAACACATTTCGCTCGAAACTTGTCTCTTGTCCTCTATATTCCAACAGCTATCTGTAGCTTCTCATTCTTTTCCAGAGTCTTGTAATAATTACTTACGCAAGAGCAGATTGAATTTTTTTGAGATTTTGTGGATTTACGATACTATCCTAAAACTTCTAAATTTAATTAAAGAGAGAACCAATCCGGTATCTGGATTAAGATAATACAGTTTCTTTGAATGCCATCTTAAAATTATATATTACCCCCCTGTACGGTAGTGACAGCATTAATATTTACCAGAAGTACTCTTTTGTAACCTCTAAGTTTATCCCAAAGAGATGTAGAGAGTAGCCCTCTCCAAAATCTGGAAAAAGTATAGTGGCTTTGAATGACATTTTAACATTGTATATTATTCTCCGTTTTTGCCATCTTGTACTTCTTACTACCCCTTAAGTTTATTCGAAAGAGGTGAAGGTGTAATCCTCTTCAGAATCGGAAATAAATTAATTATATGAATGACTATAACATTATATACTATTCTTTGTTTTCACGCTATTCTACGGCACTAATATCAGTTATATTTACCAGAAGTTTACAAGAAGAAGAATAAAAAATTAGATTCTTTGACTTTTTAACATTTATAATGATTAAATAGATGATAGATCATAAAATCTAGAATGATCATGGTTTTTCTTTATAAAGATTAATAGATCATAAAAAAACTGAAATTCGTCGGGCAGTGCCACATACTTTTTTAAAGTTTTCATTATATAGTTAAACAACGTGTTTGTTTTATATTTTTAAATATATGTCTTTTTGTTTCCTTTAAAACACTTGCTTTAAACTCTGTTTTTGTTTACGTTCTTACCTTGATGTATTCTCTGCATAACTGTATTTTTTTATTGGAGCAGGGTTCCTTCATTAAAGAGTTTTGGTATGAAAGGTGTTTTTGGATTTTTGTCTTTTTCTACTAACTAGAAAAAAAGACAGGTTTAAGTTTTAAACATGTTTTTATACAGGTTAGAACAGTTTAAAACACTGGTTTTTAATAAAAATGTTTAAAACGTAACAATCCTGAAACATTTCAAGAATGAATTCATAGAATAGGTAATCTTAGTAAGTTTAGGTAATGCATGTTGTAGTTGTACTATTGAAAAAATTGCTTGAAATGGGTACCTTTGTGCACATGTAGATTTTTTACATTTTGCAGAATGTTTGTGCGTTTTCCGTAAAACAGGCGTAGTAGGTCAGCTTCATGTTAACGCGTAATAATCTCGGAAGATTTTTACAATACATTTCGTGTTTTGTATCATTGCGAAGAAGCGCACTTGAAGAAACGAATGTTTTTAAATCGTCACTGTAATTCTTGTATAATCTATTGAAATCATTTATAAAACTTGTAGATCTTGAGGTGAATGCCTTTATTTTTTGAGTTAATTTTGCTTTCATTATACTCTATTTTTATTTTTTAGAATCAGAGAAACCTAAAGTCAACAGTTCATTCCAGTGATGTCTGTACAGTATTACGTCGATCTCCTCGAGATGCTGACTATGACGAATTGAATGACCACGGTTGTACCTGTGAGGTTATTTCAACTGATTTGCTTGTCCCAGGTGACATTATGGAAATTCCTTCACATGGCTGTGTAATGCATTGTGATGCCATCTTATTGACTGGAAACTGCATTTTGAATGAGGCCATGTTGACAGGTACGGTATAGCGGACACCAATATTGTATACTCAGTACTTTTACCGTGACCAGATTTTACTTAAAAATAGCGATATTGCCTTAGTAGACAGGAAAATTGTCAAATATGAAGTTGCAAAGGTTAGATTCATATTTGTAGGTCCTAATACTTTAATATATTAAGGATGGTACAGAGATCGTAGGGTAATTAAAATGTAATTAAATAGAACACCTTTCATATTTTTCATCTCTGGTAAAAATTTTAGACATTTCAGAAATTTAGTGGCATTAAAATGGAACTTTTTTGTACTATTATGTGGTTTAACTTTTCAAAAAAATTAAATATTTTAAAATATAATTTCATTCGCCATCAAATATAAGAGGCCTCGGGAATCATGCCTCTTTTTTTCCTATAAAAGTCAAGTCACTCGAAAAACTTCAACATTGCAAATAACCGCTTGTGATCTGTAGTGTATTCAAAACTAAGACGCCTATTAGGAAAACAAAAAACCACCACTGATACTGTCAGTATCACATGTTTTATTGTATGTTCACGGGATCACTGGTGACTTTGTTTTCCTAATATGTATCTTGGTTTTGAATATACTATACATACATATCGATTTTTATTTAATTCTCTTGAACCATTCTTTATCGTTTAATTAATTCCCCTTTATAAACTGTTTTATAATCTGCACTATGTTTACTGAGTACTGATATTTTTGTTCAATAAAGCATTTGGTGACTGGCTATTTGGTTATTGTCAACTTATTTCAGATAAAATAAACATATCTATTTTACAGGTGAAAGTGTACCCGTCACAAAAACCGGCCTGCCGAATTTTGCTAACATAATATATGACCCAAAAGAACACGCAAGGCATACTCTCTTTTGTGGTACTCACGTTATACAGACTCGTTACTTTGGAAGCGAGAAAGTTTTGGCTGTGGTGATTAGAACTGGATTTTCAACTGCTAAGGGTATGTTGTGATATCCTCTTAACTTTTAACTTCTATTTTAACGCTTTATGACAAATACTCAAATTTTAAAATATATAACAGAAATTTACACAAGACATTATTGAGCACGCCGCAGGGAGCTTTGAAGTTCTGACGCGATCTAACTAATCTATTATAGTACCGATGCACCTACCGTCGCAACTCTTAGGATATTTCTATCACGAGTTCTTTGAAAAACGCTAAGTTACTATCTTGGCTGTCTGTTCTCCAATTTACTCTGTTTTTAGGGCAGATTTGAACGAAAAACATTTTAGATGTTGGGAAGGATGTATAAAGAGGGTTGAGAGTTATTATTAACCCACCCTAAAAAATATTCGGAAAGGGGTGAGCTGTCTAGCCGAGTTTAATCTTCCTATTTGCAAGTTATCGATTTATATAGTTTTGGCACTGTCGTCGTTCCGTGAATGGTGTATATAGTTTGTCGAGGTTGATGTCTTGACATCTGCAGATCAGGACCGCCCGCATAATGGTTGCTACTGAATACTCATTAGATACAGTCATTCGGGGTATCTTTGGACCACTAAGCACGTATTTTAGTTTATTTTGTAGTTAATTTAGGCTGGCAGCTGCATTTTTAAATTAAATAGTGGTAGGAATTAACTAAGTAAACTAAATTTCAAACATGATAGACATATATTTCACCTGTAAAGGCTTTTTTTTGTTTTTTTTTGAGGGTGGACCAAAGTTGCAGCCTAAGATCGGGTAACATTATCCCACACTTTAAAAATCGATTAAAACTAGTATATTTTAGATGATTTTGTTATTAGGCTAACTTTGTTCCACTACTGAGCGATAGTGAAAATATATAAGTTAAATAAAACGATTTATTTCCTATAAGATTTATCATTTTATGCCATGATATTACTTATGTAATAATGGATATAAATAGTCCTCTAAATTTTAAATAAGGTTTTTAAAACTTTTTTTTGGTGTTTGGGTAGTTAATTAAATAAAACAAAATTTCCAAATATATCAAGTTTTATTATACAAAAATAATACATAAGTGAAACAAGCTCGAACACTATAAAAAATACAAATATAGCCTATAACTACATTTTATATATTAGCCCATTTTTCTAAAAGAAAGGCGTCCTTTACGCTATAGGTTATTCTGTTAGTATGGGGTGATATATCATGACTCTCAATTATTTTTTCGACATCTTTTTCTTCATAAAATATCTCGTCTTTTTTTTTGTGGCCACTTCCACTTCTTTCCAAGTCTTTCCATTGCATTCACTTTATAAGTAACGCCACCAGTTTCATTCTCATTTATCTCCGTCACAATTCCTGGATAGTATTTCTTGTCATACTTTACAATGACATAGTCCTTCAATTGATATTTTGTTTTTTGGGGTTTTTGAACTGTATGTAAGTCAGTCTCCACTAGAACATATTCTTCTACAATGGATCCCGAAGGCACCGCTTCATCGAGTGGCATAGGTTCAATTATGACAGGCATTTCCAAATTTTGTTTTTCATTTGTTTCAACGTCTACTACATTCTGCATTTCAGGAATACTATCAGAATTATTTGATAAAGATAAATCCACAATTGTGCCACTGTCCGAATCAAGATCAAAATGCTTTTTTCAGAAACTTTTCTTTTTCGGTGGATTTTTTTGGGTTGCAAGAGGTAGCTTTTTCTTTTGTTTAATTTTTTCTTTTTTGCTCATTTAGAACGGAAGCTTTCACGGCTTTGGTCAATTAAGAAATCATGGTTCTTGGGATTAGACCGTGTTTACATACAAACATACAAAAAATTTCAATAGAGATACGGGTTACGGTCTACATCACACGTTGAAACCTATCTTAACACAGGGTCACGGTTCGGCGAGCACAAGTCGGGTATAAAAGCCCGCCTGAATCTCTTCGGGCTCATTCAGTGTTCAGATCTCGTGGAGTAAAGATCCCTGAAGATGCCTCGTGCAATCGAAGGCGAAACGTCGGATAGTAATTCCAATTTGACACGGACAAATTTCAATAGAGATACTGGTTACGGTCTACATCACACGTAAAAACCGATCTTAACACGGGGTCACGGTTCGGCGAGCACAAGTCGGGTATAAAAGCCCGCCTGAGTCTTTTCGAGCTCATTCAGTGTTTGGATCTCGTGGAGTAAAGATCCCTGAAGATGCCTCGTGCAATCGAAGGCGAAACGTCGGATAATAATTTCAATTTGACACGGTCTAATCCCAAGAACCATGATTTTTTACTCATTGCTTCTTCCTTGTTCTTAAAATATTCTGCTACTTCTTCCGCCGATACACCCTCACCAGACAGGACTGGAAGTTGAAATTTTCTGACTTTGTGGTGTAGACAGTTCAGATGATCGTAGGTTTTCTAAATAAATTTTAAATTGTTTACCCACAGATTCTTCAACGTTGTTCAGCTTGGTATAATTTGGAAGCTTTAGTAGAACCCTTTCTCTTGAGAGTGGGAATATTCCAGTTGCTTTAAAGCCAGCAATGAGATTATCTGATATTTTATGTTCTATATGTTTTAAGGTCTCATTTAACAATTGGGCAAAATGATTGTTTGGAAGTGCAACCGCCTTTTTTTCTTGAGATGATGATCTCCACTGCAGTAAAACTGATCGCCAAGCAGCTTTAAGGCGCGAGAAGAAAGCCACATCTAACGGCTGGAGCAGATGGGTTGAATTCGGGATAAGTCACACAAACCTAATATTGTTTTGCTCACATAATTCTAGGGTTTTTATAGTTACATGTGAACTAAGGTTATCTCCAACGACAACTTTTTTCCCTTCCTTTTGATTTAATACAGGTAACAGGTGATTCTCAAACCAGTCGTCAAATATTTCTCTATCTATCCGTCCACTTTTTGAAACATTAAGCCTGGAACCTGGAGGAGCTTTGTACATCCAGTCGGACCACTTACTTTTACCCTTCAAAATGATGTAAGGTGGCAGCAATTCTCCTGATGCACTACCACAAAACATTTGAAACACGACTTTGTGGAATTTCTTATTATTTCGGGATGTCTGCAGGACCGATGAAATTAACTTTTTTCTTTTGAGGCTGATCGTGAAAACCAGACTCATCAAAATTAAATATATTTTCAGGGGGTACATCCACCAATTCTTGCTCAAGGTTTTCAAAAAATGTATTTATATTTGCTTCGTCTACTTCAGCTCGTTTTCGGGAAATATTGGCAGCAAAGGTCTGTTTAATTATTTGATATCTTTCAAGGAACAACTTTCCCCATTCCCATCGTGGTTTGTTATTGGTAAAATTCCAATTATTGACTCCTCTCAGTATCATCCAAGTAACTTTTTATTATACAACGGACATCATAAAGAGTAAATGCAACACCCTACTGACTGATGGCCAGAATGTGGCTAACAATTATTTCTTCTTCCTTCTTGGTGAGTGCGGTTGGACGTCCTACTTCTTTTTTGTTTTCCTTTTAGTTTGTTTTTAAGAGTGGATCGTGGTATGTTACAAACTTTTGCAGCCACTCGTTGACCTAGAACACCAGTTCTTATTTTTTCAAGGGCTTCTTGAACCTTCTCGGCTGTATAATTCGATTTGGTACCATAGCGACGTATTCCAGGTAACGTGGTAACTTTTTTTCGAGGCATTATAGAACCTAAAATAAAAATATATATACTTAGAATGTCAGAAAAATAAATCAAAATTCAAAGCGGGTAACATTGGTCCAGGCTAGGGTAACATTGGCCCGGGCCAAAGTTACCCAGAAATTTAAGCTAGGTTGATAACATTTTAGAATATAGCATTATTTACATAAAAACGATATTGTTGAAAAAAAGATTACCTATTTTAAAAAAACGTCTATATATATGATTTACATTATTACTTACCTTTTTTCTGCATAAAGCCGCCAAAAAAATCAAATTACATTAAGAGCTTCTTGAACGCGCAAAAATATCCCCACAAATCTAAACGTAAATGACAGAACGCGGCCAACTTAGTTTTATCTGTTTTATACTAGATGGCAGAACATAGATTAAATTTGTGTTTAAAGCTAAAAATGTGGAACTTTGAATAAAAATAAATTAGAGAAACCTTTTTCAACAAATATTTGCTTGTCGGGCCAATGATACCCGGATGGGCAAAGTTACCCCTATTAATTGTACGTATAGGACGAGAGCGTAGTTTTTAGAATTATAGGATAGTTCTTAAGCGTCGGATGAAGGAATCAGGGATGAAAGAATATTTCTATACCAATATCGGTAAAATATAGCAAATCTTCTATAAGGTGGGCGAATTCCAATCCGTTTAAAATATCGTGTCTCTCAGTGAGGTGCTATATGAGAGTAAAATGCAACGACACAGGAGATGGTTTGTATTTCCATCATCACTCTCGTGTACTTCCCATCTGAAAGTACCCTCTTCGGTACCCTCCTCAACCCTCTATTCTGACACCTATGATATCAGAAATGATACACCAGTCCTTGAGATTACATGATATGAAAGGATTCCTTTAAAATTAAGGAGTCAATGCAGTAGTAGTTTGCTTCTGATTAAAGCGCTCGAAATATTGGAGGGTAGTTGCTCCGCGCTGCTAACAAAAAATTATGCCAAGGCCGAAAACCGAATTGTTCAACAGCAGAACAGTGTCCAGACCTTTCCAACACTAGATTAATTCTTTCGAGGGTGACGTTAGCAAGCATGGACAGGGTGTTGTATAAAGAAATAGGACGTGAAGAGGAGTTTGGAAGTGCTGTATTACCGTTTTGGCTAGGGGAGTAGAATTTTTCGAAGTATTAAATCTAGCTGTTATATTTGGATGCTCACTCACAATCAGTATACGTGGTTGTCCTTTTGGATGAGTTGAGTAAATATAGTTTGGCATGATGTTACAACCCTTTACTGGTAGCTCTTCGCAAAGGTGTTACATTACGGCAAGCGTTGATATGCAACTGATGATCAGTTATTATTAGCATTAGTAAAAAAGGTTTTATATCAGATACAAATGTCAGTTTTATATGTATGTAAAAACCTAATTAATTCCTCTTGCTTTGTGAAGATTCTGTTGAGGTTCCACCTTACTGTTTTTATTGACTATTAAATAACTAAAATTGAAATTTATTGTTCTCGACAGTAAATAACTGGCAGCTGCTTGAAAAATATCGGTGTTATTTTTGCAGGAACTCAACATGTTTTTGTAAATGGTACCTGGATTTGTATCCAACAACGACTACACCAAATAGGTTATGGGTGAACATAAACGAATTCAATTCATATTACAATTTTTACAAAAAACTTTGGAACTCGCTATAGGTCGTTTGATATTTATTGCTAAAAGCTTCCTGCTGTCGGATCTATACTTACTTACCATTAGTAATATTTTACAGAAAATTAGGCATGACTAGTAATTGTTAGACATTTTACAGTTTATGTATTTTTAATACTTTCAGTTATTTATTTATAGAATTATAAGAAGGATAATAAAATATTTTCAATGTTTGTCATTTCTATGAAATTCCCATTTCTAATAGTTTTATTATTTTTTTAATTTTTAAAACTGTTTTAGTTGATTGACCTAAACCTGTAATAATATTTATATGTATTTCATGTTCCAGGAAGTCTAGTTAGAAGCATTTTGTATCCTCCACCAGTAGACTTCCGTTTTGAAAAAGATAGTTACAAGTTTGTAGCATTCTTAGCCTTAATCGCTGGAATTGGTTTCCTTTATACTGTTGTTACAAAAGTAAGTAAGTAAGTAAGTAAGTAAAAGTAATTTATAAATGTAACTAGGTTATTTTTCGTCTGAATAATACATTGAATAGGTTCGTTATTTTTACTACAATTTTAAATCACGTTTTACTGTTTAAAGGCAAATTTATGAAAGGTTAGAGTGAAATTAATTATACTGATTCATATAATCTGTGTGCGTTATAATACAATATAATATAATTGTGGGAAACATGTAAACATATTCTTTCTACAGAGACATCTGTGTGATATTTGCCTGCAACTAATTGATTTGGTTTTAGATCATGAGAGGCGTATCTGCTAGAGATTTAACCTTGCAAGCTTTGGATTTAATAACAATTGTAGTTCCACCTGCCCTACCAGCTGCAATGACAGTAGGAAGATTTTATGCTCAGATACGTCTTAAGAATAACAATATTTTTTGCATTTCGCCCAGAAGCATAAATGTCGCTGGTGGCATAAATTGTGTTTGTTTTGATAAAGTGAGTATTATCTACTGACTGTTGGAGTAAATTTACATTTAGCAAAATTTACCCAATTAGGACTTCTTATAACTGAATACTACATTTTTTTTTTTTAGAACATCTAGTTTGCAAGCTTATTCCGATTTGTTATTTTATCTCTGAGAAACCACTTTTTATTCATCTATAACATAAACCTTCACCTTTTTTTTTATTAATTAATCTTAACTGTGTTTTTTAATAAATTATAAGGTTAATCTGTATTCTTTCTATTTAGACTGGAACTTTGACAGAAGACGGTCTTGACTTGCTTTGTATTGTCCCTTCAAACGAAAAAACCTTCAAATCTCCAGTTACAGAAGTAGATTCTATGATTTACGATACGTTTTTGTATGGGTTAGTTTGCTGCCATTCTCTAACTATTATTGATAACCAAGTAGTTGGGGATCCTTTAGATCTGAAGGTAAGAATGTAATCAGTAAATCATATTTTGAATTACTATACATCTAAGAGACTTTATAATGTCTGTCAAATGTTAATAATACAAATTTGACATCTGTTTTACCCAGTCGTATGAAATTAAATGCAGAAGTTGCGATTCGAAATATAAATTTACTTTGACTTAAATAAGACAGGCTAAGATAAAAATTAGATAAACCATAAAAAATATACATATTTTCTGTGTGATTTTTTAATAGGCGTTAAATGATAGGTGTTCTTTAAATCAATAGTGCACATAAAATTGCCTCGCGTAATAAAGCGAGCAACTGTTCGATGATCCTCTGTCTTAAAATGTGAAGTTCTTACATAGGTATTAAAAAAAAAAGTTTTAAGAGTTAGACCTAATTGCCATGTTTCTTAAAACTCTTAGTTCGACAGTTATATTTCGCTTATGTCACTATCATTTTGTAATTGTGATATTTAGAAAAATTAGGTGTTCAATTGTTAAAAAAGTCATCTTAAACCTATAACTGTCAAGTTAGACCTGGTATAAATTTAAACCTCTTTAGTGAATACGGGTGTTGAGGTTTAGAATTAAACGATAGTCTCCACTCGATTTTGGTAATTAGTTGTAGTTGTATATTTTATTATTTTTATTATAGGAACCTTATAATTTTCAGGAATGATTTTGTATCATTATTGTTTTTACCACACTGCAACAAAAAACTTTGTTGTGTTTTCAAGATTTTTAAAAATTCCAGAAAATATTAATATATAAAGTCTAAGATTTTTGGATTTTTAAATAAATATATTTTGAGTTTATGATACTCATCTTTTTACTTGTGTTTTGAGCTTCATTTTAATCATAAGATCTGAACCCAAGATAAGTTGCGCTATGTACCCAATAAATATTTTAAGTTAGATTAAATAGACCTTAACACCCATATTTACTAAATAGGCTTAAATTTAGACCAGGTCAAACTCGACATTTATTCAATTAAAATGGCATAAGCAACAGCTAAACCAATACTTTTCCTAAATGTCACAATTCTACAATGACAGTGACATAAGCAAAACATAACTAGTGCACTAACAGTTTTAGTTACCATGACAATTAGATCTGATCTAACTCTTTAACCTTTTTAGTAATGGGGGGGGGGTCAAATGTTCACTGTCGCTTTTATTTTGATTTTGACTTTATTCATTCAAGAACAATATTTGGTGAAGTTTACACTTAAATATTTGACTTCCGGCTACCATCATGAGACTATGCATAGTGCTTAAATGTATATTAAACCGGGAGAGACTCGATCAGAGGTCACGACTCCCTCGGAATGACGTCATTAAAATTTCCGCTGTGAAGTAGGACATATGCTAATATCTTAATATCTCCATTACCCATCAATATATTAATGTTGTGAAACATTATCTTAAAAGCCCTAAAAAAATAGCTAAATAAAAGATTTTTTGTGGGACAAACTGTTAGGATTTGTTGCACTTTTAGAAAACGTAGTGATCGGCGCACTTTTTATTATTGGCTGCCCCATATTGGTTTTAACTATTACGGCGTGCCTTTTTTATTATTTTTTTAAGTATATAAATACAGGATCATTTGTTCACTAAGCTATATGTTTTGCTTATTTTAATAAAGTATATAAAGGCACATTACTGCGAATGGTACCTGTTCATCAGAGAGCATAAAGGTCGTGTATTAGGCTGTACTTAACATTTCAGAATCTCGGCGCCACTTGATTTACGGTGAGCTGTGAGTAACTTGATGAAAAAGATACTTTTCGGTAACTAGTTACTAAAAGTAACTAATTACCTAGTAACTAAGTTACTTTTAAAATTGGGAAAAAAGTAACTATAATAAAGATACTTTTGTCAACTAACTTGTAACTCTTACTTTTGAAAGTAACTTTATGCTTCAAAAGGATCTATAGTTACTTTTGAAGTAACTAGTTACCTTAAAAGTAGCATGTTACTTTTAAAAGTAACTAGATACTTGAAGTAACTAGTTAATTAATTCCAACGAAGCTATTATCCAAGAAAAAAAGGGTCACAAAAAATAAATAGACAAATTGACCCGAATTTTTTCGGATATCACTGGAAGTTTTCCAAACAATATATACATCCATTTAACGATATCACATTGAATACAAATATGCGTAACTTTTTCGTATATTCTGCTCGATGTTGTATCTCTTACGGTTCTAATAATTCTGGAGTGTGTCTTTTTATCCGGGACGAGCTATACATATACGGGTTGCCCAAAAGGTCCTACCAATACTTTAGGAATACATACACTTGGTTAAAATATTGTAATTTTTTTTAATAACAAAATTATGGAACTTTGTATAGAAAAATACTATCTTTTCTCCCAAAAAAAGTTATATTTTATAAATCTATCTAAAGTTCACCATTTAGCATATTACAAGTTTTATCATTTTTAAAAATTTTAATAAATCGTTGGGAAATAAAACTAATGTTTCTTTGCGACAGATGCGTTAATTTCAATTGATTAGGGTTTGATAAAAGCCTACTTTATAAAAATGATAAACTCGAATATCCTAAATAGTGAGTACACGGGGCTGTTTCAAGTAATAAAACAGCAAATATCTCGAAAACGGTAAAATTTGGGTATGTTTATAAAGTATAGCTTTTTTATGAAAAAAGATAATAGAAAATATTTATTCTATGCAAAACTTCATAATTTTGTATTCAAAAAAGTTAGAACCTTTTTAAATACAAAATGTAGCGCTCCTAACGCCCTCTACAAGTTACACAAAATTGAAGACGTATTATTATTACTGGCTATAAAAAATCCATTGTCACCAATTTTCACTTTAATATCTCAAAAACCAGGGATATTATTTTAAAAAATCGAAAATAAAATTTTAACTTAATCACTCTGTATCTTTCTTAATATTAACTTTTGAACTAAGGCAAGTATGGCTAAATTGCGATATTTTAATCAAATCTATGTGTTCCTTAATTATTGGTAGGACCTTTTGGGACACCCTGTATATGACCAAAGCAACCATTTACTCCTTCAACAGAGGTAAAACGAAAAACTAGTTGCTTCCGAACTAAGGGAGTCATTGCAAAGTAACTTGACATTGAACTAGATATTTTGATCACGTTACCTTGAAAATAAGTTGATCCCTTACGATGTAACTACATAGTTACTTCTTAAGTAACTAGTTACTTTTTAATAACTAGTTACTTTAAAAGTAAATAGTTACTAGTAACTACTTATTTTTCAAAAGTAATTAGTTACTTCCAAAGTAACTAGTAACTCTCAAAGTAACTTAGTTAATATCTAGTTACTTTTAGATTAACGAAGAACTAGCTACTATTTTTCATAACAACTAATATAATCGAGTGCCTAGTTACATTTTTCAGAAACTAACTTTAAAAGTAACTAGATACTTTTTGAAGTAACTTTCAAAGCTCTGCTAAACGGTATAATTTATTTAAAACTAAACATTCATTGGACCTTTTTTATTAATGAAAAACTCATATAACTAACCCCCTAACAGAAACCAATATAAAAGAAACCTTGTTTATAAATTAAATATGTCTTAAATTTTCATATTGTTCGCTACCAGGTATAACATTATAAACTAAAAAAAAAATATATATATATATATATATATATATATATATATATATATATATATATATATATATATATATGTATTACTAAAGGAAAGTATACAAGGCTTTATTAGGCATCTTTTGTTTAATTTAAGTAGGTCTCACCTCTTCAGTTGACTCTTTACTACTTACACATTAAGCAGTGCAACTTACAAGTTATATACAGGCGTTAGCATATTTTAATGTTTCACCCAAGAGTTGTTCTTCTCTGGTTCAACACCTTGTCACCAGATAAATCTCAGTAAGGGTCCCCAGTCAGACTGTTGGCTTCTCCATATCAATAGAGGTAAAACTCAGCTAAGATGTCAATTACTAAACAGAGCACCACATACAACATTTTGCAATGCCCATAAAGAAAAGAAAAGGGCAGCTCAGCTAACATTAATAATATAATAACCCTGAAGAAAATAAACAGAAATTAGGATGATTTAATTATTGTTTTAAAATTGTCTTACCCGAAAGTGAAAGAGCTTCCCAAAAAAAGGACTAGACCAAAAACCTTGGCTATTTAAAAAAACAACCTAAACGAGTTAAAAGAACAACATCAAACTGGATGTCAATTCTATCATATCAGTTAAGCATTCTTAATTTACAAACTTTACCCTGATACACCTACGGCATGAGGAGAAACACAAAGATTTAAAAAAACTAGCTTCAAATAAATAAAATAAAAAACAGTAGCATACAAATAAGACAATTTTTAAATATGCTACACTATATTATATGATATTTTGTTTTGTTCTTGTCAAAGTATATTGTTTAATATTTTGCTTTGGATAAGAAATAGAACTGAATTATGTGTGCAGTTGCTAGTTGTTAACTATCAGTATATATTATTTAATTGAGATATGATAAACATAAAACTATGTTGATAAATCAGATCAGTAAATCGATGGTTAACAATTAAAAGTTGCATGTCTGGGCTAAATTCTTTTTTTTTGTTAAAAATACTTTACACATGTGGTAACATAAATACAAACTATGACTCCCGGTTTAGTTCTTAGATATTACTGTTTACATACTTTATAAACACTCTGTTTAATAAAAGATATTTTAAATTTTATTTAATTAACAGAAAGCTAAGTTCTCGAGGCCATAAGTACTGGATGCTTTGCCCAGATAGCACTAAAACTGCAAATTGGAGATTACATTTTCTTATGTATATTTACATATAAAAACGGTCAAATAGTAGTAGTTCCGGAATAACTTTACTTGCTGCCATAATATTGAATACTCGAATCGTTAAAAAATCACAGAAAAAAAAGCCCTTTGACTAAACTCTAATACCTTCTAATCTGCGAATAGCAATGAATGTTATAAAAGGAATTCCAGATTTTTTACCACTTTTTCACGCCTTAGCAGCTGATACGGTTCCTAGGTTTGGAGGTATCAGTAAATCAACTTCTTGGATATAGATGATTTTTTGACCTTTTCCAATAACGCCACTGAAGTAACGAGTACTTCTTACTCATTCAGCGTTTAATTATCCTTACATTCATGCGTCACGTTTAGCGGAGACTGTTTTGGAAGTCAGGTGAATTCTATTCCACCAACCAGCAACGTTCTCCTGCATCAGCTGAATAGAACCATCCTTTAGTGTTCTTTGTAGAACTGCCTTCAATGAACATTTTTGCGCCAGGATCCTTGTCAGGCCTTCGTAATCTGATCAAACATAAAAAACACATACTATATTGGTACGAATTATTAGATAAACATGCATTGTAAGGCGTCCCTAGAAAGGGGTGGGGAGAGGCAGTTTAGGAGTTCAAAAAGTTAAAGAACAAAGTTATACGGACATTGTAGTTTTTTTCAAAAGCTCTTAACTTATTCATCACAATATGATAGTATTATTGGTAATGGAGATCTGAACATTTTATTGTACATGTGCTCCTCGTCAGGGCGGTCATTTTGATGACGTCATTATGAGGATCTCGTAACGTCCGATCGATTTTCTTCCGGTTATTTTTTGTTCCTTACCATGTCTATAAGCCCTGTGCAAAATCCCATACTGGTGGCCGGAGTGCAAAATTTTTACGCTAACTTCACCGACCACAAAGCACATGAAAATAATAATTTACTTAAACGTTTGTCAAATTTACCAGTTATGTCAATTTATTATGAAATTTAAAGTATTTGCTAATATGGATATTTGATTAGAAAATGTTGCTTTATGCCTGTTAACCTATGTTGAAAATAATTGTTGCACTAACTTAATTTTTACGATATTAAATTTTATAGATGTTCGAATCTACAAAATGGGTTATGGATGACGAATTTGATGTAGCTGATAATAATAAGTTTGACATGCTTTGCCCGACAGTATTAAAACCACCGAAAAATAGAGCCCCCGCAAATCAAAATTTAAGTGAAGAGCCACAGATAGGTCGGTATATTGCAAATATCCATTTTTAATTTCTCTTTAAATATAGTGTGTTTTTGTCATTTTAATATAATTAGAACTAGGATTTCAAATAAAACTAATAGTGATAGCAATATAATATTTAAAGGAAGGAAAAAAATGAAAAGAGTGTTTTTATGTGTGATCGTTATAACACACCATGAACTTTTCGCAGAGCTAGGATTTATGAAATAATAATGGAAATAACGACATTTACAAATCTAAAATTAAAGGTGTATTTTTGTGTGTTCTTTAAATTCACATCATATATCAGGTGTACAACTAGAAGAGTTACGAAAAAATTCAAATCAGTATATACAGGGTCGTCGTATTAGTGAAATAAACATTTTTTAGTTATTACACCCTGTATATTTTTTAACTTTTTGATTTGAATCAACACATTAAATTTTAATAAAAATTAAAATAGTTGAATTGTGATGCATAGTGGATTACACTAAAGAATTTTTATTAAAATCCGAAAATTAAATAACATACATAGTTTATTAAATAAAAAAATATATTTGTTTTATTAATAATAAAAATCTCCTAGAATCCAAGATATCGCCGGCCTCCCTTGTTGTTATACACCCGGTACTTGATTACAACTGTAAAGTAGAATTTAAACAGCTGTAATATAATTTATAGTATTAACTTATGATTTATACTTTAGGTATTTTGAGGGAATTCCCATTTTCAAGCAGTTCTCAACGTATGGGGGTAGTTATTAGAAGACTGAATGGTACTCACTTCGAGTATTATTGCAAAGGTTCTCCAGAAATGATCTTAAATTTTGTAAAGAAGGAAACCGTTCCAGCTGATTTTCATGATATTTTAGAAAGCTATACTCAAGAAGGATATAGGGTGATTGCAATGGCTCATAAAGAGTTGAAGTTAAGCTATACAAAGGTTTGTTATATGTGTTTTTATTTGATTATTATTATTTTTTTAATAGTGTACGTTTATTTTATGAAATTGTTACCATTCTATTACAATATTGATATAATTATTAAAATACATAGCAATTTTTCATTTGATTTAATGCGAAGAGATATCGAACATTTTTATAACAATAGTAGAAAATAATCGAGAGTTGCATATGAAATTTAAATAAATTCATAAAGAAAACGAGAAGTTATTTTAACCCTGATAAAAGTTAAAACCTTTTATTAAAATTATAGAGCACCCTTTCTAAAATGGGACACGACAATATATATGTAAACAATCGGCTTTGAACGGTGAGTATTTTCATTCTTTCTCTCCTACTTCGACTTATCAACCTACGTCGGGTCCGGTTTTTTGAAGCTTAAGCATTTCCCTAGATAACCTTATAACACGATATGGGCTATGCATTCATTCCTTATTAGATTTTGAATAGGATATATATCAGTGGTTTATATATTTTTTTTGGTATGTTATACATTAACATTTTCAGGTTCAAAAAGTCCAACGAGACGTAATAGAAAAGGATCTGAATTTTTTGGGGTTAATAGTGCTTGAAAATAGGTTGAAACCGGAGACATTCTCTTGCATTCAAGCTTTGAACGAAGCCAGTATCAGGGTTATTATGGTAACTGGTAAGTAATTAATTCATTACTATTTTTTTTTCATGTGCAATGATGCGCGGAAGTTAGGCGCCAATCGTGAAAAATTGAAAGGGCCTCCAAAAATCTGATTTATCGATACTAGGCTTGCTAAGGAAGCTTTTATGAAGGTACCGCTTTAAATTTAATTTTTTTAACGATATTGTTCTTTGTGAAGCTTATGACCGTTGAATTCTATGGTCTTTATTTCAATGTTCAGTGATATCTGATCTAGATTCCTTCTCTGTGTGATTACAAATAACAGACAGTTGTATCAAGTACCTTGAGAGTGTGGACAGTATTATATTAGGGAAAGTAAGAGACCCTGTGATATACGAATTAAAGAACATTGGAAGCATACAGAGAAGGGAAAAAACATCAAGTTTGGATATTGCTAAACAATGGAGTCTACGCCTGTTCGGAATTACACCAACATCAAGAATATTCAAAATAAGATTAATAGTGAATTATTATTATGTAAATGTTATGTAAATCCTTGTTATCCACAAGAAATATCGTTTTTCATATTTTAGGAGATAACATATTAACCGCGATTTCTGTAGCAAAGGATTGCGACATCGTTCTTCCAACTCAGAGTATTATTACAGTCAACAGTGATAGCAGCAATCCACCAAATTTGTATTATACGCTTACTAATACTAAGGACCGTTCGAAATCTGCCAAAGGTAAGTAATATTTAATATATTCAGTATTTTAGAGAACTATTAACAGGGCTGAAGGGGTAAAGTAATACGTTGGGTTGAGCAATTAGAATTTTTGAAAACAGCGTCGCCAAGTCAAGTTAGTTAAAAGGAAATTTGACTGAATTAAAATTATTGTTTCTGTTGCTGAACATCAACTACATAATGCTGAATACGGGAGTCACCAAAAGCCAACGCTGTACTCTATTAAGCAATTCGGAAATACGAAATATGGCGTTTGACTGAAAAAACTCGTTTTCTTTAAATACAGAAAATCTTTAGTTTAAAAAAATTAATTAAAGTAACTTTTTTCTATTTTTAAGTCTTTCTTTGACAGGGACATTTTCTTTCATATCCCAGAATAAGGCCTTGAAAAGGAAACGAGTTCTGTAGGTAATCTGATTTTTGACCCTTTAAGTAGCAATTAAGTAAGCTTTTTTCTTGATTGTGCTTCAGCTGTTCTGTTTTCAAATTTATTTAATAAAATTGTTCGTAAAATGCAAAAAATGCTGAATATTCAGTTTCTGGCTTAAAGTGTACTAAATTAGCTATAGACTAGGTTATTTAGAATTTTGATAAAATAATTATATTATCGAAATTGTAAAAATACGGCAGGAATTTTATTAGTCTATGACTTGTCGTTCTAAAGCATTGCAAATATGCAAAATGAAACTAAGAAATGTTTTGCTTCGCATTTGATAGGCAGATTGAAATGGGAGTTTTCGAATAATACTCTGTTAACTAAAACTACACTAATAATAAATCATTTCGCTTCAGATAATTAACTGATTACTATTCTAAGCATTTTTGTAATAATGGTTGTTCTTTGTATTAAATCTTCAACCCCCATTTCAACTTCAAATTGTTTCCCTTTTCAGATCTTTCCATGATGTCGAATTCTGTTAGTGTAGTCAGTCTAGAAACTCTCGAAAGTCAGCTGCATACTAATTCGGTCAGTACAACTAAAGACCATAATGTAGAAGCTGGAAATGGTGTAGTTAGACCCAGTGGATTAATGAATAACTATCGGTTTGCAATGACTGGAAAAACTTGGGGTGTGCTGAAAGAATATTATCCTGAATTTTTGCCAAAGATCTGCACTAGAGGTAAAAGAAATTTAATGCAAATTTATAATTTGTTCAAAAGCCTCATACAAGATTAATAAGATTATATTTGGCTGATTTAGATATTGCCATAATATATTTGGATTAAGAAATACAAATGAAGCAGCCTTGAACATTTTAGTGCGAGAATACTCGATTTTAATTTCATTTGGAATAAAAGCATTTGATCATTAAATATATACATAGTTTAAAAAAGATTGTTCTTAGACGTTTTTGGCTGTGACCCGTCAGTTCTCTTATATAACAAAGCATAAGCTATCTTTAATTATTAATCCCAGTTATTTTGGATTATTTATTTAGTTTACTATTAATTAAACCTAATAGTTAAATAGATGTTATTTGTGCAATATATTTAATGTCAGTTACTTTTAGGTACTGTTTTTGCAAGAATGTCTCCGGAACAAAAACAACAATTGGTTCAGGAACTACAGAGCTTGGGATACTGCGTTGGTAAGTACTGATTTTTATTAATACTCATTAATATCCGAGTTTTGTGCGTTTACCGGTCTGGCCGCGATCTTGGTTTAAAGGAGATGAAAAGAAAAAATATACAGGATGAAATAGAAACCTATGTTTTTTATATTCTTTTGAACTTTTGTACAGAAAGTAGACTTAATAAATTATATAATTTTTGTGCTTACGTGTGTAAGGCAGAGTGTTACTAAGATTTTGTTTTTTGAATTTTCTTTGTATCCCTTTTTGTAGAGCAGTTCATTTCATTTAAGTACATGTTTCTGAGAATGGTATTTTAACATTTTTAATATAATCTTCCAAAATTGCTTCGGCAAAAAAACTCATATTTGCACTCTACACTGACACGCAATAAAAATAAAGAATTATGAAATTGTAACAATTGAAATTGTAAAAGTAAACAATTGTAATTAAATATTAATAGCAAATATGGCCACCAAGAACTTCTAGAACAGTTTCTCACTAAATTATCCAGCGTTTCTCGTGACAGACTGTCCCATGAATTCGGTAAAATTACCTTAAGCTGATTAAAATGTATAACAGGCGACTGGTGATCAAGTGTACGTTGTAACATATCCCAAATATGTTCAGTGGGGTTTAAATCTGACTATATAGGCTGGCAGTCTCAGGTGGTCTATGCCATAATTTTCTGCAGTAGCAATAACTTCCCGAGTACGAGTACGCTCTATCATCAAGAAAAATAAATTCTCCCATTTCCTGCAGGTGTATAATATCCACGTCGGATTCAAAGTTCTTGTCTTGGTTGGAGTGTATTTCTTTTGGTTTCCATGTCCGAAAAACAAATAATAAAATAGTATGTCGGCAATGGTGATGGCTTCTTGATTGGATATTACATATACTTCTGGTCATTAGCTGAAGTAATCCAAAGCTATTCCCTGACTAACTGAAAATGATCCTGCTACATCTATGGCAATTCGTTCAAATGATGCTCCCACGTTGTACACTGCTTCATTTTGTGACGAGTTCGAGTTTGGGGTCCTTTACTGGCGGCATAAGCCTCGCAGGTCCGGCACCAGTCTTTCACATGTGTATGACTTCCCAACCAATACAACCTTTCTCGGAATTTTTCTAGTGCCTTTATGACACCAAAATGTCCACGGCCGACACCATTGCACAAAACTTATCTTCTTTGAGTGCAAAATAGTCTGATATTTATGGTTTTTGCCGTCAAGACTTTCCCAAATTCTCTTTGACAAACCATCTTTTATCTGTAAAGAGTCCCATAAAACCTATTATCCTTTAAATTTCTGGGATTTAGACGCAGTTTCTTGGGAACTAGGTCTCGGTGATTTCCTCTTTCAGGTTTACTATGAGACCAGAGTCTGGATCGTCTCGCTGATCTTTGGGTATAAGTTTTGCGTCCCAATCATTAGAGTTTTGAAGTGCTGTTCTTCAGCAATGAAAATTATCAGGAACCTCCCGTTCCTCGTGTCCGTGTAATGTTTAAAATTTTCTGGGCATGATCTTGATAAAGCGTCAGCATTTTTATGGGTTAACCCTGTCATAGACATAACTGTAAAATCATATTCCTGTAGGCGCTGCAACCTTATAGCGATTTGTCTCTCAGGATTCGTATGTACTTAGGTATCATGGTTAACAGAAGTTATGGAACGTTTAAAGTTACTACGTTTTATGTAATGAATTGGCCCTCTCAGATAGAAGCTAATGTAACCAGCACGGGAAAACGCAATTATCTTGAAAGTAGTTTTTCAAAAAAAAAAATAGATTTAAAATGCAAAAAACGTAGAATAAACTGTATTTTTAATTTGTTTTACATTGTATACTCAACCTAATTTATGATTCAAAAGAGTGTTTATCAAGAATAGAATTTTCTGAAAAGTTCAGGTGGTTATGTGCTATTCAGAAAAAAAGAGCCCTGTTAATAAAAGTATCATAAATATCATTTTTAGTAACTAGCAATTTTCTAAAACAGTTTAAATACAGGAAAGGGAGAAGTATATAATGGTAACAGCTGCAAACTACTTGGTAGCTAGACTACACAACTCTGAAAGTAATAAATTAGAACTTTGTCAGACGATCAATGCGCAAATAAAAGACTTTTGATTATAATTATTTCATTGTTTCGGCAATGTTTATTTCCTTTTGTCAGAGTAACTTTTTTAAAATGTCTTTTATTTTACAGCTATGTGTGGTGATGGGGCAAATGACTGTGGAGCTTTAAAAGCGGCACATACCGGAATATCTTTGTCAGAAGCGGAATCTAGCGTAGCTTCACCATTCACCTCCAGAAATCCAAACGTTACCTGCGTTTTGGACGTCATCAGAGAGGGACGGGCAGCCTTAGTAACTAGTTTCGGTATTTTCAAGTACATGGCAGGCTATTCTCTTTGTCAGTTTGTATCTGTAATAATCCTTTATTCAATAGAAAGCAATTTGACTGACATGGAATATTTGTATATTGACTTAGCTATAATTTCTATATTTGCGTTCTTTTTCGGAAAAACCGAGGCATACCCAGGCAAGCTTCACAAGCACACGCCTTTAAGTAGCTTAATAAGTTTATCTCCGGTGCTGTCTCTGATTATACATATGATTTTGGTGGTATTTTTCCAAGTTGCTGCTTTTGAACATCTTAAAGCCGAGCCTTGGTATGTGCCTTTCAACGATACGGACCCGGAGAATATAGCTTGCGTCGAAAATTACACTATTTACACAGTCTCAAGCTTCCAGTATATAATTTTAGCCATAGTGTTCTCCAAAGGCTATCCCTATAGAAAATCTATATTCTCCAATTATGGTTTTATTATATCTTCCATACTCATGACTGCGTTATCCGTCTATTTAGCAGTCTATCCTGCTGAGATCATACAGCATTATTTCGAATTAGCATTGCCTGAAAGTATGAATTTTAGATTGTACATGATCGGCTATGCTGCAGCTAATTTCATTATAAGCATTTTTATTGAACACTTCTTTATCGAAAAACTAGTATTTAAGCGATTGCGTTTCAAATTCCACAACGTAGATAAGTCCAAGAAGAAGTACTTAGCTATAGAAAGAGATTTAAACAGAGACAGAAAATGGCCTGTACTTACCTCAGACTTTAAGAGTGCTGCTAGTCCACTCAGTCCAGCTCCAGAATGTCACGCGGAAATTGTAGTGGAAAAGGAAAATAAGTTCGACAAGAACCACGTACTTAATAAACTATACGACGATAATAATGGGATAGTTTCTAGTCCGAATTCCGCTTTTACCACTCCTACTCATATTTTAGCTACCCCTAATCATCATTACAGCACTCCAAATCATCAAGTACCAATGCCAATTCATAAGTTATCAACAGGTAATTACAAGACAGGATATTTTTCGCAAGAAAATTTAGATTTCTCGAGCTTCCCATCAGAAAACTATTCTAGTCCTAGTAAAAGTGATACATTTAAATCGGTGAGTAACAACCAAAGTAGCTATGACATGGCTAGTTCAGAACTCAACATACCTGAGATTCCATTTGATAACGCTTCGGTTACCTTAATGGCTGTAACTCCCAATTCGCCCACAAAATCCATCAACATATCAATGGGTAATTCGGAGCATGACCCTGTCTCGGCCGATTTCCAAAATTCCCCTAAAAATTATTCTCACTTTAATGCATTTGGTATCAGCAAAAGTCCTCCCGAAGGAAAAAATGAAGAAAATTTAAGATTAGAATTAAATAATTTCGATATTAATAGGTGATATGATAAGAATTTATTTAAGGTTATAGGATTGCTTTTTGTTTATAGATGACGATTTTCCACTGGCTAACGATGATTGGTTTTGATTTGATCGAACTGATTATAATCTGTGCACACTGCCTTTGATAAACGTCAGTGTCAAATGTATTTATGAAAAATAAATAAAACACAATTCGGCAGAATGTGAAGATTGAAAAGTCCAGTTTTTTCATGTCTTAATACTAAATTCTGAAGAAAAAACTGCGACTTACATGTGAAATGAATTTTTCATTGTTTAATATGCTCTGAGATCACTTTAAAAATTGCCCAGTACTATAATTTAATTTATTTATAAAGTTATGTAGGTAATATTCAAATAATTTTAATTATATTAGTTTCAAAAACTGTAATTTTAAGGCACAATTTTATTTTTGTACGCTACTCGAAAGTTTTTATTTATATCAATGGAAAATGTTAAACAGTGTTTGCTAATGTCAAGAAACTCAACAAAGAACGATTATGACATTATGTTGCTTTCACTTATGTGAGTATAGTAAATGACGAAAAAATGTTACAGCAAATAAGGTAATTTTCCATTAATCCACATTCTTTACGTATTCTATATTGTTGAAATAAAAAAAAAACAAGTTTTTCGTTGTGGCCGAAAATGGATTTTACAAACTAATTTCTAACTTTAGACATTACTTTATAATTCACTTAAGCTGCCACTTCAAGATTCAGGTTAATTTTCTGATGGCTCTCAGATTGTTATTTTCATGTTATCTCATGTTCAAATAGTACGTCGTACTTAAGTCTGTAAGTCCGCAGTTACACGCAGTGCACGTGCACAAGCATCTTCGATCGTCTGCAACCGACTAAAATAAAGCAAATTATGTAAACATTGTTTTAAATTGATAGTTGTAGTCAACGGTCATAGCATCACGCAATCGACCACGACCAAACGTCAACCGGTGGCTTTTTATTCAAACCGCTCGATGGTTCAAACAGGCGTTGTTTGTAATTGCTATTTTCTTTATAATTTTGCTTTGAAGTTTGAATGATAGTCAAATTATGTGTCACCTGTAATTGTATTGATATTTTTTTATACAAATTTTCGAAGTTGTTTCTCCATATTATCGAAAATTTTATTTTTCCAGTCAGAAATTTATGTCGGAAAAGATTATCTTTTTGCAAAATGTGGCTTCCAGCAAATTCGTCGCAAATGATGATCATTTGGCGTCAGTTCTTGAGGGATTTTGAACTTGATAAGCCTTTAGAAGAAGATATTCATGCAAAATTCTTTATGCCAGGCTAAAACCTAGTTTTTGATAACGACCTAAAGAGAAGTTCGAATAATTATTTCTTAGATTTGGGCTTACAGCAACAGAATTGATCTCATATCGGCACCTGAAAAGTGCACAAATGTAGACTTATCAGCAACTGAGCCACTTTGCCGAAACTTTTTAACAAACCAATAAAGAGATCGTTTGGTTGGTCGATTATTCTGAAAACCAAACTCGCGTTTTGATGGTAAATATGACTGATTTCTGCTTTTGAAACGTATATCTATCCGTAATGAAGATATAAATGGGTTATTCATTTATGATTTGTTAATTTTCGCCAATTCAGGTAATAATTAATTTCGACATTTACATATAATTTACTATACTACACATATCAGTAGTTCGCTCATAAAATAAATAAGACTTTTGGGTGGAGTACAAAAAGTAGTACTTTTTATGTAGTATCACAGATGAATATAGCTCTGCGTTTAGTCATATTTATCTGTGGTAGTATTAGGTCTCCTAGCCTTTGCATTTGGAAAACCTTTACTGTTTTATCAATAACATATTATGCACATAACACATGTCCTTTGGCTTGTAACATTTTTTGAGTCCTTAAATAACTTTAAATTACCAAAAAAAAAATGTTTTAGAGTTTTTTAATATATATATATATATATATATATATATATATATATATATATATATATATATATATATATATATATATATATATATATATATATATATATATATATATATATATATATATATATATATATATATATATATATATATATATATATATATATATATATATATATATTAAAACTCTAAAACATTTTTTTTTTTTTTTGGTAATTTAAAGTTATTTAAGGACTCAAAAAATGTTACAAGCCAAAGGACATGTGTTATGTGCATAATATGTTATTGATAAAACAGTAAAGGTTTTCCAAATGCAAAGGCTAGGAGACCTAATACTACCACAGATAAATATGACTAAACGCAGAGCTATATTCATCTGTGATACTACATAAAAAGTAATTAAGTCTTTAAAGGAAAGCCTACTTAATTGTGACTTTTGTCGAAAGTTAATTGAAACTTATAAATCGACTGCTTACAATTGTTACATGTTTTGCTTTAAATATTTTTTATTTTTGAAGTAATTAATTTATTAAATTGTTCCTCATGTATTAGCGAATTAATGTCGTAGTTTTTAATGCTTTATTCTAATAACAGTTTTTGAGTGATTGTTATTGCATTTTGATAAGCACTATATCTAAAACTATTGAAAGGAACTATAGGAACAACGTGCTTTTGTCTCCAGTTTACATACATATATTTAAAAATATATATATTTTCACAAACAAAACTATTTGCCGATATGAATTTTCTGCAGAATATGATTTTTCTTAAATTTGATTTACGTTAACTAAGATGCAGTCAGAATGTATTTTCACTTAAAAATTCAGGGAATGTTCACTGAGAAGAACATTAATATGGGATGTCCCATGAAATTGTTACAAACTGCCTTAGAGGCTTAAAACAAATTTGGTAAAATAGCCATACTTATTTTCTAATATTAACCAGTATTGTCTGGTCTAATTGCAACACACATCTTATATTTGTTTTTTAAGTCTAAACTTATAAACTTAATAACAAATTTAACAGTTATGGCAAATTGTCATTCCATTATATGCATTATTATACAGATTATTTTATTATATTTGTGATTAATATTGTACTTGGTTTGTAGATGTACTTAAAACTGGATGTATTTATATAAAATTATGATGATTGCCATTATCAACCAGACTTCTGTAAATTATGGTAACCCTTCTAGCAGATAACTAGTCAAGTTAACTATTGTTTATATGTCAGTCATAATGTCTTTTTTTTATTAATTTTCGAATTCATTTCCTTTGATTCGAGTTATATCACATGATAACTATATTGACAATAAATCATTACTTTCTGTAGTTTAACTGTTTTAATATACAGTGTGTTCAGTAAAGTGCGCATCATATGGGGAAATTATTTTAATAACTGACCTTGGTAAATTTGAGTTTCTAGAAAATGTTTGCTTAACAAGTAATACAAAATGATAATAAAAAAGTTTGTCACCTGATTTATACTAATTGCACAATTTGACAATTTTTCAAAAAAACAATTTTTTTTTCAAAATTTTGAAAAACGAAGTTGTTTGTTTTTTAATTTCATTGCTATATACCAAATTTCAACTCTGTCGACTCACACGTTTTCTATTTTTTTTTCGACTTGATGCTTTTTCACCTAGCTACCTGAGTGTAAGCCAACCTGAATTAAACTATAAGTGCACTATTATTAATATAATCTTTGGATGAATAATTTAATCAATTAGAAAGGGCGATATAGAAATAAAAAAAACGGTTTTTTTTTTCATTTTTTTTTAAATGTCAAATTTGACAGGTAAGCTAAATCACCTGACTAACTTTTTTATTGTCATTTTACATTATATTTCAAACAAAACTTTTTGCCAACTCAAATTTTACTCAAATCAATTATTAAAAAGATCCCATATGAATCGGACTTTACGGGATGTTATATATGTAGAATTTTTCAAATTGAAATTTATTTTCAGAAAAGGTATCTATAATGTCTATTAAATATCTTACTGTAAAATGCCTTTTATAATGAAAATGTAATTCGAAGGATGATATTCCTAATAGTTTCACTTAATTTTCACTTAATAAAAAAATTAGTTTTCAGCTTCAAATAAAACAACTAGTCATGTGATATAACCTAGAAATTTCTTCTCATCTAGGAAGTTCTTACGCTTGATTTTTTTGGTATTTATGTGTGTGAAATTTTGTATAGTGTAGTCTTAAAGTTCCTAGACGAAAGCTATAATATGTATTTATTGATTAAACGTCGCCACCAAAATATTTAAATTTAGAAAGATATTAAGATGCATTTTTTTTCTAAACTATGCTTGTGATTGTCACTTCTATAATTTTTATATAGTAATTTTAAAATTGTAATACTATTAGTTTTTAATTTCTGATTGATTTGTGGTGGTGATTATTTCTAATAAGTTAGAAAGTGTTGCGAAAAGCGAAATTTCCAATTCTTATGATCACATCACCAAATTTGGCTTATTAATTTTTAGGTATTCAGCAAATTTGCATTATTTTTTTGTACTAAGATATTTCTTAGAGAATGCCTGGCATTTACAATTGTGATAAGGGTATTAAAACATTTGAAGAAATAAATCTAATTTTGGGAAATCTATTTACTAATATTTGTTATTGATTTTATTTTAGTTATATTTTTCAGAAACCCTGAACTAGACACTCTAAATTAATCACTTTTAAGTTATCTTTTTAGTTTCCATTTTACTCTACTATTTTTCTATGTCTGAACATATCTTATCCATAAGATAATCTCTAAAGCTATAAATTATGCGATAACTCTTGCGATTTGTTGAAAACCTACAACGTATGTGGCTACATCTAAAGAAATACTTGGTTGGGTTGCAAAAATCTCTATATAATATGTTTACTATGGCAAATTTTGTATTTAATAAAAACATTAGTAATTTTGTGATTCATCACTAGGTAGGTAGAAATCATTTATTATTGGGCTAGAAAATTGAAATAGTTGGAACTGGAGAATAATTTATTATAATTAGCAAAATTATTTATTTAAGCGCATTTCGAAAAATATTTTTGAAAAAGGATTTGCATTTTATAATAAATGGTCAGACGTTGCAGCTGAAAATAATGAGATTTTTAAAGGACCAATATATTGAAGAACATGAGTATTTTCCTTTAAAATTAATTTATTGAGAAAAAATTAATTAATCGAATTCAAGAAATATGAAGTCTTATTTTTGCCCTTTCTAATTTGTTATGAACTTAACTGGCTGCTACTTTATAGTTACATTGTATTATTTGTTAAGGGGTACACGCTTTATAAAACTATAAATGCAAATTCTTTTTATAATGTGTGGTTTGTACTAATGTTTCCTTATTTATTATATATTTTACTATAAGTATTATTACACATATTTACAGCATAAAAAATTTACTTTATAGTGTCATATTCTCTTTTGAATAAAAATTTACAATTTGTTTTTTTTTTTGGTAATTTACAATAAATTTATTTTTTAAACAATGTAGATAGTGTTTTTTTCCTTTAAATTTGAAATTGAATTTTAAGGATACTAATTTATACTTATGAATAAATGCTGCACATTAGCAATATATGTTAAATAAATCAGAGTAAAGTACATATGGTATTGTTTAAATTCAGTTGTTTACATCATATTCTTGCCTGAAGTCGTAATATTTGTTTCGTATTCGGTTTGCATGGCAATACAAAAAATTTCTTAAGCTCCAAACGGTGATGCGACCGGCATTGACACAACCGTCACTGATGGACAGTCTCTATTAAAATTACATGTTAGGTACTTTTCATGTGGGAAGAAAGCAATCCTTAATTTTCGTTTTGAATTTCACAATGCACAAATACTGGTTACAATAGCCGCACGCGGCTACTATCCGCGTATCTCACTTTTTGGACAGGAAATTTTGTGTTTTGACCTTCGAAGCTCGGTAAAACTATAAAACGGTATCATTTTGTATACATAAACATTTTGTTTGCACTATGCAAGGTAGTAAAACACAAGTGAATTCTCTCTTTTCATACACAATCATTTTTTATGTACAGGTTTAATCTAAGCGGGTGAAAACGCTCTTTAAAAATAAAATAGGTTATTATTTTCTAAGGTTGAAAACGCCAAACCATTAAAACAGGTTTGGTTTAAATTTTCTTTTCGACTACAGGATAATTTTTATAATACAGTAAAACACAAACATGTTCTTATGTTTTTTGCATATCGATTTATGTTCTTATTACTAGGGTAGTGTTTTTGCGTACTACAATTTTTATATAAACATTTATCTAACAATAGCTTGGATGGCCCCCAAATACAATGCATAAATAACATTTATATCGTCATGGTTTTATCAATTCTTCTTTTATGAAAAACCAATCATATGGAACACGCACAGAACACCTTGTTATTGAAAGTGGTAAGCTATATGTCCATTATAGAGGTATGCATCAATGTGCATATTTTTTTAAATTAATTAATGTGGGCACTGCACATAAGTATTCGACTATTATGATTATTTGTATTTAGTCTTTATAAAATAAAAAAAACGTCGGAATTGGGCTCGCCATTTGAATTTTCTCACAAACCTAATAGCCCACTATCATTTAAAAAAACTATAGACCCACATCAAATTAGCTATCTCCAATAGGTCATAGGCTACTTTACTTTGGATATTTATTGTACTTGGGTTGCAATTTGCATTTAACATACTTCTGCAGGGAATTTCCCAATACCTGCAGCCCAGATAGGTATAGAAAAAGCATTTTTACCAAAAATGGATATATCTAAGCAAGAAAAAAACTGATATGATGTCTATGTTCATCAGTGGATTTAATTAGTTAATGTATAGGGGTACTGCAATTAAAAATATAAAAACACTGATTTACTTTTATAAACTTTATTTACATTTTTTATCAGCTTCTGATCCCATTTATATTTTACCTGCTAAACCACATATACAACATGAAATAAATATATTATTTAATTAACACGTTGTATTTAAATAAATAACATTATTTATGTCAATTTTAAACAAAAAAAATCTGTGCTAAATTCCAAAACGTAAAATATTGGTACTGAAAAGAAAACTCGTTTTTTAATTATAAATAATGCAGGAAACTGTAAATATTCTGTTTTTCTCTTTACCATACAATAACGATGCAGATTTCAAATTTAAAAAAGCAGTAAACAATAGTGTCAAAATTGCCGGCAAAATAGCAATGCTTAGATAAACTACTACTATAAAAATTTAAAATAAAAAATATTAGCGATGTCGCCGGATCCACTTTTTCAAAAAACCCCATACTGGAACCGGCCTAAAACATGTTGAACAGATCCCGGAAGCGAATCCAAGATTTCAAAACTATTTTATTTAAATATATGCCTACTCTGATGAATGAATGATTTAAGAGTTAATATAACGAAAGCAGTATTGATTAACAGCTTTAAAATAGTTTTTTTAAACCCTGAAAAAAACCTCGTATTTATTTCTTTGGATTCCAGATTACCATTTATTGGGGGACAATTTGTGATTTTTCTATGAATATATAATACTAATAATCCCAATACTAAAACAAATACTTCAAAAATGTATGATAATTATCTTAGATTAATAATCTATACACGGAAAGATTCATAACAAAACAATAAACCGTGACTATGGGATCAGGTTGCGTAAATGAGGTAGTACCCATCGATCGGTTTGAAAATATGATGTCATTTTTGTCAGTATTGGGGATTAGCGCTTTTTACAAGGCTTATGAATCATCTCTCTCATCTCTTATGAATTAATTTGTAGTACATAAAAATTCATCATATCTTGCAAAAAATATAGAGCACTTTTAGCCAATAAATTATTTATTTTCTCATATCTTAATATAAAAATAATGTATAGATATTTAAAAGTATAATTATATTCATATTCAAAATGTGTCTGTGATCAAAGATTTCTAAAATTTGATATGGTTTTCATAGTTCTAAAAAAAGCAAATATCAATAAATTAAATGCACATACAGGTTTGTTCATTTAGTAAATGAAAACTACCCAGTGTGGATCACGTGAACTAACGGACTTTAAATGCAAATTTTGACTAAAGATTTGTCGGTATTTCCAAATAAAGGAAAGGCGTCAAATGTTTTAGTTTTACAGGAATATAAAATCACTAAAAAATCTAAAACATTTAAATTCATAGCGTTTTTTTTTAATACGATATTCAAGCCAAAATTATAAGTGACAGACATGCAAAAAAATAAAAAATACGCTGAGGCATATTTTATCATAAACTTTAGATCAATCCTCAGCCCCTCCTAATTAAAAATGTTAAACAGGAAAGAGGTTCAATATAAGATCAACACCTTAGATTTTCATTCTTCGCCTTCCAGAAACTACTAATTATAAAATTGATGACTAAAAAAAGTCCACATCTTTCATTGGCTTTTATTACCGGAAACTAAATGTAAAGTTGACTGCCCGCACACGATTTTCGAAAAAAGTCGGGCCCGGGGGAGAGCCCCTGCATTCCCGTTAAACATTTTTAATGAGTGTATCTAAGACTTGTTGTAAAATATGCCTCCTCCCCCTAGACATGCTGTGCATGTTTTGACAATATATCGAAACACCCAAAGAAGTAATCGGACAGATTATTTCTTTATATATAAATATAATAAATACAATTTTTATCCGATCAGATTGTTAATAATAATAGCATTAGGTAAAAAACCCCGCTGATGTGCTTGAGTCACAACACTCAATCCATTTGTTATAGGTGTTGTGTATCTTCCTGTGTATTTAATCTAAGGTAATTATCTTCCTCAAAAAAAAAGTAAAAACATTATTCTATATGGGATTTCTTTGATAGTGTTGGTTTGTCACCTTCGCATGCAAGACAATTATAAGAATTTAGAAATTACAGATTTGAAAAGAGTTGGGCTGTAAAGTGCCGCGCATGCATTTTTTCTTATTAAAGTAATAATAGTTATTTCTACTTAGATCAAGGGATATTTAAATTAATTTTGTGAAATATTTGTATCCAAACTAAACAAACACAATATTTTAAATTTCTTGACCTTTGCCTAGAAATAACAGCTCTATATGTTGCTGTTGTTTTAGCATTGGCAGTGATGACGAGACGTGTGACGTAGCACAGAGGCTTTGTTAAAGACTGCTATATAACAAGCGGCGGTAGGCGTTTTCAAAGAGTAAACTTTTTCAAATGCAGCTACATGATTGCAGACTAGCCAGCATTGCAATACGAGTAAGGATTGGTTATTAGCTAGATACGAGACGGTTCTCTTTTGTGCAAACAGTAATGATTTTGAAGAGACCTTTTTATTATGCTAAAAAACTTTTTTATTTCTAGTTGTCCTTGGAAAACAAATTTAAGACAACCAACGCCCATTCAGATCATGAAAAAAGGGGGAAATGGCAAGATTGTACGGCTTTCCAAACACTTTGGTACACCAATTATAAGTAGTTAACACAAAGTTTTTATTTTGTATAAATTCAAACTAAATAATAGGTATAATTCACTAAACATGTCGAAATCTAGATCCGTGGATCTTCGACCAGTTTACATAACACATTTTATTTTAAAACGGAAAAATTAGATAATCTATATATTTAAAACACAAGATCATTTTTAAAAGCACAAGCCCAAAAATGCGCGTAAGTTCGTATTTTAGTATCAACTTATATTTTTTCTAAAAATATTCTGTGAAAAAATATACAGAATCTCCAATTTGAATTTTAATTAAATCTATATACTCGGCCGGTTCTGCCTACAGATATATAATCTCTATTTTTTATTTATTACAGTTTTAAGGTGTAACTGAAAAATACGGTTGCAGTCGAATTTCGAACGATATTCTCCACTTTAAAAGTTTATTGCTCCCTTGATACAGCCAACCCATTATAAACAGCTACGCTTCGCCACTGGTCTGTTGAAAAAGCATGACCATTTCCGATTAAAACAAGTGTTTATCTGGGTCTGCATCAAATATTTATAGCCAATTGATTTTTTCTAGTATGGTAACGAAAAATTTTTCACTATCTATCTACGGAAACCAAACCGGATATCAGAATATTAGGTCAGTTCCGCCGTTTACCGAAATCGCATTTAGTTCCAGTGGCATCACTAAGATATTTTAGTTTCATATGGACGAAGGAATGGACAGATGATATCTATTTTCTCATGCGTTTTTTTTTCTTTGGTACCATTTCCAGTAAATGTGGATTAGCACTGCACGGAAAATCAGGATCGCACGGGAAATATCACAAACCTTATTATATAAAAATCTTATTGATCACAACTCTTTTACTTTAACACACACTCTCTATAGTGTAATGAATAAATATTACCTATATTAAACTCTAACAACTATCAGTAGTGTTTATATAATTGCAATAAAAAAGGGAACTAATATTTCTAGGACTTTTAAATAAATAGGAATGATTTGCAATATACAACATTTAAAAACAAAAAAAACACAATATGTATTATAATACATAAACAAAAGTTCATAGAACAAAATTATAATTTCTAACCACAGAGAAATCATGTGGGATGTCTATGTTATATTAGGCATTATTTGGAAAACTTTATATTAAATACAAAGCACTTCCGCCATTTTTGGTTTAGATAGAGCTAGCTATATTACTATGCCAAATTATTATTTCTTATTGGATTAGAATAAGATAAGCATAGCTTTTTGACCAAAATATTAAAAAGTCGTTGGGCACAGTAAACATAACCGAGAAACTTATCAGAAATAATATTAATTTTCAAGCTCAGGGGGTCGTCCTAGGAAGCTTTCGAGCCAAATCACCAAATTTGCTAGTAAACGGCTAACGTTTACTCTATCAAACGCTTTGGAGGCGTCAGCGACGATGCAATCCACTTGGACCTTTTCCTCCACGATATTCAGCATCATAGAAATTGGAAATTGTAGAGCAACCTTTAATGAGCTCTTGCTAATAGGGGTTGATTAAGCCCTTACAACCATTATATAGTTGGTTACATAATTTGCCTACTGCTTTGTCAACTTCATCTACAAGGCCTTTCATGAGTAGTATTTTTGTAAGGAATTATTAGGACTTTTGCCTGTGCCAGCACTCAATGTTAGACAAAGTATTATCTAATACAACTATTTTTAAAGAAATAGTGAAAATAAAAGTGATATCAACTGATTCTAGAACTTTAAGTGTAAACAGTCTCATTAATGGAATATATCTGAAGTTATAATTAATACTAGAATGGAAATACTGAAGATGAGATATTGATACTAGTTTTGCGTTATACTTAAATTGCTTTTGCACACGCCTAAAATATATTTCATTATCAATCCCACTGAATTCCGCTTGTCAGTTTTGCATCGTGTTTATTTTAAATTATAAGTTACCCAAAAATGACGAACGTGCAGATAACAATAAAAACAAAATTGAGGGAACATTGGTTGTTGTGTATTTTACACAAGTTACAAGAATTTATACACATAAATACAGCACAACAAATGCTTATATGCTGAACAATTTTTTTCTCACAGTTAAACTAAACCTAATAGTGTGATATAAATGATAAAGTATTAATATGATTAAAGTATCAGTTGTTATTTATATAAAACTAAAAAACTGAATATGTTCAATAGTTTAATTTAAGTCATCAATTTATATGGTGAACGTTACACTGAACAAAGAATTGCACCTAAAAAGAAAAAAAGGTCAAACAATAAGGTGAATACTGGTATCAGTCCAGTAGACCAAATGCGAAAACTAATTTCAGTCATCAACATGTCATTGCAATGCATTAGGGACTTCTATTTCTAAAGATTTTTACGAGGCTGTGAAATTGTTTTACAAAAACTCTAAACAGAATATTCATATTTAACAAAACACAAATTTCGAGATGTTACTTTCGGTTTAATCAAACATGTATTTAAGAATACCTCCTTATGTGTTGCTATTATATTTCATAAATTACAAAATATACACATTTTCATTTCTAATTCATATCACTCGGAAAAATGATGGGTTCTAAAAGTGGCTATCGCTATCAGACCTACATATTATCAAACATTAAAATCCTTTAAACTTAGCCTGGAATCAATGTAAGCCACATAAAACGGTTGTTATAGAGGTTTAAGTTAAATCTTCTTAACACCGATATAAAATTTTAAATTTCATAATTACAAACAATTTAGACCACCATAAAACATGCTTATTAATTAAATTGTTCAGTATAAAAGCGACTATTAGTACACAAACTGTTATTCACTCCCAGCATTACCGACAATCAGTCAGTCTTACTATTTCGTCTCTTATGTATTCTCTTATGATAACTCTGCGCGAAAGAGTTGACTATCGATATCACAAAGTAAATTATCATGGCGATCACAAATTTTTCAAAAATGGCACCCAAAATATTTCCGCCTCCATCTTTTATATCGTTTTTGCTTGATTTATTGTGTAGCTTGTATTTCTGACCATCTAAAAAGGCTTTGAACGGCACCTAAAAGATACACCATTATTTGAAAACCATATCAATTTATCATAAAAAAAAGAAAACAACCAAACTAAATATCTTTCACATAATAAAGTTTTTAAATAAAATTCCTTTTACAGAATATCTCCCAACTGTCTCCTTGGTTGATCCTACACAACTCAATTAGTGAAAATGAAATTGCTGTTCAAGGAACAAAATGACTTGACGGTCATAAAGGTCATTTTATCTTTTTTATCGGGTCATTTTGTCATATTATTCATTTTGATTTTCTTTATATTTGATTAGATAATATAAAGCTATAATAAAAATATGTGCCAGGTTAGACACCAGATTGGTTGTAAAAGCCAAATTATTGATTTGAACGGTAGATTCAAATTTATATGGCGGAACCATGTGTTAATGGCGTTTAACGATAGCTTTAACAACTAATCAGGTGCTAACCTGGTACAGATCTACTTAGTGGTACCAATCCACCTAGTTATCAAAATATCCAAAAATAAATAGTATCACTAAATTTGTTTTTGATGGCTCGGTAACAAAAAAGCGCGGCACAAATGTTAATGTTAAATTAAAAAATACTTAATAAATAATTTATAGGAAATACTAGTTTAAGACTATATTTTCAAACTGACATACATTTTAAACTCCAGGTTAATTCTACAATATAAACTATAACTATAAACTATATAAATAAACGTGCGTATCTAGGTAATGTCTAACCAGAAAAAAATATTGATACATTTATTTACACATTTAAATCATCGGTGCATCATCCACGAAATCAAGTCGAACTAACGTAAAGGTTGATGAAGTCGTTGACGCTTATATTGCTAATTTAAATAATTTAACTTTAAAGATATACCAAAATATTTTAAAAAATTTAAATTCCAATTTTCATAAAACAAATCTTTAGAACATAACCAAACTTGGTTTAACAAATAAAGCTATAAGATGCTGTAACAAAATAGTATGCGATTATTCATGTTATTTTATTTAAAGAAATATTGTTTTTGTTTTTTCTTAAACAAGTTTCCGAAACTTGAATATTTTTTTGTTTACAAAAAATCTAAAATACTGGAACATTAATTAAAAATAATCTACAAATATAAATTTATTTTTTAGAAATTAATTTCAATGGTTCTGTCGATAAGTCAAGACATCTGATTTTAACCGAGCTGTCACATACTTTACAATACAAATCACTGAACCGATGGATCTGTGGTATATAACGTAACATAGCTTGGTTAAGATGTGAGAATCTTCATTAATGCATTTAAAAAATAAATATTATTAGATTATATTTGACTTATGATTATAATCAACATGACCATCATTTTACAGCTCTTGTAACAATTCACAAATTTGAAATTAGTATTTAGAAGTGACTGATAGAATTGTAAATTCGAATCAGGACGAAGTCTCACCATACTCGAGAACCCTCATGCCAAAATCTTTTAGATCTCCTAGGCGAAGAACTTTAAAAACATTTAGCTTGTACCTTAAGGCTAGAGAAGGGGTATGGGGTTTTCACTGACAAGGTCAACACTGCTTGGTTGAGTCACTATATGAAGCATATATTTGTGCATACTTTAAAAATTCAGAAAGCAGACCTTACAAGTCAAAATATAAGATCATTCTTAGCTATGACGAACATTTTAACCCCCATATAATTAATTATCCAGGTATGAAGACGACGCGACGGCCCAGGCAAAGGATGATGTGGCATCTCAAATACTATACCTCGAAGTATCATAGATATGGACAAAGCAAAAGATCCTTTCAGAGGACAGAGCACCCCTGGTGGAAAAACTGTTAGCAACGGGGAATTCAAAGCAAAATAACCCACAACATGTAATGGCCAAATCGATTAAAAACGTATAACCAATACTATTTTGAAACATCTAG
The DNA here is from genome assembly GCA_030620095.1 of Kuschelorhynchus macadamiae. Taxonomy (NCBI): domain Eukaryota; kingdom Metazoa; phylum Arthropoda; class Insecta; order Coleoptera; family Curculionidae; genus Kuschelorhynchus; species Kuschelorhynchus macadamiae. The sequence continues at coordinate 810,374 of JAUTXW010005286.1, read as the reverse complement.
TTTGTTTTATGGATTTGCATGAAGTTAAACTCTCTTGTCTTGTAATATCTATATTATAAGCGCAAATATATAAACATGAATTACACCCTATTCTGTAAAATGGAGAGAGTGGATAATTCAAGCCAGAATACATAGGCTCCCTCGAACCACTTCTAAACTTGTAAGTATTCCCTGGGAACAACATGCTAGGCTAGCGTACTTCCAGAATGGATTTCCATACTGATGAGACAGCAAAACAAACAGAATATAAAAATACAAATCATGCTTATTTGAATGCTATCTGTAAAAAATTCAACTTTACCTGTAATTTCTCTCCTATAAATGGTACTAACACAAGATAATTAATAGCCATTTCTATCAACGTCTCATTGAACGCAATAATAACGAAGAGCTTTTGGATATGCATCTTGATAATAGCCTTTCCAATCAGAGTGGCACCAAAAAATGTCCAAAAAGGCACCAAGAAATGCCCACATGTAATTCCTGCAAGATCAAATAGAGGATTGGGAATCTGCAAAAAAATAAGTTAAAATTATTACTAGATATACTAGTCGATAATACTAATAATAATAACAAACAGCAACTTTAAGTAAAAAAAAATGTATTCAGCTCATTTAAGTGAATGATGATTAATCAACTCTGTTTGATAGTTCATTCCGTTTTTATCTGTTTGATAGAACTTACGTTTGTAAAAATATGTTAAACGTGTGACAAAAAAAAATGTTGGCCTAAGATTCATGAAACCTATGCCACTGTCGAAAAATATTAGTGACACAGAGTTAAAAGTACCTACAACAAAATGATCATGCATCAATATGAACAAGAATTCGAAAAACATATCACGCTATACAAATAACCATCACTGCATGTCGTTCTAGAGTAAGAAGTTTGACTCCTAAAAGAAGATATTAACAGTATAATGTCATTAAACGAATATATATAGACAAATACACGAATACTGTAAAAAAGGAGAAGATGGCAACTCCCCCCAAAAATGCATACACGTGTATACAATAGCTTAATAACAAAATCGACTTAAATATCAATTACCTCATGCCCAACAGTTAAGAAACGATTATTGAAACATTATGGGATATTAATAAATCATCCACACATTCACTCAGAATATGAGGTACTTACACTTGCACATGCCAAAATTCCAAGAAATCCTACTTTCTGGACCAATTCTTCTACAAATAGTTTACCTTTTTCTATAATTGACAATTTTTCCCTGTTTTGTTGCTTTTTTTGAAGTTCTTCGAACTCTTTAAGATCCTCATCTTCATCATCAGGATCAATTCTGCAGTAAAAAAAAAACATCTAGAATTTTCATGAATTTTACGAAAAATTATTTGTAGTTTCTTTCAATTTGGTTTAACCTAATTTTTAAATATTAACTATAGTAGTGCTATTATCGTACCGATGTTTTAAATGTGAAAATAAACGTGTCAATAGCTTTTTCTGGTCAGAAAACCAACAAACTAAATACAAAGCTAAATAAAAGCAAAATATTTAAAAAAGCAAAATTATCAGTACACATTCGTTTCTAAAGGTACTTCCGGGTGTATCATGGATTCTGCCTTTCAAAAAGATCTCAACACCCCAGTATTATTTTAAGTTAGGTTTGGAAAATTAGAATAAGAGAGAGTTTTCAAAGCCTTTTCTTTATTCCGATTTTTAATATGACGCTAAATTAGGGTCTTGAGAAATATTTAGTGCCAAGCCCACATGGATTCCCATAAGAATATCCAATGAATATGAAAGTTGCAATATGCCTGAACAGAAAATTTAAAAAAATATAACATTAGGCAATGGGAATGTTAAGAAAAAGTGACAACACAGGATTCGTTTAATGGGACACCCTGTCCGTTATGAGCTGGTTTAAAATATTTGTCTCCCCGAGTTCGAAAAATATATAGTTTGTCTACATTCAAACAAGTTTTTTATGAGCTATTAGATTTACGTATCAAAATCTTCAGTTACCTAACCTTTCTTTTTTACCTTTTTTTTACTTAAACAACTATATCTGTATAGCTCTAAAATGTAAAACTGTTACCAAAATATCTTATGTAACTGGGATCTGTTTCTTATAACAACCTCTTATTTGCCGAGCTTGTAAGCAAACACTCTTTTTTTTACTGGACACTACTTTTTTAGGAAAAGTAGTTTACTCAAAATATTTTTCATTTTAAGGTAGTTATACTCAAATACCCTAAAAAGTAGTTAGTTCCCCATTTACTTACACGTTCTGACGTGATTATTGTTTTTAAGCTTTTTAAAGTGCGCTGGGTGTAGGGTAACTATAGGTACAACTCAAAATTGCATATATTTGAATTAAAAGATAGTTCGAAGTTGTATGTGTAATGTATGTAGTCTGTGTAAATATAATTATATCTATAGGTATATTTTCGAGGCCCCCTCTCCTTTCTCCCGACTGCGGTACCCCAATCGGAGTAGTGTCGCTATATATAAGATGCTTTTGGATTATTTGTTTATTAGAACTTAAATTAATTATGATACATTGATTTTACAAACCGGGACCCAAAAAACTAGAACCATTTTAATAAAACGATAAAAAATAATGAAAAATGAGAAGTCAGTTGGTGGAATGACACACTGCCATTTATTTGAGTTATTTGAAAAATTAATCTGACTTTGAAGGTGTTTGCCGATTTGCGGTATATCTTTTAATATTCCCGATGATGGCAATATTTTTAGAATAAACGTACACTATGTTAAGTTTTTCTTGAGCGGAATATCGCATAACACAAAGACATTAAAATAAAAGTTCAGTTTTGATAATGACAGCTAATCAATCATCATTATCTGCAGGACCCACCAGTTTTCAAGTTATAAGTCATTTTTTTGTTGATGTAAAATATTGAGAGAACGGTTAGAGGAAATATATAGCATGTATATAACCTCGAAATTGGGAGATTGTGAATATTCCAATGAAAAAATAGTATACATTTCCATAAAAAAAGTTAATATTTCTTGAGAGGTTTGTGATGTTGATTTGTTCATTTTGATAAAACAAAGGCTAGCGGTTTAAGCACGTACAAAAACTACAAAGCAATTTTCGTGAGAAAAGCAGAAGGTATGTTCCAGATTTTTCAATCCAAATGTACCTAATCGAAAAACATTTACAAGGAATAATCACAGCTTAAAAGAAACGGGAAAAGATTAAAATGAATTAAAAACGTGTGAAAAAAAACATATTTTTATTACAAAAAAAAAGTATTTTTTTAAATTGTCTACGTTTCGCAACTTTACTCTCAAGCCAAATTAAGTTAGACTTTTGATGTCAAAAAAATGATTAAAACTAGGCGAAACATAGGTATTGATTATATAGTTTCACACAAAAAAATCAGTCGAAAACCCGTACAACAAAAGGACTGGAAGGTGTTAAAAATATTAATCGAACTGCTCGGGTTTCCTTTCCTCCTTCACAGAAAGAAATTTATTTGACATCAAAAGTCAAATTTAATTTATCCTGAGGACGCAACAATAGTTGCGAAACGTCGACAATTAAAAAAAACTTTTATTTTTTTCACTGGATCCTAACCCCAAATACTGCACCACTCTAAAATTCTTAAAGTTACTACAGTATTAAAAGGTACTCTACATTTGTTTTTAAAAAATTAATCATTTTTGAAAAGTAATTGTACTTTTAATTAAATAAATATTACTGCAATAAAAAACTACCAGGTTTTGTTACTTTTACAGGGTTAATAATTAAGTACCTATTTGATGTCGTTTAATTTTGGAACAAAGATTAATTAGTAACCTGTGTTTCCTGCAACAAAATTTTAATAATTTATTAGAAAATGCACTTTTGCAAACTAAAGCTCCACCATTTTTTTAGCATTGCATTTAACAAATTAACGACAACCACGGTTGAAAAAAACCAAGTAAAATATAATGCAATGTAAAGTAGTTCATTTTTTCGGACCAAATTTTTTTTTCTAAAGGAATGACCAAAGTATTTAAAAAATAAGTTTCTAGGCCAGTAAAATGACACCTTTCAAATTTTTCAGCCAATGAGTGTGGTGGCAAGTCATTTCCTGAGTTCCCTGAGGATGTGCAATATTTTCTGTAGTAGAAGTCTTTGTTGCCTTCATAAAATATTAAAATTTACTTCAAATATGCAAGTCAGTTTAAAAGTTTAAAGCCGAAAAGGTACATCCATGTAGGCACTTTAGAAAAAAATGTATATGAAATACTACGGTTACTTTCACTCCATGTGTAGAGGATCAACCAAAAGTTATAATAATACTTACCTGACACCCTGTATAGTTCCACACTTCTAGATAAATCTAAATATTTTGTCTACTGAATACAGTATATATATACAATATATATCTGATGATGATCTACTGAATACAGTATATATCTGAGATAGTTTTTGGTATATGTATTTTTTTACATGCACTATATACGTTTCTTTCAATTATAGTTTGTATTTTTTTAACAACTTTTAGACCACTGGTATAAGCGTCCTTCATATGACATAATGACAATCTTAAAATGGATTTTTTAAAGTAGGGAAGAAATAAAATGTAGTTACATTTACCCTGACAATCGTGCTGCTCTAGCCATAAAGTAAGGGGGTAATTCTCCTAATGCTGTTCCCGCACCCCAACACATCGCTTCTAGTCTTACTTTCGACATTATACTTAAAATAGTCACAGGAATACTGCCATCATCACCTTCTGTCGGACAGATAATTCTAAAAAAAATCAATATATGATTAGAGCTGTGTAGGTATTACGATAAAACCAGTATTTAAAACTTCCTAATCATGAATATTTGGCTATAAAAGCGAAAATACTTACTCTTCAGGATATGGAGGCTCAGGAAAATTTAAACTACCACATTCATACCCTGCTAACGTTACTGCAGCTATATGGGGCCCCAAATATAACAGGAACGTATGGAGCCCTGTGCCTAATCCTACTGAAGATAAAATACCTAGAAAAAAATTATTGCTACAAAAATATATGCTTTTGTGTCAGCTGAGGAAGTCCATGCATTGTTATTATGTTTTAGATTCAATAACTAGTGCAAGTTATTAATGGTTCGGAATAATAAAAAAGTAATTCACTTGATAAAATACGTAATAATGTTACCTACCTAAACCTATCCAATATAGACACCACAGGACCTTCTTATATACACCTTGGACCATAACTTGGTGTGGCCCCTTAATATTAACTAATAAGTAAAACGATAATACTGAGATCCCCAATAAAGCGACTAGTTTCCTATTTGTTAAAAACCTGAAACAAAAATGACTAATTGAAACTAGCCGTCAATTTTAATTTTTTTACAAATATTTAAAATACTTGGAATTGACGCACAGAAACACAGCTGTAATCTTACACTACCAAATGTAAAACAATTTAGCAATCGCACTTGTAAAATGGCATGTAAAACTACCATTTACGGTTCTGTCGAATCTCGAGTTTTTCTTGTGTGTGTTTTCTTGGAATGTTTACGTGATGTGAGCGCTTATGCTTAATGTGTTTATTTTTAGTCGCTTCATTAGAAGTTCAGTGGCTCACGTTGGAGCAACAAATTCGTTTTTTCTTAATCTTAGAGCCAGTCGAAACTGTTAAATGAAAAAATTATAAATTAAATCAAATTGAAAGTAATAATGATACAAGTATAAATACAAATTAATTAAAATAAAGCATAGCAACATATTTACTCAAATAAAAACGAAAATTTATCTGTTTAAATACGTTTTGTTTCTTACTAATACGCAATAAATTTGTTTAATTTCAGCGTTTTGTAATTGCACAAAAATCTAATTTGATGACAGCATCTGAAATATCCATACTAATAGTTTTTTTTTAAGAAACAGTGTACATCAACAACGAAGAGTGAAAAGACTTTCGACACCGATTATTACTCAACCCGAAATCAAATCTGATAAAGGAAATTTGGTATAAAGACCAAACACTATTTTTCGCATTATTACACATTACTAAGATTAAGGATTTCTTTTGTAAGAACCAAAATGTATACAGTTTTTTATACTCCAGTAAAGTCACTCTGGGTCAAGGTCATAAAGATTATTTTTGTTCCCTAAATTAGTATTTTTTTCCATTTTACTCCTATTTTTGTCTATAACATTGTCGCCATGTACAGTTGTGGTAGGTGGTACCAAACTAAAAATAGTTATGTGGGGTAAATACCGTATTTGTGCGGTAAAGATGTACAATTTGTATAAAAATCACATAATTATATAAATAATACTTGCAATAATAAATAAAATAGGTTTTCTTTCAAGATACAAACACACAATGAGATTATAATAAAATTAAAAAATATATATTTCCGTATCCATTTCACAGCGTAAATAGCCAGAACAAAAGCAAGTACCTACTATACGAGATGCAGTTTCTTAAATATTTTTTCATTTCTAATTTTTTTATTACTGCTTTATGAAACTGCAGATATCTCAAAAATGACACTTACCACATATTGGGTGTATTAACTTTAGAAATTTTTGGTAAGGTACCTACGATTTATATATAAGAGATGATATATTTTAAATTTTGCCAGTTTTACTTCTACTTCTTTTAGTCTTTTATTATTATTGGTTTTAGTTTAGTATAAACGGTTTAATAATGCTTGACTCTGATTTCGTTACTCCTCCGTGTAGTTGCGACCGTCGGCGTCGTCTCTTTATCCTAGAAAAATACCGTTGACGATCCGAGCCCGTGATCCTTGGCGAAACTCTAGTTAGAAAAATTTATTTTCCTTCATTCATGTTACTTGCTAGTTTAATGTTTATTTCACGTTACCTCCAAGTTTTCTGCTCTTTAACAAGAAATATATTTTGAATAAATTTCGGTTCAGATTGGCGATCAGGATGCCAAAACGATCTGTATACCAAAAATCATCAAAATTTCCAACATACATTTTTAATTAACTCTCAAATCTAAATTTAATAAAAATTTGTAACTTACTCTTTTCCGTAACGAGTAATTAACTCCACGCACTCCCTAAAAAAATACTCTAACGTCAAAACGGGTTTCCTCCATAAGACTATGCTTTCTCTTTCGTTCTTTTCCTTTTCTTTTTGCCTTCGCTGGACACTGCTCGTGCTTTTTGAGGGTTTACTACTTATATTATTTTGTACTATATTTCCATTGATATTTGGAGTGTTGATTTCTTTTCTTTTAGTGGCCATCTTGTAGCCCAGTCTTTGTAGCTAAAACAGAATTATCTATTAATATAAAAAAAGTTGATTTTTTTAATGCAATATTATAGGGTCTCTTACGTAACACAGCTACTACCTTATCTCAGAACCTGTACCAAATAATAGTCCCCCATAATGTTTACTACATATGAGGGACATTTTTATTATTAATATTTCAGAAAAATTAGTTCGGAAATTTTATTTTTTTTAAATAATTAATAAAAAAATTTTAATAAAAAAAAATCGTCAATACGTTTTTAAAAATAAATTTGTCACAAATTATTTTTCTTGTCTATTATTTAACTGACTTTTATTTACATTATGGCTAAAACACATATTTCATAAGTATTAGCAAAGTTTACGGAATAAATATGTATTTAGTAAACTTTGGGATTCGTATTGTTTGCTCTTGTACTAAGTGTAGCAATGATTTACCTCTAATCTTGTTCTAATTATGTATCAATTTTATGACAAGTTCCAAGAAAATATTCATTCTTTGATTTTATAATAATATAAATTTAGTTTTTACTTCCCTCGTAAAAGGGAAGTATTGTAATCGTGAAAGAATCACCCTCCGATATTTTTTCAGATCTTTACGTTTCAGGGTCCCTAGTTGCCGAAAAACATGTTTTCGCAATTCCGTCGGTCTACTTACACAATTGACTTCAAATTTTGTTGAAAAATTAAGGGTCATATGGGATGACTTGGTAACAGTTTGGTAAAAATCCAATATGGCAAAACAAAATGGTCTAGAGAAATGTTAAAAAAAGTATTACTAAAAAACTACTTATCCAATATATCTCAAATCTTGCCCAAAAATCAAGTATTATGTAGGAATGAACTGGTACGAATCCAAAATGGCGACTGCAGCCTGAAAAAAGCTACTTAATGAACTAATTAAAAATTTTTCGTGTAGAGAAGAACTAGTGAAACTGTGGTACTAATCCAAATGGAGGAACAAAATGGGGGCCAAATAAAATATTTATAATCGTGAAAAAATCACCCTCTCAGGTTTTAGCGTCCCTAAATATCAAAAAATATTTTTATCAATTCCGTCGGACCGTCTGTCTCTCAGTTCGCCTTATAGCTTAAAAACTCATTACTCATTAGAGTGATTTAAAATTTTAGTGAAATAGGTCATATGGGGATGACTTGTTAATATTTTGGTAAAAATCGAATATGCCGGAACACGATGGCGACCTAGAGAAACGTTAAAAAATTATTAATAAAAAAACGAATTGTCCAATTTCCTCAATTTTTGCACAAAAAAAAAAACAGTGTTACATAGGAATGAACTGGTAACATGTTGGTATGAATATAATATTAATAAGATATTTGAAAAATCGGCCTGAAAAAACTACTAGTTAGAATAATTTCAAAATGTATGCAAGCATTAAGTGTGATATAAATTGGTAAAGTTGTAGTACAAATTCAAGATGGCGGAACAGAATGGCGGCCAAATATTTAAAAAAAATCAACGCAAAAAAGTCTTATTCAATGGAATGTGAATAGGGATAAACTGGTACGAATTCGACATGACCTAACAAAATAGCGGTGTGTGTCAATGTAAAATATACATATTGAATTTGTTCTAAATTACCAAGTATGGCATAGGTAGAAACTGGTAAAATATTGGTAGGATTCCAATTCAAACGTAATATTTAAGATATGGCATGCATTTCAACATCCTATTTTCTAAAATCTAATTAAATATAACGAAAACGCATAAAAATTATCAAAGGAATAATAAGACAGTGCTACACTTAGTCACCAGGTAATCTAAAAAAAATAGTATTTTCGCATAATAGGAAATAAAGTTTCTTAAAAAATAAAATAAGCGGGAAAATTAACTTATGTTTTGAGCATTTTCTTTCCTATTAATATTAAATTTTTCCTCAAACTGGATAGCGGCTATCGACTTCCTAAAGAAAATTAAACTTTTTATAAAGAATAATTTTGTGTTTATAATAAAATAGATAAAAAAGTTTTTCATGTGTTACCTAAATCCATGCAAACGTAAGTTGCAACTACAGAGAATTACACCATATAAAAAAAAATGATAAAATTGCAACCTTGTAGCATATCTTACTCACTTTAAATATATAGGTGAAATCATGAAGATAAATGCCAATGTAACAGAAAAATAGCATCTTATATCGTTAAACTCGTCTTTAAAAAACCTGTTGAAATATATACGAATAAACAGGGACTCCTATAAAATAATAACATTGATAGTTGGTCCCCTGTAAGATATATAGTTAAAAATTTACCTAAGAAATTTTTGTATTTTTATTTTTGTATAGGTTACAGATTCTAAAATAATGTAGAACATCATCTTACCTTGTGCAAATTGATTAACCATATTTTCACAAATAAAATTTTTCAATGATTCATTATTTTATTGTTTCAGATTTTTTTTCTTTTAAATAATATTAAACTTTTTAATATGACAAAAACTGTAATTAGAAAACTGAATATTTTGAAAATTTAATTGTTTGATTTTTCGTTTTTAACTGCAGTTGTAAAAAAAATGAGTGAGCGGGTTTCATGGCTGCTTTTCGATAAATAGGGCTATTGTTCAAATATCCAGAAGAATCACGTACTAAACAATAGTGGTATTTTATGAGAATGGTGGGCGAACACTTTTAACTAAGTTATTGTATTTTTTACGTAATAACAATTATTAATTACAAAATTCGCAATAAACTCATGATCGCAATAAACTCATGATCGTAATAAACCTTCTGCATGTGGTATACTCGTATATTATATGACAGTTCTTATGTATACAAATATATGTATGGTTAGCGAATTAATTACTGGACTTGACTACTAATTAACATTCAGCAAATTTCTAGATCAAGCAAGCAAAATGAACTGAACCTAACTTATTAAAAAAAATGGGTGTATTTTAGTTCTTTGCAATTAAGAGTACGTATAATCATTTCAAAAGTAAGCAAGCAAAATTAAAATTAACCTAAGTTATTACAAAAATTGCCCTATTTTTGTTATTTGCAATTACGAGTATATAATCAATTCAATTTACAGTACAATTAAGTATATTGCTGCAAAATCTTATAGTTGAAAAGCTCATTTGCACTATCTATTCTACGAGCTTAAAATTGTTTTTTTGCGAATATCATGTTTAGAGAAAAATGTTTTATTACATAAATAATCTACGCAATATTTCCTACAAAAGGTTGTCTAGTTTTCTTGTAGGGTGTGCGGTTTAGGTGTTAGAGACGTACGAATTTTTATAACAATTATACACCCACAATTTTGTTCACACGGAAACTTTTTAAAAAATGTGTTTTATTTTTTTAATAAAGTTTTTGAAACGTATGTGGAGAAGATAGTATCACCAAAAAAATGCCTAATTTGCGAAGGCTTTCTGTCTGATAGTGCAGCAATATGAAATTAAAAAATGTTATCGTCATCGATATCCTCAAATTTCGCTGCCCAAGATGTTTGGGTAATTAGTTTCGGAGAATGCTGACTAGGCGGTCGAGAGAGGAGAGAAATCGAATGGGAGCGCAAGCACGGGCACTCGGCGGCGTTTAGATTTATTGAAGAACGTTTGTTTTCTTTTGTTTATAAATGGTTAATTTGCCTAGTTGTTTAATCTTTTTGTAATAAACTCTTTATTTAAATATTTAGCGTTTCGTGTTTTAATTTAAGTTGACAACATCAGATCGTGGGATAGCAATCCAGTGTCCTTTGTGTGTGTTTACCGCTCGTGCAGATATCATTCTTTTGTGTAAACGTCACAAAAAAAAAGCAGGCATGTATCCTTGACACAGAAATATGCAGCGTAGACGCAGGGATTGCTTGGATGTCGCTAGTGCCCAAAGCCGGTCACGAAGTAGGGATGGATTTCATGAACGTCAAGAAATATCCCGGCGCTCTTCTCATAGGGCGGATACCACCACCATCCTACGAGGTCCGGTAAGCATGACGGTAGTGAGTCGTTTTATTCGTCAAGTAGTTCGTAAGTCAAACTTTACTTGAAGGAATTAATAAAATTGCAAATAATTCTTATAACAAATCAGGGGTAATTGATAATGCTATAATAGAAGAATTTAATCCTCTTAACAAAGATGTTAGGGACTGGATCAATGCTGTAGATGAGTTTGCGGAAATTAATAACTGGTCAGATCAGATAATATGCCACTTAGCGCTAAGTAAATTGCGCGGACAATTACAATTTTATGGACAAAGCAAAATATACCTAAAATAAGACATATCAAAACATTAATCGAAAAGAATTTCGATAGGACCTGCAGAAACCTGGTATCGCGGGTTGCCCCCGCGTTTATTTTCGTGGCCTGAGTGGAAAAATCTACTAATTGATCATTTCATACCAAAAAGGGATTTACATTTTGATATGACTAAAATGTTGAGTTGCGTCCCAAAACCCAACCAAGGTCTTTATGAGTATGTTTTTGAAAAATTATCATTAATAAACCGAATGAAAATTCCTTTAACTGACTCTGATAAGGTTAACTTAATAATAGGCGGTATTAAAAACGACCAAATTCGTTTCTCAGTAGAAACATCTGAAATAACGAACCCTGCCAAAGTTGCACGATGTCTAAAAATATTTGATGAAAAAAACAATCATGTCGAATTTCAATATTCTCAATCAAATACATCTTTGGCAATCGTAAATCATACGTCCCGATCTAATTTCAACAATAAATCAAAACCTCAACAACAAAAAATCAACACAACAAATTCAAAACGATGTTATAAATATAATCAAAAAGGACATTTTAAGGAACATTATCCTAAAAACCATACAAAAAATACTGGTAAAGAGCTTGTATCGTATCATAATAATTTATGACTAACTAAAGAACAACACTGTCAAAATTCAATGCAAAAATATATTAAAAATATTTATGTAGAAAATAAGCCCACAAAATGTTTTATTGATTTCGGAAGTGAATGTTCTTTAATAAATAAAAGTATTGTTCCTTCATTTAATTTACAACTTCAAAAACTAATCAAAGATATTTATATTAAAACAGTATCAGGCACCCACTTAAAAATCTCTTACTACGTGACTGCTAACGTAAACATTGACTCTATAGAAAAGCATATTCGGCTTTATGTTATAGATAAACAAATCATGGAAGTTGATATTCTTATAGAACAAAATTTTACAGAATTAAGTGATGTCGCCTACTTTAAAATAGGGTCAACGTTACAATTTAATTTTCGACCTAGTTTAGTTTTAGATGAAACTAATGTTAAAATAGGTATAGGTAACCCAGCAGCGGTGCGTACTCTTTTACAACTTTTAAATCGATTTTCAAAATCTTTTTCGGTAATTTCGTTTGTACGGAAGAAATGCAAATAGATTTAATCAATAATACACCAATTACCCACAGACCCCGAAGGTTTCCCGAAAAAGAAAGAAATATAATTCGAAATATTGTTGACGAGCTGTTAAAATATGGTATAATTAGGGAATCGGATTTTCCTTATGCTAGCCAAGTCTTGCTCGTTTCAAAGAAAAATGGCGAGCCAAGGTTATGTGTACATTTTAGATCTTTAAATAAAATAATAACCCCTAAGAGAAATCCCTTGAATTTAATCGAAGATCAAATCAATAGATTGTCAGGTTATAAATATTTCTGTGGCCTTGATTTAGCGTCCGGTTATTATCAGATAAAAATAGCGGAAAATTCGATTGCTAAAACCGCATTTATTACACAAGATGGACTTTATGAGTTTTGAAAAGTACCATTCGGCCCATCTAATGCACCTTCAGTATTTCAAAAAATTATTAATAAAATTTTAGGGAATTTAAGATTTAATAAAGTGCTCGTTTATCTGGATGACATATTGATCCCTGGAAAATCTATTGAAGAGATGTTAGGTACATTAGAAGAAGTTTTGGAACTTTTTAAAAAAAATGGACTAACTTTTAATTTAAAAAAATGTTATTTTTTATACACAGAGTTTTTAGGCTATGAGATCAGATTCAACTATAAGACCCACTGACAATAAAATTATTGCAGTGCAGAATTTTCCGATTCCAAGGAATATCCATAATGTTCGACAATATTTAGGTCTAACTAGATATTTTCGCAAATTGATTCCTAAATACGCTGAAAAGACCAAACCTTTAAGCCAATTATTGCATAAAGATACGCTGTGGACGTGGGGACAGACACAATAAGAATCTTTTGATAGGTTAAAATTTGCATTAATTGAAAAACCGATTTTACAGATTTTTGATAATAATTTAGAATGTAGACTATACTGATGCTAGCCGGATAGGTATTGGCGGAATTTTGATACAAGATAAACACGGAAAAGAGCACCCTGTTGCGTATTTCAGTAAACAAACCACTATAGATCAACAAAAATATCACTCTTTTGAATTAGAAATCTTGGCAGTCGTTATATCAGTACAGAAATTCCGACATTATTTATTTGGAAGAAAATTCATTATTATTACTGATTGTTCCGCAGTCGTAAGCACTTTTAAAAAGGCAGAATTAAATCTAAGAGTAGGCCGTTGGGTTATGGACCTAAATGAATACGACTATGAAATAAAACACCGTTCAAACCAAAACATGCGGCACGTAGATGCTTTGAGTCGAAACCCAATAACCGAGAGTAAGAATAACAGCGCTTCGGGAATTAATATAAACATAAATACTATTAACATAACCGACGGCGATTGGCTTTTGGCGGTTCAGGAGGTTGATAAAAATATTAAGACGATTAAAGAAATATTGGCATCCGGTGATGTCCATAATAACAAGGAGGTTTTTAAGCAGTATGAACTTAAAGGAGGAAAAGTGTACAAAATAACTGCGTATGGCCCACGTTGGGTGGTCCCTGATAATGCGAGGTTTCAGATTTTGCGTCTAAATCATGACGATATTGGTCACTTTGCGTTTGATAAAACTTTTGAGTCAATAGCATGTCTTTGGTTTCCCAAAATGCGCAGATTTGTAAAGAAATATATCAACAATTGTCTTAATTGCTTATATCAAAAAACAACTGAAAATATAAAACCTGGTTATTTAAACCGTATACCCAAAATTGCAAGACCGTTTCACACTATTCATATAGACCATTTGGGTCCTTTTGTCAAAACAGAAAAGGCAATACTCAACTTTTTGTTATAATTGACGCTTATACAAAGTTTATTTTAATTTATCATTATGTCAAAAATACAAAAACATGTTATACAGTAGAAGCTTTAACAGATATGATTAAAATTTTTGGGGCACCCAATTAGAGCCCTAACCTAATAAGAGCGAATAATTAGTGATAAGGGAACATCTTTCACTGCTAATAAATTTAAAAAGTTTTATAATTCTCGCGCAATAACTCACTACCTAAATGCAGTTGGGCTTCCACGGGGAAATGGACAAGTTGAGAGGTATAATCGGACTATCTTAGATTCCTTGTCCACCATCGGAGCAGATTTACAAGACAACTGTTGGGATAAAAATGTCTTGAATATTCAGCTCGGGTTAAATGGGACACTTAACAGGGCACTGGGAGCCAATCCAAGTGAAGTGTTGATGGGATACCGCGTAACTGGAAAAATTGCATTCTGCCCTTCGAACAGTAACGAAGAATGTATCGATGTTAGTGCGTTGCGCCAAAAGGTATCTAATAACTACCCGGATTATCAGGCACGACAAAAAGAACGTTTTGATGCGAAACGATGTTCTCCAAGAATATTTCAAGTTGGAGATTTGGTTCTACTAAAGATCACTTCAACCCCGGCTACAGGCTTTTGGGAAATGACCGGAACGAAGTAAGGGATATTCCTGGAATGTCAAGGTCACAGACTCCATATTTGGGAGTAGCTGGAGTGGACAATATCAAGCCTTGGATTCAGTTTTAGCTGTCGGCTAATAGTTAGGTAACCCAAGTAACTGGAAAGGGGCCTTGATGTTCATACCTTGGTAAAGTATGACTCGGTGGGCGGATGAGTATAGGGTTGAACCAGGAGTAGGGTTGTAAGTCCCGGTATTCCGGATTGGTTCTATTGCCCGGTATACTCTGTACCTTTCCAGGGGCTGAGGTATGTCTAGCGCGGGCCGATAAGGTTTAGTCATGCGCAAACTGCTGTTGCGCGTAACAACATTTAGTTTTAGAATATTTCATTTATAGTTTTAATAATTTATTTTAATTATTTTGATAAATATGGCCGTATTTTACTCATTTATTCTTGATCCCTGATTTTACATTTCTTTAGAAAAAAAACAATGTAGTTATTGTTTTCTTTACTTTATTTGTACAGCTGATATACGTGTTTTTTGCAATTGACCCCATGATCTCTGTTTTATTAATTATGTCTTAGACGCTCATTTCTATTCTCAGATCTCGACCTAGAAGTGAGGACACTCCAGGTCAGGATTTGCCGAATGTTATCGTCACCGATATCCTCAAATTTCGCTGCCCAAGATGTTTGGGTAATGCGTTTGGGAGAATGCTGACTAGGCAGTCGAGAGAGGAGAGAAATAGAATGGGAGCGCAAGCACGGGCACTCGGCGTTTAGATTTATTGAAGAACGTTTGTTTTCTTTTGTTTATAAATTATTAATTTGCCTAGTTGTTTAATCTTTTTGTAATAAACTCTTTATTTAAATATTTCGCGTTTCGTGTTTTAATTTAAGTTGACAACAAAAATTGAAAGCATGCTCAGTTGATAGGAATTCAAAATGTAAGTATTCATTAAAGCTTTGGATACACTCCTAAATGTAACCTAAAAACAGTACAAAACCAGCTGAATATGGGATTCCGCTAACATTATCAGAGATTAGATTTGACGAAACTATGACTGCAATCATAAGTCAAAACAAGTTTCTCTTAAATGAGAGGAATAAGAGCAGGCTCATCACATTGCTGAAAGATCGATGCATCATTGAAGAAAGTTAAAACAATGAATGAATATCCAGACATACTGATCGTAAACACCGCTATTAAAGCATCTTCAGGCATTAAGTCACTGATTAACTTTGACAAAGATGTTGATCTTCTGGATATTCTCACTGGCTTAGCTGGGACACAAATAAATATCCCTGTACGAAAACCAAGAAAAGGCATAGCTGAAGACAAAATATACTCAGTTTGTTTGGGATATAGTTCAGCTGCCTGAAAAATACATCTTTTCCTTCACGCTTTTAGTGGGAATGAAACCAATTCAGAATAGGTAAGCTAAATGTTTTCAAGTTTATTGAAAAAAAGTATAGTATTGCAAGAAGCTGCTTCTGCTTTTAAAGAACCTGGTGTTGAACCTGATGTGATTGAGGAGGATGGGAGAAAATTAACAGTAACAGCAGGCAATCCATTTAAGAATGAAGTATCAGTTGTTTGCACAATCACAGAACAAAAGCACTTTCAATCTGCTTCTTTGCTTCCGACTCAAGCTGCTCTTAAATGGTGTTTAACCGACTCCAAAAAAGGAGGAGGTTATCAATTCGATCCTATGTATTTTTTATATATGTACATCGATCTCTTCGCGATTTGGATGTCATTTTCACGGAATATTAAGAATATTACCCGAGTTGTTCCATAGTAAGCATATTGATAAAATGTTAAAAATGAATGATGCCATTTTAAACAGTTTAATCGAGGTTACATCGAACAATATATGCGTTCACCATTCTGTCAGGAAGAAAAACTATGCATGTTACCATTATATATTGTATAAGACAATTATACAATGATGTTAAACTGGACTTTTACAGTAAAACTCGTATAAATAGAACTAAAAAGTATTAAATAAAAATGTTTATAATAAAATAAAACTGACTAAAAAGTGAAAAATAATGTTTTATTTCATCTGGAAAATTTTGCTCTGAGAAGTCGACGCCAAACTAATAAAGGCAGTAAGAGGTTATACTCGTTGCATTAGACATCAAAATACTCAGTACAAAAATATATTTTTATTATTAGAGAATTAACAATAAGTTTGGCGACGACTTCACAGGTAAAATTTTCTATATGAAATAAAATATTATTTTTCGTTTTTTAGTGCATTTTCTCAAGTCGGCTTTATATTTTTTTTAACATAGAATCAAGTATGGAAGTGGAAAGGAAATGAGTTATTACCTACTGGCTGGGGCTGGAAAAATCATAACATTTAAACAGAAAAAAAATCTGCACCAACAGAGCTTCTCCACATAATAGCATGCAAATGTCTGAAAAGTTGCCCAACGTGTGAGCATTTTAATGAACCATCATATTCAAATTATGATATATTTATTTCTAGAGGATGAAGAAAACGACGATTATGTGGATGTGCAGTTACAAGTCTTTGTCTGGGCTCGATAATGAATGACATTCTAACAATATTATACAGTATTATGTGGTAATTAGTTTTTTTAAAAAGTATTGTAATAACAATCCAAATGTTGTTTTGTACTATAATATGTTGCATATATGCAATATGCATTATTGCACCAAATCCCGTAGCACCAAAATGCTTCATCGGGTTTTGGCAATAAAAATTAAATCTCCACGAAATGGTGCAAAAACTTTCATTTACAACGCCTTAACGGTGTACCGTACAAAAAAAACTACATATAATAATCTTTTTACAGAAAATATTGAGGATATTATGTTATAAAATGTTTTCCTCCAAACATGATATTAAGCCAGATATTTGCAAAAAACAATATTTTCAATATGGCGGCGA
The DNA here is from genome assembly GCA_030620095.1 of Kuschelorhynchus macadamiae. NCBI lineage: Eukaryota > Metazoa > Arthropoda > Insecta > Coleoptera > Curculionidae > Kuschelorhynchus > Kuschelorhynchus macadamiae. Next base: position 792,487 of record JAUTXW010005286.1, on the reverse strand, counting down.
AATCCAGGAGGTGTGGAAAATCAACATGTTAAAGATGGTTTTATATGGAGGAAATACAGTTTATTACAGCTTTCCTTGATTTTTTTCTTTTTGAACTCCCTATTGACTAGGGATGGGCCATAACATATTTTAACTACCAATATGTGATAGGTAAAAAATATTCGATAAAATTTGATTATCAAAAAAATCTTCAGTGATAATAACCCATTTAATAAGCATCGATTTCGATTTTTTTTTTATTTTTGGTTGTGAATTTTTAATTGCTGGCCTATTTAAATTGAATGTTTGTTGAAATTTTTCGAATAGGTTTTTTTTGCAAGTGTGCCTTTTTAAATTTTATTGTATAAAATCTCTCTTGTTGAGCCATTATAATTATTTTGATCATATGAATTTAAATGTATCTATTTTCCTTCTTGACAATTATATTTTAATTGCGATTGGAATGTTTTAAAAATACCTAATTATAGCAACGTAATTGTCGCTTTAATTTTTGATAACTGTTCATGGCTATTCGATATTTATTCATATAGTTTCCTTTAAAACTTTACCTCAGTGCTAATACTGCTAAGATTTCAAAAACTGCAGAATTTAGGAATATGATGCGTTCTATGAAATAAGTTATATATAATTGTACAAATAAATCATATATAGTTACATTCAAAAAAATAATAACGTTTCGAGTTATACTTTCTATATACTATTATGGTACATGCTTTTTAAATATTTGTGTAAAAATAGTCACTGTACACACTGTACATGTTACTAATGTTCCCTCTAAATTTGGTATTAAGTTTTAAAAAACTGTTGCATTTCGTCGACTACTCTAATATATTTCATGGCAATTTTTTTTCTTTTAAGTTAGTCATTAGGAGTGAAGAAACCGATAAAAACCTTTTACCAACTTAAAAACAATATGACTCGATACTATATTGCCTGATCGATTATGACGTCGGATTAATTATTATTTTTCAATACTTTACAAGCTGCAAGGGGTTGAAATTCCTATTTACACTATTTTAAGAAAATATTTTATCTGGAACCCTTTATACAACAAATGTGTTGCATATTATAAGAACAATTTCATTTCAATATATGTTATTCAATGACCCAAATGTTTATAGACGTGAATGCCTACTACCTTTTAATAAATCGAAAGTGTATCGGAAAGTGCAAATTTTAACAATGATATAAATTATTAGTTATGTAAATAACATTTTAATATATATATATATATATATATATATATATATATATATATATATATATATATATATATATATATATATATATATATATATATATATATATATATATATATATATATATATATATATATATATATATATATATACTGTAGCAATTCATGATCTAAACTATTACTAATATCTTCTTTTATGTCTACTACGATACATTTATATTGGCGGCCTCCCAGACCTATAATTTCTTGGCATTTACTGTAGCAGCCCATTTTTCAAATTAACATTTTTAAAATGAGTCGAATATTAGCCAAATTTACATTGGAGTCTATTTAAAATTACCATTTTTTTTCTAACCCATATGTAAATATAACTACTAAAAAACGATTATAGTATTGTTCTGAAAAACGAATTCGAAGATTGTGCGCCCATTTCCTTGTAAAGTTACGAGGGTTTGTGATCACGTCATCAATTGCCTTACCTTTTTTAACAAATAAAAAAGTTCAAAAATAGACTGAAACAATTTAGTGACGTTATAAGCATTGGTCGTTTCTAAAAGACGTCAGGTTTCATTTCCTTTTCCTATTTTTATTGTGTAAAATGCCTCGACGGTTTTCTGAAGTTGAACAAAATATGATATCAAAGTTTATTGCCTACTTTAACTACTTACTCCTGTTAAGTTTTTTTTTCTAGATTTGTTATTTGTATTGATGTTAAAATGTAATGTACGACTCTACTTCTTTGACTTTTGTAGAGTATAAGATGTCCTGGGGGTTGGATTTACAACCGTTAAAAAGATCAGTTCACATGGAATTAGAAACGACGAGGATTATAGGGCAGCCACAACAAGTGCAATTCAGAGATCTCGCCCTCTTTATAGCGTTCACGAGCACTTAAACGTAATACAAAAAAAAGTTAATAGCACTTTTAACAATCGGTGTATCTTCTCCTCCTCTATCAATGAGGTTAATAATGATTTCTTGTGGGATATTGTTCCATTCCTCTTTAGCAGCTATTCTTAGGTCTTGAAGAGTTAAAGGTGGATTATCCCTATTATGAACCAGTCTTTAAACATAATGCCATACGTGTTCTATCGGATTCGAGATTTCCATTTTGTAATGCCTCTTGTACCCTTCTAGTGCGCTGGAGCCTGGCGTTATCATGCATATAGATGAAATTGTCGCCAACTTCACTACATGAATGAACCTCGTATAATATTTTTTGTGTAAATGTTTCCAATTATAGTCTATCGCAATAAGAGCTGGGCAGCAATTAAACATTATACCTCCCAGAACATAATTGATCCTTCTTGGTATGAAAAAGTTTCTCGAGGAAATGCCAGCCTTTCTTGCCTTCCAGTTGCCCTCCGCACTCTATGACGCCGACTATCACTTACCCAACCAAATCTTGTTTCATCCGAAAAAAGCACGTTACGCCACTGGGTCAAAAGTCATCCTCCATGTTCCTGTGCCCAGTAAAGGAGTGCAGCTATGTGTCGAGGTATTAGTCTAGAAACACGAAAAACTCTTCTAGATCTTAAATTATCAGCATACAATCTCCTTCTCATCGTGGAAGATGCTATTGGTCTTCGGTATGTCCTCAAAAAATGACTTCGGAGAGCTGTAACTGAAACTATCTGGTTCCTACGAGAAAAATTCGATCTTCCCTTAGGTTGTTACTCTAGGACTACCAGTTCCACGTCTTTGATCAACAATTCCGGTTTCTTCATACAAATGCACGATACGAACGACAGAACTGCTTGGAATACCCAGTCGATTAGAAATTGCATGATTTGAAAAATGCTTTTGATGCAAGGCGACTATTCTTGCTCTATTAAGTGGTGAAATCACGGAATTTATAAAGCAAAAGGTACACACAGCAGACTGACTTAGTGACTTATTTTATTGAAATTGTTTCTGGTTGATTGTAAACAATTTTTAAAGACCTTTTGTTAAATGCAAAAAACATACTTTACATTACCAATAAATTTAGCGTAACAAAATATTTATATAAAAAATTACTAAGGGGTCCAAGAATTTTGACGAAGTGTGCAATTTAGAGATACGATCCCAGAAGACCTTACACGTATCTACTGTTTTTATTAAGAAGTCAGAACTAAGAATATTTGCGATTTTGGGCCCAGATCCAGATATGGCCCGATTAAAGACAGCTGAGAAAATTGACAAAAACCCCGCCATAAGAGGCGATTACTTAGAAAAAGAGAAAGAATTCTAACTTCTAGTAAGTACATATATAAGTGAAATTACCTCTATGGCTCAATGCCTCTTATGGTAGGCAGTGGCGGATCGCCAGGGGACGCAGGTGAAGCACCACTTCACCCACATTTTCCAATCAATTTACTTAAAAATAAAAATATTTTTAAAATATTAAGCATTTTATAACCTACATTTTTATTATAAAAATGTAGTATGTTTCATATAAATTCACATTTGTGAATTTTTACTTAATTATACCATTATTTCCTATCAAAACTAGTGCGTTATATACTCAAAAAAAAATAACAATGACTTAAGACGTAGCGCGCTGACCACTTTTTTATAATAGCGACCCGTGGAGGAATCAGCATCAGCAGTAACAAATTACGCCTCAGGCTCCCCCCGCACGCTGGCTTTCGCTGTTAGATTTCTTTACGGCAGTTGCTATGGCAACGCAATGGTGAAAATCCGTTCGCCAGATAGAGATGGGAGCGGCATAAAACTGCTGCTGCAAGCTGCAGGCGCTTGTTCCCCTAAATTAGTGCGTTCGGATCATCGGAGGCGGAAGCAGTTTTGCAGCGATCGAATCGAATCGAAATTAGCTTTAAGATATAGGTACATAACTGTTTTTTAAGAACAAAAAAATATATTTAAAATCTTATAAATTCATATTATTCTCCCTAAGTATTACAAAACGCTCCAAAGCTATGGATAATTAACATCATAAAAAGGTAACAAAATTAGCCATTTTGGGTGTGGCACCCCGAAAAATTTTTCACCTGCGGCGCTGTGCACCTAACTATGCTGCACTTCGCCCGTAATTTCTGACAATTATCAAATCTAGTATTCTTATTCTACTTATCGAGAAAATGTTCATTTAAAGAAATAATATTATACAAGGTCTTCCATTTAAAATAATAAAGCTCATTTTTTCCCTTTCCAATTATCATTCATTTATGTTTTAAGAGATCTTGGGGATATCTAAATATCTAGAATATAATATTTCTGATATCTCTAAGTTAAGCCTGTTGACCCCGTTAACCAGTACATTTATTTATTGTTACTGTATCCAAAAATGAAAGTAGTAAAAGTTAGAAGAATGTAGAATTTAGTTTCGATTATGTAATTAATAGCTTAATAAATTAAAATGGTTATTTAATTTGTTAGTAGCATTGCCGTTATTTGCATGAAACTATCCGCTGATACATGAACAGGGGTGATCTTAACTTTATTTCCGCCCACCGAATAATGACAAACATGCCTCTACCAATAAATGTTTTCGTTTTTTATATCTTTAAATAACTAAATGGACCTTAAATCAAAATATTCTGATGTGAAAATTACAGCACCATAGGTCCAAAAATCAGGACACATTGTTAAAATTTTAAATATCTTCTAGCTTTCTTCAGGTATATTTCTAGAGACAATGATTCAAATTTGGTACATGATAAATATGCAATAATTGTCTATAAAAATATATTGTTAGGTCAAGAGCCATTTGACCACGTTAAGGGAGAACTGCACGCATTATAAAATTAGGTATTAGGCAATTTAAAGTACATTTCGGTCAAAAATGGGTTCAAAAGGGTTCACGTGCTGCAGAAATACAAAGGCATGGTACGAATTAATATTTCAAATTTTGCAGATATATAGAGGAAGGATTAATGCAAGGCGGTACCATTTTATGGAAAAAAAATAAATGCGATGGCATTTGCGTGAAAAAATGGTCGAAAATGGGCAAAACTACTTCTATTTTATCATTCTTGATTTATTTTTTTCATAAAAATTCGAATGTAGCACCCAACTATACATATTTTCCTATTTAAATCATATCGAAGCTAATAAATATATCTTACAGTTTTAACATAATATTGAAAATGGCGCACAGCGGAAGGCTCGCAAATGATCCATAATACTGGGTGCAGTTCCCCCTTCAACAAATTTGTTGCAGCCAAACTGATCTAATTTGATACTTTAATCATATTTCCTTCTTTATTTTACACATTGCATGTTCATTTCCCTCCTATTTTAGAAAAATTGAATTTAAAAATAATGACAGTTTTGATGTTTTTAAATCACCTTCTATTACTTAAATATTGTATTCTAAAAATTGTCAACATTTTCCATGTTTTTTAAGTTATTTCACAAAGATGCATGGCATCAAAAAAGTCCAAGATACATAACATTTGTAAAATGAAGCAGGGATCCCAACCAACAAGAAAACTAAAAAAATATTAAATATTTTAACACCCTGTTAGCATGAAATCTAAGCGTTTCGCCTGATCTTTTTTTATTGTTTCCATGCATAGGATAGCCCCACCTCCAAGTATTAAAATTGAATTTCCGGACACCCTGTACAATAAATATAAATATAACAAATAATACATCCAAATAATGTGGACCCGTTTTGTAAAAGCGTACTTATTTTGGTTTAGAGAATGCGCAGTGTTTGGCATTTGTCCTAACTACAGTAACGTTATACGCTGACTTCGCTGTTGTAAAAACGATTATTACGAAATGGTAGTGGACAAAACTACGCTTTTAACAAAATTATTATAAAATCTTAACCAACCGCGTTTGAACAATTTAACGCAAAGATCTAATACATAATGGATACCATTGGATATGGCGTTGTAACTTCAGAGTTGGCAGATGTCTAGCAGAATTCCCCCGAGATGGGATTTAAAAAACACACAGATTGGACAAGGAAAAATTCCCTAAAAATGTTGGCATTTGTTTTTAAGTAATATATTGAGGACTTACCTACATTATTAGTATACAAGACTAATTTATATCATATATTTTTGGTCTCACATAAATATTTTTACAGAGAAAATATCTTGATAGAAAAAAATGGAGAATCCTGTCCCAGATAAAAATATGAGAAAAGAAAAAGCAACTTTGAGCTAGATATATTTACCTAACCTCAATTACTGTTGTATAATTATATATAATAAAATATTTACATGTATCAGGTTTCGAATTGAAAGTATTAACCTATTTATTATCACATATATGATTTTGTTCTCACAATGTAAAATAAGTTACACCCAAAAATCTCCCACAAAAATTGTCGCCCCAAAGATCCTCCAGAAAAATTGACCCTCCAAAATTTCCTCAAATTAAATAAAAAAAACTAAAACCCCCAATCTGGTAACCGTTTGAAGTAACAGTTTATTCTATTAAACACAATATTTTGAAGCAATGATCGTCTCCAAAAAACGGATTTGAGATAGGTCGACGGCGGCGGGAGGAATACCACTTCTTCAATACACAAAAAATGTATATTTTGAATTCTATCTCGTTTTAAATAACATGCTCAAAAAATGAAATGGGTCGATTTAGTTTTGATCATATTGAAATTTGGATATGATGTGCAGTGTTTGAATGTTGGCTAGTTTTTTAAACAATCCTTTGTTAGAAATATTCTAAACGTCTAAAGCGCATCCAGACGGCTCGGACAGCGTGGCCGAACATTCGTGAATGCATTTGTGAAAATCGTTTGCATTTTTGCCAGTTTGTTTAAGAACTACATTTTGATAGATATTAGGAGAAAAACAATGCACACTTAGAAAATACATATCTTTCATTGCTCTGAATAAAGCCATATTCAGCAAACTTAGGCGTATTATTACTTCTTTTAATGACTATGTCTGAGCATATTTGTATTCGTTTTCCACATACACAATATAACAACATAGAACAAGCAAATCAAGTAAAACTAATAATTTAAATATTGAAGCTTGTATTTGTCCTAAAGAAGCCGTCAGTTAGGTTTAAGGCGTAAGTAAAAGTTAAGTAAATTACTTATTTACAAAATAAGGGCCATATTTAGGAATAATGGGAATAATTCTTAATTATCTCAGAATCTACTAGTAATCCTAAATTAAGTAAACAAAGGAAGACGAGGTTCTTAACTCGACTGACATTTTTTTTTCGATCCGTTTGTGCTCATTATTACAACTATTTTAAAATTTGGCACCTCTATAAATATACAGCGTGGTCATTTTAGCCTGTCCACATTTTAATCTGCTCTTTATTTTTCAAGTTTTTCAAATGACCCAAAAAAAAAACCGAATTGTATCATTACCACCAGGGATGGGTAACGACGCGTCGAATCTTATTTTCGACGTCGACGTCGGAAACATTGAATACATCTGGCAACATAGTATGGCAACGCGACGACGCTACCATCGACGGAATTGGAAGATTAGGGGAATCCCCTCATTTGTATTCGGGAACAACAGAGGTCTATTTTATTTTTTTGTCGGCGTTTAAGTCCAGTTCAGCCAACAATTCTTATTTAACGGGTATTTTATTGTGATTAGTGTTAATTTTAAAATGTCTGGGCTACCTCAACATACATTTTGGCAAGACTATGGGTTTGAATTGATTAAAATTCAAGGAAAATGTGTAGTTTTAAGCCAAATCTGCGAAAAAAATATAAAAATGTAGGCAAGAAAAGACTGCAAAGCCATAGAAATATTTGTAGCAAGGCTAAGTGTAAGTAAAAAATAATACCTATTTTTTCGCTAATTATATTTTATAATAAAGAAAATAGGCCCACAGATTAGGTAAAAAAAACTAGTAGAGTATCAAAATAACCGTACCTAATAAACTGACTGACGTGACGACTTAAAAATTTGTACTGCCAATGACAGGAGAAAAGGAAACGGACAAAAGAAATATATATATGCTGTGTGCTCAGATAATGCTATTAACATAAGACAGATAGGTAACCAAACCAATCTTTGGTACACGAATTGCAATAGTCATGCAGCATTCTGGCAAAAGAACTGGTGTCAGAAAATGTCGCAGGAAAAGTACAAACCGTGCTCAAAGAATTTTCAACACCACATCTAGAAAAAAGAGAAATAAAGGCTAATGGCAAAAAGGCTTATGTTAGCTGGCGAAACGCGCTGGTGGTCATTTAGAGACTCTTTTGGTAATTATTTAGATAATTTGAAAGCTATGAGAAATGTTATTGCAGAAGATAATGCAAAAATCAAACCAAATATAATAAAACTGGTTTTCGTTGAAAATTTAAGAAAACAAGTAGAGGATAGCGTCAAATAATTTGATCCCGTATGCAGGTTTAATACATTATATGGCACACAGGCTTATATTGCTGATGCACCTGAGGAATGGTTGACATTGCGTTTACCAGATGAATTTGAAGAATATGCTAATTTTGTGAAAAAAAACGATAGAGCCAAGTATTAAATATTTATTCTCTATCTTGCAAATTTTTTAGACCAGCTATACAGAGGAAAGAGGTTATCCGAAGAACAAGTACGAAATATGGATAGTTCTTTTATAGATAATCTCAGTGCTGATGGATTAAATGGTCCTCATTTGTAAAAAAACAACCGAAACATCTTTCAAAAACTCTTCGATAAACAAATGATCAATGTGCAGACATTCTGAGGTTTGGCTGAAAGACATTATCCTATTTTTTAAACAAAAACAATATATAATAATAATTAATTATATGACAATATATAAATATATTGTGATTTAATGATTTATGATATTTAGTTTTAGCCCTTATTGAATGTAGTAAGGTCTTTGTTTTATTTTTTCTTACATTTCTCGTTTAATATGTTTAATTTAATTTTTTTAAGCAATATACAAATACATTGTAATTTATTATATTTATTTTTAAACCAAAATACTGACATATATTTTCGACTGTCGAATATGTCGAAAATTACTGATGTCAATAAACGAAAATTACTGATGTCAAATAAATCGACGCATCGTAAATAGCGTAGAATATGTCAAATTTTCGACGTACCCAACCCTGATTACCACCGATTGGTGCTAACGATTGTATGGCTATTTGAATTGACAATTTTAGGTCATATGCCTTTTTTTCACACATTTTTTTAGGTCATGTGAGACATTTCTCTGAGAGGTGGAGAAATCAGTGTCATTTTGCTAACATTGTCAGGTTCTTCATTTTTTAGGGCTTGTATTGCCATTTCTTCGCTCGAACTTCTGGAAGTGTTTACTATTTGCGGTGATGTTAAGTGCCAATATGATGAAAAAAATCGAAAGTTTTGACATTATTGAGCATATGATATGTCAAAACTGACATAAAACAGGTTAAGTTTCCCCCCAGAAGACCTCTCGATGACGTAATTCTAAAATAATCTATAGAGGGGCGAGGTAAATCATGACTAAATTAATTTCTCTCGAAAACTATTCCATTTCCGAAAAAAATCATTATATCTTTTTTGTAGCTAATGATCTGCCACAGGTTCTTTTGTAAAACAATTTTGTTCTATCTACAATATTTTGGAAGATACTGGACAAAAACCGTTTTTTTGTTCTTGTTGGTCATTTTTTTTAGGAACCAGGCGGTCTATGTGTGAGCACTCTATACATTCTTAAACGACCCCTCAAGAGGTGCCATTTGCTATAAAAATTAGTGCACATTAGAATTTTGTACGTTCCCCTGATGAATGGACTAATAATAATAATAAAATAATACCGTGTCAATTGTAAAACATAAATATTACCTGCATTTTTTTTAAATGAGAAACGCAGTAAATTTTACTTTTAATGACTAGTTATCTTTTTCCTGTTTCTAACTATACCATGTTTGACACCTTTACCTTAAAAACTAAAGCAGAAAATGAAGAAAAACTGCGCCATTCATTGGACCATTGCGTGTGACGATTCTCTTTCTCTCTTGATCCCATTCTCTTATGGCAAAGTTCTTTCCAATTTTCTCGTTTGTTTTTAAAGACAAAAGTGTTAGGCTCGGTTTATTTAGAATCCAGACAAAAAGACCTATTCTATTGAAAGGAAAAATTTACATAGTGTCTTATTTAAAAAAGGTTTTAAAATTTAAGTTATAATATAATAGAATTGTCATTTTTTTTATATATTTTTAATGTTATATAAAACTTGGTAGCTAACTATATAATTTGTTTTTTGGATAATTTTGATATCTTGAAAAATATAGAAATTACAGTAGATTAAAATGTGGACAATTTATGAAAATGTTTTATATTTTAGAAGATTTATGAAGTCTGAGACTTCTAAATTTCATGTTCATGTTCATGCACTCGGATTGGTAATTAATTAAAAATTATACCACTCTTTAAGTTTTCAATGTAATTACTAAGTAATATGATGTGACATACGTTTTAAATGTTTTTATGGTTCTTGTCGATGTATGATCCCTTTTTTTAGTGTAATCTGGGCTTGCCTGACAAGTAGCACTGAAGATGGCGAAAGCCGAAAGCGCTTTGCTATATTTTATTTAATTAACATTTGCACGAAATACAAAGCCTCTACGTATATATGTATGTAACAAATATTCTGGCAAGTCAAGGAGGTACCAGAAGTTAAATCTAAGTCTCTGAAGATGGCTATTGTGAGAATTATGAAGCCTACGAACAAAAACTGCTTTCATCATTTAACTTCTTTCTTTGGGATATTGTTAAATTATAATTTCTAATAATTATATATATATATATATATATATATATATATAAATTATTTTGCACTTACTTTCGTATTTTTAGACTGAAAGGGTCTTATAGGCCTACCAGTGAGGTCTCTAGACCTTCCCCTAACTACTACTACTACTACTTTCGTATTTTTTAAAATAAAATAAATTGCGTTATCGAATAATAGATATAAATGTTTAAATATTTATTATTTTGCATAGGTATAATTTTATATTTTTTGCGTCCTCATATTGTTATAATCTGACTGATGAGGTTAAAGTAGGTTTGTTAATAAACTTTTATCGCATTATAATTATTAAAGTAGCTAACAATAGAAACATTGTGATATAACCAACTATTATACACTTCAATTTACCTTACGAACCATTTTTTTATTGTATTGCTAGACAGCAGACATCATAATAATGTGCTACCTTGAACTACCAGAAACAAAGAACATTCATATTATTTTAACTTGAAATATTTACTCCGGATTTTCATTCATGTGTAATTGATTTCCTTTTATTTCAAATAGTCCTGAATAAAAAAATAATAGCATAAATAGTTAAAATTTATAAATCAGGGCAATTTTTGTTATATCCACTTTATTCAAAAGACTACTATTGAATTATTTTCATGTTAAACACGTTCCTAAAATATGTATTACATAATTACACATATTTAACACGATAATATTAAATGCTTCTCTGCAAGAAAGTTAGTTTAAAAAAGCCTTGTTTCACAATTGCCAATTAATCAACACTAGTCATATATCACTTACTAGTTTCATAGAGTGGTAATACTCAGAGTCCTCACTCATTTTGTAATACTGTTTTACAATTTCACACCAAATCAAACACACAAAACTAATTGGCACCACAAACGAACCGTCTCTAGTTAACAATATAAATAAATAAATGGTAAACACATCCAGTGTGTGATAGGAAAGTACTCGTCAGACACACCGTAACGACGTTGGACTGTTAAACGCCAGTAGAGATAGCAACGTAATATGCTATTTAATATTCTAATTATATCGACGAGCGTTTACGCACAATACATATCTCGCGCCTAGTTCATATTCAAGGGCAGTTAATAATTAGATTTCCTAAAAAATCCAGCTCTTTGATGATCTTAAACTAATATTTCAAATTAACCAAAATCGATTAAAAGAGGAAAAATGAATTTTAATGTTTAATAACTAAACAAAACACAAAAATATGCAAAATCTTGGAAAATGATTTAGTCTACTAAATTTAATCAGTTTTTGCTTTTTTATAATTATAATTAGAACTAGGCGAATCAATAACCGATTACTGCAAATAATCGATTGGTCTCGATCAATCGATTTATTTTTCGGTTAATCGATTTTTTCTATTTAATTTTTCCGACAAATCAATTTTTTAAGATACTGATATTGATTATTGTGTAAATCAACTAATTAAATTAAAAGCACACACATTTTTTCCCATACAATTGAAATTTCTATCATTTGAAAAGTCAATATATAATTAATATCTTAGTTGATTTTGCTGCAATTTAACTCATATATTTTTGGGTGCATACTCATACCCGAATATACTATATAATCAATTATGCGATATACCTATGATGGAACAATCAACTACACAATATATTCAATACATTGATGATAACCGTTTTTATATCGACTGATCAAAATATCGATTAAGTGATACATTTAACGTCTAATAAAGTTATCGATTTAACGAATAACCAAAATATCGTTTAATCGAATAGTCGATTATTCATAATTAACAGATTAATACAATCACTCCCGTTTTATCAGTTAATGTACACGTTCCAGTCTTTAGGTCATATAGACTTCAAAAAGCCTATAGAAAATCAGTCGTGTATCTCTGTGCCTAAACGTTTCTTCTGAACAGCATAGCTCAAAAATATTTTTTTAATTAATTTAAAATTTTCCATAAAAATAAAAAAGCAAAATAGATGAACTGATTTCGGTGTCATTCCAATATGGCGAAACACAATGGTGAGTCAATAAAGTTAAAAAAATCATAAACAAAAAAGGGGCCCTCAAGATTTTTTTTAAAAATAAAATTCGTTGAATTGAAAAGTTGTTATATTTAAAAACGTTTTATATAGCAACAACAATACCAATTCAATATTAATAGTAATAGAAAACTTAGAATATTTTGGGAAGTACCAGTTATGAATGAATACATATTTAGAAGGAGAATAAAATAGAGGTTAAAGATTATATTCCTTGAGGTGGCAATAAGTTTAATTTTATTAAAATCACGATTTTTAATTTGAAGAAATCTGAAATATCAGATTTAATTTAGTTTTTATTCATTTCTGATGTTAAAAAAGGGCGAATAGAAATACTGATAAGAGTTAGGGTCAAATAAATCTTGATTTTGTCATATTTTAATTCACTATTGAAAATTTAATATGCAACCTGATGGGTGTTAAACCTACCGTACTAGATAACGCTTAAATATTGAAATATATTTCATAATCGATATAAGCATGCGTAATATAATATTTGTAACTAAACTTAGAACAATTAAAGCACGAAGTGCGGGTGTCTAAAAGAGAAGCTGACAGTCGTTTGGCTTATTTTATGTTTTGTCTATTTTTTGTGTTATTATGATCTCAAAGTACGATTAATAAGTGTTTTTTGTCGGGCCATTTGGGAATTGTTGATTTATAATTAGTACTAATTGTTAAGAATTAAGTCTGGATACTATAACTAGAATATTTTCCTCAGCAGTCTCTCTGCTAGACCTAGACCAATAATTATCGTTTTCAAAGGACATGCTTATGCTATATATATATATATATATATATATATATATATATATATATATATATACATACATATCACTACCTAATAGTAATAACAAGTACTAAACATTTTATTATGGGTTTTTGATTTTCTTGGTGACTAATTGTTTACACAATAAAAATATGAAATTTTAAAGTTATAGCCTATTTAGAGTTAATGCTCTACGTGAGAATAAAGCGTGATCCTATGTTTTCTGAAATATACTGACTTTAACTGTACTACGTTACTAGCTATTAAAAGTTTTCCGCATTTTACCATTTCAAAACTTGCTTTGAAAATCCGCATTAAACACGTCAGAAGAAACCAGTCGTATCTATCAAGTTTAATGTATCAAAGTTAGCGTGGATCATCCGATCATGACATGCACTTTCTTTGAGAGAGTAAAACGCTTTAATCGTAAACCAGAGGTGGATTCTTTTTTTTTATTCTATATAGATATATATATATATATAATATATATATATATATATATATATATATATATATATATATATATATATATATATATATATATATATATATATATATATATATATATATATATATATATATATATATATATATATATAGAGTATATATATATATATATATATATATATATATATATATATATATATATATATATATATATATATATATATATATGATCATATATATATATATATATATATATATATATATATATATATATATATATATATATATATATATATATATATATATATATATATATATATATATATATATATATATATATATATATATATATATATATATATATATATATATATATATATATATATATATATATATATATATATATATATATATATATATATATATATATATATATATATACATATATATATATATATATATATATATATATATATATATATATATATATATATATATATATATATATATATATATATATATATATATATATATATATATATATATATATATATATATATAATATATATATATATATATATATATATATATATATATATATATTATCATTAAGGCCATAAACTATTATTTAAAAAAACAACATGAAGTTTTTAAGTTCTACATAGAATTATTCTTTATAGAAGTAAACTATAATAACCTATTCTACTAGGTGGATCTATACCGTTAAGTATTAGGTTATCTCAGACAATTAACTAGACAAATTTCTGCTGGAATATTTTGATATTTTAGTGTTTGTTTTTCATGTAATTGATATCAGGTGTCCTAAAGTGTGGAAAATGGAAAGGATGTATTTCCGCAGGAAAATACACTAAGGAGAGCTTTTAGAAGGCAATGAAATTTGTTTTTGTATTAACCCATTTTCATCAGTTCATCAGAAAACATAATAATAAAAAATCAATATTTTCACTTTAAAATGTTGTCTCCTATCTACAACAAAAATCTATTTTTTCGCTTCATCTCCCTCTTCCAACGTATGATCAAAGTGAGGTTTGAACGGAAATATTTTATTTTCTTTTAAAATCGTGTGAATATGATTTTTTTTCACAACTGCTAACTGTTTAGCATGATATCTAAGGGACATCACCAAAGTCTCTCTAACAGATTGAAGAACTGAAACTGTGGCTGCATCGTCATGGTCATATTTCATCTTTTCTTTTTAATGTCCAAAACAGAACCAGTTCTTTGGAACTTCTTATTACGTTGCAGATTGCCATTCGAGTACTCCTTCAAATGTCTCGTTAAATTGTCTCATGACGTAGCGGTATGATACTTGACCATCCCGGTAACACTTTATTACAAAATTCTTTGCTCACTAGATAGCATTTTGATAAGAACTATTTTACATTAAGGGGAAACTGCACGCAGTAATATGGATCATTTGCAAGCCTTCCGCCGCTGCAATATTATGTTAAAGCTATAAGAGATATGTATTAGCTTCAATGTGATTTTAATAGGGAAATATGCATAGTTGGCCGCTAAAGGCGAATTTTTACGAAAAAATCAAATCTAAAGTTATAAAATAAAAGTAGATTTGACCATTTTTTGACCACTTTTTGACGCACATGCCTTCGCATATAATTTTTTTTCCACAAAATGGCTCTTTACCGCCTTACATCGATCCTTTGTCTACGTAACTGCAAAATTCGAAATGGTAAATCGTACACATGTCTTTGTATTTTTGCAGCGCGTGAACCCTTTTGAACCCATTTTTAACCGAAATGTAATTTAAATTACGTATACATAACACATTTTTTTGAGGTCGGACGTGCAGGAAGTTTTTTTTAATGCGTAGGTGCCTTTTCATCTTACTTTCAACTCGACTAGACCTTGTCGCTGGTTTTTCACTTTTTGCGTGCAGTTCTCCCTTAAGAGATAGTCATTTCATGAAATAAAGACATTGACAAGTACGTCGTTAAGTGTCATAATTATTTTAGAAACTAGTAGGTACCCTGATAAAGGCGTGCTTGAGAATATTTGGGACTTTTTTTGTATTTTTTATGTCCCCTGTATAAAAAATTAAATTTTTGATAATGCAAACCTTATTTATTTTTCAAGCAAAAACTTTTACTGAGAGTGGCTTTTTTCGTATTTTGAAATATGAGACATTTTTACGCAAAATAACATTTTTTGTATTTTATATGCCCCCTGTATAAAAAATTCAATTTTTGATAACGCAAACCTTATTTATTTCTCAAGCAAAAATTTGTATCAAGAATAACTTTTTCGTATCTTGCAAAATGAGATATTTTTACTCTTAAGCAAAATAACATTTTTGTATTTTTTATGCCCCGTGTATAAAAAATTAAATTTTTGATAACACATTATTTTTCAAGCAAAAACTTTTATCAAGAGTGGCTTTTTTTCGTATCTTTCAATTCTTAGTCCATTAGACCTCTTGTAAAGTCCATCCGCGGACATACTGTATATTACTATATACCTATATATGTGCGGGCACCAACTTATACCAGTTTACTGAATAAAATTTTTTTAATCAGTAAACTTTGCTTATACCATGTTTCACTTTCTTTGATAAAATGAAACATTAACAACGAAAAAAGTTGTGGGTAAAGCCGACTTACCGATTTTTTAAAATCTATTTGTTTGTTACATTGTTTACTTTTCAGTTCCTCTACTATTAGGATTTACAGAATTTTTGGATGTTAATTTTTATCGTTATTTTAGTGTTTGATAATTTCAATATTTAATTCAAAATAAATTAGTTCTCATTGCCGATAAAGGCTTATACTGATTTTTTAATAAAAACATTTTACTAGGGCGCCATTTCGGATTTGCATCAAAATTACCAGTTTATCCTTACATCACACTTGAGTTTTGTGCAAGATCTGAAATAAATCGGTTAAATAGGTTTTCATATTTGCCGCAACAGACCGACGCCGACGCGGGGAATGGGAAAAACATTATTTTCAAAAACCTAGGTTCCTTGAAACATGAAGATCTAAAAACTCTTACCAGAGAAATAAAAATAGCATTTAGTAGCATAAGCCAAATCCTAAACCCCAACACTCTTAAATTAGAATGCTTTAAAAATTACTTACTAGACTTAAAGTAATAGGTACACTCAAAAACGCACAGAATAACATTAGTTTTCAATTTTGCAATGTGCCCCAAAAAATATTATTTCTTGGAACAGATTTTATTTCATTACCGACTTGGTTTTAGTTTAATTTAAATATTCACGTTAATTTGGTATCACAATAAATTAATTAGATTAGATTCCGGAGAAGTCAATGAGATAGGTCATAAAATCATGACTTTTGAATTGTAGTAATATTTTTAGTAATTTTTGATTCTAGTTAGACAACGGATACTTTAAAAGGCAATGGGGGACGCAAAAGAAACGTAAAAGAATTTTACATTGTCATGTAATAAATGGAGGGTATTTACGCGTGTACACAATCAGCCCAAATGCAATCGTAGAAAAGATGCAGTGTTTAACACGTTTGAAAACAGATTTTAGGCGTATCTAACTTTTATATCCACCAAACTGTTATATTTATGTGAAAACTCTTTATAAACTTTTGATTTTTAGACAGCTGTCGGAATTTTTAGTATATAATTAGAATTGTCTAATTATTTATCTTTAAAATCATTTATTTTTTTGCGATTTAATATAATTTTCTCTACAGCATCACTGATAACGAAAAAAACGGTTGCTCCTTTTGGCCCATCCTCTAAGTGCGAAATAACAAACATCTCATTCGATTTTCTAAAAATATTCCAGTGTCTTTTTGGATTTTTCCCAGCATTTTTGACAGATCTAAAATTTGTTGAGTGGATCACACAGCGCGAACATTTTTCGTTAAAATGAAACTATATGGAAAATAAATAATCAGGTTTTTCTTTTCTTACTTCCTCGAAAGCATTTTCCTAGTTACACCCCTGACAATGACCAAGTAAATTATGTGAAACTGTCAACAGCATTACCACCCTGCTGAGAATTTTAAAAAAATCGGTAAATTTCCTTTACCAGGAATTTTTTTTTTCATTAGGAATAGTGAAGTGTGATCAAATTTAGTTCAGTACATAGTCACAGTATATATGTGTTACATATACTATCTTTTCAGTGATTCTTATTGGGTGCCATTTTCTTTCATCATACTGGATTCCTACCAATATTTTACCAGTTTCTTTCTACCTACGCTACATTTGACTTTTGGGCATAATTTGAAATAAATTGAATAAGTAATTTTTACATTGACACACACCGCCATTTTTCTACGTCATACTGAATTCGTACTAGTTTATCCCATTTCACATTTTATTTTTCTGCAAAGTTCAAAGTCAATTGAACAAGGTTTTTTTGAGTTGATTTTTTAAAATTTTATTTGGCCGCCATTTTGTCTCGCCATCTTAAATTCGTACCACAACTTTATCAGTTCTATATCACACTTGTACAAAAATTGAAATTAATTTAATAAGTACTATTTTCAGTCTAATTTTATTAGGCCGCTATTTGGTTTTGGTAACTTGGATCCATATGCAATTTTCATATGGATTAATTTCATTCATATGTAACCCTTAATTTTTGACTAACGCTAAAACGTATAGATATGTAAAACCCGAGAGAGTTACAAACATTTAATTTGGCCGTCATCTTGAATTAGTAGCACAGTTTAACTAGTTGATCCCTATACCACAATTAGTTATGGCAAACAATTTGAAATGAGTCCACTAAGTAGTTTTTTCGGGTTGAGTTTTTAAATAATTTATTATGCCGCCATTTTGTTCCGCCATCTTGGAATCGTACCATAATTTTACCAGTTAAGCCCAATATAATACTTCACGTTTGTGCAAAATTTGAGATCAATTGGATAAGCAGTTTTATAATAAATTTTTTAACATTTCTCTAGGCCGCCATTTTGTTCGCCATATAGGATTTTTACCAAAATATTACCAGAGCATCCCCATATGACCCTCTTTTTTAAAGTAATTTAAATTAATCGGGTAAGTAGTACAATTAGTTGTTTCACACAATTTGAAATCAATCCATTAAGTAGTTTTTTCAGGTTGAATTTTTAAATATTTTAATATACCGCCATCATGAATTCGGACCAAAATTTTACCAGTTGATTCCAACATAATACTTTGATGTTTGTGCAAAATTTGAGATAAATTGGATAAGCCGTTTTTAATAATATTTTTTTAACATTTCACTAGGCCGCCATTTTGTCTCGTCATACTAGATTTTTACCAAAACATTACCAGGTCATCCCTATATGACCCTTAATTTTTGATCAAAATGTGTAGTCAATCGGGTAAGCAGTTTTTAAGGTATGCCGCGAACTGACAGACAGACAGATCGATAGGCGGATCGGCGGAATTGATTAAACATATTTTTTGGCATTTGGTGACGCTAAAATGGAAGATATGTAAAACCTGAGATGGTCATTTTTTCACGATTACAAATATTTTATTTGGCCACCATTTTGTTCGGCCATCTTGAATTAGTACCACAATTTTACTAGTTGATCCCTATAACACAATTAGTTATTGCACACAATTTAAAATCAATCAACTAAGGATTCGTACCGAAATGTTGATTCCAACATAACACTTGATGTTTGTGCAAAATTTGAAATAAATTGGATGAGTATTTATTTAATAATATTTTTTTAACATTTCACTAGGCCGCCATATTGGATTTTTACCAAAATATTAACAGGTCTTCTTTATATGAGCCTTAATTTTTGACCAAAATTTGAAGTCAATCGTGTAAATAGTTTTTTAGCTATGCCGCGAACAGACATACAGACCGGCGAAATTGAGAAACATAATTTTCGGGGGACTGAAAGGTGAAGATCTGAAAAAATCTCGTGAGGGTGATTTTTAGAATTTTTTGACTTCCCTTTTACGAGGGAAGTAAAATGGTGCTACATATGTTCATTTTTGAAATATGGAACTGTAAAAACCTATTATACATCTTAAAATTATTTATCTATATTATGCTTAACATCACATATTCTAAAAATCTAAATCACTACAGTGTATACACTAGTCGCATAGCAAAAGCTGATATGTCAAAAAGTAAAGCCGCATAGCAAGAAAAAATTAATACAGGCAATTGCTAACAAAAAAATAAATCGTAGGTAAGTAGATTCATAAAAGGTGATTACTGAAAACCTTTGTACTGTAATTTAAAACCCTGTATTGAGTGTACATGTTTCGAAAGGTTTAAAAACCATTAAAATCATATAAAGTATATGGACGAAAGGCCTTAAAAGTAGTAATTATCACAAAAACTGTGGTAATTACTGTAACAGTAGATAATAACTTATTTTGTAGACAAGACAATGAAACCTCCCTCCACAACTATTTATTCTAGTAAATTTGTAATCATTTGAATAAATTGTTTATTTGGGCCAATAAAACAGCGTTTAGTGTACACACACACTCGAAACCATAAAATTTTAATCACCTTATACAATCCACAAAAAAAAATAAAAAGCTAAAAAAACAGAAGCCAGAAATTTAATTTTTTCCTACCAGTTCCTGTTTATTGCCGCTACACTTTTGGCCCCTTTTTCGACATTCAACTTTCAGTTGCTCTTTTGTCAAATTAAGAAGCTCATCTACACTTTTCGACTTTTGTGTCGAGTTATCTTTTGGCAGACGGAGCACCGGATCTGGTAAATTTTGACTTTTTGTACGATGTCGGTTTTTACCAGGCATGATTTCTATTAGAATTACTTTCTTACACAGCTTCGCAAATTTCAAATTTTGTAGCTTCAGGTTAGTATGAAAATATATTATTTTTTCTACTAATTCAATCTAGGGCGTTTCGTTAGTATCTACGAATCTACAAAATTAAAAAGAATACTTCAATTACCTCATTATTTTTAGACGAAACAAAATTACCTAGAATGGTGACTGTAGTAGAATTGTTAATTTAATTCAAAGAAATTAAAAAGAATAAAGCCATTAAAGATTAATAACTAGCATATACAAATAATAATAACACATTTAAAAATATTTTTGGTTGTTAGAGTTGAAAAAAAATATATTGATTTTTGTAGTAACTTTCATGAAAAAGTTCTGAGACAATGAATGCAATACAACTATCTCGGTCGTTCTCATTGTGTAGATAAGAGCTTGGAAATAAACAAACAGAAATAGATGAAAGGGCCGGATTGTAATAATTTCAGGTATAAAAAAATCTAAAAGTTCTTCTGTTGCTGGCATAAAAAGATAATTTTAAATGAATTTTTGAAATTTGAATGCCAATCTTTATTTCTCACCCGAAGTATTCAGTTGTATTGTGATATCCTCTTACGAAATATACATATAAAAGAGCATTATGTAGCGCCCATGGAAAAATATTGATAGTGCTTCTTCTAGTGTTCAGGTGAAGAAAAGTATATCTGTTGATGAAGAAGGGAAGTTGTAAAAACTGTGTGTAGTTCTTTACTTAACAGTGAAATTAAAACTATTGCTTCTGCGATGTTTTCATGTTTCAACGAAGGCGACAAGTATGGGATAAGGAGAGAAGTTTATACTATCTACAAAGAGCAACGCCTACCTACATTAGGTACTCTGATGCGACGGTTCACTAATGATGAAACCCAAATAGGCTGTAGCATCACTAGTCTTTGGAGAGTTTTATCCAAAATAGGCTTCAGACATCGCACGATTTACAAAAAGTAAGTATTTAAGGAATCCCAGCGATTATAAAAATGGCGTCTTGAATATGTGACATCGATAAGAAAATAAATACTTTTCTGAAAATTATTCAGTCAATTGCCTCGTTGAAACATGGTTTTACACACAATTAATAAAAACATATGTGAGTATCATTATTTGTTTTCCTTAGAACCTCAAATCTGTATAAAAAACACAATATCTAAAATCCGATTCCTTATTACATGTCCTACACAAAGGGACCAAAAATAGCCGAGCTACATTTCTACACCTTGGTTATTAGTCATTAAAAAGTTCAATATATTTTCAAAGGACTGATATACATATTCTTATTATTTTTAAATAAGCTACAACAGAACCTTGGCTCCTATACTATTCTCTGTTTTTGTTTCGGACTTGCGCATTGTTAACTTAGAGGAAGCAGGTCAACTGCATCAGTACACCGATGACACACAAATATACTCAGCATACAATCCGAAGACTCCAGATGCTTTCATGAATGGGCTAGAGAGAATGGCCTTTGTTTGAATCCAACTAAGTCACTTAATAATGCCACCTTGGAACTTAGTGTATGTGATACTGTTCTGCCCTTAGTGGAAAAGGCGAAAAATCTTGGAGTCTTCATGGATTCAGATCTAACTGTTGAAACCCACGTGCAGATTGTATGGCAACACAAAGATTCTATGCAATTGAAAAGTAATATATCATCTGACATTAACAGTATAAAACTATGGTGTGACGCGAACCGACTTTCCTCAGAGATCAGTCTATTTTGCATTATTTGAATCACATCTTAGGTATGGTATTCCATTCTGGGGTGCCAGTAGTCAGAATCTTTTAAACATTGTTTTTTTATTGCAAAGAAGGCTGTTTGTTTTATCACTAAGGTCACCCAAAGAGAGTCCTGCAGACCTCATTTTAAGTCACTGAGAATTCTCACGCTCACCTCTCTATTTATCCTTGAGACTGCTTCTCTGCTTTACAAATATAGCAATAACATTCGAATTCCATCACCTATACACAATACTAGACAAGCATCTCATCTACCTCTATCTCTCCCCACTAAGGAATTTACTAAACGATCTTTTACCTATGAGGGCAGAAAAATATTTAACCATCTGCCAATTCACATTAGGAATTCTGATTCACTTAAGATTTTTAGACAGTGCACACTGCAAAACAAAGCATACTACAGTCTGGGTGAGTTTTACACAAACAACTTACTCTAATTGTCCATTGTTTTTTCTTTTGTCTGGTGTCAGTTATGTATTATTTTGCCTTTGATTTTTTATTGTATTTAATTATATAAATCAAGTATTGTTACTACCTTTTGTTACAAATTTTTACAGTTTTATTATGTACTTTAACAGGTCTTTTGCTTAGATTTTTTTTTCCTTTTCTTTATTATATTTTTATTATGAGACAGATCTATGAATTGTACACTTTAACATAGATATTAACTTATATATGGCTTTACTTCTTTGTTAGTTTTTTTTTACTTGCTATTAAACAAAGGAAAAGGAAAGAAAAAAACATTAGCTTTAACATGCTTTGTTGACAGAAATTCTTTGTATTCTTGACAATAAAGTACATTTTGATTGATTGATTGAGATTCATGCTATTTACATACAAGCTCTTATATAATATTGTTCATATCAAGTGTCCTCCATACTTGTTTGGTTTACTTTCAAAATGATCCGATTCTAGCTTATTAAACTTAAGGCACTTAAATCGTTATGAAATACCAAAACACAGATCACACAAATTAAGGGTTGCTTCCAATACATTGGCACAAAATTTCTAAACAAATTTGTCCTGCCATATTAAAAATGTCTTTCAATCCAAAGTTTTTGAAAACAACTTTTTAAACTCCTGTTATCTTTGCAGAAAAGTAATGCGCCAATTTTCTAGAACAACTGTAATAAACTTTAAATGTAAAATTTAATTCTTAAAATTTTGTAACCCAGCTAAGATTTAATTAATATAGGGGTTATACAATACACCCTTATTTTAATATGTTAGCAAATAAGACTTTTTAATCCAATAGTAGATTTATCACAAGTATTAAATGTTTTATAATAAATTGTAGTTTACACTAATAAAATTGTATTCGCGCAATGTATATAACAATAGTTCATTGTATCTTGAAATATTGACGTTTATTAACTTAGTAGTATTTAGAATTAGACTTTAGAATTAGACTTTAGAAGAAGGGAGTACCAGCTCTGCTGTAACATTTCCTTTTGAGATTATTTGTATATGACACTTCTTCTCCATACATTTTATTTAAATTTGAATGGGCAAGTACCCAATTACAGGAAATTTACAGAATTTTAAATCTAAAGATGTAATATGTGTACACCTAATTATAGGATATAACATGAACAAACAAAATAATGGTTAAATAACCCCTATATGGCTATGTATGAGCATCCTCCTAAAACATGAGATATTTAAGGAATCTTTGTTAAAGGATTCCACCGAATTATTATGTTAATGGTATAATGGATACCAAATGACAACATACCGAATCTCTACAAGATTAGATAGTTATCAAGACCCCTGTCCAGGGTAACTACGACCATCCTCCTAATGGATCAGAGTCTGACCAACATAACATCAATATAGGAGCAGCACAGGGTTCAATTCTAGCACCACCGATATTTATCATATTTGTTAATGACCACTTTAAGGGAAAATAATCAAATTTGCTGACGATACAGCGGTGGCAGTATCGGCAAATGATGAAGAGTCACGCATCAACGAGATCGCTGCAGTATACAAAAGCAGGAGCAAATGATGTACAAAAAACCATCTCATACTAGACTATATAAAACAGTGAATGTCCATTTTTACAATAATCATTCAAAAGCCAATATGTGGATGTCACTGAATGTATGAAATTTCTAGGTACTTATGTAGACGAAAGAATGAACTGGGACCTATAAGTAAATCATGTGTTCTCTGGGCTCAGCAAGCAAAGCATTCTATGTTCTACTTAAAATGAAAGTCACTGTCCCAGCAGACACATTACTCACCATCTATTATGCAATGACTTATCACTACTTATTCTACAATATACTGCTGTGGGGACAGAGCACTAACATCAAAAGGAGTGATCATATGCCAGAAGAGGATCATTCGTTTGGGCTTGGGCCTCAGGAGATATGCAAGGAAACTTTAAAAAAATTGAAAATACCCACCGACACTGCAATATACATTCTAAAATGTGGATTATATGTATTCCAGAAAAGAGCGAGGTTCAAAATAAGGATGCTCACGAACACGCCCACGAAAAATGCCACTGCTCTAATAATCTCAAAGCACAAGACTACCCACTATGAGAAATCTCTTCATGCTTGCATAAAAAGCGTGACGTCATTTCGGAATAGCTCAAAAACATTTTTATCTAACAACGCTCCTTATAGCCTAAATGAATTCTGCAGGAAATAAAATACAAAAACAGTGTGTTTAAATAATTATTGTTTGTGTTAACACACATGTATCATTTCATTCTTTATGCATTTTTTTATAAGTTATGTATTTTATTTTTATTTTATTTTACTTTTAATTCTAATTTATATTTAACTTTTCTAATATCATGTAATTTGATTTTTTATAGAAGTAAAGCTATTGGTATTTATTATTTGTAAAGCAAAAGAGATTTAAGGAATCTTTGGTAAAAGGCTTCCACCTGACACTGACAATTTTATAATGGGTACCACATGATAGAACCAAAATTTAGTTGAGATTTGAAAAAAGATTAATAAAGCAGTTTAAAAGCACCTTAGAATGGATTGTTTACAAATCCTAATTCTAAAATTTTTGAAACCATGGTAATACGCGAATTTATGCTATGGTAGGAAATGACATGACATTTAGCTACATTTAAGTTCAAGCTGTTTGTTCTGCACTACTCATCAACAATACTGATATTCTTTGTAGAAAAATACAATCTGCTACAGTGTCAATCCAGTGAAAGATTTTCAGATTATCTGCACAAGCAAGGTTTGAACAGTTTTCTCCTGAAAAATGAGGTCATCTACAAAGGGGTTAAATATAAGAGGTCAATGTGGAATTTCGGAGGTTGGAGTTTAATGATTCAGGCCATTGATTTTAAAAAAATGTTCACACTGCAGGTGATAGAAACTGAGGAACTCAATAAGATTGTTTGAGAAGCAAAACAAACTCTTCTGAAGTACCACATAATGGTCAGTTGATTAAATCCTTATTTGGGAAATAAATAATAAATAATACATGCATTATTTATTCTTTATTGGAACTGAGGCCTACATTTTCAATTTATAAAAATATTTACTGGAAAAATGGTTGATCAACAATAAATTATGTGTTCTATATAAATTTTTATTTATTTACTTATTTATTTTATTCAAGCAGGAAAGCCCTAATACAAAAGTTATAAAAAATCCTTAAAAGACAGTCTTAAATTAAAAGAAAGTCACTAGACAATAACAAATAAAATACAACAGCACGTTCCAAACAATAGTAACATACACAATGTATCAGATTTTCTGATACTCATTAAGTCAAACCAAGACAAGAAACAGTAGAGTGCAGGAACTAGTAAATAGAAAATGACTAGCCTCCGGGTTTTAATATTCATATCAATCCTGGATGTTTTACTAAATAATGCAGGTGTTATCTACCAGTGGTTTGTGATGTCACTCGGATATCGGAAACTAAAGAGAAATTGTTTACTTTCAGATGTTAGGCATCATAACATAGTATCTAGAGCTTTAGGTTTCACTCTAACGGATCGACCTTTATGTGCTGAGTATATATTGAATTTTAAATTATACACATTTACTTGCAAATGTATATTGCTGCTACCTGGGTGTACTGGTTGCTCTTATATCTCTATTTGTCAGAAAAAGATGAGGGTGTTTCTTAATAAACAAAGCTAATGCTAAGTAATACAAAGGAGTAGTTAAAAAGCCCAACTATACATATACAAGAACTATTAATTATTAAGCCCGAAAACCATGAAACGTTAGAGGAGATTGTCTCTTATAAAAAATCTGAAAACCTATATTTTTACGCCTTATTCACAAAATGCTAACTAGTCAAAATAAACATGGGTTCATGGGTTCAAGTGGATCAGGTTTCGTCAATAAGACTGGCAATGATGTAAGTGACTCTTCACACTCATAATTATTGTGTTATTTATTTTGATGTTTTTATACATTTTGCCTTGTGAAAAGTATGTGCATCACAAATAAATGTTGTTTGAGATATCAAGGAATATTCTATCGAGTTTTGAATAATTTGATCTTTTGAACAGTTTTAAAAACTATTCGTATGTAATTAAATTTGCTTATCTTGTTACAATTTAAGGTTGCTTCGAGCTGACCTTGACTCAAATATATGCAACTTCTTAAGCATTAACCTCAAATTGCTCAAATCAAATAATGGTGGATGAGGTTCTCTACGTAAATTCCAAGTATTCTAAATCTGACATAGAAAACATTATTCTACATTCTAAAATGTGGATTATATGTATTCCAGAAAAGAGCGAGGTTCAAAATAAGGATGCTCACGAATACACCCACGAAAAATGCCACTGCTCTAATGATCTCAAAGCACAAGACTACTTATGTTATATATGTTCTATATATATATAAATGTCTCTGTGGGAACTTATATATATATATATATATATATATATATATATATATATATTTATATATATATACTGCTTCTGGGTGTTCTAAAACATCAAAACAGTAATTTATAAATTGCATTTCATGAGGATTTAGATATTTAAAATAAATTTTCTGGCAAAAAATATCCAGATGAACTTTTTAAATGACTTATTTCAAAAATACTATGTATTACCTAATAGAATAAGAATGCTGAAAATGATAACCAAAAGGATTTTGACAGTGACTGCCATTAACTTCTCCTAGCAAAATTACAATAAATTGACTTCTATGGAAACTACATTTATTTATTCAATGTCGACAGGTCAAATTGTGTGGATCAGTTACCAACAGGTTTTAACATCAGATTTTCGGCACGGCTCGCACATTGATCCAATACCCTTTTTCCTTTTTGTAAATGCCATGGTACCTTGTTTTAAAGCATCTAAATGTCTTTATATATGCAGATGCCTTACAATAATTATTTTCCTAAGTTTCATCTGACTCCAATCAGCTGCAGTCTAACATTGAGAGACCTGTTGAATGGTGAAACAACAATTACCTGCATCTTCAGATTACTAAATGTAAAGTGCTCTGATTTTATAAATTCAATAGTCAAACACCTTCAACATACTATATAAATAATGTAAGTCTCGAAGTTGTAACTTCTTTCAAGAATATCACAGCTTTTTTTTGAATTTGTTTCCTAACTAGTATACAATTACAATTGTCACTTTCTGGAATATAACATTTTCAGCACTTTGTAAGTAAAAGAGCAGTAAAACAGACTGGTTGTGGGACTATATCATGCTCCTTTAAGTTCTGTTTGATATTTGTTTTACACATAATTGTGCCATTGTATAATATATAGTTACTTGTTTCTTTTTTACTTTATTTTTTGACAGGCTATTTTTTAAGTCTTATTTTTTTACTCTTTTTTTATACCATTTGGAATAATTAACATTCTGCAATGTTCTTTTTAGAAAGGCTACTAGTCAAAATGCTTTCATCAGCTGCGGCTTTACATTATTATTAATATAATTAAATTAAATAACCTTTTAGACATTCGTGAAAGTATATTTTGCTCCATTCTATAGAGGCTTAAAACTGTCAACATTACTGATACAGTTTAAAGAAATAAAAATATGTCTTTTTTTGGTTCATTTATTTACAGTTGAAAATGTCAATATGTTTGGCAAATCAATCACTTTAATTATATACTGATATTAAACACATGTATCAGCCAGAAAGGGAAGAAATGAAAAAGTACTGAAAACAAATCATCACAAAAAAATATATCTGGCATTTATTTTTGACCTCCATACTGTATTTGTGTTATAATTGTGTAATCCAATAAATGAATATATTTTATTTAACCTCTTACGAAACACAATTGTAATAATGTAAGAATGCTTGCTGACTTTAGAACTAAAATGTTAATAAAAAATGAAGGACATAAATAACTATATTTATATTTTTATACATTTATGGTTACTAACAAAAAATTGCTATAGAATGCACAAATGTGTTTATGTAAAAAACTCAGCATTTTCATATTCATAAATATATTGATTAATTTAACATTTACAATTATTATGATGTCGGGGCATAACTTAACATACTGGATGCTATTAAAACCCTCTAACAAAATCGGGATTGCAATAACATCTAATAATACTGTTTATTTAAAAATAGCATTTGCCAAAATGTATATTAATAGAAATTCTCTGTATGGCTCATCAGTAATTTAAACATAAGTATCCAGCAAATGGCAGAGTAGTTACATCCCCGTTAGCCCCCGCCATGCTTTTGGGCCCCTTGATGCTAGTGGGCCCAGCGATAATGTGTACCGGAGGCCAAGGGAATGGATTTAGTTACCAGTAATTTTTTTGGCTCTGAATTTAGGGTTGCCCTTGTTAGGGTGGTAAAAAAGGTAATGAAAAATTATGGATACATTTTTTTTTAGTAATCAATTATTTTCTGGTAGTGTAACAACTTATAGAAGGCACTTTATAGAAAAAAGTATGGAGAAGCCAAAAATTTGTAGCTAAGCCACTACTTGCAAACATGCAACAATTATTAAACAGGAAGTAAGATAATGTAGTATAATGTACAGTAAGGTCTGCACAAGAAAAGAATGAGGAAAAAATCCACAAAAAAGAAACAAGTAATAAGTAATTGTAATATTGGGATGTCTGCTAGATATATCTATTACAATGGAAATAGCATCTAACAGTAAACTTCTGTACATTCTTAAAACAACATCTAGTAGGTAAAGTAGTGTTACATATATTTATTACACAATACAAATTGTAATACTAATACTTAAGTATTGCTCTTTTACCATAATTTTAAAACAATACTCTACTAATGCTATTATTCAAGTGGAACTGTATTAAAATCACCAGCATAAATTAGGAAGGTATACATTCGAGGTTACTTCTGCATCAAGTAGATGAATGAAATATCTGATTAACAGATCAACAAATAGAATGTAAGTTGTATAGGATTAAAAGAAATTAAAACTGTATAATCAGAGGTACACCTTTATAGATGTATTGTGTAATGTTAGATTCAGCAACATAAAGTAAGAATTTGGCCAACTTCTTATGTTGTTCTTAAACGTGTCCGTAAAAATTATTTTTGCTTAAATAATATTCTTTATGTTATGTATCGAAACATTCCATGTATAAAAAAAATCTTCATATTCAGATATGTCATTTTATTAAGTATTTTCGTTAATCACTTTAAAGTTAGATATTTCTATTCAGTTACAAAAAAGCCAAAATAGAAATTTGTTTATCATTCTTATGTTATGCTATGGTAACACCCTGGGCTCAACATTTGTTTAGATGAAACCAGTTATATATGCCTTCTAGAAATTTCTCTTAATCGAGAAAAATAAAAATTTTCCTGTGGCAATATGTCATTTCCATTTTCCACACTTTAGAAAAGCTAAAACCTGCATCGAAACTCTGGTCTGCTTTATGCACATTTTTCTAATTATAAATATGCAAAAATATTTGAGATAAATTAATTTCTATTTTCCAGACTCTAGAATAGCTGAAATTGGTTCGATACATGAAAACCTTATTTTGCTTTGCATTTTAAACATTTTTCCAAACATAAAAATGCAAAAATGTTATAGCAAAAATAAGTCATTTGCATTTTCCGAGGAAATTTTGTAAACTCTAAAATAGCTGAAATTTGATATCCACACAATATTTTTTTTGATCTTTATAAGACCTCCTGAATGCAGTAATTAAAATTTTTCTCTGCAAAAACTTCTAATTTTTATTTTGCTCATTTATTTAATTCTTAACTATAATTAACCAAAATACAGACTAGGTTAGGATAGGTGATAGTTGGGTAGGTTTGCTGTAAAGAAATTGTACAGGAGGATGCTAATAAATTTCCTAGTCTATATTAAAACCAGGATTTTTTAAACAACACTTATACTGTTAAGTGGATCTATACCATTAGGCGTTAAGTTAGCCCAGGTTCGTCGATAAAACCATGATTAAAGTTATAAACCATTATTTAGACCATAAAATCATATTAAATATTAATCAGTAAATAAATAAAATAAAAATTAGAAGTTCCCACAGAGACATTTTTTTATTACCACATTCAGAAGGGTTTATAGAAGCCAATATACACATTTCACCTATTCTGAAGTTTACAAAATTTCCTTGGCAAATGGTATTTCCACAAGAACATTTTTGCATTTTTATGTTCAGAAAAATGTCTAGAATGCGAAGCAAAACAAAGTCTAATCTAAGGTAAAACGGCCTAATAACGACCCCCCGTAAAACATTCACTATTATCGACCCTGAATTTAACTAATACTTTGATTTAATTTTATAATATTGCCGTAAATCAGATTTTGCTTTACAACCCTCACCTCGATAGCAGAATTTATATCTAATAAAAGTACAGTACAACTTCGACAGTCCGGACACACGATACACCGGACACTCCAGTAATCCAAACGCTTTTATCGTCCGGACTGTTAAAGAGTTTACCTCTATAGTCCGGACAGTAATTCGCAAACGTTTTTAAACGTCACCTCACATTCGTGTCCCTGCGTGTTTTCGACTTAAAATAATAGAGTCTAGTGTGGTTTACAGTTTCCAAGCGAGAAGCATGCATTTTTTTATCTGTCTTGTTTTCGCGCTTTAAGTGTAAATATATGTGCAATTTGTAATCATGTCAAATAAGCGTCAGCATATTACATTAACTCTTAGTCAAAAGAGCAAAATCCTAGATAGTATTGAGCATGGCGCTAAGTTACGAGAAGTAGCTAGAACATTTAAAGTACCGAAGTCCACTGTATACGATATCAACAGAAATAAGAAGAAAATCAGAGAATATGTAGCCCAATCATTTCAAGGATTAGAGAAACGGAAAGTAATGAAGAAATGTGAAAATCCAGAAGTAGAGCAAGCATTATACACATGGTTTTTGCAACAACGTGATAAACATGTCCCCATCTCGTCTGATATTTTGTGCACTAAAGCAAGATTTTTTATGAGCAAATAACTGGTAGAAATGACTATTTGGCTAGTTCAGGATGGCTGGATAAGTTTAAAGGAAGATATGGAATCCGTTTTTTGAAAGTGTGTGGTGAACCAGTTTCTAGTGATGTAAATGCGATACAGCAAAATTTTTTGAGAGTGGTTAGTGAAATGAATTTAAGCAGGGCGCAAGTTTATAATGCTGACGAATCAGCTGCATTTTGGAGAGTTTTGCCTGATCAGACATGGGTACACAATGAAGAAAAATCTGCCCCTGGAAGGAAAATATCAAAGGACCGTGTCACTTTTATGCCTTGCTGTAATGCTTCAGGAAGCCATAAGCTTCCCCTTTTGGTTATAGGGAAAGCTGAAAACCCCAGAGCTTTTAAAAATGTTGAGCTGCCAGTGATATATAAGGCAACCAAGAGAGGGTGGATGACCAAGTGTTTGTTTTTAGAATGGTTTAAAAACCATTTCATCCCGAGTGTTACTAAATTTTTAACCGAAGCCAAACTTCCCATCCAGGCATTGCTAATTCTGGATAACGCGCCCTCACACACATCCGAAGAGGATATCAATTTCAACCCAAATTTCAAAGTGTTGTTCTTACTACCGAACTGTACCGCGCTCATTCAGCCAATGGATCAAAATTTAATCCAAAACATTAAAGTTTCGTATAGAAAAAGCTTATTAAACCACATAATAAATTCGAAAGATAATGACATTGTTCAGCTTTTAAAAAACTATAATTTAGCAGATGCTGTGAAAAAATTAGATCAGGCTTGGAAATCGATCACCGAGAAAAATATTTGGGCAAGTTGGTCGGCGCTTTGGCCTTCAGAATTAGTGGAGTGGGATGATGAAGACCTTATTCCATCAGTGAATACCTTAAGCTGAAATCTGATGATGACACATGTTCAGACATGAACGCCATACAACAGTCTTTGAAAAGTATTGACACGAATTTAACTGATAAGCAAATTAACACTTAATGAGAATGTCAAGGAGCTTACAGAACTGGAGATAATTGAGGAAGCAGTCAAAAATAATAACGAATGTATCATCAATGAAAATACTGTTCAATCAATCAAATCAATCAAATATTTATTAATGTTATTGTACAATTAAGCACTTACACAAGTCAATAATAATTAAAATTACAATATACTCATCTTAATTAAAAGTATGGATCATATTATAAAAGACCCAAATCTATATATATAAAAAAATACACAATTTTAAATCGTCTTTTACAACATAAAAAAAACAGGAAAATTAACATAAATATACAAAAGATATTTGACAAAAGCAATTACCAAGTAAATCAATTTAAGTACAATACAAAGATCAACATTTAACAAGCAATAAATCAATACTAGGGTATTAAAAAATTAAAACAAATACAAACAGATATTCAAATATAAAAATATAGCATCTAAAAATTCACATATAATTTGTCTTAGATGTGTTCAAAATTGCTTGCACATATCTCGTCCAGTGAATAAAATACATTTTGTTGAAAATAAATTTTAAGTCTGTTCTTAAATTGAGTGGGAAACAAAATCCTAATTGAATGGGGCAACATATTAAAGAATTTGATACCGTAGTAAGAAGTTGCGTTACGGGATCGGCTAAGACGTAGATATTTATAAGTATAATTCTGACAGTTTCTTGTACTATATGGATGCGTGTTGCTATGATTTCTGTACATGTTTAAATTTACTCTAAAAAAAGTTAAGCATTCAAGGCAGTAAAGGGAAGGTAACGTTAAAATTCCTAGTTCTCCAAAGGCATACCTACATTCATCACGGTAGCCAAGCCCCATCATTACTCTAATACAGCGTCTTTGTATTGCAAAGATTTTTTTAGCATGGGTAGAGTGACCCCAATTCACTATCCTGTAAGCCATATTCGCATGAAATGTGCCATAATAAGAAATTTTCAGGTATCTAAGTGAGAGAGTATTTTTCAAATTTCGCAAAAGATAAACCGCCTTTGTCAATTTTTTAGCCAAATACTCAACGTGGGCCTCCCAAGATAATAAAGGATCTAGATACAAACCCAACAACTTAACTGCCTCCTGTTTTCCCTGAACATTATTACGTATCGAAAAAGTTAACCGTTGGCTCTTTTCCTTATTTACAATTAGTCGATTTACAGCAAACCACCGATTAACATTAGCCTCAGCTGCTAAAACCCTATCCGCAAGTTCAACACCATTTGCACCACTCACAAGTACCGTTGTGTCGTCCGCAAACAGTGTAAATAAAGATGAGTCGGACTCGGGCAAGTCATTTACGTAAATAGTAAATAGAATGGGTCCTAAAACTGAACCCTGTGGTACCCCGTGTTTTACTGGCAAAAGAGTAGAGCTATTTCCCGCCCATGTGACAAATTGTTGTCGGCCTGCCAAATATGACTCTATCAAAGATATGCTTGAGTCACTGAAATTATATTTTTTTAATTTCTCTAGTAATATATTGTGGGAGGCACAGTCAAATGCTTCAGTCAAATCATATAGCATTGCTGTACAAAAGCGGCTTTGCTCAAATGCTTGTACTATTGCTGTTGTTAAATTATTAATGGCAAGGGTAGTGGATTTTTCTTTTCTAAAGCCAAATTGGCACTTGTTGAAAAGGTTATTACAGTCAAAATATTCATTTATTTGATTCTTTAATATGACTTCAAAAATTTTATTAAAAGTAGGAACTAAAGATATAGGCCTATAGTTAGATAAATCTTCATGATCACCTTTCTTATAGATTGGTATTACTTTGGAGATTTTAAGTACATCTGGATAAACTTCCTGGCCAATACATGCATTGATTAAGTTTGTTAGTGGTGACAATATTACATTTATAACTGTCTTTATTAGTTTGATATTGATATTGTAAACATCAAAACATCTTTTGTTTTTCATTTTAGCTACCACTTCCCTGACTTCATTATAAGTGACCTCTCTAAATGTGAATAAACCATTAGCTATGGAGGCATTACTGTCACTCTTTTTAGTTTCAGGAAATTTAGATGTTATCCTTTCTGCAATATTTGTAAAAAAATTGTTAAAATCAGAGGCAGTCAATAAATATGGCATTAATTGTTTTTGTTTTACTTTGGGACTATTTACTATTTCCCAACAAGCCTTTTGAATATTCACCGACCCGCCAATATATTCGTCATGAGCTTTAACTTTTGTTTTTTGAAGGCTTACACGATATAATGAACGATATTTTTTTATTGTTTGCTGTGTTATTAGATTTGGATTTGTTTTATTTACATCAATCAAAAAATTCAGAAAATCACGCATCATTCTCAGTTCATCATTAAACCAATTTATTTTTTTTTCTTTCCTTCTTAACAATTTTGATTTGTAAGGAAAACACTGTTCAAAAATTCTACTATAGTATTATTAAAACATTCAAACTTATGACTGGCCTCTAAGGAAGTTTCCTTTACAAAGCCCCAATTAGTATATTCCAAGAGATCATAAAATTGTTTTAATCCTTCGTCGGGTATTGGTCTATAAAGAATCCTTAGCGATGGCATTATTTTATTTGTATTAATTTTAAATGTGAATTCTAATCCCTTGTGATCAGATATTTTTAACTTGCTTAAGCTCATAGTATAAGTGTTGGCATTTGGAGAAATATTTGTAAAAATATTATCTAAACATGAAGAATTTCTAGTTGGTGTAAAATTAGTAGGATGCAGTCCATATGACTCAAAAATATTTATTAAGCCAAAAGCACTTTTATCCCTTTCGTCAAATCTGACATTAAAATCACCCGTTATAATAACAATTTTCCTAAGGTTAAGTTAAATAAATCGTTATTAATTGAAAGTTGTTACCTGAAACTCCCGCAACTTCAAAATGCTGCTCCAATGAAAGATCACAACTTACCCTTTTTACATTGTCATAGTCCTTACGAACCATGATAGAAACCCCACCATGTATCATTTCACTTCTGGCAAAAAAAGAAATCAAAGAATATTGACAAATATGCAAGCAATCTAATTCAGCATCAGTCATCCAGTGTTCATTTAAACAAATAAAATCAATATGGTGTTCAAGTAAATAAGTCTCTAGTTCTAAGATTTTGTTCCGCAGACATTGAATATTTAGATGAAGTACAGTATAAAAAAAATTTTGGTTACATTTTCTAACTAAATTACGGGGTTTCTCATTGTGAAGGGCTGAAAATTCGAATCCGGGTTTTCATTCAGCTTCTTTGACCTTTCAGACCTAAGTCTATCATCATCTGTGTCTACTCTCTGCAGCAACCTGGCAATACGTTGCTGAAATTCCATAGTCACCCTATGATTACAGTCTTCTTCCAATGATTGTCGATTACTTTCTCTGCCTCTGTGAATATTTCTTATTCGACCCTAGTTCAATTGTTGCTTAGAATCTGTTATAATTGAGTGATAATATGACCCATTTGATGTACTACTCTTTTAACTGACACATTAAATTTGTACACTAAATTATTGTAACTTCCCCTATTCGATTTATATGGAGGTCCAATAATGATTAGATTTGTGTGGTCAAACTCGTAAAGAAAGTTGTGGAGAAAAGTTTCGTTCAAAACTCCGTTGCACTTAAATGTTTTCAGGTCCTAGGAATACTACAACATAATCATTCCTTGTAAACTCTTTACTCAATATTATGTCAGTCTTCAATTCTTCAAGTAATACTCCATAGCGTCCGTGACTGTGAATATCAAATTTTAGACTGGTACATCTCTTCACTATTCCACAACAACCCCTGACTCCATACTGTTCTCCCATAATCAACAGTCTTGTAAAAGCTTTCTCTGCCGGATCAAAAGATGTTTGGATGTGTTCTGCGTAGCCAGTACTAAACCCAGAATTTAACTCTGATGTGGTTTGTAAGGTAGTTTCTCGTTGAAATGACTGAGAGCGACAAATTGGTAATTCATGCTGCTTGTCCATTGTTTGAGTTTGTACGTCCTTTCCCATTATTGTCAAGTTCATTTCCTTTTGGATGTTTTTTATTCCAGTAGTATCTTTTACAGAAATGTCAGTTTGTGAAGCTTTATCTTCAATAAAAACTGGATCGATTTGATTATGTACTTCATGCAATATAATTGTTGTTTGAACTTCGGCATCTACTTGTCTTGTATTTTCCTGCACATCTTCTTCTGAATTTTTTTCTGTTATGGAGACAATACTTAAAGTGTCATCAGTTTGTGAGCTTGC
The DNA here is from genome assembly GCA_030620095.1 of Kuschelorhynchus macadamiae. Lineage (NCBI taxonomy): Eukaryota > Metazoa > Arthropoda > Insecta > Coleoptera > Curculionidae > Kuschelorhynchus > Kuschelorhynchus macadamiae. Next base: position 755,252 of record JAUTXW010005286.1, on the reverse strand, counting down.
TTCCTGTGTAAAAAAAGTATCAGTTTGCACTCCAAGTGTTTTCTGTGTCATCAAAGATGTTTGTGTGGTTCTGTGAAAAATATCTGGTTTCATTTGATTTATTTCGGTTTTCCTTAATGCACTCAACTGGCCTTTCAGGTCCTTAATCATTGCACTCTGATTTTCTATTTCCCTCATATATCGATCCTCTAACTCCAAGGCATCATCCTCAAAAGCAGTAGATTTTCTTTTGAGTCTTTCTATAAACAAATTCTTTTGTTGAAGTTCTTTCTTTAACTCTTGGATGATTTCTTTTGAAACCTCTACCGCTGATAGAGATAACTCATCTCTATTTTTTGAAGCTCGTGCAGAACAGGCCTCTGAACAATATATAGCATTTCCATTAATGATTGTCCAACCCTTTTTTCTCTCACAGCAACTGGGGTGGAACAAGTTGTAGCAAGATATACATAGCCAATTATTTTGTTGTTTATTCCTACAGCAGTTAAATTTGGCAACCATGTTAAACAGGCACAATAACTTACAAAAGCTCTTAAAAAATCAATTGACGAATCACCAGGTTTCCACACTTTACCATAAATCTACATGCACCCTTAGAAATTATTAAATAAAAGTTAAAATTTGTTTACATACATAAAAAAATATAGGAAAAGACAGGGACACACACTTCTTGTCCAGGGACCTATCTGGATATGCAGGATAGACAATAGGAAAAAAATAGGCGCATGCCAATATTTCTGATGTTAATTTTAAACAGCCCTGGTATTTGAATGTTCTGTTTATATATTCAAAGTTCATTGACCACACTAAATTTAAAGAAGGGAATCCCATAGATTGTAAAAAACGATTTGATTTTACTTGCAGCACTGAATCATTTTTAAAATAATTTAAATTGTTCACCAAATAATAAAGGTACACCAAATAAAGCACTATTCATTCCAGTAGTGCAGAACTGTTTATTCCAATAAAGCACTAATTTTATTTTATTATAAGCCAGCAGCAGAATAAATAATCTGAAAATAGTTTTTAAGGTGACGTTTTTGTAGTACTGATAAGGAGAACAATGCAACATAAATCGAAGACAAATAATTTCTTGACCAATATTCAAGAATTAGTAACATTTCAATGTCGGTTTTTCACGATTTATGCAGGCAATCCTGAATACAAGACTTCAATAATAACACTGTTGGATTCACAAAACTTTCACAAACAGTATGATATCAAACAATACACAAAACCAAGTCAGAAAACCATATAAACTACATAAATCCGGGAGCTATAAAAATACGTGTATACTCAATAACGTGCAACAACAACGTTCAAGAAAATGAAGTCGAGTCCAGTTCCAAAATTAAACATGGAGATGCCGTGAAAGCATTTTCTGTATGTCTTCAATGGGCAGAAGATAATGATGTTCAGCTACAGAACCGTCTACTTTTACAAAAATTAAAAGATGTAGCGCATGACAAATACTTAAAAAAAAATTAATCAGTCAAAAATAACTTCTTTTCTACCATAAATAATGGATGTTTCTGTATTGTTGTTAAAAAATATGTCTATGTTTATTTTTCTTTGTTTATTTTTTTGATTAGTTAACTTTAATAAATATGTATTTGTACATATTCTATTTATATGCATTTATTGATGTTAATAAAAAAATTAACTTCTTTTCTACAAAAAATAATGGATATTTCTGTATTGTTCTTAAAAAATATGTCTGTGTTTTTCTTCTTTGTTTATTTTTTGAACAGTTAACTTTATTAAATATGTACTGGTGTATTTATGTGCATTTATTGACGTTAAAAAAATACGTCCACAATCCGGACATTTCGGTAGACCGGACATGACGAAAACTATATCTGTCCGGATTACCGAAGTTGTACTGTACTTAAATATGGCATCGTTGCCTTTCACAAAACACATCGTGGTGCAAAAGTGGGACTTATTTGGTAAATACAGAGTGGTAGAAAATAGAGTTTAATTGATTTATTTATTTATCTATGATCAGTTTTGGTATATCCCCACATAATTATGTATATAATCGACATTTTACACCCATTTCTGTTAATATAAACTATAAATACTTGGATAATTCAGGGAGTCGGTAATAGACATATTTTTTTAAGAGTGTTTCTATTAACGACTGGGAGATCGGTATTTCAACAGAAGGTGTTGATTAATTTCGCCAAGATATTTCATATATCCGTTAGATATTTATGTGGAAAATATAACATAGCGCTGCTTTAATATTCCTTTTTATATATTTTTATATATGAACATTCTGTTTTTGAAAATAACATTAGTACCTCAATATTTTTTAACTTATATATCACAAACCACAGTAATAAACTAACATTTTGCCATTTTCTGAACGTTTAGAAAAATCCAAATGTTCGAAACAAAATTATAAATATTTTATATATAATGTGTTGGGATCGGTATTAGATTTTATAACTACTAACCTAAATTCTATTAGCGACCTTTAGGGATCGGTAATAGAATGAAAGGGAATTCTATTAGCGTATATGCTGTTAAGAAGACTTTTTTTATTTAAAATAATGGCTCCAGAATCTAAAAAAGGCTTCAAGTATAAACCAGAGACATTAAATTACGCCCTGAATGTCATAAAAAATGAAAGGCCAGTTAACACTGCAGCAAAACAATTTCGAATTCCAAAAACGACCCTTAGAGATAAGCGCTCAAATAAATATAAAAATTCAAAATGTAGAATTCAACCTGTATTAACATTAGAAGAAGAGCAAATAATCGTAAAATGGATACACTGCCGGTTTTCCAGTGTCAAAAGCTCAACTGTTGGAAAGTGTTTCTACTTAAGTAAAAAATTTGAATCGAAAAACTCATTTAAAAATGGTACTCCTGGGATTGGATAGTTCAAAAATTATTTGTATCGAAACCCCAATGTCGCAATGAGAGTAGCTCAAAACCTAACAGCAAGTCGTTCTAGTATAACTGAACATATGATATGAAACTGGTGCGCAAAAGTGTATGCTTACTTTGAAGATAATAACCTTACGAATATTCTCCAGGACGATTCTCGAATTTTCAACTGTGACGAGACTGCATTCTTTCTGTGCCCAGAAGACAGACAGGTTTTGGTCAGAAAAGGGTCAAAAGCAGTGTATAATCGGGTAGCTAATGATGAAAAGGAGTGCCTAACGGTGCTGGCTATGGTATCAGCAAATGGTAAATTCCTCTCCCAAAGGTTCGCCTCGAGTATGACAAATGGATGGGGATTGGGGTATACTGAATCTGGTTGGATGAATTGCGAAGCGTTTTATGAATATATTACAAACTGTTTTTATAAATGGTTATTACAAAACTCAATAGAACATCCTGTGGTCATATTTTTAGATGGTCATACATCACATATATCCCTACCTTTAAGTGAATTTTGTAAGAAAGAAGGAATTATACTTACCGCATTACTTCCCAATTCTACGCATGTATTACAGCCCCTTAACGTTGCAGTTCTTAAGCCAGTCAAACAGGAATGGCGTAATATTGTACATGAATTCAGAATAAAGAAGGAACAAAACAAAATCAAAAGATCGGATTTCCAGGACTTGTCAAAAAATGCTTTGATAAAACTCTTAAAGTTGAAACAATAAAGAATGGGTTCAGATCATGTGGACTTTTTCCATTTGAACCAAATAATGTTAATTACAGAAAACTCATAACTCATGATAAGACCATAATTTGTAATACAGATCCCAAAAATTCAAATAATCTTTTAGAAAGTGCTGCGGAAAATATGACTTTTAGAATACAGTTCGAAGAAAGACTGTCACTTACTGTCTTAAATGAATTTAGATCTTGTCAGCCCCAAAAGTTTTGGACAGGTGATCCAACATTTGAAAAATTGTTTCAATTTTGGTTATCAATTGACCAACCAATAAATTCAAATAACTCTCACTCTGAACTATAGGACATCAATTGGAAATAATTTAACATTAGATGACACGTTAGTCAATAATATCCCGAATGACTGGACTACTTTTGAAGTCCAAGACAATGGTCTTTTAGCGTTATGCCAGGATATAGACAGTGAAAATAGGGTACATACTCCAAACGAATTTGAAGTAATTTCCAAAAGTGACGAAAGTTTGAACACACATGAAGTTGAAAATAAAACTGAAAAATATAATGAACATATCCACAATTCCATACCACAGTTCACAAATCAAATTGTTGTTCAAGCAGAAGTTCATAATGATCCTTATAATTCAGAAACTATTTCTAACTCACCCATCGAAATATTAGAAAACACCAATAATGAGTCTAATATTGTACTTTTACCTGAATTTGAAAATAACAAAATATTTTCTAATCATCATTCAACGCCTTTGAAAAAAATTAGGGAATTAGACGATGCCATTCACATTGCCCCATCCCCTCCAATAAAATTACCCACGCCTTTTAAAACTGTATTACTTTTTCCCAAGAAAGTCGATAAGAACGCAACAAAGAGAATTTCCAGAAAATTGACCCCAGTGGTTGCCATTGCTGATAAATTCATTGAATATCAACGAAGATAAGAAGTCGAGAAAGAAGAGAAAGAATAAAAAGAATGAAAGAAAGAAACGCAAAGCAGAAGAAAACTGTCGAGAAAGTAGTCCGAAGGACCAACTGAAAAATAGTAGTTAATAGAGCCTCTCAGTTAAGCATAAGACAAATTCAAAGGAAGATATTCATATTAGTAAAAATAACATTTTAAAACCCCGAAGTATTAGTGGCGAAACGAATAAAACTCAGCTGTTAGGGAATAGGACATATTTGAAACAAGAGTACGTTATATTTCTATATGAAGGACAAATTGTAGATATTCAATCAAATGAACTATTAATCAAGACAATGGAAAAAATTTGGTCTTTACTGGAAATGGCCAGACAAAGATGATGTTATATGGTATAACGTAAAGGATGTGATTACATGTATTCAGCCGCCAGTGATTGTGAACAAAAGGGGCTTTTTTTACCTGAAATAAACTCATATCTTTAAGTTATTGTACGTTCATTATTCCTCGTATTACCAAAGCGTGTTAGATTTTTTCAATTTAGCTAGTTATTTATAAGTATAAAAATTAGTTCGCAAATTTCTGTTCAATGCAATTATCCATTTTTATATGTAATATTTTAATGTTTTAAATAGATAATTACTAAGGTTATATGTAGTAAATATTTTTTATGTTTTTTGTTTTATAGATATTAGGTAATTGTTCTTTAAATAATAAATATTGTTCTTTTATATAATTTTCATATTTTATTCCATACGAGGTGACCAAACAAATATATCCTAAGTAATTTAAAAATAAAAATGATATTTGATTATGGACCGGTAATAGAACTTAGAAAGTCGTTATTAGAAATATCAGTTGATGGGGGGGGTCGGTAATAAAATTATTTGCATTATTGGGAATATATATTTTTCATGGTAATTTGTTTTCGCTTTTATTAACTTATAAACTTGAGAGGTACTAATAACACACTAATCTATCTGATATAACAATTTCGCAAACATAAATCTTCATAAAAGTCTTAATATTTTTGAGCAAAAGCAAAATCTTTTAATGTGAGTCGTTAATAGGCTCATTTACCTTAATTGGTTTCAGCTGTTCTAAAGTCTGGAAAATGGAAATGACATATTTGTGCAGAAAGATTTTTATTTTTTGATATTAGAGGATGCTTCTAAAATGCAAAAAAAATATATAACTGGTTTCAGCTCAACGCAAGTTGACATAGGCCCTGTATGGCAATCTATAAATCAGCCTTCAAAAATACCTCAATACTGAACTGTTCTCTTATAGTAGTTATAGTAAAATACACACTTAATGCTTAGAGAACCAATAAAAAAATAAACATAAAACAAAATAATTTAAAAGGTAAATGACATACTGTAATTAAATTAAAATTTAAATTGGTAATAAATTATTGATTTAAGTACCTATGTTCTGGAATCAAGCACTCACTAAACTAGTTAGAAAGTATTTATTACTAGTTATTTTTTATACCTTGCTGTGGTAACAAAATACTATAGAAACGACCCTGAATATCTGTGTTACAATTTACACTCAATGGAAATGAGATATGAGTTAGACCTCTGTTCTCCCCCAAACAATTTTTCTGGTTACGCCAATGCAGCTCTTTGCTACTGTTTTTTACAATTACAAGTCTAGTTTTCAACCTTGGTCTTTGGAGGCTACTTACACAGAATAATGAAAAGGAAAAAATATAGTGGCTTATTATCTCAAACACTAAAAACCCTTGAATAACGAATAACTGTTTATTACATAAAATCCGATAATCCCTTTGTGAACAATATAGGTCCTTTGTGATTTTCAAAAATCATAAGCAATATAAATGCAAAGATCGGCTCAATATCAAAGCGCAAAAAAGCATAGTTGCGATGAGTAAGATTAAAAAGCGCCTTTATAAATAAGCCAGACAAAAAAAATGCCCAAATTTCAAACAGGAATAGGAATACATGTATAAATTTGTTAACATAGTTTTATGCGACTAGAAAAAAAAAATAGCCGATACGTAGGGATTTTGTTTAATGAATACTTCACTCACCTTTATCAAATTTTAATAAAAACACCACATTAGTTACTAACTTACAACACTCAAGACATGACCATTTAATTTATAAATTAAATATCAAAGGAAATTGAAAAATGAAAAGTCCTTGTACAAATTGCCAAAATCAGATGGCGCCAGTAAGACACGTCAGCGATTACCTTGAATCGACATACGTTTATTTTCCTCTTTTAATAGCAGCCTTAAATGATTAGATATTCCGTGACTGTGGCTCCACTTCAATATATAGGATTATTTCAGCTAAGTACAAACAAAGTGGTACGGTTTCGGATTAGTAATGCAAAGGTTTCTGCGTACTCAATGGCGCTTCCAAGGGGTGTGGGGAGTAGAGGGGTAATTACCCCCAGACACCCAATACCATACCAGTGGCCGATGACTTGTTTTAAGTTTTTTTTTTAACAAAACTTATAGACCGTTGGTCCTTCCACCCTAACGTGAACGAATCGTCGAAAAGTCGGTTCACCTTAAATAAGAAAAACGTGTGAATGACGGCTTTTTTGACAAACTTGTACTAACCCAACGGGGGGATTCACTTAACAGTATAGATTTTGTAAAAAATCCTTGTTTTAATATAGACTTGGAATTAGATTGGCACGCTAGCGAGCGCTTTCTTTACAGTAAACCTAACCAATCCTAACCTATTCTAACTTTTAAAAAATAAGTAATCCAAAATTGTTTTTAATTATAATTATAAAATCCTACATGCTATACGACACGAGAATCCTACCACTGCGGCACAAAGCTTCTCGAGTAAAAAAAAAAATATATATATATATATATATATATATATATATATAGCTTATATTAGATAGTGTGAACGCTAATAACGTCACATGTAGTTTCGCGTGAACCAAAATTTAAAAAGTTCCTTCACGTTAGCTTGGAAGGAGCCACAGCGAAAGTTACGATTAATAAAAATGCGGGTTAGATTAGGATTGATTAGGTTTGCTGCAAAGAAGGCGCGATAGTGCTCTTACAAAAGGATTTTGTAAAAAATCTGACGGAATGTCTGATCATTTAAGCGCTAGCCCAACCCATATATATTTGTCTCTGGTGACTAGTCAGACTATTCAGTTCTTACAGAACATGCAGCACTTCAGAGAATCTCGTTGGGATAGGTAGGGTTTACTATGTTGTTTCGAGGATCTATGTGTACTCAACTTTCTCCGAGTGGAAACTGTCCAGTTAGAAAGGATGTGGACGTTGTGAGTATAAAATATCCTATAGCTCTTTTGTTTTCTATTATCCTTATCTATCCTATACGATAAAATATTTAAAACTCATCAAAGGACCCTAACTTTACTTCTCACATAGTCAAAAATCAAAACCATAATTTTTGAATACTCATCCAGCTTTATCATCTTTTTTTCGCACCCAAGGGTTCCCCTGCTTATTGCCTTACTCAATCGGAAGGGGCTCTATTTTCTATGTCACATTTTTTCCGCGTACTGAGGTCTAATCACGGATACTGTAGGGGGTCTAGTTCGTCCGTGCGATTCATTACGCGGTAATTGCCAAAGCCCATTAACTCTATAGGTTGCCTCGAGCGATCTTGACCTATCCCAACCTCTTTATGAGCGATCTACGTCACTCGGCGACCGGCTTGCTTTAGCACGGCATATTTCTTCTGTGTGCGTTTAATTACATATATTAATCTTTTTTTGGTCAACATTGAAACTTTTTTGTTACAATAAAACGCAGCCTTAGTTTATTATAATTTTAAATTATGTGGAAGAGATGCTGGTTCAAATTTTAACCAAGTTTTTTTACTGAATGCATTTCAAAAAGTTCGCATCGTATTTGAAAAAATATGATGTGTTTTTAAAGTCTCAAAAAAATATAGCAAAAGTTTTAGCATGACAAATATTTGAATAATTTTAGAAAATGTACCTTTTTATACAAGGTGTCCCAGTAGTGTGTTCTCGGTTTTGGTGATAATGGTTAGAGATAGAGAAAAAGTTTAAATATAAATATTAGTATATAGGATGACTTATATACCTACTTAACTAGTTTGGCATATATGAAACACCCTACATTTTATTACATATTTCAATTTTATCTAAAATTCTACGTCTACTTCACATATTGGCCAGAGGCCTAAGTTTAATTGTTTTCGAGAATTTTGAACAGCTGTAGAGTCTAGACTAAACTGTTCAAACTAGAACAAAACGCTTTGCCCTTTTCCTAATTTAGTTTTTAATAGTCTACCATACATTTCTTCTCTATTTCTAACCGGTACCAAGATATCAACCGAAAACACACTATGGGGACAGCTTATGTGTATTATAAGTATTTTTCATATTTTATTAACTATATAGGCATACTATTTGCATTAAAACACAATTATTTAACTGTTCAAACATCTCAAAAAATACTCTGAAAAACACAACTATCGCAACGAAAACGTCACGACCTCCATCTCACCCCCTCGTCTTTCTCGCCCGATAGCTGCTCATCGAGGTAACCTTACAGTTACTGGGCTTTGCGTAATTGCGGCTGTTGGGCCGATCATCGCAGTAAGCTTTGACTTAAGCGAACGTCCCCAATTACAACACTCAAGACATGAGTCCCCAATTTTTTTTTATTCTTAAACATTCGCACGAGTCCGGACGCTTGACGAGTTTTGGTTGAAATGTTTCTTTAAAAAAAAAAAGGGTTCTAAAGTGGATATTAAAACAAGAATTGTCAAACCAGAAATCCGAGAAGCGGCGGGACACGTGCGGATATTTAAAAATAAAACATGTGCTCGATAGCACAATTTTTCTTTGAGCCGACAATAAAAAAAAACCAAGACCAAGACTTGGCAAGTGATGAGACCCGTGACCTTGTTTAACAAGGCCCGTGCAGATGTTTAAAAATAAAAAATCTGCGTCGCATCACCGACCACCGAAAACACCTGTGCTCGGTGGTCTGCATCAAATATTTTGTTTTTTATGTATTGTCAAACAATGAAACGTACGAAATCTATGCGAAGGAATAGTAGAAATTGGTGCGCAGTATAAGTAAAGTATTTGTAAATTCGTTGATGCGTTAATGCATGTGACTTGACGAAATGCATTAACCAATAACGCACCGAATAGTGAGTAGCGTGGTTTATTGTTTAGCCCTATAATTTTACTGATTGCGATGCATACGCGACTCCTATTCTTCCTTCTTTGAAATCCCGTTTGTTCATTATACACTGATCCGTTTGGATTTTGTTTACAATCCAACTAAGCATAGAAACCTTAATATTTTATTCGCAACCTTTCAAGCATAAATCCTAATTATCACAATTCCGTGAGTATCCTAGACTAGATAAAATCCTTAATCATACCTATTTCTATAAAAATCAGACTCGCCCCTAAATTCGGCTGGCAAAAAATCGGACATGATATCATGAATCATTACCAAAGAGTACTATGTACGTATTAATACATACATCATACATAATACATACCTGAAAGTTTCTCACTAATGTAGGGATGGACGGTTATTACAAAAATAACCGGTTATCAGTTAACCGGTTAATTTTTAGAACAGGTTTAATCTTTATTGGTTAACCTGATGGAATTAACCGGTTATCAAAATTTAGGAGTGTCTAATGAACGATACAATAGACCATGTACAGAGTTTTTAGTTATAAATGCACCCACTCATTATGTATAAGGGTATATGTTATATATATTAAAAAGGAAAATTTTAAAAAATAAGAAAGCAAAGTTGATATGAAACTAAACGTGATATTATGTGTTGTTTTATCCTATCAATTTCAAAATGATATCTCATACTTATAGACTTTGTATTTTAAAGGCAATTTCTAAGTTATTAGGAAAAAAATTAGGGAAAAACTATAATTTTTTGCAAGAGTTGCTAAAAGCGTAACTCTATATGCACGTATCACGTTGTTTAAAAGTACAGTGCAACCACATGTTTGACTACTGTGCTACTGTTATATCTAACGTCAAACAGATATGTTAGCTCTCTAAACATACTGTTCAATTGAGGAATGAGAATTAATACTATACACCAAGAAAGATAATGCGTAAATTGCTAGGGTGGCTATCAGTAAAACAACGGCTCTATTTTCTGTATCATTTATTTTTAAATAAACCAAAGGGCTTATGCCTGATTATCGTAAAGAGCTTCTAACATTAGGAGGTGAGATCCATAATTACCCAGTAAGGAACAGAAATCATTATCACATATCTAGAGTATAATAAAATACCTGTAAATAGTAAAAACGCCAAAACGAATGCTAGTTTTAAGAAAATGTGTAAAAAACATATATTAAGTTCCTATTAGAATGTACTTCTGTTTTATCTGAATTTCCAGTAAAACTTACAGCAAAAAAACATACCTTACTTTATTTTAATTTCAATGTGACTTGATTATTGATTATTGAAATTATCAATTTCTTATTTTATAAAGTTTAGTATAAAATTTCGTTTTAATATAAAAAAATAACCGATTTCTCGGTTATTGGTTCAAACTGTAGGTTATTAGGTTAAACTGGGGGAAAAAAGCAACCGGCTAATAATCGGTTATATATTTGTGTTATTTGATATAACTATCGACATATTTACGTATATCGACCGTGTAGCACCTGTAGTCTCTGAAATTTCATAGACAAAAAACAAAAATAATGTTGTTTCTATATGTCAATTGTCAAATTTAATTTCATAAATAAAAACAAAAACTTAACCCCAAATAAATCCAAATTTTTAAGTTTTTTTCTGGATATTATTTTAAAAAATATGTGTAGTCGCGGAAAAAGGAGAAAATTTAGAGGCAGGAACGGAAAAGATATGGATGATGGTTTCGATAAATGGGTAATTTATTTATTTAATTATTATTATTTTGTTGTTTGGGTTTCTGGATTTTTGGCGCCAATGCTAGTAGGTTTTACCTCGTCTGGTGCGACACTTCCAGGTGGTTTGCACTTTTTTTCGGGTTAAAGACTGGGATGTCCAGATAGTGAGCTCTTAAACTCCTAGGTCACTAGGGCTCTATCTCTGTGCTTCGGTGTTAATGCTAATACCTCCGAGGTAAACGATATAGAGATAAAACTACCTTCAGTCAGATGAGCATTGCAGTTCAGCGTTTTATCCAAGATAATTCCTAAATGCTTAACTTCAGCTGAAAATGCTATCACTTATCCCCATAAGGAGGGTGGTTGTATTCTTTCCAGTTCATTTTTTTAGTGAAGGGCACTAATACTATTTTATTAGGTTTGATGGAAATCTCTTCCCTGTTCAGTATTTCCTGAAGGGTTGCTGAGATTTTCTCTTCAGTCTTTCCTTTTACTATGTCTAGATTATCGGCATATGCTTGCAGAAGAACCACATGCCTCTCTGTGTACACTGCAGCGACTGAAATCTCCTTGTTTTCCAAGGAGTTATTTATGTTCTCAACAAGATTGTTGAGAGTCAGTTCTGTCGATTTGCCCATTTGCCAATTTATAGAGATGTAAATGTCTTCTTGTCATAAATGTTTAGTGTTTCTTATGATAAATCCAAGCATTCTAAACCCTTTCAGAACAATGCTATCAATTTAAATGTCAAGTCGGTGTTAAAAATTACTCCTAAAACATTAATGGATGATTTTCAATATTTAACTTATTAATAGTATATACTGTTCTAATTGGATACATTTACAAAAGGAAATAAGACAATATAGAACATGAAACAACATAGTTCATAAACAATAAGAAGAATACTGGCCCAGGTAAGAACCCTGTAGAACAGCTGAGGTCACAAACACTTTATATAAAGCAGAATCAGACACCACTACCTGCTGATGAAGCTGGGTCACATAAGATTTGATCTGTCTAAGATAGTTCTCAGAAATACTATTTTCAGATAGTTTGTGTACAGTAAAGGATAACTCTGTGTAAAGCTTAAACAGCTTTATATATGCAGTCAATCTAATATCCAGCCTCGACTGATGAAATAAGAAAATTTTGATACTCTGCACGTTAGTAGCCGTTGAACGATCTCTGAAAAAACTTTTCCTTTTCAGGTGAGATATAATTTTTGAAAATGACATCAGTGAGAATAGCCTTGAAGAGTTTAGGTATGATGGATAGTAATGATATCATATCACCACTTTTAAATATAAAAAAAAATAGAATTTTTCCGTATTATAGGAAAATAGCTGGCATCCAAGAACTGCAAAATAATCTTTAGTGGATTAAAAAGTGCTTTACAACAGTTTATCAGCAAGGAAATGAGGTGGTATGCCATCAGGCATAATGGTTTTTTGCAGTACATAGATATCTATGTCCTTAAAGAGAATATCATAGAATTTCTGGACCACCAAGACAATATCCAAAATGGATATTAAAAAAGACCAGATAGCTTCACTGCAAAAATTACTGAGATCTGTAAAATTTGCATAATCAAAAGTAAGTGGTAAAAGATGGATCGATTGTCTTTTTTCAGTTCACAAAAATGCCAAATATATAAGTAGGATGATAAGGATCGATCGAAATTAACCTGAGGATAGGAACAAATCAAGACCGATATTTTAATAAACTCATCAGCAAAAACCAAGTCCAAGATTCGGCCAAGACAATTGGAATGTGGATTGATCGGCTGCAACTCAAGCAAAGACATGTAATTAGTGTTTCTGCAGCTGGTGAATGTATTTCTAATGGAATTAAGATGTTAAAGTTTCCACAATTTTTGAAAATACTGATAGAATAGATATTTGATGAAAATTTTTTGGGAGGGTATAAATCATCCTTTTTATGTATAGGACAAATTTTGACCCTTTTAAATCTTAATGGAAAGTGCCGTTCCGCAAAGCAAGAATTAACAATTTCTACAAGAGGTTCAAATAGACACTAGGATACCATTTGTATACTAAAAGGGCTAACTTTACTTAACTATTACTTTCTTTGCATGCTTGTGGGCAAACTTTTAGTTAAATTTACAGCATGTTTAATAAAGAAGCTGTTCAGCTCATTAGGAGTATTGTTCTGTAGAGTTTTGTTTTTTTTGCTACCTATTTCCAGATTAACAATGTAATTTCTTTGATAATAGTTAATTTCTTAAATAATGTTCCAACTGTAATATTTTATTTCACAAACATTGACACCTGTATTCAATAAAGAGGTTTAAATTTAGACAAGGTCTAACTTGACAGTTATAAGTTTAAAATAATGTAAGCAACAATTAAACATCATTTTTCTAAATGTCACAGTTAGAAAATGATAGTGACATAGGTGAAACATAACTGGCAAACTAAGAGTTTTAAGTACCATGGCAACTAGACCTGTAATATATTTAGATGAAATTGACAAAGATAAGTGTTTTTCTCCTCCGAAGGCATTACCTTGCTACATGCTATATTTGATTATTCTGAGTTTGGTGATACAAAAATGTTTTATTTAAGTTATAGTTCATTCTAGCACACAATAGTCTTTTGTTTAAATTGCCATAGTCAGTGGACATATTAATGTTTCATTCAGAACTTTACTGCATAGTCCAGATGAATATCCCATGAATAGTTACAAAATCATCTCTGGTAAAGTTTTTGCTAAGTTTTATTATGGTTTTAGCTCCTCTAATTTAAGACCGGGTTATACTGCAAATTTGTACTAAGCTTAACCTTGGCTAAATATTTAAAGTGACCAGAGCAACCTTTTACATAAAACTTGTTGCCAGTAATCAGTAGTTTTGTGGTATATTCATCAGAAGGTTCTCCAGTTTGACTTAGTGTATTGAGCTCTTTATATTTGACTTATGTACCTTTATCATGTTGACATTCCTTACCTTTTGCTATCGTGCATGTCAGTATGGTTATCTTCATGAGTGATATCAGACAGTAAATTCAACCTTTGTGCTTGTGTTTCACTGGTGTCCTCTCGTTTTTGTTACTAGATAAACTGATGTGCACATTTTTCAGGTTTTCTTATCCTTATATACTTTTCCACTTCATTTGTGCCTTGACTATTGTCATAGTTTGCCATAGATTTTTTTCTATTTTATTTGCTTCATATTTTTCTGGTAATCTTCTCCTAAAACCTTGTTCATATCATTTGCGACCTTCTCTTCAAAAATAGACTCCCACTGCTGTACTTATATAAGTAAGCTAAGCTAAGTCGGGCAAGCTACTGAAATTTTTTGTGCGGGGGTTAGATTGTTTTTATCAAGTAGAGTTTGGTTTTTTTCTACTGAAAGCTTTAAGTTTTTTATTGTTTTCTTCAAGGTTCTTCCTCTAGGTATCTCTTTTCTATATCTAGGGTATCTTTTTCGAGGACACTTGAGTTTCATTTTAACCGCTGAATACAAATATTTTTTTGTTCTAGTTCTGACTTGAGTACAAATACCAATTTCCTAAGGTTATCAGTTTTGGAATTATTATCCACATCAACTGCCTTAACAGCACATTTTTCAGGACACCATATCAAATTTAGTTTAAAGTAGTATGCTTACTGGTCCTCTCTAGAGAATTGGGATGAAACAATTGCTGACACTGAGTGCAAATTAAGTTTTTTACTTTTTTGCTGCTGCAACATCCAAATTTGCTTCTTATTTTTATGACAGCATTAAGAGGAAATAAAATAAATATACAAAATAATCTTTAAGAGCACATAGAGATATGGACACTTGCTACACGGCCAGGGATCTGTCAGGATGACTTCTTATGACAAACTAGGATGGATCACTAATAAAAGGACTTAAAAGGAGATGGAAAAAATGAGAATTGGCCTAAATGCACGATAAAAGTATATATAGCCCACAATTAAAATTCAGTGGTTGTTAAAACAATAGTCTTAAAACATTAAAAGTAAAATAAAATAAATCTGGTTCGGTTTTCTGAAAGGTCAAAATATCAAACAAAACTATAACATTAAAGAACATTGACCTCTACTGTATTTAAATAAATACATAGCTAAAATTAAACCGCTCTTACCATGACAATACAAGATTACTTTTGCTTACTGGGTTTAAGAACCCTATCAAAAAGACTGCACTCATTCTGATGGCAGATAATATCAAAACTGTGAAATTTGTACCAAGAAGTGAAACAGTCGTCATGACCTAAACCCGGCAGCTACTGGCACTCTACTAAACTCGATTAATCGTGATTTTTCCTGTGAGACTGTCAGATAGATTTCCGCCTAAGATTAATAAAATTAACAAAGTAATAAATATTCTTATAGAAATATTAGGAGTATTAGAAAGGAGTTTGCGGTTATTGCTATTTTTAGGGTCACATTACAATAATGGGAACATAACTAAAAATGATGGTGAAAATTAAATGTAGAAGTTAAGTCACCTTATTCAAATTCAGCTGGAATATTTCTTATTTCAACAGCCTATATCACCCTCCACAAACTTTAATTGACAATGATTTAAAACTTAATATTGAGAAATTTATAGAGGATATTAATAGTAACTCTCCCCATCAAAAGGATATTAATTATCATTTTTCTTTAGCAGTACTTCTATTATTCTAAGCGTGTAAACTCGTTGAATGTTCATGTTGATTCCGCGGCAGTCGCACTATCGATGCCTCACACTGCGATCTCCGAAGGTTTCATTTCGTTTTACAACGAGGCTGGCGGCCCGCGATGTTCCCGTGGTTATAAACGGAGGCGAGTTTTTTCCGCGTGTTCCCAATTGAATTCGCATAGGGGCGCATAGGTAATATACGGCTTATGTTGGCAAATTTTCGATCAACAGCCGCGCCGAGCAAACTTAAACATTTTGGTCAGTTGATGCATTTAATATGAATCGTTTGAGGTTGTGGTTACGATTGCGTATTTTTATAGACTTTATTTTATTTACAAGACTTGTTCGTTGATTTTGTGGTTTAAATTAATTGAAAAAATTAATGTTTTTATTAAATAATGGTAGCCACAGTGGTTTAGAATCTTAAGATTTCAAAAGCCGCCAGTGAGCTGAACTTTGAGAAATGTTTGGAATTTAAGGCCAGATGTCGACTTTTGCCGGAACTTAAAATTTGGCAGAGAAGTGAAGACAAAAACAAAAAGGCAAATTGTTACTTTAGTAAAAATATATATTATATATATATATATATATATATATATATATATATATATATATATATATATATATATATATATATATATATATATATATATATATATATATATATATATATATATATATATATATATATATATATATATATATATATATATATATATATATATATATATATATATATATATATATATATATATATATATATATATATATATATATATATATATATATATATATATATATATATATATATATATATATATATATATATATATATATATATATATATATATATATATATACTACCCATATACCCTATATGTATATGAAAAGTTAGAAAAAACTAAAACACGAGCATGCAAACCACTTTCCACATCATTTGGGTTTTGTAGCATGTCAAAGATGGAAAGTGAAAAGACCTTTTAAATAAACTACGGCTCGACCGGTCATTGAATTATTTTTTTTCCAAAATGGCTACCAACCCCCATTTAGAAGAATTTTTTTTGAAGGTCGGGTTCAAACGTTAAGCCGTTCAGGAGCTAGAGGGTGGGGGTAGGATGTGAACTTGGAATTTCAGGTCTCTCTCCTTTGTAATGGTTATATATATATATATATATATATATATATATATATATATATATATATACAGACCTTTAATATTTGGAAAAAGCATGTAATATAGTGAAATAATTGAAAATAAAAGAAAATGAAAATAGTTGACCTTATGTACACCAGTGGTTCAGAGGCTGATTTTTGTTAGCTGTAAGTCAGATTTTTTTATCAAAACATAATTTTATTTGTAGGTAACATGTAATTATCTTCTTTTTTCGTTAACTTAGCTCAGGCCTTTTTCTGTTTTGGTCGTAATACATGTGTTTTTTCACACAATCCCGCCGTGTCATCAAAATTGGGAACTAATCACCCATCGCATTCCTCCACTTAGTCGCTTCTACATAGTTATTGGCCAAAAAAAAAAATCGCTCATTTAAGAATTTTGTAATTTCTACCGATTCGCTAATCAGATCATGAGATGCTGAAAATATAGATATGAGAATATACGTTGTTTTAGATTATCCTGGTTTTCCTAAATTAATTATAGCAGAAAACTATTTTATCTGTTTATGCACAATTTAAAGAGGTTTGGAAAACAGTATGATTTTTCTTACATATTATCTGATTTTGCAGGTTATTCTACAGACCATTCTATATTCGGTTTGTGTCGAAAAGGATAAAACAAAAAACTTTTTCATTATACTTCTTTGAAAACAGCTTATTTTCGTCTACCTCTGGGCTTTTTCGGGTCAGCGCACGTAGTAGTTGATATAAGAGTAAAAGCTATTATATAGATTCAACAAATATTTCTCACACGGTTTTATTGTAATATAATACATGGTTACTGGAAAAAAGCTTGCGAATTTTGCGTTTTCGTTTGCTTGTAGCTCTTCATGGTTTTTTAAACCTGTTATTCAAACTATAATACTCTCAATATTATATTAAACTTAATTGCTTGCATATACAGTGTGTTTATTTAAGCATCGTCGCCTCCACTGAGCCTTTTTTCTAATTAATTTTTCAAAAAAATAAGATGAAACTACGTTAATAGACTATATAGGATGCACATTAATTCAAATTTACCAAAGGAACACAGAATTCCTACTTGAGAAAAATAAGAAAAAACGAACTTTTATAATGTGTAGCCACTTCTTGTTATATAGTAATATAATATATACAGAGTGTACGGGGTAGCTTATTATATTTTGCCAAGCTCTGACGGTTTTATTATAATATATACGAAATAAGTTCAAATAAAAAAGTTGTAAGGTTTCTCTTAAATCGTAAGAATTTGCTAAGAACAGAAACAAATGAATGTTGCAAAGGTGTCAGAAATTGACAACTTTGGTTTCTAAAATTGAACACACTGTATATTATGCCATATTTGGATTCTATGGCGAAATCTAGACGTATTTGATTTAACATACTCCGGGTCTATCTATCTCCATTTCTGAAATATTGTCATTTGAAAAATCTCAGTATTTCCTCTTTCATATTCTACAGAATCCAAACGATGCAACCTTAGACCAAATAATTTGTATGTCCCTAGTGCCATTCGATAGCTTACAAAAAACTAAGACACGAGCATGCAAACCATTTTGCCCTATGTTGTATCGTTTGGATTTTGTAGCATGTCAAAGAGGGAAAATGAAAAGACCTTTTAAATAAAGTACCGCTTGACCGATGATTGAATTATTTTTTTTTCCATAATGGCTACCAACCCCCATTTAGAAGATTTTTTTTTGAAGGTCTGGTTCAAACGTTAAGCCGTTCAGGAGCTAGAGGGGTAGGATGTGAACTTGGAATTTCAGGTCTTTTTAGAGTCACGACTTGTCATATTTTCCCGAATTACTTCGGAACCCGCAAAAAGCTGCA
The DNA here is from genome assembly GCA_030620095.1 of Kuschelorhynchus macadamiae. NCBI lineage: Eukaryota > Metazoa > Arthropoda > Insecta > Coleoptera > Curculionidae > Kuschelorhynchus > Kuschelorhynchus macadamiae. Next base: position 736,210 of record JAUTXW010005286.1, on the reverse strand, counting down.
GCTCTTGTGTTTGAATGTGACTAATATATTACTAAGCGCTTAATTGTTTAACCCTTCTCACTCGCAAAACGCAAAAATAAAATTGCGCCATTCAATAGCATGCAACAGTCTGCTTCAATAACCTCAGTTCTACAAAATGGAATGCCAAAGGGATTAAACCCGTGCAATAATACGAATTGCACGATAACATTAACATTAATAATAACAACTCCAACTAAAAATATTATGTGCTATTGTTATTAACAGTTAGTTTAATTTTCCCTATTCTTACGCTAATTAAAGTTTTGTAAGATGCTTGTAACTGTTACGAAAATTAATACGTCCCAAGTTTATAAGAGAATAGAAGAGATTTTTCCGTGTTGGCATTACTAATATATCACGAGCGCACGTCTAAATTCTTATTCCTGGACACCTAATAAAATGTACTATTTCAGCTAAGCAGGGTCTTACCACTCCCATTTTTTAATTTTTCATAATAATGCGACTTGAAATTGCAATTTTTATTAGCATCACCGATTTTAAAAGAAACTAAATTTGGATGGACTTATTATTTTAAACATATATGTTTTTGACTGAAATAGTTTAATAGACTGACTAACCAATAAACAATATTGTCACACTGCCAGTATATAAAAAACGAAACGAAAAAACCCAGTTTTTTCGTTTCGTTCACAATCCCAAATTCTAGGAGAAACACCAAGCTGCAAGTTGATTATTAATTATTTGTCACGCAAAAAAAATCTGAGAATATGATTGCGTCGGTCTGTGTGCCAAATGTTTGTCTAAACCGTATTTTGCTTTATTTCTAAATATTTTGATTGGAATATTAGTTTATTATTAGCCTTCCATACATTTTTAAATAAAATAACTATAAAAGATTTACTGCGCTTCCAAATAAAACATTCCATAAAACTTCTAACATATTTTGGAATATTTAGTAAATTATGTGTACAGGTAAACAGTTTTATGTAATACTTATATTAGAACATTAATTAGAACATAATAAAAATACAAAGCATAAAGCCCGGAAAATACCAAAAAGTACATTCAATAATTTAATGTTGTCTTAGCTGGGAACTGTAAAAGATCTTTTCTTTGACAAGATATTTGAAAGACAATATCAATTAAAATTATTTTGGTTTACTTGCGAACTATAGAACAAAACCTTACTCTGCTTTATCACCAAAATATATCTAGGAATAAAATTTAATATACAATTATTTTGATCTAGAACCTATATTAAGAAATCGTAACAATTTTTTTTTAAATAAATACTTTACTTGAAAGATATTGAATATACATTTTACAATTCAATTTTATTTTGTTTAAGGAAATATCTATGTTGTTATTATTATTTATAATTATGACTGATTATCATAAAATAAGTTAGTTTTAGTTATTATCATGTGCGGCCGAATATCATACATTTTTTATATTTGTTTAATGTAATTTTACTAGTAACAGTGCTGATTTTTCTTTTTTATTATTTTGAAACTAAAATAAAAGGAAAAAGAAATGTATATATGAAATGTATAAACTAAAATAAAAGGAAAAAGAAATGTATATTTAAGCAATTTAGCTAAAGCGGTGCCGTCAAAACATTAATATAAAAATGAGTCGACTTTTTTCATCGTCATGTAAGTTCGACATACACTAATAAATTAGTGTGTGATAAACAATATATAAGGATATTTTGTTATTTTCATAGGATTTGTTTTCTATTTTTATTTGTAATTTCATATTAGTAATACGTACATTCTAATGTATAATATATATATATATATATATATATATATATATATATATATATGTACTAATTTTTTTGCAATAGTTTAGACTCTTCCGAATGTCATGAAAGTATGACATGCCGTAGTATTTGTTTATCGATTATAAACAATATATAAGCATATTTTATTATTTTCAAAGGATTTGTTTTTTTATTTTAATTTGTAGTTTCATACTTGTGATAGGAAGGTACTAAAAGTACTAAAGTTAATATGTATATTTTTATATCAGGAAGTGTTAACTGTTTATTTATATTTCCTTAATAAAAAGATTTAATACATTTACTGTAACTGTATTATTTTACTTAACGCTATGTCTCCTTCCACGCTAACGTGAACGAACTTTTTAAATGTTGATTCACGCAAAACCACATATGACGGCATTAACGTTCACGCCAACTAATATAAGCTATTTATATTTTTTCGACGAGAAGCTTGGTAGGGTAGTGGTAGGGGAAACTAATATAGGCATTTTAATACTTCTAGATTATACAAAAGATTTTGACCTAATAAATCACGAAATTTTGTTGTCAATCCTGCACTATGTTGGTTTTTCTGAGAAAACTATAAAGTTTTGTGCATCATTTTTAAACAATCGTAAGCAACAAGTTACAATGAGGGCTTTTTGCTCAAATGTCGACTATGTAAGGGTGGGATTTCCGCAGGTTAGTATTCTAGGGCCTGTATTATTTACTATGTATAACAGTCAATTCAATCAATGTCTAAAATTTTGTCAATACCATTTATATGCGGATGAAACTTAACTGTACTGCTATTTTAGACTAAATGAAATTGAAAATGCCAATAAGCTTATAAATATCGATCTCCAACATTTAGTAGATGTATCTACTGATCATCAGTTAATCATAAAATTAATCCTCTAAAATCCTCTCTTACACTATTTGGGCCCGAATGTTATAAATCCGTAGCTAAAAGAGCCCTAAAAATTGAAATCAATAACACGATTCTTAAAATATCCAATTCTTCAAAATCGTTGGGAGTTATTGATTCTGAACCCCGTTTTCATGAACACGTGACTAGTAAGCTGACAAAAGCTTGTGGATCTTTAAAATTAATTTATAATCAAAGGCATTTTTTAAGTCAAGAGATGAAGAAAATGCTTTGCGATTCATTGGTCTTGTCTCATTTCAATCACTGTGATGCTGTTTACGGGTGGTGCTTGGATCAAAATGGCACTAAAAGAATTCAAAAAGTATAAAATTCCTGTCTTCGTTTAATTTTCGGAATACGTAGAAGGAATCGTATTTCACCCAAATTAAAAGATATTGGATGGCTTAATATGTTTAATCAGCTCAAGTTACATTTCTCTTGTTTCAGTTATAAAATTATAAAATACAAAACTTCAAAATATTTATTTAATAAAATAACATTTAGAACACAAATTCACACCTTAAATGTTAGCAACAGAGGTTTTTTAACCATACCTCGACACCGTAAAAAAGGTCCTTTTCGTATAATGCTGCAAAGATTCCCGTTGTTTAAAAAACCAGTAATGGTCATACATTAAAAATATAAATTTGTTCTTAAATATATCTCTCTCTCTCTCTCTCTCTCTCCCTTCCCTTTAGAATTTAATAATTCTTAATTATTCTAGATCATAAATTAAGGCGCTAATCTTAAGTAAGTAATTTAAGTATATGCAAGGCCTTAGCAGAATCTGGCTTTTGGCCAGAAGTCTGCAATGACAGGGCCCTTTACTTTCGTAAATTTGCTTTGACTATGTAATAAATAACAGTTTGTTATCTGAAAAGTAATAAATTTATTTTATTATTATTATTTATTATTTATTATTATTAATAAAAATGTGGATTACTTATTCTCTTAAAGTTAGCTTAGGTTACGTTAGTTTTGCTATAAAAAAGCGCACGGCAGCCGTCCAACCGAATTCCGAGTATATATTAAAAACAAGGATTTTTTTTAACAAAATCTATAATACTGTTAAGTGAATCCCCCCGTTAGATTAGTACAAGTTTGTCAAAAAAGCAGTCATTTACACGCTGTTCTTATTTAACGTGAACCGACTTTCCGACGATTCGTTTACGCTAGCGTGAAAGGAGCAAGGGCCTTTACTTAATAGTATTTTTGGTTTTATTTTCGCGTTTTGACAGCACCGCTTTTGGTAAATTGTAAAATGCCTAAAAATAATTATTCATAACGTGATATACATTCTTCTGTTCTCGTTTTGCCGGTATTTTATCAATTTGCCTGAATTGGTGTAGTTATAACGAAAGATCTACCATATGCTGGCGTTTTGTAAAATGCCTAGGCAGCTTATAAAAAGCCTAAGTTTGCATTATGCCTACGACATACACCGAACTTCTGATCGGTTTTGCAAATAGGCGTAACTAGAACTCAGGCCCCCCCGCCAGAAATTTGATTTAAAATATAGATAGAATAAATAATTAAAATAATTAGGTATGCAGCTAGGGCCTGCTCCCCCAGCTTCAAACCCTAGTTACATTTGCGTTTTGCAGCAAAAAAGTCATTCACCTTATTCAGTATGATAGTTTAGGGATTGTGCCAGTCAAAATACATACAAAAATTTCTTGATAATTTTTGGATCGACTAAATTTTAAAATTTCCTCTCAATGAATACGTTCTGTTGATGGTGGGTCTGGAAATTGCTAGAAACTTTACATCAATTTGGCATGAGATGATTTTTGTGAAAATAAAGATGAGGTTTAAATTAACATGTGCTCAAAATTGTTTTATTTCTCTATACAGGTTGTTGATTTTTTTTAAATTATCATTATTTCAGCATCTTCTATCTAAAAAACAATTTTAGACATATACACCACATTTTTCCTTTGTTATTATACATTTTATTAATGCAGAATTTATGTAGTCTAGAGGACAAGCAGAAAAAGGAAAATACATGTTTTTTGTTTTAAACATATTCTTCACCTTGGACTTAAATTCATGTTTAAAAAACATATGTTTTGTTTAAATATAAAAAAAACTTGCAAAACGGCACTTGCTTTTACAATTTTTTCTTCGAAAAACATTTACTTCAAGTATTTCTGTTTTCAATTTGATTGAAATCAGTTTGCGCGTTCTCAAAATGTATATTTGTTAAAATATCGAAAATCTACGCTAGAGTCCTTTTACTACAAATTTGAAACGAATCAGTTTGACCATTCTCAAGTTTTCGTGCACGCAACAGTAATTTACGTTATAAGTAAGTAATGTAGGTCATTTATTACAGTACGAGTTATTTTACGGAGGAGCCGAGTCTGGAATATAAACGAGTATAGTAAATACCTAACGGACGTGTATCGTATAATATTTTATTTCATACTCTCTTTACAATTTTTTGTAAACGAATAAAAAATTGTGTTTATTAAAATTTAAGATATATAAGTTTGGCAATCTAACAATATCACTTTATGATATGATGATGATAATTATTGTCTTTTGCTTGCCAATATCAAATAAATAAAACCATTTTATTTCTTATATTTTTAAGTGAGAAAATTTCAAAGTCAAACCTGACAAATATTAGCTTTCTATACAACAACATGGTAGTGTTAGGCAACACATTACGGTATCAGATACTGTAATGTCACATTGCGGTATCAAATAAGTACATTTACTAGACACTATGAAATACATTTTGTTCACACACTAATACAAACACATCCATTTAGACACCGTACCTTTGCTTTTCTAAAAATATGTTTTTCATGTTCTAGGGACTTTAAAATGCCGAAAAAAACGAACTTAATATTTTTCAAAAACTTTCACGATTACAATATTTTCCCTATTTAGTATAGTCAATATAGTATATTAATAATATAATATATGGGCTTGTATACAAAATCCTTGTTACATCAGCTGCATCAATTATAAGGCAAAATGCAAAAGCTGAAAAAGAAAAGTCAAAATGGTTATACGCTTCAATAAATAGATATGTATTCCAAATTTAAGAGAAATACGAGGACATATTTCAGGTTCTGTTCATCTAATTCAGTTTTGATTTTGGATCACCTAAATTTGGAAACTTTAAATGAAAAAGTTTAAACTTTTGATTTATTTAATAGTATATAAATAAATAATTCATCTGCAGGGTGGTTATATGGCTGCAAAACGTTCCAAGTTACTAGATCAGTTCCATAGTGACAACATAGAGAGAGTGTCTGATATTTTTGCCGGAGTCCGAATATTGGTAAATGGATTAACTCATCCTCCGGCAGCGGAACTGAAAAATCTTATGGCTGCTCATGGTGGTGAATATCATATGTATCAGTCGTCAAATACTACACATATTATTGCATCTAATCTACCAAATACTAAAGTAAGTTATTACTTGGTAATTATGATAACAGTCATGCCTGTCACAATCCGCTTTATTTCATAGTTATTTAAGGTAATAAGATAAAAATGAAAGTAGAAAAATTAAAGTACTTGTCTTCTATGATTTAGAATTAATATAATTTACTTTGAATAACCATTTATGTTTTGTTTGCTATTTTAAACATGTTTATCCGTCTTTAAATTGCATATCTGTTAATTTTGCCGTTTGTCGTCTGGCTTTAAGAGGATCTTGGGATGAATTTAAACCCTGGATTCTGTTGCAATATGACTAACCAATATGAGTTACCGGATTGTTGTGATTTTGAACGAAATTTTGTAATACAAATTTATTTAGGTACAGTGTGATAATTTTAACTTGTAAAAATATTAATCTCTTATAATTTTCATATTTTTCAAGATATCAAAATGATTCAAAAAATAAATTGTATGGCTAGCTACCAATTGTTTTGTAACATTAGAGAATTTTTAAAAAAGTGTCAAACATATATAATATAAGTACTATTTTTTTAATGAGATTTTCTGGAATGTTAACATTCAATAGACAGGCCTATTTTTAAAAGCTTTTATTTAACTTCACTTGTACGTTAGTTAGCATGTTTGGGTCAAATCTTGAAACTTTTGAAGCAGTTCCCGTTATCGAAATTGATTGAGATTTGGTCTACATACTTAAATCTGTGACATTACAATATTATGGTGTCGTGAATGTCTTATACAGGGTACGTAAAAAGTAATGCTAAAAGATTCGAATTAAAATAAATGTAAAAAATATTTCTTAGAAAAAGCTTTCATTATGAACGATTGAACTGAAAAGTAATAAAAAATTAAACTTACATAAACATAGAACTTTTAAAACATTGAGTATTTTCTTAAAAGCTTAAGGCGGGACACGTCAAAAGCAAGATATGTTTATATCTTTGACAATAGACAATTTGCAATAAAACATTTAATGTCATATAAAACTAGCCATACAGTTAGTTCTTTGGGTCAATTTGATCCAAAAACATTAATTAAATACAATTTTATAAATTTAAAATTAAAAAAAACAACAACAACAAAATATGTTAAAATAAGTTTTAAAGTTTACCTTTGCAACTTTTATTATGATTTTTTCATATCATATTATACCTTTTTAATAAAGAAATAGAGGCAATTATATGTATTTAAATATATTAAAAAACCAGAGCAAAAAACTACTAAAACTAATTGACAAAACTTTTTTTTAATTTCAGCGTTTCCAGTCCTTAATCTATGATTTTAAAATTTGATATGTACCAAAAAAGAAAGATTTTTTTTTTGGTACATATCAAAAAGTATTTAAAGCTTCCCCTTTAGCGCAAAAGGATCTGTTTTTTTTTTGTAAGAATAAGCTGATACATTTGAATGTATAATTTCAATATTTTTTACAAGCAATAATTTATGCATAAAACAATGCTGTTTTTTATTAAATAATAAAAATTTTAAAAATGATATATATTATATATATATATATATATATATATATATATATATATATATATATATATATATATATATATATATATATATATATATATTATATCATGTGATATGATATTTATATAAATATAATGATATTTTCGAACCCCGTTTATAACTGAGTTGCTTTGTGTTCTACATATGTTAATAGTGTTTTTACGGAGACATATCAACCATATTATAGAAAATCTTCTCGACCATTATTTAAACTATTTTTTTTTCCTCCTAGTAAAAAAAACATTTCCCTTGAAAGTGTAAATTCAGTTCTATCAATGTATCCATACAGTACAATAAAACAGATCCTTAAGCGCTACAGGGAGAGCTTGATATACTTTTGGAGACGTGCAAAAAAAGACCACGTTTCCTAAATGTACGATATGATGAATGTTGCACTACAGTCTTTACACCAAATTTCCAGTTATGTCAGTTTCACGTTGTAATAGTTAAACATGAAAAAGATATAATAGATAATATTGTTATCGCCAAACTCTTAAATCATAAATTAAGATTTAGAAAAGGTGAAATTCAAGAAAAGTACTGGTCAATAAATTAGTAAATTAGTTTTTTAATACCAGACTTACATCTACAGTAGGAATACCTGATAATTATTCCATTCATTTCTTAGATATCTATTACACTTAATCTTGAGAATAATAAAATAATAAAAGTTGACATAGAAGGAACACTTGGTCAGGCATATATTTAATTTTTTATTCCTATCATCCGATGAAGTACAAAATGTCAACTATCAGAAATTCTGCTCGAAGCTTTAATCGAGTTATTGATAACCGCTACGTCAAAGGAAGAAAGAAAAACAAGTTTTCAAACTTAACAATGTATATCACGCTAATAATTTTCAAAACAATCCATCCAGTATTTCATACATAAAAATGCATTTTTCCACATGCTTGAGAACTAATTACAATCGTTTAATGCTGCTTCCGCCTAGACAACATATAATCTGTTAATCTTATCTGTCTGTATTAGTCTGTAAATCTTATCTCTAACATGTTTACTTCATTAACAACGATAAAATATTACAGACTAATTTAATATAAAAATTAGAATATATGTCCTGTGACCCTACCCTTGTATATATTGGCGAAAATTACAATACATAAAAATTGCTTTTATCAACATAAATAAAAACTTGTATTTTTACATACTGTTTTTATACAATTAATAAATTATACAATAAAGAAAATCATATCAAGAGATTAATTTTAGAGACTTTATATATTCACAAGTTTCGAAATAATAGTAATCAAAAAACTAGTTATGACATTTTATAAGCACCTAATAAGTCTAACTTGTGAAATTCTTTTCCTTTTTAACTTCAAAAATAAATGATATATATATATATATATATATATATATATATATATATATATATATATATATATATATATATATATATATATATATATATATATATATATATACATATATATATATATATATATATATATATATATATATATATATATATATATATATATATATACAATGAGGGCATAAAGTCTGGAAACCTTGAGATATGTCAAAAACTATACAAGTTGGGTAAAAAAGTTTCATATAAAAGTTGTATAGTTCCTTACGATTTATGATTCAAAAATGTCTTGAAATATACAGGGTGTTTTGAAATCAAGTTAGACGCCAAAACTTCAGAATCACTAATGGAACACCCTGTATATTATTTCATTTTAAGAATCTACATGAAATTCTGATCATATTTCATTAAGCATACTCTGTCCCTAAAGTCAACTGTTTTTGAGATAAAAAAGTGAGAAAACTGTTTTACAAAATTTTTTTAATAACGATTAACAACGATAGTCTAAAATTCTAAATGATGCGTTTTAACGTAATAAATGCTGGAACTGTTGTCCGTTCACTTCTTGACAATATCCTAATCGATTGATAAACTCTTGTTGTAGATTTCGAATGAAAGTAGGTGGGATTTGTCGGATTTCATCTCTTATACGATTTTTTAGCGCATCAATATTTAGAGGTCTGTTCAAATAAACTTTGCTCTTTAAATATCCCCACAGAAAATAATCTAGGAGAGTTAAGTCCGGGGACCTGGCCGGCCATTCGTAGGGACCACGACGTCCTATCCACCTGTTGGAAATATCTCACTGAGATACTGCCGAACAGGTAGCGCGTAGTGAGGTGGTGCTCCATCTTGTTGGAACCACATTGCTGCAGTAGGCATATCGGGCTCATTACCTGGATACAATTGAGCTAAGGCAGGAATCAACTCGAGTTGTAAAAAAATCAAGATAAATTTCGCCGGTTAAATTTACGTCGAAAAAGTAGGGACCTATAATTCTGTCTTGAAATATTCCAGCCCAAACATTGATTTTCTCGGGATATTGCGTATGAGCCACTTGAGCCCAATGGTGATTCTCTGTAGACCAATATCTACAGTTTTGTCGGTTGACAGTACCATTAAGAAAAAAGGTGGCTTCATCGGAAAATAAAATATTTCTACAAAAGAATGGATCCAGGTTGCACCGCTCTTGCATACTTTCGCAAAAGTCAAGTCGGCGGTCAAAGTCGTCTTCATTTAACTCATAGATTAATCTTATTTTATAGGGATGATACTTTGCCGTGTGCAGAATATTTTTTACCGATAATTGACTAAGGTTTAAATCTAATGCTACTTGACTTGTAGGTAAATGTGGATTTTCGTTATAACTGAGTAAAACATTCAATTTCATATCATCATCTAGTTTTGGCCTACCTGTCCTGGGAAGATCTTTTACACAACCATGATCATGAAATTTTTTGATAATTTTGCTAACTGTGGATTTTGCAATTGCTTGTCCTCGCTTGGGATGCGTATTATTAAAAAGTTCACATACTTCGTCCAGATTTCGTTGGCGATCTCCCCATCCAAACATCATCTATATTTACATATATATATATATATATATATATATATATAATATATATATATATATATATATATATATATATATATATATATATATATATATATATATATATATATATATATATATATATATATATATATATATAAACTGAATATAAATGATTGATGATATTTCTCTTTAACATTCCTTTAATTAACTGTAGTACTAGGTGCACTGCTTGCTTCTGCTACATGCTTGGTATGTTGCTGTGGACTTATTACCATTGTATCTACGATGTGGATTTCTTCTTCTTTGTAAATATTCGGCCGTCAATTTTTGGAGAATTTTTTACATTTCCAGTTTGTCTAAATTTTGAAACCACTTGTTTTTAATATTTTCGGCATATTGGTCGATCTGGAAACGCTCATTAAACTTACGCATTGCTGCAATTACAGTTGATATTTATCAGCTGAATTAAGGACAGTGACTCATCAAAACGAAATTTATCCAAAACTTCTAGTGAATATCTGTCTGAAAAGCCTCACATGATTTTGCAGTAATTTTTTAAGAAATATTTAAATAATTGATATTTTTCAAGTTTTTTTATGTACAGTGCCGCTGTTTTGAAATAAATTGATAAAATTTGAAAATTAATGGCGAAATTAAAGACCTTTTAATTTATAGGAAAGTTTAGCAAAACCCCAATGCCTTAAAAATTTAAACGTTTTTTTCTTAAAAATACGGTAGATATTTATCTCTCCATGCTATAATTATAATTTGTCAATCTGATATGAATGGTAGTAATTGTTTAAAAGTAACTAGGCCCGGCAGACCTTGTTCTGCTTTTCGCGATGGCGCGTTGGGTTTCAAGTGGAATTATAAGAATATGGGGTGCATTCACCACATCTTTAAGAAGTGTTATTGAAGAAAAACATATTGGTTTTATAAACAAAATACGTAATAAAACAATACAAAAAAATAGTTTTGAAAGGTCTCGGTAACCAGACAATCATTTAAAAAAAAATCATGTAAATTGATGCAGAAAAACTCTCTCACGAACTGAAAAATCTGGCTTTGTAAATAAATTCAAAACTGGGAAATAAATAGAGAATTTGATTAGAATTTCATTAAAAAACGTATTTAAAATGGAGTTTGGGGTTTCACTATATATTGATTATATTAGAGAAACCCACCAAGCACCATAACTCTGAAACCGTTTAATATAAAATGTTAAAATTGGGTAAGGATCTTCTTTTTCTGATGTAGGTACGGGATAAAAGAGAACTTTTTGAAACTCAATCGCCCTGTTTCTATACCAGATACCTCTTCACCTAAATGATATTCTGGGACAATTATTTTTTCAATAATTGTCTTGATTTTTTGAAATTCTACCCTTAAAAGGCTGAAATGTGTTTTTACTTTTTTTTTTAATATATCTTGAACTAAATGAGAATTTGGAACGATTCTATCGTCAATAGCTTCCAATTTCTGGATTCTTTGAAATTGAACCCCGAAGGGTGAAATGTGCTTTAACTTTTGCTACGATATCTTTTGGAAATAAATGAGATTTCAAGACGACCTTTCCGCCAATGGCTTCATATTATCTAAAAATTAAATATTTTGTTCCTATTTTTACAATATCTTTTCACCTAAATGAGATTTCAAGACAATTCTTTTGTCATCAGTTTCTGAATTTTTCGAATTCCATTCTTAAGCGGGTGAAAAGAAATAAAATCTGTTTTCGCGAATTTGAAATTTTTTTTAAATTTATTACCCATCAAATTTAAAATTGAATTGAAGAGTTTGGAAAATTGTGAAACTGACGTTCAAATAATTATTTTTAAAAACCATTGACGAAAGAATGTTTTTCTAACTCTAAGCTTTTAGGAAGATCTTGAACTTAGTGGAGGACTGGTAATGGCGGCAATTTGGCGATCGCCACCCGGGCCCCCAAGCCTTCAGATTTTTTTCTAGGTAGTGTACAGAAGTGAGGACCTTTTTTTAGTTCTCAGAAACAAAACTCTTCTGTAAACAGAAATTTGGGCCCTAGGGTTCAAACAACACCATAAAAAAAAGAGCGAGTCGGCTACTGGTTAGATTTACATAATTTTTTTGATAGATAAAATACGAACAAAGTCGGTGGTTTACATATAGAACTTTGCGAAATTTCGTGAGTATAATAACCTCCAATTTAATTTTAGATAGTGTAAAATATGTACAATGTCGAAGATATCACCCAGTTTAATAAATAGTTTGTTAGTATCTCCGAATTCTTTAAAGTCCATAACTTTTTGTTATTCTGTTTTGCCCAAAACTATGAAAAAAAGTTACGCCCCCGGGTGGGCTCGAACCACCAACCTTTCGGTTAACAGCCGAACGCGCTAGCCAATTGCGCCACGGAGGCGATAAGGTAATTTTTTTAAGGTTTCTCAGTTTTAATGACTACTACTAACACTATCGCGATATGGCAAAGGGATAAGGGAAGAAAATTATACCTACCTAAATTGTCTTTGAGTAAGTCAGTTCCAATACTGAATCTCGTGGAACCCATACGGTAATTTCGTTTCTATTGATATATGATTGATTAATTGTAATGTTTAAAAGCGGGGAATTCAAATTTGCAAGAAAAACGTTTACAATTTGATGACAGTTTTGACTATAGTTTTCCTTTTAAGACTTCTTCTGCAAAAAGCAGCCAAAGTGATGCCAGGTAACTGGGACCTAAGTATTACAACTTTTTAGACTTAAAGCTTGACTAAAAATCTACTATTTGGATGTTTGCGAATACTGGATTCTATAACAAAAGTAAGTCAAGTAGTCACGTTTATCAGTAATAAATTTTATTCAATTTGATTATTTCTTACAATATTTATATATATATATATATATATATATATATATATATATATATATATATTTTAAAAACTCTGCCCTAGGTCCCAGTTACCCTATGAATGGGGTAACTCGGTCACCCACCTTGAAATCTACTTTACAATATAGTTGTAGCAGGTAACTGGGACAAAGTTTCAAGTTTAATAAAATAATACATACAAAATTGATTTGCCTATCTGCTTTCGTTTGGAAGCTACACCGTTTTGTAGATAGGGGTCTTTCTAGTTTACGGTTATGTTATTATAATTGGGAAATGAAAAAAAAAATTTCAGAAAAACATGTTTAATTATTTAGGATTTTACACAAAAAATTAAGTCATTTATAGATAATTTAATATTTGTACGCCATTTAAACACTAGAAAAGGTAATCAAAAATATCTTTTAGATTAAATCTTAAATTTAGTAGTTAAAAATGAAGTAATAATCCAACAAAATATTATTTTAATTTAATAATCGAAGAATAAATTTAAAGTTCATTTAGCGAAGTAACTGATAAAGGGTACGTCAAATATACCCCTATTGTTAATTAATTTCGGTGGCGGTATAATTTTTACAACTTCTCGGTCGTCGTACCATATCGAATCTTCCACTTTGGGCCATTTCCACGAGTTACCAAGTTTGCCATATTTTTCACCACACGTGACTTTTACTCGATTGTCATCCCTCTCTACGACACGACCCGGAGAATACAATCCGTTGTGTATTACAATTACGTGATCTTCTATTGCCACAGGCCCTACTACTCCTCCCTGACTCGCTAGTTGTTGAAACTCGTCTTTTTTTATGTAGTTTTTTTTGGATCAAAATACAAGAGTTCTAACCACACTACACCACAGCTTGTTACGTTCTGGACACGCGTTTCGCTAACCAAGTTAGCATCATCAGCAGATGATATAAACTGATATAAACTCAAGTTTCATCAATATTTTCATTTCATTCATTCATTTCAATAATTCATCAATAAAATTATTATCAGTTACTATTCGTATCCACATAGGATAATAAAATGTTTTCAAATGAACTTATTTAATATGTCAACGAAGAGATGCTTGAGAATTCGTTTCCTTGGATTGTTTCTCTGAAATTATACTAATTCTTGGTTAAACCTACATTTCATAGATTTATTTACTGCCACATCCAAGGGCTGGAGTCTGTGAGTTGTATGAGGTGGCAGTTTCAATATGTGAATATCACTTTCCTGAGATGTCTTAATTAAGTCGCAACTTACGTGACTTGCGTGTCCATGGTACATTAGTAAAGTTGGCCTCTCGTCCGAATTGTCCTGCCGCCGTCTTCATGTCGGTGGTTTACATATAGAAATTTCGGAAGTATAATAACGTTCAATTAAATTTTAGATAGTGTAAAATATGTAAAATGTCTAAGGTATCACCCAGTTTAATAAATAGTTTATTAGTATTTCCGAATTCTTTAAAGTCCTTAACTTTTTGTAATTCTGTTTTGTCCAAAACTGTGAAAAAAAGTTACGCCCCCGGGTGGGCTCGAACCACCAACCTTTCGGTTAACAGCCGAACGCGCTAGCCAATTGCGCCACGGAGGCGATGAGGTAATTTTTTTAAGGTTTCTCAGCTTTAATGACTACTACTAACACTATCGCGATATGGCAAAGGGATAAGGGAAAGAAAATTATACCTACCTACATTTTCTTTGAGGAAGTCAGTTCCAACACTGAACCTCGTGGAACCCTTACGTTAATTTCGCTTATGTTGATATATGATTGGTTAATTGTAATGTTTAAAAGCTGGGAATTCAAATTTGCAATAAAAACGTTTTGTTTTTATATCAATAAAATTACTATCAGTTAGCAGTAATATAAGTAAAAACTTTACAACTTGATGACGGTTTTGACTATCGTTTTCCTTTTAAAAGACTTCTGCAAAAAGCAGCGTGTCCTGTGACCACACTTCAGGTCTGCTACAGCTAACTTAAGACTTCTGCTTGAGTATTTCAGGTCAGCTCCCTTGTTCATTTTTCGCATATACGTTATTTACATCTTAAAAAAGTATATATGATCAGTTCTTATTATCATACTTAATCATAGTCAAGGGGTAATGTAACTGGGACATTATGTTACCCTTAATCATATGTCCCACTGTCTTCATTACGAAAAGATTCTGGGGAAACTGGGACCCCGGCCACCAAGCTCAATAGCAAAAACATGTTGTGTTTTTTAACTTTCCACAGTCAATGAAGCTCATTGTACTTACCTTATTTTCGCTAGCCGCTTTTTAAATTTTGAAATTACTGCTTTTATTACACTTCGATCTGTTCGAAGTTGTAAGAGCAACTAAAAAGCCATTGACTTTCGTTCTGTCTAAAATATCACATTTGGCAGATATCAAGGAAGTGGTAATGTTAGGTTCTCAGCAGGGCATGGAAAGGATGGAGTTACACTAGATTTTTCATGAAAAAATGGATTTGCACAGAAATAAAAAGTCAAGGTCCCAGTTCCTACATGGCCCCAGTTTCCTGACTTAAACTTAAACATTTTTAGTTTTTTTTGGTGGCAACAAAACTTCAAATATTGGAGCACTAACAGAAGTTAAATACGGGAGATGCTAGAAGAAAAAAGTACTCTAGAGTACAAAAGTTAAAGTTTCTGTTTGAACTAGTTTAAAATAAAGTACGTTCAAAAGTAAATAGGTATGCAATTTTATTTTGTTATAAAGCCTAGTCACCAACTATTCATTACGACATTTCGTTTTTCGAGACATCTGGGGATTCGAAACTTCTTGCGAATACACGTCTGTAACCACTTAGATTACTTTAAGAAAAAGCGAAAGCTATTTTTAGTTGAAAATAATATATTAAAATACTAGCGACATAGAGTTTTAGTAAACGCATCCTATTTAAAAGAAAATTCGACGTAAGTGTTTGGAATTGATAAGTTTTTTTTTTAAATGTCTTATGCTGGCGTCACGAATGCGTCATTAAGAAGGAACGATTAATCGTGAATCGGCGATTTTCTACTAATGTGGACGGTTTATTCTAGCGAGTATTCGGTAGGACCGCTATTTTCCCGATTGATTTCTATATTTTGGGCCTAGTCAAAGCAAACAATAAGCATGTTGGCGAATAACCACATGTGTCTACCTACATCTGTACATTTGGACAAGTCGTTCGCCAAATGCTGAATATTCGTTGTTCAGCAAACTCCATGTGTGGTCCCGATTTTATGAAACGACTGCTTTACACAATTTTATCTGATGAGCTCCATATTTTCTTTAAAGTAACATTTATGGTGTAAAAAATTAACCGAAAAAAGTTTTAAAAAATATTTAGATTGTACCATCGTCACCAAAAGTAACTGGAACAAAAATTACCCATTTTACTCTTCTGAACTATTATTCCAAGTTAATCTAGAATGGCAATGCTAAAGTAATTTTTTTTTTATTTTGACACTGTATTTTGCTTTTGATTTGAAAGCAATATTTATCTTTGTTTGAAAGCAAATACCTAATTTGTCCACATTTTATATATCATGCCGGAGTTAACGGAAGTCAATAATTTTTACTTGACTTCGGGATGGAAAAAAAATTAGAGAAATTGCAGCAGAAGTGCATGTAGCCAAGCAAAAAATTGCAGAATATGATGGTATCATTGAGAGACCAAAGGCGGGAGGTCCAAAAATTTTAACACCGAATCAAGACCATGAATTGGTCCAGTTCCTTAAAAACAATCCTTTTTAAACAGTAGTAAAGGCTAAAGAAGATATCAGTTTCCCAGGTTCTGCAAATACTGCAAGAAGGATACGATTATCAAACCTAAGGAATCGTGCTGGTTCTAATAAAATATTCCTTACAGAATTTAATAAGCAAAGGAGGTTGGAATTTGCAAGGTAATGTGAAAATCAAGATAATTTCTGCGAGAATGTGGTATTTGCTGACGAGAAAACTTTTCAATCATACCATCATGGAACACTGCGCGTATATAGACCTGTTGGGATGAGGTATGATGAGAGATATACACGGAAAATAAACCAGAGTGTTTTTCTGTAAACATTTGGGGTTGGATAAGTATCAGGGGTCCAGGAGTGTGTACAGTGATTGAAGAAAGGCTTAATGCAGATGTCTACTGCAATATACTAGTAAACATTATGTTACTTTCTGTAGGCCAGTTTTTGGAGACATCTTTGTATTTCAACATGATAACTGCCCTATATATAGAGCTAGAATAGTGCAAAATATATTGCGAAATCATAGTATCGAAACTTTGTCCTGTATTTCAAAGAGCCCTGATTTGAATCCAATTGAAAACGTCTGGGGGCAAATGACCAAAACAAATTTATTAGGAAGGATTTCGGCCTCATAATCAAGATGATCTTCGACAATCAATCGTTCGAGCTTGGAAGGAAATAATCCCTGAATATACAAGATACTTTCTTAAGCATGCCTCAAAGACTGCGCAACGTTATCGAACATAATGATTTCATGACAAAATATTAAGTTATTTATTTAACTTTGAGTTTATTGTTATTAGTTAAAAATTAACAAGAACTAGGTCTATTTTTTTATAAAAGTTTATGGTTAGGTTATATTTGTAAAATATATTTCTTAATTTTACGGCAAAAATATTGGTAATATGAGTTTTATTTCAATTTCAATTTTGAAAATTTTGTTGATCGAAAAGCATAAAAATGTGTGATTGGATTACTTTTCATAAGTGATTCTAAAGGTAGGTTTATACAGCAGGTAAAATAAAATAAAAATTAAATTAAATTGAGGATTCGGAGGCGGTTTATACAGAAAATAAAAATTAAATAGGAAATAAGAACAACTGCTGCTACCAAACATACTTTTTGCTATTCAATTCTATACTGCATACACTCATTGTCTTTAACCTAAAATTCATAATTTGACAAATATTTGACGGTTCAGAACTAATATGATGCTGTCCCAGTTACATTTGGCGACGATGGTAAATAAGTAAGTATGTTCGAATGTTAAAAATTACATAAAACGTGGCTTTTATTCGGTGCTTTGACAGTCTGTCAAGCTAGGGACCATGGAACGTCACAAACCCAATTCCAAGGAAAAGGGCGTCGTAAGAGCACATTGATGTATTCTTAAATGTTTATTATTACCACACATTTTTGTTAACTTTTTTGAAATTAAGTTTAATGCAAATAAGTAAAAATAACTATAAGTTAAACAGAATCCTTTTGTCCACTCAGATCCTATATTGTGGTCAATCACCAACCCCTCTGTGCTTTTATTTGTATTCTATTTAAACAAAACTTCTTATTTTAGATAAAGCACTTAGGTGCAGTGCCAATTTTGAAGCCAGCATGGATTACTGAAAGTATAGCTTTAAATAAACTTCTTGATTACAAAAGATACCTCTTGTACACTAACCAGTCAAGGCTGCAACCCGCATTAAATTTTCCTGTTGTAACAAAACCACCAAGTACTAGCATCAATGATAAATCCTTCAATGAAAGTTCAACTGCGGAAGCAACTGTAATATCGGAAAACTTAGGGCCCATAGTGAAGTAAGTATTTTTTTATCATCTACAGGGTTTAGTTATTCCGAAATACGAATGGATATTTTATAGAGTTAACATATAGAGTATTGTATTGAAACATCGTACCTTAGGCTTAATGCACCACTAAAACTTTGTCAATTTAATAAACATGTATTTGTTTCCACCTTTTTCTCGGGCCTATGCCAGGTACGTACCTGCAAGCCAACTTTTGTGAGAGGTATGGAAGGGGCTGAATAAAGTTTTTCTCCTGATAAAAGGTACTGCTTCACTGAGTAAAAATCCGTAACCGAAATTTGGAATGCAAAATAAAATAGTGTATGAGTTTAGGATGATGTTTTTAAAATAGGTTAATATCTAAGTACTGACGAATTAGTTTTTGTAGCTATGTCATGTTGCTAGTTTGGTAGTTACTTTTGAATTCTTAAGTAGCGGCTCGTAAAAGGATCGTAAGGAGGCTCACACCAATTCGCAAATAAAAACCCAAATTTACAGATCTATAATAAAGAAATATATCATTAATATTAATCTCCAGCAGCAAATTGAATACATGTGCAGATGATGTGCAACATTCACAACAAAAGTATTCTACAGAAAATAGTATTTAAATTGAAAATATGTCAACGATACGCCGGTGCCTCCTCCCCTTTAAGTGCAAAGAGTAAAAAGACAACTACTTTTCATTTCACATCCGCAAAGCCACTCATGTTTTTTTTAATTAAAATTCAGATTAAAGTCTTTTCAAAATGCTTCTTTGGATTTTTGGTAATACCTCGGATACAGATACATACAGTCACTTTTCATACTAAAAATAACTTGATGTAAATGTACATTATTATGTACTCGAAAATTTCATAACTTTTAGAATACGAGGAATGGAAATAACCAGCTAGTTGCAAGTCCGAATATTATGGATTAGTACAGATTATTTAAAAGGGACAAAACTTATTCTAGATTAGAGTTAGTGTACTAAATGCACATGATCGCCGAAAATAGATGATCGATATATTTTGGTTGTAGTTTTTATATCTTGTATTATATGTATGTATATTAGAACGCAGAGTTCCTTGAGTTTTTTCCTGATCACCTAACTAAAGCCATATCCATGAAGACCTAATTACGAACTTCTGTAGAACACATGATACCTCATTTTTGGGAACAGGAAGGTTTGAATTTTAGGGAGGAGGAAGGGCAGAAAAGCATTGCGATGGTTGTACAAAAATAGCCTAGAAACGACTGAAAAAGTGATCACTTTAAACGGAAGTCTCTTAATAATAGAAATAATGTCAATTTTGTAGGGCGGGGATAAACTTGAAACAATACTGTGTTTTTCCTTAGTTTGACATATTTATTTGATATTATTGTTTGTGAGATTATGCAACTCAACTTTTTAGGGGGTAAGTGCTCTCCTTTAACCCACCCTTCCGACGTCCATGCCTCTTACAACTAGGCATTATAATTAAACAGACTTGAACGGGTGCTAGAACTTTTAATTCTTGTTTCCCTGTAATTCTATTTGTTTGTTGTTCAACAATCTTTCCAAAATTTGCTTGCAAATATCTGTGCATAAATCACATATCTTGTAATGTTACGGGTCGATATGGGTCACCGACAGAAACCTTATTAATCTAGCGAAAGAGCTGGATGTTTAGCCAAATAGAAAATATTGGCGTTGACCTTAAAAAACGCGTAATCGTTTAGTAAAAAAACGTGATTTAAAACAATGTATCTATATTTTACTATATATCGGAAGGCTTTTCCGATAATCTTGAAAAAAAAAACATAGTTTTAGTCGGAACGTTTTCTTCGGTAAATAAGTCTTAGAAAGGTCGACGGGTTTTAGAATTACTCGGATATCCTTTTAAGCGGAAACATAAAGTTTAGAAATCCTAATGTTTTTATTAAAGCCGGCTCGAAAAAGAACTGTTGAAATGATCTGCTCATCCCAAAATTTACCAGGGGAGACGTTCTTGTGAAAAATATTGTGTTTCTGGGGACGTTCCGTGGCTGTGATATATCTTGCACTTTTTTCATTTAAGGCAATTTTTTTTTCTGAATCTGTTATTACCAGTACAAGAGAACTCGTTTTTTGTACTTACATATATGGCGCCAAATGTAATAATTCATTAAATACGCATCACTAACAGCAAAGCCAAGCAGCAACAGGGCCGCATTCATTACGGACATGAGTGCAACTCTGGCGTTGCAATGTATTACCGTGTTTAGTATTCCACAACGTTACAGTAAGGTGGTCCACAAAACGCACTTAAATACATTCCATGAAATCGCATGTCCAAAATGTTTATGAACAGTTTCACATAGGACGCATATAATCAGCTCATACGATTAGCTACTTCGAGCCTTCTCGTCGAGGGATGATCAGCGTACTCAAAGGTACATGAAATATATATATATATATAGCATACTAGCATTTACCGATGTATAATTGATAATTCCTGCCAAAATGTCGTGGAACAACCCTCTTTGAAAGCCACTAGAATTATGACAGTTTTACGAAATAATGATCGATATGAAAGATGGCGACTTCTACTATCTAATGACAGCGAAGTAGGTCATTCGAACGTCAAATGTGTTCCTGTGTGTGTGTATCTAGAACTTCAGGTATATTACAACCGGAAGGGCAGCTCCCCTACTATCTCTATCCATAACAAGTAAGCAAAGGAAGAGATGGTTCTATTATACCTGGGCTATTTCGACATTCCAAGGGAAAAAGGCAAACTAATCTAAATCTCAACTGTGGATAACCACAAATTGCATTTTATTACGTGAACTCTTAAACAAATCTAATATGCACTGTAATTTTTTGTTACCAATTTCAGAAAAGGAGTATTAAAGGAATATAAATTCTTAAATATATAGTCATCTTTATTTTCATATTCTTACAGGTATGTTTGTGATAAGGTCAATCAAAGTCGAAATACTAAAAAAAAATCTCTCAAAAACCCATTTTTGACCGTTCTTTTGGATTTTTTTTGGAGTTAGCAGAAGAAATTCTTTTGAGCGAATTCGATGTGTTATTTACAGCCCGTATCACTTCCTAATCTGCAAAATAAAAATTTCTACCTGAATTATTAGTGACAGATTTGTTTCAATCTAATATAATTTAACTAAGTCTTTGAAGAATAAAAACTATGAAATTTAATATTCACGATGTTACTCCATGGGGTAATAAACAACGACTTTGCTCATAGACGTGGTCGACTGCGATTAGTAAGAAGGCCTCTTATTCAACACATACACCACACGACACAATTGCGTAGGAGTAAATGAAAAACCCCTACGTAGAACACATTTTCTAGTAAAATGATCTAGTGTAATGCAATATTGAAATCATGTAAGATAGATTTTAGGGCACTCACTGGCCGTCGCCAATGCCCGAATACGTGTACGACACTTTAAGAAGATATGTGCAAAAATTATAGCAAATAGGGTATGGAGTGAAATCTATAAATCCCTGCTTTGTGCAAAACATATTCTCTTTGATTACTAGCCTGAAAAAAACTGTATATCGTTCTTTCTCTGCAATATAAGGAATATATTTATCTTATATTCTAAAAAAAGAAAAGTCATGTTGCTTGGTTTATAGTTTTAAACATCAATATTTACAACATATAAAATTATCTATATTGATTTTTTAGGGAAAATAATGATGTAAATGATATTCTAGAAGATTTTACGAGTATACAGGAGGAAAGTACCTGCACCACTAATGAGTTGCCATCCATATCTAAAGCTTTGAATATTCCTAATTCTAATAACACAAGTTCCAGGATTACAAAAACAGCTTCTGATCCAAAATTCCTTGAAGAATTTTATAGTAATTCAAGACTACATCTTATATCCACTTTGGGAGCAGAATTCAAACACTTAGTCGGTCAGTTACGCGAAAAGTCTGATGGTAGATTTCCTGGTAAAGAAAAACTTGTTGCAGAAAAGGGAGGTAAATATTCCGTATTTATTTTATTATGGTATTCTTCAAAACTTGCTTTTTCATTTTGCTCATAGATTATCATAATTAGTGGAGGTTTGTGAAATTTATTTATTTTTAAAATCATTTAGATAACACGATTAACAAAACTATAAAATGCATTTCCCTTTCTATCACTAGGAAAAAATAAAATAAAGATTCAGCTTTTAGGTTCAAAATTAATTGAATGTTTTAAATATATCTTATTATTATAAGTATTATTACGTTGTTAATTGTCAGTACTGTTATTATTTTTTTTAAAGGCAATAATTTACATGTATAGTTTTAGCGTATTTTTCTGCACTTTTTTGTCATTCTGAGCAATTTATTGCATCGTTAAGTTGATTCCAACTAGTTCATTTATTATATTAGTATAATTGTTCTAACAAGGATACGAAAATGTAAAATAAATAAGTGTATTAGTGAATGATTAGTATTTGTAGCGACAAAAATTATTATTTATTGTGATTATATTAAGATAAACGTTTGTTGTTTCTTGAATGAAAAATTCGTAAAACTTAGCATCTTTTTGCTTAACATAATAGGTTTGATTGTAAACCAAATCATTTAGCATCGGCTAATATCGGAAGAGCAACTGCGACACTCGCAAATTACACGTTACACGTCGGAGGTAGACTTGAGATTATGTGACATGATAAGGTTAAGGCAGATAACTTTCAAAACTCCGAAATAGGCGTCAAACATCCTAGTAAATTAGAAATGTACCGGAAGACATTCATGGAATTTAACTAATTAAGAACAGTAAATAGGGATTCTAGAAGCTGTTTTGAAGTAGTATATTCCAGACAAGTTCTCCTTAATTGAAGTCTCGAAGAACGAGACTGTAGTGTTCTCATGTACATCAAAATTAAAATGATCAGTTGAGAAAAAAATTTATTATATTGCCCTCCTGGAAAACAAAACACCTAGAAAATAAAACACAAGAGTTTAATTTTATTATCATTATCATCTAAATTTTGTGCAAGGCAATGAGTGGACTTTGGCACATCCCTTGCTGTGTGGATGACTTAAATGAATTACCTGCGTATTTCTCGGTCCTGAACATTTTGTTGGTGGTGTGTTTATATCTTTTAAGAGATTTTTGTTCCAATTGTTAAATACAAAACTTTTTACTTTGCCGGTTTGTGTATAAATGCTATAGCTGATTTAAACACATAACCAATTCGACTGAGGGAGTACAACCAAGGTTACAAGGTTACTAACAGTGGCTCCTACAAGGACGAAGAAACGCGTTCCTGCGCAAACCCTTTGGTCAGATTTTTTCAAGATTTCGAGTCATTCAGTACCGACTTTGAGACAATTTTGATTTGTTTGGCGTCGTTATTTTAGTGAGCTTGTGACGATTTGTATGTATACACAGTGAAACAAATTCTCTTCTTGGGAATCTCGGAAACGAAGTTATACGAGGATGGTTGAATTTGGACAAAGTTGCGGAGAGACTACAAAGTGCCTATGAGAAACTTAAACAAATACATAATGAAATTGAGTCTTTCGTGTCTCTCTAGCTAAATATGTAGTAAAAATTTAGGTCCATATTTAAAAAAGATATGTTTAAAAAACTGAATATACCATTTCGTACAGGAGCAAAAGATGCTATACAATTGTAAAATTTTGTTTTGCTCTACCAGCTTAAATAAGTTGAGAAAATATTAAAAACTTTATTCGAATAATTTTGAAAATCTCTGAAATTAACTTTTTTTAACTTTGCTCAAATTTAATCATCTAGTATTTCATACCGTTTCCGAGATCCCAATAGATAGAAGCGAATTTTTTTCACCATGTTGGTACACAGTTACATGTCCTTTTTAATTTTAACTTTAACTTCGTTTTCTTTATTATTCATATAACTTGCAAAATAATAATCAACAAAAAATGTGTTAGGTTCCGAGAAACTACATTTAACATTTTAATATATTGCATTGCACTATATCTCGTAAACTACTGGTGAGTCAGAAATCGAGTGCTAAATATTTCGTACTCTAAGAGTTAACGTTGCTAGGATAAGAGTATTTGAGGCAAAAGTGGTTTTTATATTTTAATTATTTAACTTCATATATGTGAATTAATAATTTAGTGACAGGTAAGTATCTAATATCTAAAAAGGTCATTTTCCAACTCTGAATATTTAGTAAAAATTGTTGGTAGGTTTTCTGTTTCGTTGGGCTGAGACGGCTTAACCCAAAATGTTTGATTCTGTCTTAATGTAATACCATAGTTTAAACTCGGAGTATATGTTCGGTGGTACTACGGTTGTCTGCAAATTATAAAGCCGATAAGGAATTATAGAGTCCCAACGTTTTTTTTATCTATATTATAAAAAATTTTATTAACAACCCAAGAACAGTATTTGCTTTAAAAAGAAAAGTATTTTTGAATACTTTCTTATTTTTCGTGCATAAACTGTGGTTTTATTTTGGCAATAAGATTTTTGTTTACCTAATTTGAATTATCGCAGATTAAATTTTAACTGATTGTCCAATATTTTTATTAAAGTAATAAAGGGTGTACAAATTATGCTTTTACCCTGAATATACACCTAAATATAAGAATTTAGGGTTTTCCTTTAAATATTTTATAATTAAATATGTTTTCAAAACTACTTATAAGGCCCGAAGTACGTCCACGCAAAAATTGGTAAATTCGAGATATACAACTTTTGGCCATCGATTTCTGACTCGCCCTGGATATTGAGAGTATGACATAACGACAAAAACTCTTTAGTTTGCGAGGTATGGTCCAATGCCAAAACAGGTTTCTAATAGGCACGAAAACAACATACTAAAATATCAAAGGGATGGCGTTTAATTTGTGTCAAGTCCTTTGTTTTTGACAAAATGGTCAACACTCAAACTTCTTGATTTTTTTTTGCCGCATAGTGTATAAATACGGGTTTTTATAATTTGATCAATTTGAAGAAAGAACTAAAAATTGAAAGGGTCGATTTTTTTCGTGATCACTTTACTTACTTTTTAGTAACATTTTCAATTGAACGTTGCTCTAAGCTCCTATTTTCCGCCCGCAGCTGGCATTGTAAAAGCATGCAGGTGCTTTTAACTGGAAGTTAACCTTTTAAGGACACAAGCGGTAGTTTACAAGTGTATTATATATATAAATATATATATATATATATATATATATATATATACAATATATATATATAATATATATATATATATATATATATATATATATATATATATATATATATATATATATATATATATATATATATATATATATATATATATATATATATATATATATATGGCCTTCTTATAATGGATTATCATAACTATAAAGTTAGCACAGCAAACAACAACTTAAGAAGTCTTGATTTGAAGCCACTATGAAACCTCTATAAAGGAAGCTTATGTAAGAGGGAGCACAATTTCGGATATAATAGTTCAATAGACTAATACGTATCTGTTAACTCTTCTCTCTCTCTTATTTATGTTAATTGTTTTGCTAAGAATGTAGATAAAGATACAAAAAACCCGTTTTTAAAAAGTCATAATATAATTATAAACAACAGTTGTATATACTGGTCATTGTTAAAATATAACTTGGTGGAATAATACGCAAAGTTTCATTTATTGCTTTTGCGACGTATTCTACGTTATCTGGATTAAGACCGCTGACGTTCAATCTACCGTTGGTGAGCATGTAAATATGGTACTGCTTTTTCAGATGTTCCACTTGTATGTCGCTTAATCCTGGAATTTGAAATGGGAGAATTTAATTATTCGATTTTTTATAAATATTAAAAAAGAAAAAGTTTGGAATTCATGCATGAGTTAGCTTACTGGACCACGAAAACCCGTTTTTTTATTTGAAAGTTACAACTGCCTTACAGAATAACTATAAAATACCATTATAACAGTATATTAAAGAAAATGACAGTTATGTATTTTGCGGAATCAGGTTCCTTCGTCAGCAGATTGCCACATTCTTCATGAAGAGGGTGTAAGGTAACTCATCCCCCGAAGCGTCAACTCCACGGTTAGCGTGGTAGTTGAACATTTTGAAATTCTAATCTTTCTTCATGATTACCATCACTTCGTTTTGGCCTAAGGAAACATTTCTTCTTGTAGCCATAGAGGGCGGCGCCAAACATAAGCATGCTTTGTTAGGAGGGTCCATATGTTAGGAAAATTTGATATGTGGCTCAGGAACCCCTGGGGTTGATTTCCTTCCATTTCGTTTATAAGTTCGTAAAGTCCTTCTAGTATCGGCTTCCGATTATTGATTATTGTTTCCTGATCCTTAATTACCTGACAGGTGGTTAGTATTAGGACTAGATATGTACCGCACTTGCTGAAAAGAATATACGACTCGGGCAAAATTCCATCTGACTGGTTGATGTCTACCTTTGTAACCATACCCAATAACTCGTCTAAAGGATGGAGATTACTAAGTCATACTTTATAAAGGTGTTGCTCGGTGTCATCCATACTAGGATATACTCAAAATGTGAGGACGTGAGCGGCGAGACACAATTTCGTTCTGTAAAGGGTTTTCAGTGAAGCTACTCGTGCAGAAATGCTACGACCAATGGCAGGATGTCTTCATATGCTTCATCGATTATCAGAAGAAATTCGGCAATGTTATGCATAATCTCCTTCTTAGTAGACTAGAGGAAATAGGAATCGACTCGAAAGATATCAGAATTATCGAGGAGCTTTACTGGAATCAGACTGCCGAGGTAAGAGTCAACAAAGAGATAACTACAGAGGCGTTTGACGTGAGTAAGGGAGTGCGTCAAGGCTACATACTGTCGCCAATCCTATTTAATCTATATGTAGAAAATATTTTCCAATTAGCTTTAGGGGAAGAGAAAAGAAAGGAATTAAAGTGAATGGCGTCCCTATAAACAACATCAGATATGCATATGATACTGCCATCTTAGCTTCCAATTTGGAAGATATTCAACATATGCTTGACCAGATGAATAACGTGGGCAAGCATTTTGGGCTCAGTATCAACACCAATAAAACCAAAATCATGGTAATAAGCTGACAGGCACACATAAATGGCGACTTAGGTATTGACGGCGAGGCCATAGAATGGGTCTCGAGATATCTGGGCGGCATAATAAATGAAAGATGGGACAGCGATGAAGAGGTAATGTAATGTATTATGTAAAAGTCACATTTTTTAAATTGAAGAACGGTCTTCTGACACGAAGCCTCCCACTCTCTCTACGAATTAGAGTCATAAAATATTACGTGTGGCGTATTCTACTATATGGAGCAGAGACTTGTCACTTAAAGTGAAAAGTCTAGAAACTGTTGCCCAGATCACAAATTAGGAAGTTCTGAGATTGGCTAGTTTGAATCGGCAACTACTTAACTTCGTCAAAGAAAGAAAAATCGAATATCTGGGCCATATTCCCAGAGGCGCTAAATACTCTATCCCTAAACTCATTCTCAATATTAGGGGATGGTGCGATGTAAGGAATGTTGCCACTATTTATCGCAGAGCAGAGTCCGGCACCCTGCTTATGACATAGAGAAGACAGACGATCGCCGACGTGCGGCCAAGCACATGGCACAAGAAGAAGAATATATCCAAATATTTTCGTTCGGTAGGGCGAAAATCCATTGGTCAACAGTATCCAGTATGACGATAGGCTTCGTGATTTTCGTTAAAATTTGTGTGCAGGCGGAAACGTCTTCTGGGGAATCCAATAATTTGACAGTGCATGGGCCTCTGATCGATTTCTTGAAGATCCATTTTGTTACAGACCTATGTTTGGTCTTCGTTTCCTTGATTTCTTGCCTTTATTTGAGGTAAGATAACTTTAAACTTTTTTACTTTACTTACTCAAAATTGGTATAGATTAGAATGAAAATAGTAAAACTTATTATTGTTTGCAAAAGATAACTAATTTTATTATTAATAAGAAAACGTTCTAATTTTATTAATTTTTCAAAAACCAAGGTATTTTATAAAGTTATTTTTTCAGGCATATAATTCAAAGTAAAGATATTCGGTTTTTATTATGCTTGGATGTATAACTTTTGTCCTAGAGAAAATATCTAAGTTTCCATATCTTGTAATTTCGTAAACATTTATTATTATTTAAGACATTTTTAATTAACATACTATGTTCTCGATGAGCAGTTTTTTGAACTATTAAATTAATTTGATTTCATTTGCTTTCCAACAATTTTTCGTTATGACTAATTTGTTGAACAGTTCTGATTTTCGGATAATTTTAATAGAATCGGAGATCGCTTTCAAAATGTTTCAACTCAATTTTCCTATTTTTCTCTGCCCAAGGCATCTAAGTTACCAGTAACATCTTTGAAAACTCCTTACATATTTATCAATACTCGATTTATCCCATTTGGATGAGGAATAATTTTTAAAATGTTTGTGTCTATTTTGTGTTAAATATAAAATCTTAAAATAATTAGATGACTCGTTTAAATATTCTACGTTACAGCTATCATTAAAGATAAATTCTTGACATTAAAATAAGCTTATTTATTTCTACAATAATTGGCATAAAGACGTAAGAATGAAATAAGGTATTTTTCATGGGTGCCCAAAGCATATACTGCTGCACTTTGGCAGAACCTAATTTAAAAGGAATTATACCGGGATTATCATTTAGTTTTGTCACAGAAATTTTTTCTTTGAATGCACACGTGTGTTACATAAGCAAAATTATATCTTTTTTTCTATAATCAATCTTAGAATGTTTTGTTAAATCTAATACTAAATACTTCTGAAGGTTGAGAAGAAGAGCTGAAAGATTTAAGGATAATTTATCTAACGATTGCGATAAATCTTCTTCTGACATTTAAGCAAAAATTGCACTTACATAACTAAGATGGTTCGCGACATGGTCGTCCATGACTAGAAGAAGGCCTTAGCGTTCCAGCTATCTGTGCCTGTATCGATCAATGAGTTTCTTACGGAAAGAACTATGTTGCTTAATCCCCGTGATTTTCTCTTGATAGTGGCTGCAACAGTTCCACGATAGAATGAGTGTTCTGATGTCCAAGAAGCCACTTTGCACAACACAACCAAAATTCGAAAATAACTTGTCCGTTCTTACTCCAATCGATTCCTATAAATCCTACCGCGTCAGAACTAGTTAGCTTACTGGCCACAAAACAAACCGTTTTTTAAATACTATTTGTTTTGGCAATTACAACTTGAAACAAAATGACTTGATGCTTTACAGCTTATGTCAATTCCGACTAGCTGTAAAACACCACTACAACAATATATTAAAGAAAATTACTATTATGTATTTTGCGGAATCAGGTTACTTGGCCAGCAATACAACAGTCTTCAAAAATATAGAGTAAGGTAACTCATGCTTGAAATATTTTGGAAGAAAAACCTATTAGAATCTTCAAATGTACACATATTTAACCCATTGTTTTTTAATATTATAAATTATGTTTAAAATTTTATTAAATTTTGATATTAAATATGCCATAGTTCAGCACAATAGTAAGAGGTTGTTTGAAATGCTTTGGGAACCCATGAAACTTTCAACATTTATTATTTATTTTTAAGGTCATATTGTAAGAATCTTAATTTTAGACGTAAACTAAAAAATATGCGCAAGTTCGCTATTATTACAAGATTTCCTGGCATATCTGTGAACTATAACATATTTATTTGTATGGTTCTATTTAAAAAATAAATACCTGTGAAGCAAAACAGTCCAACTTGTTGCGTAATGTGATGCCATGTACCAGGTGCACCAAGCCTTTCCAGTTCTTCCCGAAGATAATATCGCATTCGTTGTAACCTATCTGCGATTGCCGCTATTGTATCTTTCCATTGTTCTGTGAACATTCGATCTCCTAATATGAAAGCGATAAGCCTATAAATACGTAATAATTCGTATTAAGCTTAAAAATTAAAATAAAAGATCCTTATTTTTAGCTAGGTTAGGTCGACTATATTTTGTGGAGCTATAGACATTTACTACGCTAAGTTGAGGAGGAGGGGTTGTGTCACGAAAATCTTATTTAGCGTTTTTGATACTCACTGGCCAACTTTCGTGAGTAACTGTTATCAGTCTTCAGTCGGACGTCGAACAGAAAGTTTTGAAAATGCCAAATGAGGTTTTGGCGAAACGTGAGCAAAAGTGTTCTTTCCAGAACGCGAGTAGTGAACTGATGTACACCCAGAATAAAAAAACATAGTAGTTTTTCTCAGCCGTGAAGGGCTACAAGTTATGTATTTAATTTATAATGCTTTTTTTTATTCTATAATATAGTTTTCGTGACTCAAGTTAAATATTTAGAATTTTTCTGTGATTAAAGTAGCTTTGTTACGAACCTCGCTCCATGGCTGGGGGGCGTAGCATACATATTTTTGGTAATGTTCATAAAATGTGATTTCACTGGATTGATTTTACGACCATCTTTTAATATGACTGAGAGGCATCCGACGCGTTCGTTGTATAGCCCGAAGTTCCAGGTAAAGGACTGTGCACACAAAAATTCAATACCCAATTTCTCAAACAGACGTACTGCTGCTACATCTTGATCTAAGTCTCCGGTTGCGAAACCTTAAAACATTATAGTGGTTTATACTATATAAAAAACAAAAATTTAATAGAAATAAAAGCGACCAAATATGACTTGACTTTATCCTTTCGCTATTTAACTTCTTGAAAGAAAATGCGCACCATGTTCGAATGGGCTGGCTTAGGTTTCAAGTAGAATTCTGATTTTTAAGTAATTACATATTTGTGTAAAGGTGAGCGTGGCGTCAATGGCTGTGTGTTTGCTGTTCGTCGTCCCTGGCTCGATTCCGAGCGGAGACAGACTTTGTTAATAATATATAATGCGCTCGCCTTCCGATGGGTTGGTGGTTGCGCGCTCCATCAGTAATACGCTAAAATCACCTCACAAGTAGCGTCGGCGTCGTTGGGATTCGACGATCAACCGTGGGTCCCGTTAATAGTAAATTACTAAATAAATAAGTAAATTACATCTAAGACACACAGCATAGGTATATGCGAGAAGTAGGCCGATATTCAGCAGTGGATGAGAGGGCTGTTGAGGATGATGACATATTTGTGAATATTTAAATGGTCTAGAAGTAATTTTGTACGTGATGATTTATCAATGTCTTATAAATTGAAAATAAAAATTGATACGTTCAACAATTTAACAACCCATTTCATTTAAGAAGTAAAGACCTTTCAGTGAGACAGATTAGCTTACCGAACTTTTCAGTACTTCGTCTGAAACCAAAAGTTGGGTTGTTTTAAGAATGAATTTGGTTCAGGTCCCATAAACATTGTCTGCGCTCCTTTTTTGCCAGGAAGTCTGCAGGTTCATTTCTCTCTCTGGGTTTCCATGTTAGTCTGTACAATTTCATACGTTTTTGCTTTAAAATCCTTGACAATCAGGTAATGTTTTTATGGTTATGTCCTATCTGACGTTATTTTAATATTGTGTCTGTGAATACATCATCTTCTTTTAGTAGCTAGATCTTATTTTTAACACAATCCTCTCTTAATGGAAAGTTTAATAGTTACTTCAGGTTTAATTACTAGTGTTCCGTTGTTGGCCTTGCTAATAATAAACTAATTTGGACTAATTACTACAAAAATGTACGAGATTTCTTCAAAAAATAAAATTTAAATTTGACTACACTCTATTTACAAAACTTTACGTTTTCGACATAATATGCCTAAGTAAACTTGTTTTATAGTGGAGTTAATCTACGAGAAATTATGATTAGAAAGAACTGCCTTTTCCCACTGATTTTTACGTATAAACAAGTTGATGAATTCTGAAAGGAAGAAAATGGAAAAATTGTGTTTTCGACATATGTGTAGCGGCTTCTGTTGGTCCGCTCGGAACAAAAAGAAAACAATTTCTTCGTTTTTAAATTTCCGATAAAACTGCACCAGTTTCAGACGTCCAACTTACATAACCTAAAAAATCGGAAAATTTCCTTTACCCGGAACCTCGTTATGAATATTTACTTTTGTTAGGAATAATGAAGTGTGACCCTATTTAATTCCACTCATAGTCATTTAATATCACATTGTTATAATATGTAACTACTAAAAATCTATATGCTATAAACTAAATAGGATTTCTATTCCTAATGTAATTGATATCGAAGGAACTTCAGGGTAAAAGAAATTTACCAACTTTTATATGCTTTTTCATATATATGTATATATATATATATATATATATATATATATATATATATATATATATATATATATATATATGTTGATTTTTACTCCTTCACGGATGGAAAAATACAATGTGTTTTCATTCCGGGTGTACATCCGTTCATTACTGTCGTTCTGAAAAGAACAGTTTTGCTGACGTTTCGCCAAAATCACATTTGGCATTTTCGAAGCTTTCTTTCTCGCGTCCGAATAGAGACTGAAGTGTTGGTGACTGTGACGCTTTCTTTTATACCCCCACTCGGGGCCGAAGGTTATATCTGCGCAGGCGTTGGTCGTTATTTATGTTTTCGGGATGGTGCTGTTGTTGTTGCGCTAATTGCGCTTGAGTTTTTGCGATTTTAGATTTGTCTATTATTGTCTTCCATACTGTTGGTAGTTTTAATGATTCGTCCCTTTTATTTAAATCACCTTGCTTTTCAATTTCTATGGCTTCTCGGATTATTCTGGTCTTATAATGTTCTATATTGGCAATCTCCCTACACCCATCGAAATTTATTTTATGGCCGGTTTCCTGATGATGTAGGAATAAAGCTGAGGTTGTTTGTTTATTTCTGATGCTGAGTTTATGCTCTTCCACTCTTGCTGATATTCGCCTGTTAGTTTGCCCTACGTACAACTTTTCACAGTCCTGGCACGGAATACTGTACACTCCGTGGTTTTCCAGTTTGATTTTATCTTTTGGGTTTCCCTAAAGAAGAAACAATAGCCGGAGCGGAAGCCGTCCTGACTCCTCCGAAGAAACAAAAGCAGAGGAGACCCGACAAGAGGCGGCAAGAACTTCAAGATCAAGCAAAACACCAAAACAAAACCCAAACGCCACCGAACAAAGGGCCCTAACAAGCCTCCGAAAAAACAAAAACATCACAATCCCTCCAGCAGACAAAGGAAACGCAACTGTGGCCACGAACACTCAAGACTACGCACAAAAAATGCAGGACACCCCACAAGACAACCGTCACAGGCCTGCTCCGTCTTCCGTCGTAGTCTTGAGTGTTCGTGGCCACAGTTGCGTTTCCTTTGTCTGCTGGAGGGATTGTGATGTTTTTGTTTTTTCGGAGGCTTGTTGGGGCCCTTTGTTCGGTGGCGTTTGGGTTTTGTTTTGGTGTTTTGCTTGATCTTGAAGTTCTTGCCGCCTCTTGTCGGGTCTCCTCTGCTTTTGTTTCTTCGGAGGAGTCAGGGACGGCTTCCGCTCCGGCTATTGTTTCTTCTTTAGGGAAACCCAAAAGATAAAATCAAACTGGAAAACCACGGAGTGTACAGTATTCCGTGCCAGGACTGTGAAAAGTTGTACGTAGGGCAAACTAACAGGCGAATATCAGCAAGAGTGGAAGAGCATAAACTCAGCATCAGAAATAAACAAACAACCTCAGCTTTATTCCTACATCATCAGGAAACCGGCCATAAAATAAATTTCGATGGGTGTAGGGAGATTGCCAATATAGAACATTATAAGACCAGAATAATCCGAGAAGCCATAGAAATTGAAAAGCAAGGTGATTTAAATAAAAGGGACGAATCATTAAAACTACCAACAGTATGGAAGACAATAATAGACAAATCTAAAATCGCAAAAACTCAAGCGCAATTAGCGCAACAACAACAGCACCATCCCGAAAACATAAATAACGACCAACGCCTGCGCAGATATAACCTTCGGCCCCGAGTGGGGGTATAAAAGAAAGCGTCACAGTCACCAACACTTCAGTCTCTATTCGGACGCGAGAAAGAAAGCTTCGAAAATGCCAAATGTGATTTTGGCGAAACGTCAGCAAAACTGTTCTTTTCAGAACGACAGTAATGAACGGATGTACACCCGGAATGAAAACACATTATATATATATATATATATATATATATATATATATATATATATATATATATATATATATATATATATATATATATATATATTATATATATATATATAAATATATATACATATATACGAGTATATATATACATATACCGGGTGACACAGGACATAAGGTACACGCTCTAATTTTTTTACCTTGTCAGATATCGCTTTGAAACTTACGTTGAGTAACTTATTAAATTGTATATTTTGACAGATAATTGGATTATACATATATATATATATATATATATATATATATATATATATATATATATATATATATATATATATATATATATAGAGAGAGAGAGAGAGAGATATGTCGCGCTAGCCCGTGGAATCTTTCTACTTTGAAAGACGTTTTCGTTTTTAATTGTGCCAAATCGATGATCTCTGCGCATTTGAGATCTCCCTGAATACAAGCTTGCCTGATGAGGGTAAAGGTCCAGAAATTTTTGATTTTTGATATATATATATATATATATATATATATATATATATATATATATATATATATATATATATATATATATATATATATATATATATATATATGCGTAGTATGTTCAAGTTTTCCTTCGTTTTTAAGTTAAGGTTGAAATTTACTTTTTACAAGGTCTATGGATGATTTAATGAAACAAAATGAGTAGTGTTTAACGGTTTGTATACTAATTGATAAATCTAAATACAAGCAGTACTTAAATAACTAAATAAAAATTAACTTATTTAAAAACGTAACTATATTGTTCCGGATTGGCCGGTACACAAAACGTAGTTTCTGAATGCACTCCTTTTATTCAAAACACAGGTTACAGGTATCACAGGTAAACACTGGATATACCTAACAATCGTAACTAAGGTAACTTTAAACTTGTCAATGTCAGCTTGTTAACACTTCAAAATCTCAATTACAACTGAATCAAAATGTGGCCTCGCGGCGCGCTTATATAGTCTTTAGAAAAGGATGGAATGATGATGATTAAGCCTAAAAGAACATTCAAGAACGATTTTTGACACTATCATAGTCGTTACATGGATAAAAATTAAGGTAAGTCGACTTCAATAAAATAATAAATAATAAATAAATTCATCTAAATCTTAACAAACCTATAACTAGGGCTAAATTCGCAACATTGTCTGTTACCCAGAGTTGAACATCCCGATCAAACATCTTCGGTATTTTGGTAACGGGCTAGTCGATGCAGGTGCACCACTTTCATTTTTGCATGAGGGCTCTTCTGAATCCGGTATACCAAATCATTCAGTCGGGTCACCACACGATACGGGCCTTCCCATGATTTCTGCAACTTCGGCGAGCGTCCCTTAGTTCTTTTTGGATTGTATAACCAAACTTTTTCACCGGCTTTAAATCCAGTGTGATTGGCTCGTAAATCATAACGTGAGTTCATTTTATCGCTTTCTATCTGTAATTTATGGCGGACCTCTTCATGGATTTCTCTGAGGCGTTCACTAATCTGGCTGGCATAATCCGTAGTAGTTATTTTATTGTCAGGAGGTCGACCAGTCAAGAGGTCGACTGAAAGCTGTAAATCAGATCCAAATATTACACTGGCAGGTGTTTTCCCAGTGGATTCATGAACTGCAGAGCGATAGGCCAGTAAAAATGGTTGAATAAATTTATCCCAATCACTTTGTTGTTCATTAACTTGGATTTTCAGGTAGTTCTCCAAAGTTCTATTAAATCTTTCAACCATTCCTTCTGACTGCGGATGAAGAGGTGTTGTTCTTGTCTTATAAATTCCTAATAGGCTGCACAGGCTTTTGAATAAATCGGATTCAAAGTTTCTGCCTTGGTCGGAGTGTATTTCCCTTGGAATTCCATATCGGTAAATCCATTCATGAAATAGTACGTCGGCGACAATGATGGCTTCTTGATTAGGTATTGCGTAGACTTCTGGCCATTTGCTGAAGTAATCCATCGCTAGTAACACAAAGCGATTCCCGGACTTACTAATTGGAAATGGTCTTGCTACATCTATGGCAATTCGTTCAAAGGGTGCTCCCACGTTGTACTGTTTCATTTTGCCACGAGTACGAGTTTGGGGTCCTTTACTGGCGGAGCAGTCCTCACAGGTTCGGCACCAATCTTTCACATCTGTATGACTTCCCAACCAATAAAACCTTTCTCGAACTTTTTCAAGAGTCTTCATAACACCAAAATGTCCTTCGCCTACACCGTTGTGTACGGCTTGCAACACTTCAGGAATTCTCTTTAAGGGCAAAATAATTTGATAATTGTTATTTTTGCCATCAGAACTTTTTAACAGTCCGTCTTTTATCACCAAAGAGTCCCATAAAGCCCAGTATCCTTTAAATTTCTGGGATTTGGCTGCAATTTCTTGGTAATAAGATCTTGGAGAATTTTCTAATTTCACCTTAATTATAGGGCCAATATCTGATCAATTGCTGATCTTTGGATAACATTTTAGAGTCCCACTCTTGAGAGCTTTGAAGTGCTGTTCTTCGGCAATGAAAATCGTCAGGATCTTCTCTTTCCTCGTGTCTGTTGCAATGTTTACAACGTTCTGGGCATGGTCTTCTTGATAAAGCATCAGCATTTTTATGGTTTAACCCTTTGCGATGTTCAACTTTAAAGTCATATTCCTGTAGGCGTTGCAACCACCTAGCTATTTGTCCTTCGGGATTCTTAAATTGTAGCAACCATTTGAGTGATGCATGATTCGTCCTTAAAAGGAATTTTTTGCCCGTACAAGTACTTATATAAGTGCTCCAATGTTTTGACAATAACCAGTAGTTCTTTACCTTGTCACACAGTAGTTGCGTTCAGGTTTAGAAAGAACCTTGCTGAAATAGGCTATTACTTTTTCTTCGCCATTTTGTACTTGTGACAAAATACCACCAATAGCGGCATTGCTTGCATCGGTGTCTACGATAAACATCTGGGATGACTCAGGATATGACAACACTGGGGGATTACACAAGGCTTTCTTCAAGTCTTTAAATGCTTCCCCACATTCTTCTATCCATACATAGCTGTAATTGCTTTCAGTAAGTCGATGTACTGGTCTAGCGATATTAGCAAAACCTTTTATGAATCGTCTGTAATATGTACAAAGTCCCAGAAAACTTCTTAGTTCATGTCTGTTCTTTGGTATTGGCCAATTTTGAATGGCTTTAGTCTTCTGTTGATCGGTTTTTACTCCATGTTCGGTAATAACATGTCCTAGATAATTCACTTCCTTTTGGAAAAACTGGCACTTCTTGGGACTGAGTTTTAAGCCAGCCATTCTCAGTTTCTGGAAAACAGCTTCAATTTTCTTCAAATGACCTTCAAATGTTTTTCTAAGAATAATGATGTCATCTAAATATACTAGGCATGTTTCACATGTCATTCCATGTAATGTCAGTTCCATTAAACGTTCAAAAGTCGCTGGAGCGTTGCATAATCCGAAAGGCATAACTTTAAATTGCCACAGTCCAGTCCCAGTAGAAAACGCTGTCTTTTCTTTATCCGCTGGATTAAGTTTAACTTGCCAATAACCACTTTTCAGGTCCAAGGTCGAGAACCATTTTGATCCGGTTAAGGTGTCCAAGGTATCATCAATTCTTGGTAAGGGAGTCGACGCAGAATTTGGTGGAACCATCTTTCTTCTTAACCAGGACTACTGGTGATGACCAGGGACTTTGCGATGGCTCTATAATGTCTTGTTTTTCCATATCCTCAAGCATCCGATCAACTTCTTGC
Source organism: Kuschelorhynchus macadamiae (assembly GCA_030620095.1). Lineage (NCBI taxonomy): Eukaryota > Metazoa > Arthropoda > Insecta > Coleoptera > Curculionidae > Kuschelorhynchus > Kuschelorhynchus macadamiae. The sequence goes on along the minus strand of JAUTXW010005286.1, from coordinate 697,543 downwards.
CGCTTTGCCAAAGGTATTCGTCTAGGAGGCTGTTTTATCGGTGCTGCATCACCAATATTAATTCGATGTTGAACTAGGTTAGTTTTACCTAAGTCGCTATCAGACAGAGAGAAAACATTTTGATTTCTTCTCAAAAGATCTTCCAACCTGGTCATCTGAACCTTATTCAGTAAATGTGGCGATTTCACCAGGTCTTGGAGTGTCTTAGGTAAAGTAGTTCCAGATTCTGAAGGTGGTAAGTTGGTACAAATATTGTATTAGCAGGTTGACAGGTTCCGATCTTGTCACCTTTTTTTACTTGCTGGGGATGACCTTTTAGATTCATCATTTTGACAAACATCATGTTTCCTGCAATGAGTTAAGGTTCTTGCTGGTAAAATTTCCTTCGCATGTAGTGGACAGTCTTGAACTGGTTCGAATAAAATTACTTCTTCCTCAAAATCAAGCGTTGCTTTTACTACACATTCTGAACAAGCAGGTAAGGTAGTATCTTCCAGCAAAACCACTTCTAGGATAGTGGAATTATTTCTTCGTGGCAGGTTCATAACTATTTCTTCATTTTTCGTACAGACGACTCGTTGAGGTATGTCAAGAATAAATTATTTTGGTTCATAACATCAAGACCAAGATGACATCATCCATTATATCTGCGACCAAAATAGCGTGTATGAAGATGCCTGTGTGAATGCCTTTCACAGGTATAATTTCACCGTTGGCGGTTTCCAAAACATATTTTTTATATGGAATTTCTGTCCTGCAAGGAGCTATAATGTCTGACTTCACGATGGTATATGTTGAGCCAGTATCCAGTACCATTTCACAGTCCCGACCGCATATCTTTCCCGCTACTACCAAGCTAGAGCCATTATTCTGCAGCCGGGATACTTTGATTATTGTTGATGTCGATGGGGCTTGGTAGCACCTAGCCAGCTTTCGCCCCTTAAAACTGGCTAATGGGAGTTTTCCTGAATATCGTCAGGAATCCCATTGCTGGTACATCGGCTTTGCACATGTACCTCTTTACCACATTTCCAACAATGGATGCCTTTTCTTTGTCGAAAAGTCAAAGATTTATTTTCGTCTTTCTGATGGTTAAGAAAAATCTCTTGCAGTTCTTTAAAAGGTTCGAAGCATTTTCATTTGTAGTCCTGTATTCTGGAGTGTACTGTAGTCTACGTAGTTTTCCTTAACCCCTGGATGTTTGTTTAGCTGTTTCGAACTGAAGGGCATATGCCAGAGCTTCTGAAATCTTCTTTATTCTTGCCATTTTTAAAGCTTGGTTGGTATCAGGATCACGAAGGCCTTCAATAAAACTGCTTACTGCCAACTCATGCTTGATCTCTTCAGGGTAGGATGGATAAGCCAAGTTAATTAGTCGCACAATATCTGCTTCGTACTCTTGAAGACTTTCGTTATATTTTTGCTTTCGACATTGAAGTTGGGCTTTATAAACCTCCTGTAGATGTGCTTCACCATAACGCATTTCTAGATGGCTTACTAATGTCCCAAAGTCATTCTGTTTATCTTCAGGTATGTTCCTTAGCACCTATATAAATTCATCTAAATCTTAACAAACCTATAACTAGGGCTAAATTCGCAACAATATCGTAATAAAATATCTAAAACTTGTATCAAAATTCGTTAAACACAAGTAGAATTAAGAAGAAAATTCTCAGTTATTTAACGTCCTGTGGTTTTTGTTATTTTGTAAGTTATGTGTTGGACATAGATGTCTGAAAGTTTTGTAGAAAATTTGGAAACGAAGAAACTGTTTTTTTTTTACCTCTTTTAATATTCTGACATCATTTGGAACACCAGATATAGATAAAATTAATATTTTGACATACCTTGAATGCAAGAGTAAAAAAATGGGAATAATTTACGAGCACTAACAATTTCAGCAATTAGTTCCCATTCAGCAAGGCTCGGATCGTATCCTGTAGGATTATGTCCACTAACTTGTAAGAGAACCACAGATCTTTCTTCAGCGCGGGTTAGGTCTTGAAGTAATCCATGAATATCCAAGCTTAAAGTCTGATGGTTGACGTATCGGAGATCTTTGTATTCCTTAAAACCTAACATTTCGGGGTGGAAAAAAAACGCATTATTATTAATTTTTAAACAGTTCTGGAATAATGGTTTGGTTTATCTAATCAGCATTTCCATACCAAAGTACTGGGTTAAACACTACAAAGTAAATTATATATTATTATATATAATTAGTGTATATTAAAAAATAAGTGCATATTTTTTAATATATACTGTGTATCCTAGGACAGATGTTACGAGAGGTTAATCGGAACATGCGCCGTTTGGCCGGAAACTGAGAAATGAGATGGTCTCATATTTTCAACACAACCGATCAACTTGACATTTGACACATGTACATAGTTTGATTAGCGCTTTATTTTGTATTCATATTTTTTGAAAACCAAGATGGCGGACGGTCATTTTGAAATAATTTTTCATATTTTCCTCGATATTTTCTTTGATTGAGAGTGCAAAAAGTGAAATGGTGAACTGTATAAAGAAACCTCAATACCCCTTAACAACGAATATAGAGGGTTATCTTATGATACAATATTTTTGGTTATACAGGATGTTACAAATCGAGTGTATGCGTGGAGATCTTGATCAATCGTTATTTGAAGAATTATAAAATTCAAATAATGGCTCTAGGAGTAGAGCAAATAGAGCGCTTCATTTCAATAGCAAATTGCATGAAGCTTTCCAAAGAAGAAATGTGTAATATTCCCTTACTACCACTTCATTACTGGCAATTACGTGTGAGCTCATAATATAGCATAGATATACTACAATTGCATTTAATATTGTAGCTTTATGTCATCTTAAACCAAAATATAATTTTTCTCTGGCAGACCGGCGCACAGTGGTCATTTGTTACAATCTGTAGTCTGAGTCTTTCCTGTACCTATGGAAAGCCAATATCTGGGTAAACCCCATCGATCTTAAAGAAAAGATATTTAAGAAAGCGTCTTTGAACTTTTTCTGTATCAACAAAATCTCGACAGTTTTTCATAACAAACCCTAAAGTCTTTAAGCAAGCTTGAGTAAGATCAGATATATGCGGAACAAACGATTATCGGCGACTGAGCGTACTATCATGTATTATATAATTGTAGATAATTTCTGATTTTAATCAGTAAGAGAGTAATTTACATTTATCGAGATTTAAAAGCAAATTATTTATAATACACCAATTAGAGACTCGATCAATCGAATCATGAAGACGCAAGCAATCCTCTGCGGTTTTAATTCGAGCGAAGAAATTCATGTTGTCGGCATATACTAGCCCATTTACACTGACTATCCGGAACGCCGTTGATGAAAATATTAAAGAGTAATGACCTCAATATGGAATCTTGTCGGACACTAGGAGTGGCTTTTTTTCAGGCAGAGCTTTGACCACAGCATTCCACTATTTATTTCCTCTCAGTCAGGTATGATTTCCGAAAAGCTGTAAGTATATTTTGTGAAATACCAAAATTGTGCAAAGGCAACAGTAAAATGCTGTGCCCAAGTTTCATCTGTTGCGCTATTTTTAATAATAAAGGTACTTTACGTTTGGGGATATTTCAAATTTTAATTATTATTCTCTCCTTATAACTCAAACAAAGTAAAATTTTATAGTTCTCAGTTTCAGATCAAATTCATTCTTGACATTTTGAAATAAAAAAAAATTGATTTGATTTTAAATATTTCTTGCTTAGCAAAAAAATAATACCTGACACATTTTTGTCGTTTAATGAAAGCTGAACAAGCGCGAGACTTTCGAGAAGAGAGAGAGAGAGCAGTCTCTCGTCTTCCTTTTTCCTTTGATGTTTGATGTCTGATCTTATTTCTTATTATTAGCATATCTACTCTCTATGTTGTATTTAAAGTATATAAGTATAAACATAAACCAGTAAGCTAGTATTATTTTATATCATAACATCAGTATTTTACCTGCCCTGAGAAAAATGGTATCCATATTCTCCATGGTCTGTTGGGTACTATACAGTGTCGTTAACCCTAAACTCTGTACTAAAAACTCGGCTCCTACTCGTAGAGCACCCGTTCCTGAAACGGTCTGAATAGCAAAGGCACGATTTGCTACTCTGGAGCTACTGTGTTGACCTTAAAACAATATGGAAAAAGTAGCTTAAAGGCAAATAAACTAAACTCAATTAATTTAACCTTTTGTGATTGAAATAAGATATTATATGTAATAATTCAGAGAAATTCAAACTTAATTTACTTGGAATATTAGTTATTATTATACGACTTAGTTGTGTTTGGATAGAGATCATTGAGTTATTTATTTATTAGGCAGGATATAAAGCAATGTTATAATACATATACATAATAATGTCTAACATTGTAAAGTAAATAATATGTTATTACTTTATTCCAAGGGGTTTCAGGTGAAGTTAAAGCCGGAACCGCAATTCATTTGTTTTCATTATGGACTTAAATGAATTTTAACCGCAGTTTAGTTGCACAAGCATGTACAGGGGGTCCTATTTTGGTTGCAATTGTGGAGTATCTTGCCTATTTTTATAGATAGAACCTTGCGGTTTTCGGGAACCTGAGCTAATTTTTCGTAAAACGAAAGGGGCCGCAAACAAAATAATCAGATCCCTGTTAGTTTCAGAGCTACAACGCGATATTGGAAATATTGCGTTTTCAGGTACCCCTTGTATCTCAATTGCCTGACAAATTATCAAAAAGATGAATACGAAGAATTTTTTACAGAGAATCCAGTGGAGCAGTCAGTTTTTTTCTAAATGTTACCGTTTTTGAAATATTGACCAATGCTTTTTTTTAACGGGACACCTTGTATATTTGTCAAGAAATTAATTTTTCCTTTTACAGGCTTCCCAAAAATATATAATTATCTGGGTCTATTTTAATAAACCACAACAAATGTCCTAATTTTCATAATTCTCATTAAAAATGTTGCAGTAAGCCACGCAAAATAATTCTGAGTTTTCTTGGAAGCAAGTGACAGTTCCCAAATTTTATTCTATGCCGTGTCATTACCTGCCTTATTTATATAAATTTTGTATTTTATTTTGAAATTTTGCTAGTTTTATTTTGTATTTGTTTATGTAGAAGTATATTTGTGTTTATGGCAGAAAACCAAACTTTCGAACATTTTGAGAAATACGATATTTAGCTTGGTTTTTAGCAGGTAAATACTTGGTTTTTAGGTATTGTTAAATACTGCTACTTTATTTTTATTTAGATAATCAAAAAGGAGGCAACTTAATATATCCACTCTTTACCGAATAAAAAAAAATTTAATTGATCACGGATCTTTTAACAAACCTCGTTCAAAAACATATATAGTAAAGAAGTTCGAGAGGTTGAGGAAATCACAGTTTTAGTTAAATCAGCTTATCCTACAAATCCTGTAGAGCCAGTGGAAAGAGCGTAGGGATTCCAAAACCAAGTTCAAAAATTCTAAAAAAACACATATACCACCCATACATATTTTTTAGGCTTATCTAGCACTTACACTCTAGCGATGCTCAACGTCGGGGAGACTTCTGCAGTTGGTATCGAAAAAGATTTGATATGGGTAGAGATTTTGAAATTTTAGTGCATGTAAATTTATTTTCAAATGGCGAAATTATTTCTAGAGAGTAATTTTACCAATCAATGGATCGGAATCAATTGGCCTATAAGATAGGATAGGCCCTAGGTCCCCAGACTTGTCAATATTGGATTTATTTCTATGGGGATATCTGGGGAATAAAATTTACAAAGATTTAGGAAACGCAATAGTAGAAAGTTTTCGCTACTTACAAAATCGTCGCGTTATTTTGCTTAATTCTTTAGAAAGAATAGGAAATTATGCAATGCGTGCATACAACAAAATGGAAATCAGTTTGAACAGTTCATTTGATTTACTTGATTACTGTAGTGCTTATGTTACGACATTCAAAGTTGGTTTTTGCTCATAAGCGTATTGGATAATAATTATTTATTAATATTTTTTCCTTTTGTTACATAAATCTAGGAAGGTGATAAATAGCTGTTAGTAAATAAGTTTCTTGATTTATTGTTAGCATATAGATACTGTTAATGACTTTAAATAAAAAGCAGCATTATTTTGCACTGCTAAATATTGAATGCGGATTATGAAAATTAGGATTTTTGTTGTTTATTAAAATAGACACATACTGTTATATATTTTTGAGAAGCTTAAAAAGACAAGTTAACTTCTTGACAAATATACATGGTATCCCCTTTAAAAAACCAAGCATTGATCAATATTTCAAAAACAGTTATATTTAGAAAAAAAGTGCCAGTGGATTCTACGTAAGAAGTTCTAAAAGGATTCGTTTTTATCTTTTTGACAAGTTTTCAGACAACTGAACTCGTAAACTAAGAGAGCTATGACTATTTTATTTGCGGTACCTTTCATTTCACAAAAAAGTAGCTCAGATTCGCGAAAAAATTTCAAGGTTCCATCTTTAAAAATAAGCGAGATACCACTCATTTGTAATCAAAATGGGACACCCTGTACATTAGACCCAGATTTCTGTAAGAAAATAAAGTTATAAACGACTGATAAAGTTTTATTTACTTTACCAAAACGATATGGTTTCAACGACAATATATTTAATTAATTTGCCATTGCCTTACCTAAAAGTAAGGTGATAGCAGAACCAGTAAAGCTTTCGTATCCAAAGGGATGCAAATAGTATTTAGTCAAAGAAGCATCGTTAGCCATAACTCTTTCTGCTGTTCTAACTACTGGTAGAACCCAAGGTATTCCACTTTCGTCCCGGTAACATGGGAAAGCTACAATTGTAAATATAAATGCATTGAGTTAACGGAAATGATGTTTATAACTGAGACGGGTGATGTGAATAATACGCAGTTAATGCTTTTACTGTAATGCTAATTCTTTCTGATATTTATTAAGTGTATATGTTTTTTCACAAAAACATTTGTTATTTTTTCACAACAGGAAATTGATCGTTTTGAGCAAAATATCCACAAACATTAAGAAATATTAAATCAGGACAAACTAGCAAATTTTACTCTTTGGTTTTACATAATATTCATGTTTTTGTTAAATATTGGAATCTTCAACTTAAACTAGTCCTGTATGCGTCATAAGAAAATGTAAGCCACTGAAAAAACTACCATACCTACTAGTTTTCTAGAGAATCGCAGAATCCAAAATTCTGCCAGAAGTCCTGTGTTGTGGCCAGGGTTTTGGCAGTTGAGCCAAAGCAATCTCTCTGATAATTTTAAATTGTTGTAGGTGTTTAAAAAAAATAGGTCATTCCTGTTAAATTTTTTCGCCTGTTTCGGCTTGGAATCTTATTAGCCAAGATGCGTTTTATTTGTCTAATAAAAATTCCATAAGGTTTCGTTTACATTTATAAAACGGAAAATAAGAAATTTAAATTACATTATTATGACCTTTCAAGAACCACAAAAGTATATGTGTGCAGTTTTTGTCAGAAATTATCCACTAACATCCAAAATGAATTTGTAAAATCCTTCAAACCAAGAATTTCTTTAAGTTTTGTATTTTTTTAGCCGAGAGTGACAGGTATTAATGATTAAACACCACAGACTTCGGAAATAAATTAATTAAACACTACATATCAGTTTACCAAAAATAAATTGTTTTAAATATTACTAAAATTAAAAATAAAAAGATGCACGTATGTACGTTCTTTCTTTTTTTAGAAACGTGATATGTAAGTTTTTATTTTAATTCCTATAATAATTTTGACGCTGCGCTACTGTTTTTTTCTTATTGATTTTTAATTAACTGATAAGTAACTCTTAAAAATGGCAAATAGCCGAAACACCTAAGATTTTTAATTAAATTATATTTGAAAATTGGAATGCAATTTTGCATTTTTAAAGATCCCTATAAACTCTGCTTCAATTTTCGAGCCCGATGATACTTTTCTTCTACTAGTTTGTATGCAGGTCATAAATTCAGACCCACTATTAAAAGTATTTTTCTTATATATGGGGAGGATCCTGTACTTTCACAAGGAAGCTTGGCTAACCGGAACATCGTCGAATTCTAAACTATGATCTGTGTGTTTTATAGGTACTATCATTGATTCTGCTCCGAGAAGTTTTGTTTTTATCTCATATTCCTTCTTTAGCCATGCATGTTAGGGAGACAAGAGCATCGACCCGCTTGCATCCCTTTACTATCCAATTACAAAGGCCAGGGGTCTCGTACTTTGTTTGCACCTTTACTACCATAGGATCCTTATTATTGAATATTTTACCAGCAAAAAATGTTGCCCCTTTCCCTAATATGCACGTCTCGTAAATCTATCATCAATAAACTTACCCTCTCTTTACTTAAAGCATGATGATACTTCAACATAGAAAAGAAATGTTTAAAACAAGTTTTTCGTACAACATTGCCGCTAGAATTAATTCCTTTCCAAACTTACATCTTCAAATTATCCCTTTAAAAGGTTAATTAGAAATAACTACGTTTAAACTTATCTATCTAACCTTCTGCAATTTATACTTCTTTGCTAAGCGTCTCTACGTCTCTCTACCTTTTTATTTCTATCCATTCCCTTCCCTCTATTGTTTTATAAATATAATTTTTACTTAGTAGGTAATTTAGTTCACATTAATCTACTTATATTAAATTTGCATAAAAAATACACGCAATAGATATTGGAATTGTCTAAGTGCCATTACTATATTTATTTAATGAAATTAGGGCTTTAACATTATTTAGGTAGAGTATCTGGATGTCTGTCTAAATCTCATTGTTTACCAATATATTTTTATATTCCATGTTCAAAATTGTTAAATATTTTTGTTGGTATTACAACAAATGTATTATTATTATTATTGTCACTCATCCCTGATACAAATGTCCAAAAGAAGTCGATGGGTTAAGAAAAATCGAAATCAAACTCCTTCCTGTAAAAACTTCTTGACCAAACTGCTTTCTGTAGGTCCATATAGCTGTTTTTATGCAGCCCTATTTTCACTAGGCTTTCTTCCAAGGTCTTGGATATCAGATCCGTTGGTTACACGATACTTCGACCGTATCCAGTTGCCACATTTGTTGGATTTCTATAGCCAGTTCTGCATACTTAGTCTTTTTCTTTCCATGTTTCTCAATAATTCTAATATAGGACGTAGGTGTTAAGGAGCCCATATTTTTTTATTAACTTTTGATGTACAATGTTGCAAATAAGTGTTATGTGTTGAATGGATTCCGACTTTTGTCCGATTTGTCTCTTTAATTATAAACCTTGATGTAGTTGTTGGTATTTATAACTTGATCCTGAAACGCAACCGTGAATCAAGGAAGTGTAACCCATTACTTAGCCACTTGTTCAATGCTGATTTGTCTACGTGCGTTTAGTTTAAAACATTGTAATGTTGTCCGTGCAAAACTTTTTATGTCCATTGCTCCCTTTATCAGCATCAGATTGTCGTTATTCCGTGTGGTCGTTCGCAAGGTTGAGTAACATGTACGACTTGTTCGCTAGTTTTGACATCCTATGTAGATCAGAAGTTTCAGCTTTCCTGAAAAAGAAATCTCCCAATTCACTTAGTAGTAGAATGAAGGGTTATTATGTCAACAAGAGGTCTTCCTTCTTCGTTTCTGGGCACGGTACTCTTGAGCATAGATGCCTTAGGATGATCCACTCTGTATTTGGTGATTATGTTCGTGGGGTTGATTGAATAAGCAAGTGCAAGTACCTCGTAGATGTTTATTTCAGTAATAAGGTTTCTTGCGTTTAGCTTCAGTAGCACTCTAACTCCTAGTACTGATCTCTGGTTCTTGATATTGCCTGCTTTTCCTCTAATAAAATGTCTTTTGGAACCCGTGGTATGTCACCATCCTCCATGCGTTAAGAATACCGGGGTATGCTCTGGTTGTAAGAGAACGTGGGTAAATTGATGAGCGAGAGTATTTGCAGCGAGTTAAATTTCTTGTACCGGCAGTTTTGGATTTTATCAGGTTCTGGTGCTTTCCAGTTGTTAGTAGATTTGATGACCTTTCTAGCATCATCCACATTGATGTTTGGAAATTGCCTGTCAGTGATATTCGCTGTTTTTCTACCCTTATCCGGTTGGCATCTATCTTATACTCCTTTGGCTCTGCCCAAATGTCAGACCAGTATTCTTTCTTATGTTCGATATTATCGAGCTTTCGGTTTGAATATTCTAGATGTCTTCTATGTGTTTTAACTTAGCCTTTGGTTTTTGTCTCAGGGTGTCCATGTATTCATCCAGGTTTTGGTATTGATTTGGGTAAGCGGTATAGGTCTCTACCTTCTGAAAGATTTTTCTTATTCGTGTTTTTAGCCTTTTAGATGGCTGGTCGTTGCTACGATATTATGTTAATCTTCCCAGTTTCTGTCGAATATCATCGACTATCTCCATAAGAACCAGATTGACGACAGCAATAACCCTATTGGTGATCTTATTACTTCGTAGATTTGGTAGCATGGGCATATGCGTTGGATTGCTATTCTCATATTGCGATAACGCCCTTCCTAACTGATAGCCAGTCTCATCAGTAACGTGATTTTGACCAAGTTAGTCACGTTCATGGTTATATTCATTACGTCCGTTCTGAAGGCCGTCTTCGATATCCTGTTCGTTTTGTGGTTGTTTTGGTCACCATTGGGATACGGTTGTTCATCCCGGATCTGTCGGAGAATTGGATTACTGAGCAAGTTTTTCTTGATAATCATCCTTTTTCTGCAATTCGTTGCTCCTTGATATAATGTAGGTCAGGAAACTTCTTAAAGATCCCGTGAAGAGCATACTAATAGGTGGTCTTGTCGGTCATAGGAGCACATAACAAAAGAACTCATTTCAATAGTTCATGTCATATGCTTCCTTGGCTTTCCAGCTTTTATAGTCTAAGACATACGATTTGCGTCGCTGCAGAAGCAGCGTCATCTGGTTATAAGGAGTCGATGTTGGGTTCCTCAGGGACAGTCATTGCAGTAGCCATACACTGCTTCCACCTCTAATCGAGGGAGACTGTAGCTCATTTAACACACATAACCCTGCGTCTTGAGCTCGACAAGAACTTTTAAATATGGGATCAGGCGCTGTCTAAAAGAAACTTCTACAGACAGTCGCTTCCTCTCAAGGTTCATACGCCTATTTACTTAGCCGATGATCCTCGAGAGCCCCTTTTGAGGCAAAGTCCACCCACTCTTTCCGCCTTTTATGGCAGATTATACCTTAGGCCTATACTTCCTCTGGGACAAACACAGGGTTTATTATTATTATTATTATTATTATTATTATCACTTTTATAATTATCATTATTTGTGTTACAATGTAGAGTATACCATTAAAAAAGTGTCTTTGTTTTTAGATATCTTCGAACTAAAATATGCAACTTCAACTTCATTTATTTATTTATTAACCTTAGATTATGTGTTTCGCATTATTACAACCATGTTTTAATATTCCAATATTACCCGTTACAAGCAACAAATTACTATTTATTAGTCTATTTTCGCAATATAATATTAATGTTTTGCGGTTAAACTTTTCATCAAATTTTTTTTCCATTTATTTTTAAAGTACTGTCTAGAGATGTTGCCTGAAATGGAATACCAATGGATAAACTTTATTCATAAAATTAGATGATGCCAAAACAGTAGTTTACATCTCAAATTCACGCGAAAAATATTAATTCTCAAATTAGCGCACCCCCATTTTTTTTATTTTTACTTCAGGTTCTTTAACAAACTGTTTACCATAAAAATACTAGAAGTAACATAAGATGGCATAATTAAACAAAATTGAACATATCGAAATCCTTTAATCTTTTTTTTTTAATTCCAGTACTTTGAAAATAATGCAAAAAATGTGTTGTTCGAATTTTTTTGTTGACCACATTAACATTAATTCACATCAGTAGGACTTTGAAAGGTAGGTAACCAAATTTTTTTACATCTGTATTTTAGAGATGTCCTGATTACTAAAAGATTATATTAATAGTCATCGTTAAATTTTTTTTTGAGTTCTAATAAAATTGCTATTTTATAGCTTACCAAAATCGAGTTTGTAGCTGTAATCATCTTCTTTAAATTGTAGTTCTATAGAGTGTAACTCTTTTTCAGGTAGTTCCTGTAATCCTGAAAACCACGATTGGTTTTGATAATATAATTCTGAAGATTCTAAATCTGACATTTCAAGTCAAGTAACGTCATTCTAATTCGTCTTTTAAAAATAAGTGTTTCGGTTCTTCTTGTCTTGTCGTAAAGCTGCCAGGAATATAAAGCCGATGAGTTGGCTACATTAAATGATTTATGTTTATCTGCTCTCCTATAATAGATGATAGTCTTTCAACAAGTCAACCGTTGAGCAGATATAATGTATATATTTTAACATATTCCCACTTTATATGAAAGTTAAAAAGAACAGATAAAAAACGCTCTAAATTCCCTTGTAATAATAATTTGTCATGAAATTGGAGTGTGATGGTTATTACAAACAACTTGTTCTCATAAACAGTCTATGGAACATACATATCTCAAACTAGTGCAGTATTAAAATGAGTTAAAATAAAAATTATGTGGGGCAATCTGAGCTTAAAATAAAGAAATAAAAGTTGAAACTATGTGATAATGCCAGGCAATTTTACTTCCATTTTAAATTCCAAATTGATCATTAACTACAACATTTTGGTAAGCTTGAGATTTATTCCAGAAAAGCGTTCTGCCATTCAAACTCTTGACATATTTTAAATTTCTATGTCGTCTGACTCATTCTCATGTGTTTGTCGACTGCAAAATGAGAATAGACAACCATTATACTACCGTCATCAAATCAATTTTTGACATCTCGAATGTTCTCTTGAAAAACTCAAATGGCAGTTGTTTGTCCCAGTTGGTAACTCTGATTTGCTTTTATATTATGTTATTTGTTGGCGCTGCTTATACTTATCTATCACCTATTATAGTTGACCGTACAGTTATTGTTTTGGCGGCCATCCAAAGAATTTCCGTTTTTTCTCCCTATATAAAATTTCTTCGTTTCACAATTTTTATGAACAAAAATTATGTTTAATATTTCAATATCAATGGTGCAAATGCATTATTAAATCAAGGAATAATAGTTATTTATACTATAAGGGATGTAAGTAAAATTTACCAGTTGAGGACGAGTTTGCGCCCGAGCGACAGCGAGGTCTAGCAAAAAAGTTCGAGACTGGTTAATGTACTTACATCCCATATAGTAAATAACATTTTTCCCGCTCCCTGTATTGTATGTTTACAAGAAAATGCTGGATATATTTTTGTATTTTCATTATCATTACATAGCATTATCATTAATTTATGAAGGCAGCCGTGATCCGTTGCCAGCATAAGCAGTTTTTATTTTTTCAACAACGTTAAGTTGACAATTCATAGCGAAAAGTTTGAAGAAGTCGAATTGTTTGATTCTGGGTGGACAAAATGGATGTTTCAGACACAGAAGAATCAGCGAATATTGCTACTACCGGAAAAATCGAAAAAAAGTCTCAAATTAGCTAGGTATGAAGCAGCATATAAATCCTTTAAGAATTGGTGCCAAAGTAAGACGGCTACTACTACATATTTCCACGAAAAAAGTGCTATATTGAAGTCCCCATCAAGAGTAGTCGATGTTGAAGTCCACCCTTTTTATAGAGGAAAATATAGATATTTCTAAGTATCCAAAACTTCGAGCATTTTTGAAAAGAAAAAATGATGGTTATAGACCCAAAAAATCGAATGTGTTTAACAGGGAAGATGTGAATAAGTTCATGCCTGAAGCCCTCGATCATATATACTTATTGATGAAGGTCGTAATGGTAATGGGAGTTGCTGGAACGTGCCGTTCTAATGAACTCTGTGACATGAAACAGGCATTGTTAAAATAAGTCAAGAAGTCATAATTGTGACCATTCCTGACTCCAAAAATGGAGTGTCACGTATATTTACAGTGACAAAAAGTGACGACACTCAGAGTAGATATCAAATACGGGAACTGATTCACCCCCCACCACTACTCCTGACCTTGAGAGCCCAGGTGTGCTGTGTAGTTTGGCCTTGAGGCGATGTGACGTCATATGACCTTGAGCGCGCATCACGCTTTTTCGATACTTGTCCATGACGTTGAGAGGCCAGGTGTGCTGGGTAGTTTGGCCTTGAGAGGATGTGACGTCATGCGACCTTGAGTGTTAGCTATTAAAACCAAGGCTGACGCCATTCAAAGCTAAAAAGAGGTACACTGTTTGTGCGGTCACAAGTGATTTCATCATTAAAAAGTTATTGTGTGGTGTATTCTGATTCAATTTTTTAAATTTACGGTAATACTGTGTTTTTATATTAAATCTTTTACATTTTTTCAACAATGAGTGCAAAATTAAACTTGGGTGAAATTAACGAAATGCTTAATAAGGATATAGATTTTGTTGAACAAAGAAAATTTTCATCATTAACAATTGGGAAAGTTTTTATAGTTCAAAATATTGCTTTAAAGATGACACGGTTTGGCAAAGCTTTTCATGCAACATTGTACGACAAAACGCATGATAAAACATTTCAAACTTTTTTACCAAAGCGTGTTGTCGAAACCATTTCTGAAGACGTTATCGAAATTATAAATAAGTCGGGTGGGATGTATACTTTAACTTATTTGGGGCAGAGCTTGCGAGTAATCTCAGGCACTAATACTAGTAGATCAATATTTAAATTTGGGTGTTTAGAATAAGCAAAATTTAGAGATATTTACTTATTTGGTATTATTTTCATCTTTTAATTTTGGTGCTTAATAGAATAAACAAAATTTAGAAATATTTACTTAATTTGGTATTATTTTCGTCTTTTAATTTGGGTTCTTGATTGGGTGTTTGGGTTAATTAACAATTTGGTAATTATTTTACAAATCAGAATACACAGACATTTTAATAATTAGTGTTTGAAAGATGTGTGACAGCAATAGTACCATCACACCAAGTGAAGACCTTGATTCTCACATTATGTGTTTGTCGCATAAGTTAAGAAATGCGGCACAAGAGATATTACATTTTGCAACCTATGATGGGTCGGCGGTTGAATCAACAGTCAGTCAATATAGAAAGTACATGAAAGATGTAATTAATTTCATGTCAGGCGCTCATTTGTGTGAAAGATACCTGTATGGTTCTATCAACTTAGACGAGTTTTGCGTGGAAATGATCGACGAAGGTCTCCAAAGCTATGTTGTCGAAATACCAAATTTACCCAAGGAATTGTTATCAAAGTATGGTTTGGTCTCAGCGGAAAACATCAATGAAGTCGTGAAAAATGGTGCAGATATTTTGGACCGTGTAGACAATACCGCAGATGATACTGAAGAATGGTAGAAAATGGATGTTGACGATATAGAGAATGAAAACTGTGAAAAACAAATAGGAATGTAAACAATTATATGTATCATGCAAAAATAATTTTGTAAATAAATAATCATTTTATTAATGTATTTGTGTTATTTGTTTATTCTTAAATT
The DNA here is from genome assembly GCA_030620095.1 of Kuschelorhynchus macadamiae. Taxonomy (NCBI): domain Eukaryota; kingdom Metazoa; phylum Arthropoda; class Insecta; order Coleoptera; family Curculionidae; genus Kuschelorhynchus; species Kuschelorhynchus macadamiae. Next base: position 682,027 of record JAUTXW010005286.1, on the reverse strand, counting down.
CTCCGAGAAAATAACACCCAAATCCTATTCACATGCATTCTGTGTGTCCTTGTAAACGCAACCTTGAAAAATCTATATGTACACGCCCACAAACGCAACCTTGAAATATCTATATGTACACGCCCCCAAACGAATGTACACGCCTCATAACTGTGTGACGTTGCAAACACAACCTTGAACAATCTGTATATATACACGCACTTAAACAAGCAAATTATTAGTTCGTCTTCATCGTTATTTAGCTACGTGTAATAAAAAAGAAGTTTAAAATGTCTCAGTGTCAATCTCAATCTAGTTCCACAAAGAATGCAGTACCAGAAAAGCCGATAGCGATTGTCCGGCCATTTTCGATAAATGGGATGCAGAGGTGTGCTATGTGTGAGCACTATGATGTGCTAGTTGGAACGAGGGGTCTTTGTAATTGGTGCAATAATTTTGTGATGTATGAGCAAATAACATCGCCAACTTCGTCACCACCCAGTGCTAGGAGAAGGCTTAATACGCCACCGCAAGAGGATACAACAGCAACCACCCCAGCTGATCCATCTCCGCACATTTCGCAGACAGCAGGACCATCGGGGATTTTGCAGGTCCCCGATCAAGCTGGCCCTTCTGATATTTTGCGGTCTCCATCGCCGCAGTTTAGTCAAGAAGGGCAGCAATGGGCGGTTGCGGCTTCTCCATCTTCTTCTTCTTCCACAGCATCCAACCTAGAGGCCCCCCTAGACACGTCTGACGAAGAGGACTTTTTTGGGGACTTTGGGGAAGAAGATGAAGATTTGGAAGACATTGTTAGACATATATGTCTAACAAAAGAGGAAATGAGGGTGTTTGGGTTTGACCCATAAGTTTTTTTAAATAAATAGTTTTAGGAATTTGTAAATAAATAGTTTTAGGAATTTGTAAATAAATAGTTTTAGGAATTTGTAAATATTTAGTATTAGGTAAAAAATAAATTATTATTATTATTATTACCTTTCTTTTATTTCTATTATTTTTAACAGTTTTCAGATATAAATTCAAACATTTTTAAATTTTACATCAGTTCTATGTAAGCATGGGTAGAATTAACATTACAATTGATAAATTTGGTCGTCAAAAAGCTAATAAAAAAATAGTAGTATACAATCCTCCAGGAATAGGTTTTAAGTTGAATGTTGATCATCAATACGACATTCAAGGAAAATCTTTAACTAACATAGCAGATCCTTCACAAGGTAGTGATACTGTAACCCGAGAATATTTCCTTAAAGAAATTGAAAAACTTCGGATATTACTGGTTGAATTATTAAATCAAACTTATTTTAAAATTAGTGAAATACTTAGTGTTATTAAATCGGAAATAGAATTTATATGTGTACTCGATAATAGAAAAAAGAGAAGTAATATTATCCAACCTTGAGCAAAATGTTGATCGTTTAATTAGAGAAACTCATAGATCTGGGATACATTCAAGGAAAATATCTAACTATGATAATAGAAAACTATTTAACATGATACTAGAAACAAGTGATGTCATATTATCGAACCTTAATGAAAATATGTAAGCAACGTCGCAGAGACTACAAGTTTTATTTTATACCTTATAATGCTGCACTTTGGTGAAAAAAAATAGTTTTAGATAAACATGGGTCGTGGTAACAACACAATTGATAAATTTGGACGTCAAAAGCCTGGTGAAAAAGTGCATTTATTGAGGGGATCACCAGGAATTGGATTTAAGCTTACGCCGGACGGTCAATATGACATGCGGGGAAAATCTTTAACCAATGTCGCCCCACCGACTAAGGGTAGTGATGCTGTTACCCAGGATTATGCGCTTAAAGAAATTCATCGATTACGCGTACAAATAGCAGATATACTGAATACAGATCTACTTAATAAGGTTCGTGTCGATATAAAGCAGCTTGAAGCGAAAATTGTTAATATTGAAACAATAAAAATGGATGTACTCGGGAGAATTGAAAAACATGAAATCAGAATGAGCGATTTGGAGAAAAAAGTGGTCAAGCATATAAATGGAATAATGTATGAGAAATAATTAATATAGCCCCAGCTTGATGAGGATTACTCATATATGAAGATAATATCAAGATTGCTGATTGGTATAAATATAATCAAGAATGATGATTGTTGTGAATAAACCTAGTTTATAATTGTAATAAACACATATTTAAATAAAACAAAGTTGAAGTTCATTGGGTATTTATTTTAATAGTAACCTTAACCAATATACATATTTAGATAGGTTTGAATGTATTACAACATATAATATTTTAAACAATATCTGTCTCATCAATCCAAGAATTAAATTGATCTGAAAATCCTAACCATTTTACAAATAATTGATTAATATTATTTTTCTTGCGGCGACGAAGTACTTTTTCCACTAAATATACATTCGGACTACTTGTTTTTTGCAGCTCAGCTTCATAAAAACATCCTTTTATAGGTTGACCTTCTATTGATTCCAATAGGTATGTTGGTGGATTGGTAATGTTAACTTTTGCGATTTTAAACTGTTCCGTGGACCATGAGGGCGTATATCCTTTATCAAAGACACTTTTGTGTTTGCTTATACGAACTATATCGCCCAAACGAAATTTAAACTTTTTGGGTACTATTTTTATCCAATTGTATGCGTTAATGCGTGTGGTTGATTTAACGTTTATAGGTTTCATACCAATAGTACGATGCTCTGTGTTATTATAGGTTTTCGTTATGACTGGTAAAAGTTGTATCCATTTGTAGGAACCTCTAGCTGAAAACTCCTTATAGAGATAATTTTTGAGTGTACGTATGACTCGTTCAACTATCGCAGCTTTTTTGGTGCTGTACGTCGAATAATGATTAATGTTATATTCCTTAACAAGATTTTGGAATATGTTATTAAAAAATTCTTTTCCCTGATCGGTTTGTAGATTTATTGGTGTATATCTTGCTTCTTTAAAAATGTCTTTCATTGCTTTAGTGACTTCAGCCCCTGTCTTGTTTCTAATCGCCCTAGTATAGACAAATTTGGAGTAGCAATTTATGCACACCAAGATATAGCGGTATCCATCGTTTTCATTTGCATACTGTTGCATTTCCGCCAAATCTGTTTGCCACAAGTCTTCATATCCTTTAATGATGGTGTGTCTTCTGGGAAAATTTTTTCTTGCTGACCTATGAAGTTCATTGACAATTTTTATTTTTTCTGTGCCAGTAGTCATAGTTCCAACTCACGTCTCTTGAGATACTGATCAAATTATGTGATTACTCAATAAATTATACCTTCCTCACGAAGTTCTTCTATAATTGACATTATTTCATTATCGTGTCCGGTATGACCAGCCATCTTTGAACTCCATAGCAATCGTAATCGTTCTACCAACTCCTTCGGGTTATTCCAATATACGTAGCTAGGAGTTTCCGATAAAACACGTTTTTTTAATGGTAACACTACTTGAGCATATGTTTTTTTACCTGCGATCCCACTCCCCATTCGATTCCCTGTCATTAATGGTTTTATAATCTCTAAATATTTTTTCCGCCTGGTTTCCTGTAGTCCCCGCTTCTCGTCATAGCCCTTGTATGCTGCATTTGTCAATCGCAGCATCTTTTTATAGTCTTCTGCCACTTCGGGAGTCATCTTTTCGATATGCTCTAATACCCGCGGATTTTTTAAGAATATCAAATCGTAAAGTTCCGCATTCCCTTCAAAGGTTGCAATATTCTTAGAGTTGTGCCATAGTGTCACTTTACCAGGAGGAAAACGTATTTCCAAATTACCCATAAACTTTTTGTTTTTTACTTTTGATTTATGATGTACTCCATAAACTGTATCGAATTGTGATGGTTTTGTCTTTAAACCGTTCATATATGTATTAATGATAATATCCGGAGATGAGCGATCTTTTAATGTGACAGCTGACATTGTAGATTTGTTTGATGGAGAAGGTGTTGCATAAATTCCATCTAACGTCTCGTTTTTTGGGGTATCTATCGATGTTTCAGCAGTGTACTTGGACCTTTCTGTGATCGGTGTTGATGTTTCTACGGGAAACTCCTCTGACATGAACATGGTTGTTTTATTTAGTGGCTCCTCTATGTATGTGCTTAAACTTTTCGGTTGTGATTGTATATGTTTACGAGACTTTTGTGTTACTGCATCGGATATAGAAGTCAAAGGCTTAGCAATCGGCTCATAAAATTTGTCCAATTCAAATTTATCTTGTACATTAGCAGCTCTAATTTGTTTAAACTTTTTTCGAACGGCATCTGTAACCCCAATCAATTGACGTTTCAGATCTATATCATTATTCATCATGAAGGTGATGTTGCCAGAGTATCACACAACTATGTAATGCGAATTCACTGATCTTACTCTGTGTATATATAGTTATCGAACCCCTTGCGATATCTTCCCGAATTTAAATCGCTATCCTTATCAATAACGAGGAACCCATACTTGTCATTCCAACATTTAGCACACATCTCTTGAAATTGTGTAAAAGTCAGATCTGGCGATACATGATCCGAAAAAATATGTCGTAAATTCATTTCGTCTTGTTTAAACATTATAATTAAATTGGCGTTGTCACGTACTAATTGCTTGGGAACTCGGGAATAGGTTTGTGCTAGGTAGAAACTATCTACATTTTTATGTCGTCCCATACTAAAATATGATCGTATAACATCCTGTTTTTCACACATTACGTCGTCAAATATGAAAATTGAATTTGGTTTGGCATCGGATGGCTCCACGATATTTGTTGTATCGCTAAAAGTATAATAACCAAGACCCTTAATCGGCGTGAAAATTTTCCTGAGATATTCGTATTTGGGTTGATACAGCGACTTTGAATATACGTAGACATTTTCAAAGCGCAATCCTAAAGGGTGTGTAAGCAAGGTAATCATAACATTGGTTTTTCCACAATTAGAAGGTCCTATTAGCAATCCACGAATTGATAATGGCAACAAAGGACCATGCCGACGTCTCACATTTTTCCCTACATGTCCAGATCCAACCTTCTCATCGAGATTATCTATTTCTAGCTTCTGTTTCAGCTTAACAATACGCATTATAGTGAAAAAAAAATATTTTATATCGTACACACGGCTTTAACTACTCATTCAGATGCAGACCATCAAACGAAGTGGACGCTCTCGATATTCGAGTAAGACTGGGTGTGGTATAGTGAATTCTATAATTAATAAACTACCGTTTGAGTTACACCTTCCCGGTTATCAATATTGTGGGCCAGGCACCAAACTTACAAAGCGATTAGCGAGAGGTGATTTGGGAATTAACCCATTAGATGCAGCGTGTAAGAAACACGATATAGCATATTCAAAAACCGAAAATAACCTAAGTTCACGCCATCAAGCTGATTACGATCTTGAACAACGTGCTTGGGAGAGAGTAAAATCAAAAGACGCTAGTGCAGGTGAAAAAATATCTGCTTGGTTGGTAACAAATATTATGAAGGCGAAACAACGTTTCGGTATGGGTGTTTCAACGCATTCAGCTAAAATAAAGAGCTCCAAAGGAAAGCGACGACGATTTGTGAAAGGGAAACGTACATGTAAAAACAAAAGAGTGTCCAAGTTTACTTTTGGATCGACATTGCGACAACCCATTCGAGCTGAATTAGCTAAGGCTGGTGGTAAGAAATTTGCTGAAAAAGACATATTTAACGCATCTAGAATAGCAGTGGCTGCGGCAAGGAAATTATTAAAAGCCCGTGGTGGTAAGCGGAAGATACGCATACCTAGAATTATACCTGTTCCAAAGGTTGGTGGCTTATTACCTTTGATACCAATATTTGCTGGGCTCTCAGCATTAGGATCCTTAGCAGGTGGTGTTGCAGGGGTAGTGCGTGCAGTAAAAACAGCAAAAAATGCCACTACCCAAAAAACTGGTGGTGAGTTACAGCTAAAATCGAATGGAGGTGGAATGTATTTGAAACCATATAGGACAGGTTTAGGGCTTTTTATGAACCATTCAAAAAACTAGTAAAATGCCTTCCTCGAAGGCCATTATCGAATATTGATCTAGAAAGGTATGCATTACAGCTACAAGTACCATACTTTAGAGGTGTATTTATGCGAGATTCACTTCCTCGACGAGGTCCTCGACGTTATGAATCTGGTATTCTTAATTTGGACAGTATAATGGGATTTGGAACACATTGGGTGGCGTATCGAAAGAATGATTCAGAAGTTACATATTACGACAGCTTTGGTGATTTACCACCACCAACTGAACTGGTTCGATATCTGCGAATGGGTGGGGAAGCAGCAAAGGAAATTTACTATACATACGATCGACAACAAAAATTTGGGACAGTCTGGTGCGGTCATTTATGCTTAAAGTTTCTCTCTCAATCGTAAAAGTCAATATGTCTTATACCCCCCAAATGGATCGGGATAGTTATAAAAAGATGGCGTCTTCGTTAAAAGCCTATTATCGTTCCGGTAGTTTATTAAAAATGACTTCTAAAGAGTTAGAAAACATACCCAAGGAGGTAATGATTGCTTGTTCCCCAAATGAAATCGCACTTGTTTGGGATAAATTACCAGAACACATGAAATGTGACATAGACATGTTAAAGTATCAGTATTGTACGGACCATCATAATTACCAGAATCTGAATGGAGATGAATGTGATGGACCAGCGCCTAGGAGATTGTTTTGCTGTTCCTGTAAAATAAGTGATGTAAAAATAACAGAAAAAAATTGGTTTAAAATTTCAAAACCAAGTAAACGGTGTACAACCTATAGCAATATAAACTGCTGTCGACAACAATAAAAGCTAAAAACAGTAGATTTTTTATCAGTCATGTCGTACACATTCACATTAACAGGACGCTCGAGCGTGTTAAGTACAGATTTTTACCCACCATTAGAACTCAGTACAGTCAATAAATATGGGCTTGCACTTGTTGGATTTTACACATATAATTCTATTTTTAATATTGATGAAAGCAATAATTCATTTGCATATAAGAAAAAAAATGACAAAACTTCACCATCTATAAAGTTAACAATTCCCCCCGGAGTATATGAAGTGCACGAGATTGAAAAAGCAATGAAAACTGCCCTACAACTATCCACGAGAGATAATGATGATAAAATATTTTCATTAACACCCAATAATAACACATTGAAATGTGAAATAAAAACAAAATACATTATGGATTTTACAGGAGAAAACTGCATTGGTCGGATGTTGGGATTTGATCGTATATTGTTAACAACGGACAACAAAAAACATGAATCAACCTCTCAAGTAGACATTATGAAAGTACGCATAATACGTGTTGATTGTAATATTATCTCTGGAGCATACCTGAACTCACAAGAATGTCATATTTTATTTGAATTTGATATTGATGTTGAACCTGGTTATAAGATAACGAAAGAACCCACAAACCTTATTTATTTGCCGTTGAAGCCTGAAGGACGTCAGTTCATTGACAACATTACTCTACGCATCTTGGACGACAACGGTGATCTTATCGATTTCAACGACGAGAAGATTATTATTAAACTGGAGCTAAAAAAACTAGTCTAACGATGGGTTTTTGTTACAACCGCCGACCGTACATGTTTTCTCCGATATGTCAAACAATAACGAAACCTAATAAAAAGAAACATGTCGCTAAAACAGAGCTCATTCACGATCACGACGTCGGACCAAAAGGATATCAACGTCTCTCTGCCAAAGATCGTAGATTTCTTCAATCCATCGGCTTGAAAGTACGAAGCCAACGAACATGATGACAAGTAGTGAAAAAATTGAGGTTTTTACTGAACCTATTTTCAATAATTCTATCATAAGCCTGCAAGAACATACATATAAACCCTACGGATCACCTAAATTCCAAAATTCCGATGAAATTCGTATCCCAGTTCACTTTCAAGACATAATTTTGGATATATCGGAAAGCTACATATATGTCGAAGGAACATTTAAACCAAAAGACGCTACAAAAAAGTGTTTTTTATCTAATAATTCATTAGCTTTTCTATTTGAGGAAATTCGATATGAGATAGGCGGTGAGAAAGTTGCAGTTGTCAGAAAACCAGGTGTAACTACAGCTCTTAAAACAATGGTTTCCATTGGTAGTACACAGCTGAAACCGCTTCTTACATGCGGATGGGGTCTAAATGAAGAAAACCAACACATTGTGGATACCGCTAGTAATGTATTTTCTGGCAAAGTACCCCTAAAATATCTGATGGGTTTTGCTGAGGATTATACGAAGGGGATTTTTAACATTAAACAGGAATTGATTATAATAATTGCCCGCACTTTTAACAACTGTTATATTGGAGAAGTTGAAGCCGACATTAAAATTGACAAACTGGAGTGGAAAATACGTCACATTGTTCCCGAGGATAGACAAAAGCTAAAACTATTATCACGTATTAATAAAGGTGGTAATAATGCAAATATCCGAATGGCTTACCGTATGTGGGATCTTTACGAGCTTCCCGCTCTCCGACAAACTTCATCCGATGTTTGGGCTATAAGAACGAGTACAAGTCTAGAGAAACCTCGTTATTTAATTATCGGATTTCAGAATATTGGAAAAGCGGATAGCTATAAAGAAGATGCGACTGAATTTACAAATGCAAATATAAGTGACATTCGAGTTTATCTTAATTCAACAGTATTCCCCTATGAAAGATGGAATTTGGATTTTTCAAAGAAATTGTATGCAGCGGCCTATTATAACTATGAAAACTTCCAAAGCAGTTATTATGGTCGAGAATTTAACGATCCAATGATGGATTTTGGCGTATACATGAAAAATCCGCTGTTTGTTATTGACTGCTCGCATCAGGTGGAAGCTGTAAACTCGTCAACTGTGGATGGCAAGATTGAATTTGAAACACGTAACAGTCGGTTTCCTAAAGACACTAAAGTTTTCGCATTATTAATTCACGATTCTATTTTTAGTCATAATATGTTAAATGGTTCTGCATCAAATAAGCTTGTTTAGTCGTTTAGTTATTTATAATTATTATACTTTATATTTGGCATATATGTTAAAGTATATCTTAGTATATCCATATATTGTTATATAGTTTAGTGTTTTGATATAAAACTTAATATATGTGTAATAGATAGTTTAGCAACTAATGTCAACAATTAAATAATAAAACATATTGCACCAGTTATTTTGAATTTTATTTTAGTCTAAGTTCTAAAAGGTAAATTAATATAAAAATTTGGTTTCCACTCGTCCTTGAATTAAGATCCGACCCCGAGAGCATTGCTAATTCCCCGACCTTGATGGTGGGTGACGTCATAGGACTTTTCTATTCGTCCTTGAATTAAGATTCGACCCTCCCTGTGGGCGTTGCTATATTCCCCGACCTTGAGGGTATGCGACGTCATAGGACCTTGGGTGCGCAACGGACTACATAATAAGATACAAAGAGTATATATATATAAGGTTGACGTTTAAGATTTCTGTTATATTCCAAATCAGTTTGCAAAACGAACATGTCTTCCAGCTCTTCTAACTCTTGGGTATTTGATGTTGAAACAGTGCGGTTAAATAACCGGTCAGATTCGTCTGATTCCGACGACGACGACGAAACAGTTGAAATGGGTCAGAGATTTGTTGTGCAAAATGAATCTTCGTCTGATGAGGAGGGTCAGGAAGAGGAGTCGGCTGAAGCCAGTCTGCCTGACTCATCAAGTTGGTGGAGTCCACCATCACCACGTGGTGAGTTTGATGGTCCAGCCGACAGTAGTTGGTGGGTAGTGCCTGATGTTTCAGAAGATACGCAGGAAGGGAATGCCGACTCCACTACGTGAAGATGCTACTACGGAATGGTGCAATGGATGGTGGCGATGTATAGAATGTCAACATTTAATTGTACCATATATATATATATATATATATATATATATATATATATATATATTTTATAAATAAATACTGATTTTATTAATGTGTTTGTGTTATTTGTCTAGTTTTTAAAATTATCAATATAAGTATAGAGTATTTTAAAGAAAAAATTAAATATTGATTTTTTTTCTCGATTTTCTCGAAAGTCAACTTTTTTCGTCTCTTGAAAATTTTCAATTTTGGGTGTGCAGCAATTAGTGTAGGTTAAGCAGATATTTTTTCACCTGCACTAGCGTCTTTTGATTTTACTCTCTCCCAAACACGTTGTTCAAGATCGTAATCAGCTTGATGGCGTGAACTTAGGTTATTTTCGGTTTTTGAATATCCTATATCGTGTTTCTTACACGCTGCATCTAATGGGTTAATTCCCAAATCACCTCTCGCTAATCGCTTTGTAAGTTTGGTGCCTGGCCCACAATAGATAACCGGGAAGGTGTAACTCAAACGGTAGTTTATTAATTATAGAATTCACTATACCACACCCAGTCTTACTCGAATATCGAGAGCGTCCACTTCGTTTGATGGTCTGCATCTGAATGAGTAGTTAAAGCCGTGTGTACGATATAAAATATTTTTTTTTCACTATAATGCGTATTGTTAAGCTGAAACAGAAGCTAGAAATAGATAATCTCGATGAGAAGGTTGGATCTGGACATGTAGGGAAAAATGTGAGACGTCGGCATGGTCCTTTGTTGCCATTATCAATTCGTGGATTGCTAATAGGACCTTCTAATTGTGGAAAAACCAATGTTATGATTACCTTGCTTACACACCCTTTAGGATTGCGCTTTGAAAATGTCTACGTATATTCAAAGTCGCTGTATCAACCCAAATACGAATATCTCAGGAAAATTTTCACGCCGATTAAGGGTCTTGGTTATTATACTTTTAGCGATACAACAAATATCGTGGAGCCATCCGATGCCAAACCAAATTCAATTTTCATATTTGACGACGTAATGTGTGAAAAACAGGATGTTATACGATCATATTTTAGTATGGGACGACATAAAAATGTAGATAGTTTCTACCTAGCACAAACCTATTCCCGAGTTCCCAAGCAATTAGTACGTGACAACGCCAATTTAATTATAATGTTTAAACAAGACGAAATGAATTTACGACATATTTTTTCGGATCATGTATCGCCAGATCTGACTTTTACACAATTTCAAGAGATGTGTGCTAAATGTTGGAATGACAAGTATGGGTTCCTCGTTATTGATAAGGATAGCGATTTAAATTCGGGAAGATATCGCAAGGGGTTCGATAACTATATATACACAGAGTAAGATCAGTGAATTCGCATTACATAGTTGTATGATACTCTGGCAACATCACCTTCATGATGAATAATGATATAGATCTGAAACGTCAATTGATTGGGGTTACAGATGCCGTTCGAAAAAAGTTTAAACAAATTAGAGCTGCTAATGTACAAGATAAATTTGAATTGGACAAATTTTATGAGCCGATTGCTAAGCCTTTGACTTCTATATCCGATGCAGTAACACAAAAGTCTCGTAAACATATACAATCACAACCGAAAAGTTTAAGCACATACATAGAGGAGCCACTAAATAAAACAACCATGTTCATGTCAGAGGAGTTTCCTGTAGAAACATCAACACCGATCACAGAAAGGTCCAAGTACACTGCTGAAACATCGATAGATACCCCAAAAAACGAGACGTTAGATGGAATTTATGCAACACCTTCTCCATCAAACAAATCTACAATGTCAGCTGTCACATTAAAAGATCGCTCATCTCCGGATATTATCATTAATACATATATGAACGGTTTAAAGACAAAACCATCACAATTCGATACAGTTTATGGAGTACATCATAAATCAAAAGTAAAAAACAAAAAGTTTATGGGTAATTTGGAAATACGTTTTCCTCCTGGTAAAGTGACACTATGGCACAACTCTAAGAATATTGCAACCTTTGAAGGGAATGCGGAACTTTACGATTTGATATTCTTAAAAAATCCGCGGGTATTAGAGCATATCGAAAAGATGACTCCCGAAGTGGCAGAAGACTATAAAAAGATGCTGCGATTGACAAATGCAGCATACAAGGGCTATGACGAGAAGCGGGGACTACAGGAAACCAGGCGGAAAAAATATTTAGAGATTATAAAACCATTAATGACAGGGAATCGAATGGGGAGTGGGATCGCAGGTAAAAAAACATATGCTCAAGTAGTGTTACCATTAAAAAAACGTGTTTTATCGGAAACTCCTAGCTACGTATATTGGAATAACCCGAAGGAGTTGGTAGAACGATTACGATTGCTATGGAGTTCAAAGATGGCTGGTCATACCGGACACGATAATGAAATAATGTCAATTATAGAAGAACTTCGTGAGGAAGGTATAATTTATTGAGTAATCACATAATTTGATCAGTATCTCAAGAGACGTGAGTTGGAACTATGACTACTGGCACAGAAAAAATAAAAATTGTCAATGAACTTCATAGGTCAGCAAGAAAAAATTTTCCCAGAAGACACACCATCATTAAAGGATATGAAGACTTGTGGCAAACAGATTTGGCGGAAATGCAACAGTATGCAAATGAAAACGATGGATACCGCTATATCTTGGTGTGCATAAATTGCTACTCCAAATTTGTCTATACTAGGGCGATTAGAAACAAGACAGGGGCTGAAGTCACTAAAGCAATGAAAGACATTTTTAAAGAAGCAAGATATACACCAATAAATCTACAAACCGATCAGGGAAAAGAATTTTTTAATAACATATTCCAAAATCTTGTTAAGGAATATAACATTAATCATTATTCGACGTACAGCACCAAAAAAGCTGCGATAGTTGAACGAGTCATACGTACACTCAAAAATTATCTCTATAAGGAGTTTTCAGCTAGAGGTTCCTACAAATGGATACAACTTTTACCAGTCATAACGAAAACCTATAATAACACAGAGCATCGTACTATTGGTATGAAACCTATAAACGTTAAATCAACCACACGCATTAACGCATACAATTGGATAAAAATAGTACCCAAAAAGTTTAAATTTCGTTTGGGCGATATAGTTCGTATAAGCAAACACAAAAGTGTCTTTGATAAAGGATATACGCCCTCATGGTCCACGGAACAGTTTAAAATCGCAAAAGTTAACATTACCAATCCACCAACATACCTATTGGAATCAATAGAAGGTCAACCTATAAAAGGATGTTTTTATGAAGCTGAGCTGCAAAAAACAAGTAGTCCGAATGTATATTTAGTGGAAAAAGTACTTCGTCGCCGCAAGAAAAATAATATTAATCAATTATTTGTAAAATGGTTAGGATTTTCAGATCAATTTAATTCTTGGATTGATGAGACAGATATTGTTTAAAATATTATATGTTGTAATACATTCAAACCTATCTAAATATGTATATTGGTTAAGGTTACTATTAAAATAAATACCCAATGAACTTCAACTTTGTTTTATTTAAATATGTGTTTATTACAATTATAAACTAGGTTTATTCACAACAATCATCATTCTTGATTATATTTATACCAATCAGCAATCTTGATATTATCTTCATATATGAGTAATCCTCATCAAGCTGGGGCTATATTAATTATTTCTCATACATTATTCCATTTATATGCTTGACCACTTTTTTCTCCAAATCGCTCATTCTGATTTCATGTTTTTCAATTCTCCCGAGTACATCCATTTTTATTGTTTCAATATTAACAATTTTCGCTTCAAGCTGCTTTATATCGACACGAACCTTATTAAGTAGATCTGTATTCAGTATATCTGCTATTTGTACGCGTAATCGATGAATTTCTTTAAGCGCATAATCCTGGGTAACAGCATCACTACCCTTAGTCGGTGGGGCGACATTGGTTAAAGATTTTCCCCGCATGTCATATTGACCGTCCGGCGTAAGCTTAAATCCAATTCCTGGTGATCCCCTCAATAAATGCACTTTTTCACCAGGCTTTTGACGTCCAAATTTATCAATTGTGTTGTTACCACGACCCATGTTTATCTAAAACTATTTTTTTTCACCAAAGTGCAGCATTATAAGGTATAAAATAAAACTTGTAGTCTCTGCGACGTTGCTTACATATTTTCATTAAGGTTCGATAATATGACATCACTTGTTTCTAGTATCATGTTAAATAGTTTTCTATTATCATAGTTAGATATTTTCCTTGAATGTATCCCAGATCTATGAGTTTCTCTAATTAAACGATCAACATTTTGCTCAAGGTTGGATAATATTACTTCTCTTTTTTCTATTATCGAGTACACATATGCAAATTCTATTTCCGATTTAATAACACTAAGTATTTCACTAATTTTAAAATAAGTTTGATTTAATAATTCAACCAGTAATATCCGAAGTTTTTCAATTTCTTTAAGGAAATATTCTCGGGTTACAGTATCACTACCTTGTGAAGGATCTGCTATGTTAGTTAAAGATTTTCCTTGAATGTCGTATTGATGATCAACATTCAACTTAAAACCTATTCCTGGAGGATTGTATACTACTATTTTTTTATTACCTTTTTGACGACCAAATTTATCAATTGTAATGTTAATTCTACCCATGCTTACATAGAACTGATGTAAAATTTAAAAATGTTTGAAGTTATATCTGAAAACTGTTAAAAATAATAGAAATAAAAGAAAGGTAATAATAATAATAATAATTTATTTTTTACCTAATACTAAATATTTACAAATTCCTAAAACTATTTATTTACAAATTCCTAAAACTATTTATTTACAAATTCCTAAAACTATTTATTTAAAAAAACTTATGGGTCAAACCCAAACACCCTCATTTCCTCTTTTGTTAGACATATATGTCTAACAATGTCTTCCAAATCTTCATCTTCTTCCCCAAAGTCCCCAAAAAAGTCCTCTTCGTCAGACGTGTCTAGGGGGGCCTCTAGGTTGGATGCTGTGGAAGAAGAAGAAGATGGAGAAGCCGCAACCGCCCATTGCTGCCCTTCTTGACTAAACTGCGGCGATGGAGACCACAAAATATCAGAAGGGCCAGCTTGATCGGGGACCTGCAAAATCCCCGATGGTCCTGCTGTCTGCGAAATGTGCGGAGATGGATCAGCTGGGGTGGTTGCTGTTGTATCCTCTTGCGGTGGCGTATTAAGCCTTCTCCTAGCACTGGGTGGTGACGAAGTTGGCGATGTTATTTGCTCATACATCACAAAATTATTGCACCAATTACAAAGACCCCTCGTTCCAACTAGCACATCATAGTGCTCACACATAGCACACCTCTGCATCCCATTTATCGAAAATGGCCGGACAATCGCTATCGGCTTTTCTGGTACTGCATTCTTTGTGGAACTAGATTGAGATTGACACTGAGACATTTTAAACTTCTTTTTTATTACACGTAGCTAAATAACGATGAAGACGAACTAATAATTTGCTTGTTTAAGTGCGTGTATATATACAGATTGCTCAAGGTTGTGTTTGCAACGTCACACAGTTATGAGGCGTGTACATTCGTTTGGGGGCGTGTACATATAGATATTTCAAGGTTGCGTTTGTGGGCGTGTACATATAGATTTTTCAAGGTTGCGTTTACAAGGACACACAGAATGCATGTGAATAGGATTTGGGTGTTATTTTCTCGGAGAATTTAAGAATAAACAAATAACACAAATACATTAATAAAATGATTATTTATTTACAAAATTATTTTTGCATGATACATATAATTGTTTACATTCCTATTTGTTTTTCACAGTTTTCATTCTCTATATCGTCAACATCCATTTTCTACCATTCTTCAGTATCATCTGCGGTATTGTCTACACGGTCCAAAATATCTGCACCATTTTTCACGACTTCATTGATGTTTTCCGCTGAGACCAAACCATACTTTGATAACAATTCCTTGAATTTGGTATTTCGACAACATAGCTTTGGAGACCTTCGTCGATCATTTCCACGCAAAACTCGTCTAAGTTGATAGAACCATACAGGTATCTTTCACACAAATGAGCGCCTGACATGAAATTAATTACATCTTTCATGTACTTTCTATATTGACTGACTGTTGATTCAACCGCCGACCCATCATAGGTTGCAAAATGTAATATCTCTTGTGCCGCATTTCTTAACTTATGCGACAAACACATAATGTGAGAATCAAGGTCTTCACTTGGTGTGATGGTACTATTGCTGTCACACATCTTTCAAACACTAATTATTAAAATGTCTGTGTATTCTGATTTGTAAAATAATTACCAAATTGTTAATTAACCCAAACACCCAATCAAGAACCCAAATTAAAAGACGAAAATAATACCAAATTAAGTAAATATTTCTAAATTTTGTTTATTCTATTAAGCACCAAAATTAAAAGATGAAAATAATACCAAATAAGTAAATATCTCTAAATTTTGCTTATTCTAAACACCCAAATTTAAATATTGATCTACTAGTATTAGTGCCTGAGATTACTCGCAAGCTCTGCCCCAAATAAGTTAAAGTATACATCCCACCCGACTTATTTATAATTTCGATAACGTCTTCAGAAATGGTTTCGACAACACGCTTTGGTAAAAAAGTTTGAAATGTTTTATCATGCGTTTTGTCGTACAATGTTGCATGAAAAGCTTTGCCAAACCGTGTCATCTTTAAAGCAATATTTTGAACTATACCCAATACTATAACCCAATTGTTAATGATGAAAATTTTCTTTGTTCAACAAAATCTATATCCTTATTAAGCATTTCGTTAATTTCACCCAAGTTTAATTTTGCACTCATTGTTGAAAAAATGTAAAAGATTTAATATAAAAACACAGTATTACCGTAAATTTAAAAAATTGAATCAGAATACACCACACAATAACTTTTTAATGATGAAATCACTTGTGACCGCACAAACAGTGTACCTCTTTTTAGCTTTGAATGGCGTCAGCCTTGGTTTTAATAGCTAACACTCAAGGTCGCATGACGTCACATCCTCTCAAGGCCAAACTACCCAGCACACCTGGCCTCTCAACGTCATGGACAAGTATCGAAAAAGCGTGATGCGCGCTCAAGGTCATATGACGTCACATCGCCTCAAGGCCAAACTACACAGCACACCTGGGCTCTCAAGGTCAGGAGTAGTGGTGGGGGGTGAATCAGTTCCCGTATTTGATATCTACTACGCAGGTTTGTCATTTCAAAATAATTCAAAAAAGCACATTAATACAAGATCCCACATGACGACTATTAATCCGCGCTTCTTTATGCGATATCAAAATGGAAAGTGCTCAAACCAGCCTGTCGGGAAAAATACGTTTTCGTCAATTCCAAGTAAAATGCGAAATTTCTAAAGTTTGAGAACTTTAAAATCTATACTGGACAGTCTTTTAGAAGAACGTCGGCAACTTTATTAGCAAATACTGGAGTTGATGTATTAGCTATCAAGCGACATGGTGGATGAAAATCCGCTACTATTGCGGAAAGTTACGTAGCTGAGAGCCTCAATAATAAAAAGGAAGTAGTGAATCAAATTTTATACAATAAGATCCAGCCAGAAGTCTTTTGCAGTACTTCAACAGTGACAGAAACATTGGTTGGAAATGAAGGGTCTGTGGAGTCAGAAAATGTAATACACATCGAGAAGAAACGAGAAAACGTGTTTCCAAATTTTGTTAATAATCTGAATAATTGTAATAATTGTACCATTAATATTCATTTCAATTAATATCACCCGATTTTTTTCCGGATTTTTGTAATATGTTGATGAAATCAAAAATTAAAGCTACTTATAATAATTTCAGATTATTATTTCCCTAGGGATGTAAGTTGACTTACATCCTGTCGTTAAGGGCAACCAATACCTTGTTGAGTAACTTTCACTTACGTCTGTCAAAGCAGTGTCAAAATAGGTTGCTTACAATACAGGGAAGGGGAATATTATATTTTTACTCCTGAATTAGCGTTAAAGAAGGTGAAACATTTTGATGAAGTATTTTTTATCTGTCAAGGCTTAACATTTAAATTACGAAAAAAATTTAACATGTCTTCACATTTTAACTCCGAAACTATTAACATTTAAGAAAGTTCAAAAAAGGATTCTTAAAGAGGAAGAAATTTCCAATAAAAAAGTTTAAGTTTTCTGTTAGCTTCAGTAATTAATAACTAGAAGATAACAATACATGGCAGTGTCATAATCTCATATAGTATAGTTGTGATAAAGTCTCGACGAAGAGAAATAATTTTAGTGGCTATTGTATAACAATTATCGACTTGAAATATAAATTAATCATAGCCTCATTTTATAAAAACTCAATGAAAAAATGTTTTTTCAGCGGGATATTGTTCCTTGAAGTGTCTAGAAAATACCATAATTTTTTAAAATTTCCAATTTAATCTTTAGTAGTATACATTTTTTTACTTGTTACGGCCGTTTTTTTTTGTTGCATCGTAACGGCTTAACGCTCGACGCTCGGAGCTCTATTTTCAATATTAAATTAAAATTATTAATAATTCCGGGAACCAGGACTTTTTTATTGGAAACTTAAGAACCTTTTTTTTATTTCTTAAATGTTATATTTTCCAAGTAATTTAAAAAAGTTATCTTTTTTTTTTAAATCTTAAATTGTTAATAAGTTTTAAAATTGTTTATGTACGGGTTTGCAACTTTTGTACATTTTTCTAGACGTCATGCGTTATTCCGAATCCAATGAGCCCTGACTCATATTTTTACTAGCAGGAGCAAGAAATAACATTTTGTGAACTAGACTATATGTCGAACTGCAGCTTGAACTGCAATCATATACGATATTGTATACGGTATCGCTAAGTTGGCAGTATGATCATAGTAGCAATAACTAGTAGCGCCACTCTCCCAAATATTTTCCGGCAAATTGTTGGCTGCATGCAAAGCGCTTCAGTTGATTCAGAACAGATGCGGATTGGCGTAAATGAGTATGTTACTGTGTACTGTTGTTGGGTGTCCCAACACGTCAAAAAATTGTTTATATTTTCTTTTATGAATTATAGTTAGTTTAGATCTTCTAATTGGTACATTTCAAATAAAATATATAGTATGTTTCTGTTTAATATTTTGAACAAATTCCCGTTTTGACGTCACGTAAACGTAACGTAAATGTAAAACAGTGAAGCTGAGTATTTTTGACCATATGGGGTATAAAAATAAAATGAAAATAGGTAGTATTTTAAAATCTGTATATCCAAAAATAATAAATAGTTATTGAGGAAATCTTGAATTTTTGTCACCTCCAGCTTTTAGGCTCAATTCCAATTTTTTTATTTTTTAGGATATTCTCAAGTTTTATTCCTCCCCTTTTTAAACTCCTACCAATTTCTGAATTGAAATGTTAAATAAATTGTACAACCTATTTTTTATTTAAAATTTAACGTGTCAAATTTTAAATCTGTTTTTGGATGCCAAAATTCGTAATTTAATTAATTTTGTGTACTTATTTAAGTTAGAATTAACGAATTTGTATCTAAAATATAATTGTATGTTCGTCGGAAGCATTTAAAAACGTAAGTTGTTTCATTCATTTGATGATATTTGATTTTTACACGTTGTTAGAATCTTGAGACATTTAAGACGATTTAGGCAAAAAAAAAATATTTTGCCGTATTTACTCTCATCTTGCAGATGCAGAAGTACTATTGCTTACATCAAAGGTTTTTACGATATTCCGTTTTCACGTTTTTCACCCGATGTTCAAACGATATATTTTTTTTTTTTGATTGTGTGCCCATATTTTTTAAATACATGTCTGGCTGAGGGAAAAGAACCTCTGGATTTAAATACAAAATATCTAAGTTTCTATCCTATGCTATTTGTCATTACTGGGGTTAATTAGGGATAAAATTACCAATCAACAACATTTAGCGACAGGGAGTTCATATGAAGACCTTAAATTTAGAATTGGGAAAATCAGCTCAAGCTTATGGATGTTTTTTGTTGTTGATTATACTTTTTTTAACAAAATATCTAGTGAAATTTCTTTTTATTTTATTAGAATTTTATTTCGATTTTATATCCCAAAGGCAGTTGGCAAGTCAATAAAGTCTCTCTAAAAGGTCTTAATTTTGATATCCATATTGAAATCCAACTATAGCAATAAAACTAGAATTGTTTCGAAGTCGTAGTGCTTGTATTAACTGTGGCAGTATGCATCCCTATACATATTCAAGCCTCTCCCCGAATACTGTACGACATCTACGGTTGTAACCTTCGTGAACCAACGAATCCTTTTGAACTAATCATTTAACAGAACCATTGAAATAATTGACTCACTTTCTAAAATTCCGAACCTCGTTCATCTGGCTAAAACGACATCTAATTTGCATACATACGATACGATTGTCCTTAAGACAGCAGTTTTGACTCATGTTGCTTTGCATCTAGTACGACAAGACAAATAATAACGTAGAACATTTTAGTTTCAATTAAATCTAATTAATTTATTGCATTTATATTACAGGAAAAAGAAAGGCCAATGACCACATCCCGGCATCTATTGTTATGCACATCGACATGGATTGCTTTTTTGTCTCGGTGGGCCTACGGAATCATCCGGAACTGAGAGGGCAACCTATTGCAATAACACATGCCAAAAGTGGCATTATAAACTCAAATGATGAATCTAGACAAGCCATTAGAGATCAAGAGTTTGCACTTTATGAGGAGAGATTACCTGAAGGTTATTAATTACTAAATTGTGTATAAATTAACCAGTGCGGAGTCCGAGACAAACTAAGGGTTTAAACCTTAGAGTAAGAATAAAAATAATGGTCATTATTTACATATTTAGCCATTGTCAAGAAAAACTCACAGTATAAGGTCGATCGTACGACGATGCCAAGTCTACTCAGATCGACCAATGTTTATACGAATTAATATTACGGTGGCGGGCCAGGGAGGGAGCGCCGCTGGGGCCTGGAACCCCCGAAACGTACAGTGGATATCTTAAAACATGATGCAGCAAAATTATCATACAAAGAATAGTATTGTTTTTCCAATATTAGTTTCTAAGTAGTATAAAGAAATGACTTTTATAGCACAATACTAGCTAAAATACCCAAAGCCTCAGGTCAAGTTACACTAGTAACAAATGTCTTAATTAGATATGACAACCCCGATTGACTACTACACGTATTAGACCATCCCACTTTCATTCACCAGGGTTTCTTATAGTAGCCTAGTATACAGTGGTCTACAGCAATGATTGTAGCAAGGTCACGTGTTGGCGAAACGAGTAGGGGAATCTTAGTAATCAGCAGCGGTTCGTCAAACTACAATAAACTTTAACATTAAAGAACTTAATTTACCAAAAAATATTTTAACGCAGAAGTTCATTAAATTAAAAATTATCATTACCGAGTTTTTCTTAGCTTCATTAATACATGTGTTTTTGTGGAATTGTTCGTCTGGTTCAAATCTTGTAATTATATTCTGGCTTACTTCAAAAAGCAACGTTCTAAATGTGCGGTAAGATTAGGGGAACAGTGATTTTTTAAATATTTCTCTTAGCTATTTTTAAACTAGGAGGCTTTAGCTGACCTAACTATGGTGCAGCAGTGCAAAGTTTACAAAAAATAGCCGTTTAAGTCTGGAATTTAATTTTCCAGGTAACTTGTGTAATGAGGGATATCTTATTGGCTAATTTTGGGTCACGTCGCGTATTGGCCAGTCCCATTCAATCAATGGACATATGACAAACTTTACTTAAGAATGTTTAAGCTTTAATTTTAATATTAGACATTAAAACTATTTTTTTTTTGTTTTTACGTTCTGTGTTTATTTTTTTTGTTGCTTTCCATTGTTTTAATACAGTTTTGTAACGCAAACATTCTATGGATACACTCATAAAATCTTTTAGTAATGTCTCTGGAGAAAAAGGCATCTATCTGAAACTTTTCTTCATCTTGAATATTAAATTAAAATATACTTGTAAGGCTGGGACCTCATTAGTCCCCGTTTTCAGTTAATTTTGATAAAGTTTTCTCAAGTTATGCCTAATTGTGTAATACTTCTTCTACAAGGATTTTCACCAAACCCTTTTTCTGACCAATGGCCTATTGAGCAGTGGCGGCTCCTCCATTAGGTCAAATGCTTAATGACCCCCCAATAAATATTTCCAAACTGAAACAAATATGTTAAATAATACATAATTTATATTTTTTTATTATTTTTTTTAATTTGGAAATTCCCTCTATTATCCTAAGCATATAATAGTACCTTGAAAACATTATTTATTCAACCTACTGAAGTTTGGTTGTGTTTACAATTTATTAATAAATATGTAATTTTGTAATGCTATTAAATCAAAACTAGTTACAGATATAATTATAAATAAGAGCACTACAATAATGTACTAATGAGGGAATGAGATATTATAAGTATGCCATACTACTTTGTATCGAATTAAAAAAAATGGCAGTTCAATCAGACGAAACATATTCAACATATCAGATAAAACAACGAAATACAGATGTATGTTTAGGAGAAATATGATAAAATGGCTAGTTTACATAAGAACTTAAAATGAATTCTCAGCGTTTTTTTAATATTTCTGATGATATATAGGAGCTGTTCAAAGAGGTTATTTTGACAATATTGACTACTAATTTGATACAACGTAATGTTGTATAGAAAAATATGTGTTTAACGCTGAAAGAATATTAGTAAAATATAAGGAGGAAATGGTTATTGAAAATTAAAAACAACATCTCAATTTAAAAGAAATAAAACATAATTTCTATAAATAATTATAAGTCATTTTCATCGTCAGAGGTATAAACATCAGAATCGTCAGAATCATGTAAAAAAAATAATCAGTGGCTGTGTGCCAGATGTATTCCAAGCTTTCGTTATATCCCAGGAGTCTCTAATGATTTTATTCACGTGGGCAATATATTTGTTCCAGTGGTCACTAGATAATTTATTCAGTAGCTTATCCCACGTAGCCAGTACTTTTGTTCCTTTTAAGGGTAATATGTTCTAATCATATTTCCTCTTATATTCCGACCAAACCATTTCAATGGCATTATACTGGCAATGATATGGTGGTATTGTTAATTAAAATTTTGTGTCCAAACTATAAAACATATTCGTCAAGATGCTATTTTTTCTGGGGATTCCTTTGGAAAGAAGCTCAAATTTCATCCTTCATCGCCTTTTCTGGGTAATGGATGTTTTTGTTTTTCACCCATTCAGTTAGTTTAAATTTTGGCAAAGAGTTATTGGGAATTTCCTCAGAAAGGCCAGAGTGATAACTTGCATTATCCATAATAATTAAATATTTATGGATTTAATTTAATTTTGAACGATGTTTCAATTTCTTTTCTATTCATGCTGTCCCTTTTTAGTCCCGCTTCGAAATACCACGTTTTGCCAGTGTGAATGTCGGTATAATCGTGCCCTGAAAAAGAAACTTCCATAAATGTCTTTCTAAAAATCTAAAATTATCCAATTATTACCCTTAGTTGTCTGTTTAGAACTGGTATGAGTACCATCCTGCCAACTACGTCTGAAGGCTCCTTTGCTTAATATCAATGTTTCATCAAAAATACTCGAGTACCTACATGGTTCTTGCGAATCGATATTTTTTGTATATTCACCCTAAATATTCATTCGCTTCATTAGAATGTCGGGTAATTCCTTTAAAAATTTTCGGTTACTATTTTTCTTCCATTTGAATCCTATACTACGGCACCTATTTCGCAAAGAAAATACAGAGTAATAAATAAAACGCTGAGATCTTCATTTAACTTCTTGTGTAAACTGGCCATTGTAACGTATTCCTTTTTAACATACATCGTATAAATTGTATCCCTAATTTTATTCTTCATAAAATCAGATTCTTATTGAATATGTTTCGTCTGATTGAATTTCATTTTTTTTATGTAGGATAGAGTAGCTTGACATACTTTTAATGCCTCCGACGGCCTCATTAGTACATTGTTGTAGTCAATTGGCAACCCTTCTCTAAGCTGCTGCTTTTCCAACTCAAACAATGCCAGCACATTTAAAATAAATAATTGAGCGGCATTTTCGAATGAATGACAATATTATTTTGACAATGACATTGACGAACAGGTAAAAAAATCGAAACGAAGAAACGACAATCATTTTATATTAAAATCTTTTATTGCTTACGTTTTCTATAAATTAAAAAGAAATATAAGAAAATGACGTCACAGTCAAACCTGTTTCCTTCCCACCATGAATCAAACCTTCAAACCCTATTACGTATGCTTTACGTAAGCTCATATGCTACTGAATATTTTGATTATTGCAAATCTTTTCTATGTTCACAATTTATTGGGATATAATAGAGCTTTATCAGCTTCTACTAACCATTTCCAATTAATATTAAGTTTAAATCGCAAATAATTAATTTATACCTGATATATTTTTTCCAATGGAAATATGATATTTTTTATAATGGGACATTTAAGGTACTACTTCTAGAATATTTGACATAAAAGAAAAAATTGACGGATTAGCATCTATGTCAGAAATTGCAAGTTGCAGCTATGAAGCGAGAAAATATGGATTAAGGAATGGAATGTTTCTGGGACAAGCTATTAAGCAGTGTCCTGGATTAAAAACTTTGCCATATGATTTTGAGGTAAGTTTATATTTTCGTGTGGAGATGATAGAAATTAAGCACCTATCCGATATGTATAATTAAGGGAATGTGAACACTTATGACGAAGATTTTGCTTTTCTTTGGTTTTCAGAATATCAGTTCGAAATTTTGTGACCATGAGACGCTATTTGTCGAGTTTTAACCCATGTTGAGAGTTTTGTTCACTTCAGGTTTTACCAGAACTGGCAGCATTAGGTATTTGTCTCATGTTGCTTGTTTGATTTTTGATAACAAAGAAAAATTGCATTTAAAACAAAAACTGCCTAAATTTTCTTGTTATAAAATAGCTATTCAGTATTATCAAAAAAAATAAATTTTTGTAATATTTGGAGCCGTTTATTTTTAAAAGCAATATAGCAACAATATCTTTTTATTACATTTTTTGATAAGAATTAAATTGCTTTAGTAATTCTTTTGAAAATAACCCGTAAATAACGTAATTATTTGCATATTTTATTATAAAATACTACATATACTCAGACTTACTAAAAAACAAATTAATGTAAAATTATAAACGAAGGATGGCAATTGACAATTGATGTAATTGTCGGCAAATCCAATTATAAACTAAAGATTAAATGTGTATTTGTGGCTTGGAATTCACAAATACATATCTGATCTTTAGTTCCTAATCTGGATTGGTCATAACAATATTAAATGTCAGTTGCCATCCTTCGTTCACAATTTTACAATCAATTTGTTTCCAAGCCACCTGATTTCAATATTTATTATCGGTCTGAGTATAGGTAAAGCGTTAAAATATGTAAGTAATTAGGTTGTTAATAATTATTGACGAAAATTAATTTTTTGCCAAGAGCAAAAATAAATAAAAGAACGTCTAGGAAAAACAAGGGACGACAGGGCCTTCGCACATCAAATAAGTAATCCTTAAGAATCTTTGAAAAATTAAACGTTTTTTGGGAAAACGTTGTAACTCAAAAAAGAAAAAAAAATATGTAAAATCTGAGGAAAATGTATTTTTATTGCTTATTGGTTACTATCTTGAAAAACATCTTAAGTTTTTTTAAAGAAGTCCTGAGTTTTTGAAATAGAGATTTTCTTACATAGCTGGCATAAAGTACCTCTTTAAATAAAAAAAATGTGTTTTGGAAAACATGATATTTCCCACGATCCAAAAATTGTATAACTAGTTTAATATTAAAGTAATATAAACGCATTGTCAGTTTTCAAATATATAAAATATAACTTGTCTTTTTTTACTTTTTATAGAGAGTTTTTTTACGAATTCATAATAAACCGTGTTTTATACCTTTATCTTTAGACGGGAAAATGAAAATGAAAGAAACAGGCTTTACACGCATTGGTTTTATGGCGCAGCTTTTCTTCATTTTCTCGCTTTATTTAGAATCAGGAGTAATGGACGTTCCATTGAAAGTAAAATTTACAGTGTGTTTCATTAAAAAAACGAATATATTTATATGTTTTACAGTTGACAATTTTCTAATATTATTCTAACATAATAAAAATCTTGTAAACTGGCCATACAATTTATTTTTTGGATCTTTTTTATATCTTATAATATAAGAAAGTCATAGCACATTAAACTGTGGACAACTAAAATAACCACGCTGTACGTCAATGGTTTTCTCAGGTTGAGGTTTATAGATATATATTTTTTATTTAAAAGAAAATATGATACATTTGACGGGTTTTGCCGTTTTTTAAAAATCTTAATAGTAAAAGAACATTGAAAAAAAAAACTTAAAATTTTAATTATGTTTTTAGGCAGTTATTTCACCACCTTAGAGTAAGAAAAAAAATGATGTTATACGCAAAAACGAAAATAAACTTGCCTCGTTTTTTTTTAAAGCTGTTTTAAAGTGTTATGGAAATAAAAAATATTTCTAAGATTCTTTTAGTTCTTTTATCCCTTTTTAACTATCTGCCTTAAAATAAATAAACATTTTCGTTTTTAGGGGTGTTTCATTACAGGGCTACCTGTATGATGGAAAAAAAATTATTTATATACAACAAAATAAAATAAATTTGACGTGTATGTTAAGAAAGTTAAACGATTTTAATTATTTTTATTTTCAAGGGGCAGTGTCATTTTCTTAGGGGATCTTTACTTCAAGAGATTAAAACACTGAATGAGCTCGAAAATACCTAGGCCGGATTTATAGTCGACCTATTCACTAAATTATGACCGTATGTAACGATCGGTTTCCACGCATGATGTAGACTGAAGATGATGAGACTTATAAATTTCAATAGATGGTCTAATTTTCCGTTTATAGAATCCTGAGACAGATGCAAGAAATTTGGTTTCTTTTACATTTACAACATGTCCAGTGGAATCTTGATGTTCAGCTACAACAGACTGTACAATTTATTTCTAGTACATCGTTCATGTTCCTTAAGCCTAGTCAATATGGATCGTCCAATTTCTCCAATATAAACATCACCACATGAACAAGGAATTGCATATCAAGGAATTGTATATACTACTTCCGTTTGGAAATCGCAAACATTATCTAATGTTCTTGTGTGTGTTGAATATTGTACGTATGTTAGACCAATGAAGTAACCTTACAATAGTGTCTGTGGTTTCATGTATAAATGGAAGAAATACACTTCCTATCGGTAATTCCTTATTAGTTTCATTTCGTCGAGTAGTATTATTATTTTCTAATTGATCGCCTAATACCCTTAGTGCAATATCCATTCCCACTTAAAGCTTGAGTCAGTTTCTCTGTTATCGATTGTAAAGAATTTTGGTCACAAATCGTGAGGGTTCGGTAAACAAGTTTTCTGGATCATGCGGTCATCTATATTACAAACGTATAGTCTGCATATCTTAATCAACTCTAGGGCTTCTTCCTCCAAAGCTTCCTAGAAGATATTAGCTTGTGAGAGCGGAGATCCCGTGACTGCTCCTGAGGTTTGTTCATAAAAAGTTCCTAAACAAAAAATAAGTGACACATGCTTCAATCAGATCTAAAAGTGAGTTGCATATATCATTATGGTGAAATAAGTCTGATATTATGGAAATTGAATCATTAATAGGCACATTCGATCCTACAGGGTTTATATCCAAGTCACGACGAGTAGTTTTTATCTTTTGTCTTATTAATACCATACCTGCTGGTTTGTAGATGTTCCTTGCATTTCTTGATGTTATGTGGTGTTTGATCTGTGGGACATTCCATGAAAATGCGGACATGATCAAAAAATTATCAAGTTATTCTAAATGGCTTAGTAGGCTGTGTATCTTGTTGCTAAGGAACGACTTTACTTTATTCATTTGTTTTTACAAATAAAATTTAAGAACTGTCACTTTGACGGGAGTTAAAATTTAAACTAAAAAATAAGATCCTAAATCATATTAAATTCTCGTGGTGTGGTAAACTGTTTTTGTGGAACCAGCAAGCAAACCGTGAGTATTTTTGATTTTAAGTATTAATTTAGCATTTGACTACTTATCTTGCGATTTTGCTGACCGAGCTTTAACAGTATTAAGTAAAAAAGTAAATAATAGATTGTATTGGAAATAATTGTAGCACGAGTTACCTAAAAGTATAATTAAAAGGAATATACCGTTTTAATACTTTTTTATCGTGTTTTAAGATTTTATATTTCTGTTGCCTAGATTCATTTCAAAGCATGGTTCAGTAACATTGAAGATAAATTTTCCGCAAATGATATATTTTTTTGGGTTTTCATTGAAACGCGAGTTACTGATTTGAACCTATAAATAAAAAAAGTGCCATATTCAGCGAATTTACCGCACACGTATATTAAAACTTGTTAAGCGTGATATAAGTAACGTTGGGCAAGTAAAAAAGTCGAACAATTTTCTTTTAGAAAGTATGGGCTTATCCGGTGCTGAAAAAATGAAAAGACGACGGGAAAAGTTAAAAAAGCTAGGAGTGTATGATGAATATAAAAAAAGCATGCAGAAATATGCAGAAAAAGTAGAGCAAAAAAGAAAGTCGCCCTTTCCAATTTGCCGTCTTCAAAAAGAAAGCAGTTACAAAACGAAATAAGGAAAAAAGTTAACGAAAGAGTAAAAAAATGTCGGTCTATGAAAAAATCTAAACTTGAAAGCGATACAAGTAAAAAAGTTTCTCCTCCTTATACATCAGTTCAATCTTTGGGAAAAGCAGCAGCACGAGCCCGCAGATCGTTACCTACCTGTCCTAATAAACGCCAGATTGTTTTAAAGAAACTATTGTTAGAAGTTGAAGAAAAAGATGAAGCGTCCGATTCTTCAAACCTCATTAACCAACATCGCAGATCACTCAGTAACGAGGTCGTCACAGCCATAAAAGATTTTTATACAAGAGAGGACATAAGTCGCCAAGCCCCTGGACTAAAAGACTTTATTACAGTTCGCGAACAAGGCAAACCCAAAGAAAAAATCCAAATCAGACATCTATGTACTTCCATTTCTGAAACACATGCTTTGTTTGTTAAGGAATACGGGGAAGTTGTGGGTAAGAGCAAGTTTGCTGAATATAGACCAAAAAATGTTTTCCTAAGTAGCCAACTTCCTCATAACGTGTGCCTATGTAGATACCACGAAAACTTCATTTTAGCTTTAAATGCCATGCATACCATTTCACCGGAATGTCCTCGCTATAACCAGGATTTTCTCAAGTCCGTCATGTGTGAAAACCCTACTAAAGAGTGTTGGAAATTTACTTGTGGTGCTTGTAAAGACACTTTAGATACAAACTTAGAACAGTATGTAGGTGCTTGCAATAATTCCGAAGTCACATGGTTGGTATGGCAAGACAGTGAAGGAAAATTGTGTAAAGTTTTACATTCAGGATCAGCTTCAGAATTGCGAAAACACATCATCGATATGTCTAAAACGTTTTTTGAACATTTTTATGTGAAAAGGCATCAAGCTGATTCATATCAGAATGACAGGAAGAATATAGCGGCTACTAACTTCGATCCATCAGCTGCTTTGGTGCAAGTGGATTTTTCTGAAAATTTCACATGTGTAGCACAAGACGAAATTCAAAGCTTTCATTGGGCTCAACCACAAGTAACTTTGTTTACGATATCGGCTTGGTATATGGCCACACAGCATCCAATGGTTATTGTATCTGATAATCGAAACCACAATAAAGAAACGGTAGCAGTTTACATGGATCGGGTAATAAGAGAATTGCCAGCATCCGTTACCAAAGTCTACATTTGGTCAGATGGACCTGCATCACAATTTAAGAACAGGTACATTGTGGAAACTATTAAAATCATTCAGCAACGAAATGAAAAGAACATATTTTGGAACTATTTTGCTACATCACATGGAAAAGGTCCCGTTGATGGTATAGGTGGCGCGTTGAAAAGATTGGTGCGAAACAAGGTTATGCGAAGAGAGGCAGTTGTGTTTAATGCAGAACAATTTGCCAAAGCTGCTGAGGGTTCCAAAGTGAAGGTTATTAATGTCACTCCAAAAGAAATAGAAGATGTTGCTAAAGAAATGAATCTCCATGCCATTTTTGATCAAGCTGCTTTAATTCCAGGCATATCTAAGGCTCATATAATTTATTATCAAAACGGTACTTTAAAAACAAGCAACATTACGTCAGACTTGAAGATCGGCATTAGAGTATTAGATGAAAATGTTGTTTATAGTGATGAGGATGATGATATTCCTCTGGCTGTTCTCAAGAGGAGAATACAAACAATTTAAAATTGATCCACACTATACTTTTTGTTCGAAATGTATTCATTATTTAATTGAAACACGAGTTACCAATTTAATGTAACGCGAGTTACCACATTTTTTGCCGTTTGCTCTTGAAAGCAAAGATTTGAAAAATTACAAATTGTACTATAATTTTGTTTATATCTCATCTTACTAATGTTGTTTTCTAATAGAAGTTTAACTGTTATATTCGTAGAAAAATTGAAAAGATTATGAAAAGATAAACCTTATGTCCTTAAGATGTAACGTGAGTGACTGATGAGTTTTAATTAATAAAAATGAAGAATCTCAAAACATTTCCTTTATTGGAGTAATAAAGTAACTCTATGGCAACAATATAGGTTTTTAATTTAAAATGTTGGCGTTAATTGAACGGTTAGAGTAAAGAATTGTCATTTTATTGCCAAATAATAAATCTGATTGTATCTCGAGTTACCATGGAATGTCCCATGTACAGATTTTGGTACTGTGACCCGGTATAACGATCGGTTTCCACGTTATTATGTTTTTAGGATGCTTATAAATTTCAATTTATATCCTAATTTTTCATTTATAGAATCCCGTTTAAAGAATAAACGGAAAATAGAGAATCTATTGAAATTTATAGGCATCCTAACAATTTTAAGAGAGACACGGCCTTCAGTCTACATCATACTTGGAAACCGATCGTTACAGCGGGTCCAACCTCTATGGGGAGGAAATCAAGAAGGACGCCAAGACAAGATTGTAAGATTACTTTGCTGGTCCAGTATTATATTATGGACAATCTTCAACACGTACAAGAAAATTGGACAATGTTGCAATGCCTTGTTCCTGTGGTGTCCTTTTGTTTCCAGCTGGACGATCCATACTGATTAGCTTAAGGAACATGAACGTTGTATTAGAAAGAACAAATTGTACAATCTGCTATATCTGAACACCAACGTTACACTGGACAATTTTAATAGAGATACGGACTTCAGTCTACATCATACGTGGAAACCGATCCTGAAACCGGGTTACGGTTAGGTGGACACAGGTCGACTATAAATAGCCGGCCTAGTTTTTTCCAACCTCTTTCAGTGTTTCGATCTGGTGAAGTAAGATTCTCTAAAAAAGCCTCGTGCAATCGAAGGCGAAACGTCGGAAAGTGAGTCCATTTTGACAATCCCAAGGAGCATGATTTCTTGATTGACCATAGCTTTCGTTCTATGTTCGCATTTGAAATATTTTTTGTGATTTGTTTTCAAGGGACTGTTTCATCCTCCTAGGGATCCTTTGTAAAAAATGATTTTTTATGTAAGATGACATTTTTTTAAATTGTTTTCAGGATCTGCCTCATCCCTTGCGAGCTACCCTGTATAGTGGAGATGAAATATTTTATATATAAAACTAACAAACGGTGTTTTTCAGAATATTATGTAATATATAATGAAAAATGAACAATGATTATAGCATGAGTGGCGAGATCTAGCATAGCTACTTATCTAACCACCCTTTGGAGAAAAAAATGTAGCAAGTATTTAAATAACCTATTACTAAAATTAGTATTACAAAATTAGATACAGTATCAATATGTAATATAAAATACATACCAAAGATTATGTAACTAGAAAAAAAAGCATATTCTACAAAAAGTACTAAGAAGTTGCGATCAACTGCGCTCCAGCAAGAAACAAGCCAACCAATAAGTAAAAAGAAAATAAAAATATAGAGATTAAAAAATAAATAATAATAACTAAACTGTTAATGTTGAGAGTATTAATGCAAAATTAAAAAAAAAACATTCAATTAGTTACAGACTTAATATGGGATTTAAATTTACATTTAAATGTTTCAACACTTAAATATTTTTTTATATCAGTGGGAATGGAATTAAAATGTATAACAGCATTGTAGCTAAATGAACGTCGAAATAAAACGGATTTGTGATTAGGGACTAAAAAAAGATCACTATTACGCAGAGGTTTATCGTGAACATCGGAGTTTTTAACAAGTTTTTCAAAGAGATATTTAGGTTGTTGAGTTTTATTTATTTTCTAAACTAGTGAACACAAATGCAAACTAAATCTTTGTTCAAGCCTTAGCCAGCCAGATTCTTGGTAAGCTTGAGTAACATGGTCAAACTTTCTAAGACCATAACAGAATCTTAAACAGCTATTTTGTAGCCTCTGTAGACTCTCTCGATCCATAAGCAACAAAGCAGGCCAATACAAAACATCACAGTAGGATAACAGAGACAAGATAATAGAATTACATAACTTAAGTTTAATTTGTGATGAAAGAAAATTTTTGAAAACATAAAATGTTCTTAGTTTAGAATAGCTTTCTGAAGTTTTTACAAGACTCAGATACATTTACTTTTACATTATTTTTCTTAATATCAAGGCTTTGTGAGAGAACAGATTTAGATTTGCCGTATAATAACAGCTGTGTTTTAGACTGATTTAATAAGAGTTTATGCGATGCTGATATTTTATTAATAATATCAAGATCATGTACAATATGGTTTTCGGCTCTCCTTACATCAACGAAAAGGAAGCTATAATACAACTGAAAATCGTCAGCATACTGGTGTGATTTTAGGTATTTTAAGAAAGTAGCAAAAAAAATATAATGAAAATAGCAAAGGGCCTAATATGCTGCCTGGAGGCACATCACAACTTAAAGTTAAGGAATCAGAGAAGGAACTACCCAACATTACTTTTTGTCACCTATTTAGAATAAAGTTTTTAAAATAATTCACAGCAGTTATATCCAAACCATAATAGTAAAGTTTACTACACAAGATATCATGATCTAATGTGTCAAAAGCCTTATTGAAGTCTAGTAAGAGCAGACAACTTTCTTTTCCATCATCAGTAGCTCTGATGATATCAGTGACTTTTAAGAGGGCAGTTGTTGTGCATGGAGTTAAAGGAATAATGTTATTATGTAAAGCATAATCATTTAACTGTTCGTATATAATTTTTTTTTAAATTTTAGAGAAGACTACCTGTCTCTAAACTAATAGGTCTGAAATGAGACAATTCTGACGGATTATTATTTTTGGCAACAGGTAAAACATTCGCCATTTTCTACTCCGTAGGAAATTTGCCACTTGTGATTGACAGGTTTATAATATGAGTTATATAAGGCAATAAATGTGGTATAATTAATTAGATATTTGTGTGATTTAAGCCATCATCGCCATGCGCATTAGGGTGCAACTCGGATATAATTTTTTTGACCTTAGCAGGGTTTGCTTCGGAGAATTTAAAACTGGCAGGAGCTTTATTGAAAGTTGAACTTTTGTAACGACCAAGAAACCTGTCATAGTGAGGTAGAGAATTAGTTAGGTATACTCTGTAAAAAGTAGTTATTAAAGTCATTTGTGGCAGCATTGTAAGAACAGAATCTGCCTTTTGCGCAGAAGTCTTTATTCACTATGTTTTTTTTTATTTGTGAAAACAATTATGTATTTATTTTTTTTTAGTGAATAATAAACGATTATTATTGTTATTATTATTATTATTTGGAGTGCCAATCTCTTTGGCATCCGTATTAGTAGCTGGATTTATATTTAACCATCCTAAAGTGTATGTAAATGTATATAATTTATAAATATTATATAATATGTATATAAACAAAAATGTTTATATAATAACTTTAAATATGATTTTACACCTCTTAAAAATATTAAAGATCTATGACCATGACACCCAATATCTAATCCCCGCGACCTAATCTAAAATCTGTTCCAATTCAAGATAGACTGCTGTAAGCAAAAGTTATTGTGAGTGCAATACGCCTTTAAAAGGTTGCTAAAAATTATTGAAAGCTGCCAAACCCAGGTCGATTACCTTAAATTAGTATGGGAAGATCGTCATTCAGATTTGAGGCGGTGGAAAAGACTGTTAAGGACTAAGTTTCATAGCCAGGGTGATAAAGACCTTTTTGCTTCTTTCTGTCTTTTGATTAATACATGGCTTTTGAACCTTGAGACTTCTTGTTAGTTTTTCATGATTTTCTTTAATACAGTGTTTTACATTGTTCTAATATGACAGTTTCATCTTACTATATAGTAAGATAGATCCCAATCCATTGGTACATGAACGTTTTTATTTTTACATGTTTATATTGAAATTGATGTGAAGGGGGAAAAGAAGGAGGGGTGAATATGCAGGGTGATTTAATTTTAAACGTAAAGTTTAATTATTATCATAGGTTTGCAAAAGCTTTGTTTCTAAGATACTGCCCTACAGAGTACAGTTAAAAATATATTTTTAATTTTTGAATATTTTTTTTCTAAATTTAAAAAATATATTAGCCATTTCTCAAATATTTTAACGGTTTCGTGATATATATATATATATATATATATATATATATATATATATATATATATATATATGATATTTATATACGGGGTGTCACATCAATCCGATTCAGAGTAGTGGCATTTTCCAGTAACCGGGGGATTCAACAGTAGTTTTAATTTTTGACATTAAGTACTGGGTATATGAAGCTTCTTGATTGTTTTTTTCAAAACGACCAATATGCCTAAAAAATCGTTTTGTGATTTGATATTCAAATTTCAAAACATTTTGAAAACAGTGTAATGAAGTAAAAATCTAGAATACGATGTATCATTATAAAAAGTAATGTAGCAATAGATAAAAGAAATTTGACATGTTTCACCTTTTTTTTTAACTAACCGTTTTACAATATTCAATTTATTTTTTGGGGGCTGCTTCACATCTCTGGAGCGACTACTGTATAGTAGTTAGACGAAAGAAATTGAATTTGTTGAAAGTGATAAACGCCTTTGAATTTTTTTCCGTTTTCAGGGGGTAGTTTCATCCTTCTAAGCTATCCTGCATAGTGGAAAAATGTTTATATATATACAAAATGATAAAATAAATTTGTTTAATGTTTCTGGAATTTATTTTATTTTTATTTTCAGGAATCCCACGAAGGCTATTCTATATATTTGCAAAAATGTTTTTATAAAAAAAATAAAAGATATTTCTTATTTTGTGTATAATAATGGATTCTTAAATATTTTCTTTTCAGGGAGCTGCTTTATAATTTTAGAGCTATCTATAAAGTATAACGAAAAAAATATTTTATATACAAAAAATAAAAAAAAATTGACGTATTTCGTTGTTTTTCGAAATAATATGCGTTTTTTAAAATATAGGTAAACGAAAAAACAATTACCTGTTTTCAATTGGACTGTTATCGGTTTGTGTGTTCTCAAAATATGAACTTGTTACGTTATTATACTCCGTAAAAATATCGAAGATCTACTAAATATGACCCCGACTATTTTTTGTGCAAATTTGTAATGAATTGGCTTTACTGTTCTCAAATTATCGTTCACGCGAATTTTGTGTACACATAGACATACATATATCCGTACAGGCATTATAATGTTTTTCTTCATATATGTTTTTCATTTTATAATTCCTCTAAAACAAAAAAAACTTATTTTTTTTTAATTTTGAAATTACAATTAATTTTATTAATAATATAATATGTGAGCTGTTATATGGGAAAGTAAAATATAATAGGATAATAAATTGTTTCAATGGAAAATCTCAAATCTATATTTTTAACAGTCTAAAATTTACACCGGAAAATATCTGGCAGCTCTACATTCAGAAACCCTTAAAAAACCTCCCTGTATACCACATAAGATTTGACCAAAATATTTATTTTTTAATATGCACTGCAGTATAAATAAAATCCTTGTTAAATGTTAGTATACTCCGTGTATAATATATCTGAAACCTTTATTGGTCACCGATGATGATTATTAGTCAGTTTAATCTAAGTATTAATCCGCAACAGATTTAGAAATTACAAAAAGTGGTGACTTCATATAGTCAGTACTTAACGTCACAAATTAAATTAAAGCTGCTTTTTTTTTGAATCACCGGTTACTGGAAAATGCAACTATTCCGAACCAGATTGCTTTGTCACCCCGTATATAAATATATAACACAAAACCATATAACATACTAAGCTCAGCGATAGTTATACCCAATATCTCATAGGTATAAAGCAAAAAATTATAATATAATTACTTCTAGGTCCTGCGTATATCGAAGAAGGCAATTATTCCGAATCTACTTTACCAACCGTTACTAAACATAGTGGAAGGAGTAAACATTCGTTAATATTACCTAAAAGGTAGAAATCCCTTAATAATTGAAACAAATATTCATATCTTTAAATCTCCACACCATCCATGTATTTATTATTTTGTATTATAATGACCTTCATTTCATATGTAAAATACTGTACATCCATCTTCACCACTCCTCAAAGCATTCAAGATAGATAGATCAACAGATATTTGCAAAATGTGGCATTTCAGGTTAAAAATATGGCGTCCCTGTTAAACTTATTATGGCATGTCACTTAGACCCGCAGCTGACAAGCTAGGCCAACTTGAAAAAGTAGTAAATTCAATGGCAAATGGAAAATGAATGCATTTTTACTCGAAAATAGGTATTTTCCAATCTTTCGATTTCGGATAAAAAAAATGTAAATCTATGTTTTGTAGCCGAAGGATTGAATTTTTGATATATTTAATCGTTTTTATCCCAGGAGGTATAGATACAACTTTACATCTGGCGCCGTTTTTTTTATAGTTTGTAGTAGACCGCTTTCTCGACATCTGCGGTATAGGCATGCTATATTGGTTGTGAAACTTCTTTATGTCCCTTTTTCCTTTGAAAAGTAATCAGAGTTTCGGCTCCGCAAAATGCTTTCAAAGTTACCCCATTTTTTACTTTTTTATTTTTTTAAGCGATATCCAGTGATCGATTTTGCTCGTTAACGAATTTGACCGAAAATTGTACTAAACTATAGCGATTTGCATTTTGTTTCAAAGGAATTTCGAAAAAAATGTCCCTATCGGACGCCACTGCCCGTTGATTATAGGATCCACTGAAATCGCGTTTTTACCAAAAGAAGCGTCCATTTATCCTCTATTATCGACCCCATAGAAGCATACTTCATTTTGAACAAGTGAAATAAACAAACAGCTCCCTGTTACGTAATATATTTTTTTAAACAATGACAGCAATAAACATACAAACCACCCATGACCAAAAAAAAACTAAGGAAGCAACGTGTTAAGGAGAAGTGAAGCACGTGCGTCAACGGCTTCGACAGGGTTCAATGAAATTTAGATATTATGTCCTAACTCATCCGACTATATAAAATATTACTTTTGGTTACGTTTTTGCTTTGATAGCTTACGTCCTCCTTCACTTTGATCTTGATAATTTCTAAATTTAATTAATATAATTCAAACTTTACGTGTGACAAAATGTTAACTTTTAATATTAAAATAGCACTTTTATATTTTTACAGGGTTATAAGGAAGTTTCGAATACATTATACAATACAGTGGCGTCATACACACTAGATATAGAAGCTGTAAGTTGCGACGAAATGTATGTTGATATAAAGCAAATTTTAACAGACACTGGTTTAACAGTAGAAGAATGGGCTACACACATAAGGAATGAAATTATGACTAGGACGGGCTGCCCTTGTTCGACAGGTAAAGTACTATTTTATTTATAGAGGGTTCCAATTAACTTGGATAGAGCGTAATTTTGTTTGCTAATTAGTTACGTACGGATGTCGAGATGCGAATCTTATTAAACATTTTCATAGGTACAACATATAGATCCATCACACCCGAAAGGTAGTTTTTTTGAGAGGCTTGGCTCTTCATAATTTTTGATTACGAACTTTTAAATGTAATTAGAGTTATTCTTAGTACCCTAAGTGATTACCACTTAAAAATACAGTGTCAACAATTGGTTTTTCAGTCATATTTTGTTTTATGTGACGTTCAGTAATTGTTTATGTTATTTTATATTTAAATAAACTGGTTTTTGAAAATAAATTACGTCAACCTGGTTTTTGAAATTTTGCTCTGGTCCAAAGGAGCAAAATCCAGTAAGTCGCACTAATGATTACAGGATCGGATTACCCATTAGGCAAATGCCTAGGGCCTGTCAAAAAGCCCGTACTTGAGAACACAAATTATTTTCAAAAAATAACCAAACAAAAAGTCGTCGGGTTCATAATCTCTTGTATATTTCAACCATTTCTATACAATTTTTAGTACACAGTAGGAACAATTTTTTCCAAAATATATTAATGTGAAATGACAGAACTAAATTTTGGTGTTCATAATTAAATGGAAGTGATCTTCGATTAACAAAATATGTAGTTGCCTATCAGAAGACTTTGGTAAATTAATAGTGTAAAATTACTATAAAACTGCCCTTTTCAAATTAATTCCCTAAACCCTTCGTGAAACGAAAAAGGTTGTTTTAGAAGTTCTAAATTTCCTTTTTAAACCTCATTATACATAATTTAACATAGAAGCAATAATATATTTTATCAAATCTGACTGGAATTTACTTATTATTTTGTGTTCTGGCAACGATTCAAACCGTGGAAGTTTTAGGAAGCTGTCCTGTGCAAGAAGCGGCTCTTGTATGTTTGAAATATCTCCTCTGGGCTTGCTAAAAACTCTTCTTTGTATGAAAGCTTCTTTTATGAACTTTGTTTTTACCATTATTGCTCCCCATTCAACACTTTAGCCTCCGACCCCTGCATTTGGTGTAGGTTTAACGATATATGGATTTTACTTACTGTTCTTATATATTTGAAATATTTATTCTAGGCGTGTTTCAAACTCCCAGATTTCTTTCCATGAAAGCTTCTTCTATAAACATCTGTTTTTACCAGAGCTGCTCACTGTGCAAAATTTTGGCCTTCGACCATTTGATCAGATTGTTCTGTTATGTCTGAAGACTCTCAATTTTTGGGTGTTTAAGTTTTATGTCTTGACTCTTATGCTTAAGATGGTGTTTCGCCTCTCCGATATACGTTTCGTCGAACTTACACTGGATTTGGTAAATGCATTATTTAGGCTGATTTTCGTCAGAGAGCTCCCTAATGCAATTCCTTATTTAAATGGGATTTGGACGTTGACATTTATTGTTCGAATCTTTTTACATGTTCCATTGAAATAAGGTGTCCTGAGGAGCGGAGATAATACTTCTTTGTTGGATTGATTTGTTTTGTCATATTTTTTTGTAATTCTTATAGGAATATTTGCTTCCTGTACAGTTTAGTTTCGCGTCAAAACTGGTTGAAGAGAAAGTTAGAAGGGATTTTCCTCTTTCTCCATAGTAAACTTAACACGTGCCATGATGCAATTTAAGGGATTAAAAACTTTTGTCAATAGATTATGGTTGTGCCATTACTTGGGCAAGAATATCACATCCGCATGTAAATCAGAAGTTTTGCCTGAGTAGTGTTAATTGGATACTCTTAAAACCATTCAACAGTATATGACTAATACCGGAAACTGACATTTGGCAGATCATCCCGGTATGCGTAAAACTGGTCGTCCACTTAAAAATAGAAATTAGGAAAACAGTCAACGGTTTAACAGTTCCATAACCGCATTCAAGGAAACATTGTGCGAACAGAGAGCCCTTAACTTTATTAAATCATATCTATAGACCTATTGGAGTACCTGCTTATAGGCTTTCGATATACACACATATTTTATAGGGGTATATTTCGACTTAATATAACAAACGTTGAGGGGAAATTTACAATCAAATGTACATAATTCTATTCATTCTAGAGATACGAGTTACATGTGGAAACAATCGTAATACTGGGTCACAGTTTGGTGAGCAAAAAAAATGACGTACAAAAGCTTGTTTTAACATCTGCAAGCTCATCTATTGAAATAAAGATCCCCTGAGAATGTATCTTTCTATTTGTGTCAGAAAGTTAGAAAGTAAGGTCACTCTATGTTAAACGTATATCTGATAAACTAGTTTGGGGCAAGATATTAAGTATCTACTTAATTTTTTTTTGAATTATAGAAAGAAAAATATCTTCTTGAAACTTTTATGAAACTTCTTTATGTTAAGGTCAATAAGTAAGAGAACATTTAATTTTAAAGACCTCGTAATTTCGATAACCAACTTTGCCCAAAAAGTTAGTTAATCGGGCCCTGACTGATATATTCTGGATCCCTCCTTATTATGTTTAAATTATATTTTTGAAACTACTGATAATAGGAAGGATTCCTTAGAATCTTTACACTAATTCTCTTTTCGTAAGGAGGGCATTTGTATAGTAACTGCTTTCATTCTTTATAGGCTTTGGTGCCAATAGACTTCAGGCTCGGTTAGCCACAAGAAAAGCCAAACCAGCAGGGCAGTATTATCTAAAACCAGAAGATGTTGAAATATATATGTCTGAAATTCCATTGGCGGATGTACCGGGTGTTGGTAGAGCGACACTTGCAAAATTACAGAATTTAGGATGCAATACGTGTGGGGATTTACAGGTAAGATTTTTTTCATATCTTATAAGGAACGACTCGATTTATTTTTAAGTATGACAAATTAAATTTGGGGTTACTTTTATTATTAATGAATCGGAATTAATATAAAAAAGCTTTTTTTGTGTCATTGCCTGTATTTATTGTTTTTTAACAATTAAAACCGTCGCCTAACCAATAACTTGTGTAAGCAAAAAATTCAACAAGTTCTACTGGTTCTATATAGCTACCATTATTTTAGATATGTTTTTCAACGTTTTAACGTTGTGCAACTACCGAAACATATTCGTATGTTACGATTCTGTTTACACATCGCACTACTCCTCCCTCGGTTGCGTTTTAGTTATATCACTATACATATAACATAACTATAATAACAACTACTACTGGGCGGTATACGATTTTCTCAAATATCATACTTCTTCAAGTAACCGCTTTCAAAGCTACCTAACGTAAATTAATGTTATTTTTGATCAAGGGAGTGCAAATTTATAAACAATGTTTGTATGATTCTTTTTAATTTCAGAATGGCTCTCTAAAAATTCTGCAATCTCAACTTGGAAATAAATTAGGTGAAAGGATTTGGGATCAAGCACATGGGAAAGATAACAAACCTCTAGACTTTAATCATGAAAGAAAATCGGTATCGGCAGAGATAAATTACGGTAAGTTTATGCAAATAGCCTTGTGGTCATGTGAGAAAGTCCCTTAATTCTTTG
Organism: Kuschelorhynchus macadamiae; assembly: GCA_030620095.1. Taxonomy (NCBI): domain Eukaryota; kingdom Metazoa; phylum Arthropoda; class Insecta; order Coleoptera; family Curculionidae; genus Kuschelorhynchus; species Kuschelorhynchus macadamiae. Next base: position 640,679 of record JAUTXW010005286.1, on the reverse strand, counting down.
ATAAAATCAACTTGCTAGGCTTGAGAAAACTTTATCATTGATAAAGTTTCCTTCATACGGGTATTTTTTTCTAAACTTTTTAATTCGTGATGCAATTTGGTAGAAAAAAATATAAATATGTTTTCCCACGCTATAGCAAAAACTCACGTTTATACGTGTTTTCAGGTAGTTTAAATGTAACTTTTAAAAGATCATTTATATGCCATAAACTTGAACAATTTAGCTTTAGATTTAAGGCTAATTTGGTCACAAATGGTTACGGCAAGTTGGATACGATTTTTATACAAATATTTTTCATAACATAAGCCTCATTTATTTTGTAATTTTTATTTTTAATTAAAAGTTTATTTGTGGGAAGACTTAGTTGAAAATATTGGGTAAAATAAATATGTGTATTAATATTTGGGGAAGCGTAGGGCGGTATGAAATAAATGGTGCTAAAAATAGACAGATTAACGTACAATAAACAAATATTTCTAAAAATGGTTTCCTAAAGTAGGGCGTGATGGGTTTGAGGATGTGTAGGGAGGGTCTACTGAAAATGTGATTTATGACATCTTGGTATAAATTAAAATGAGATGGAGTTGGGGAGGGGTTTAAAAAATGAATTGAAAATATTCAGAATTTTGAAATAGAGCAGGATTTGATAGGGAATTGAGGGAGGATTGGATAGAAGAATTGTGGAATTATCGGATGAGATAAACATTTGTATGTGAATTTCTGCTGAACATGGTGGATTCAAATAGGAATTGGAATAAGGGGTCTGCGGAGGGTTAACTGAAAACTTGTCAAACATATAATTCAGAAAGCTTTTGGCCTCTAGGGGTTGGAAAAATTAAATAATGTTTCCAGAAAGTAGGGCAGAATGAGGGGGTTACCTGAAAATATTGCGAATTCTTGCTTTCTTATCCTCGAAGAGATATACATAATTAAAAATAAAAAACATGAACAATTCCTTAACGGGAGATTATTTGGGATAAAATAAGACAAACATTTAATATTTTTAGATTTTTTCTAGAGCAAAATAAAGTATAATTAATAAATATAAACCATATATTTTTAAACACATGTATTTTAAAAATAACTACTTAATACAAAAATAAAAAGGAAGTAAATTTACAAGCATTAAATTATATAAACATAAAACGAAGTATTACATTATATAAGAAAAACATAAAAGCAAAGTATTATTAAAATTTCGATAATAAAGAGGATTATAAAGTATTTTTTAAAAACTGTATAAAACAAATTACTTACTACTAAAAAAACCAAGAGGAACATAACCTATTTTGTTAAAAAATATATAAAAAAAATTACTTACTTCTAAGTTTCTTCACAGCTCTTTTTTTTTGGTTTTTTGTTTTGATTGCTCTACAGAATTTTCCACTTTCCAATAGTTATGGATAACTCATTGTTCAAATAACTTACTGCGATTAATTCTACACTTTTGACATATAGAAGTAGACTATAATACATTTTTATATTTTATTATTTCCATTAACATGGCAGTTTTTTCTGATTTAAGTTTTAGAAAATGATTGCCAAAACTTTTACTAATTAAAACTTTAAATAACAATATATAATAATATGTAATAGTTTGTAAAATAATATCTTTGGGCCATTTTAAGCATTGAATGTATGTAAAATCATCTGCCCAATTTTCACTTTTAAATTTTTGTTTACTAGTCTTGCAACGTATCCTGCTATATAAATCAATCTTCTATAATTAATAATCTTAATGTTTTATACAAACTCGAGACGAATCACAAATTTTATAACCGTCTCTGTGAATAAATCTTAGCCATTTTCCACGAAGCTTCAGTTCTTTTGGAAAACAAAAAATGGATACTTTTTCATTGCCGTGGTAATTGCTTTTACAGTCCGCAGCATAAAAACAGCAATTTTCTAAAACGTAAACATTATCGGAAAAATACATAAACCTTATAATTTTATATATTCTTTCCTATATTATAACACTAATAATCCACTCAACAGACCGTCTAAGAATTAGTTTATCTTTACTAAAAAAATGCCGCGATTTTCTCCTTTGCAGTGGAAATAAAATAATAACGAACGCCAGACGCCAGGGTACTGCACTATCCCAGTCGACTAGTGCAGACTACAATTGTGACGTCACCACCGTGCTGGGGATCAGTGTCATGGCTAGATCTCTCGGTAGGCTACGATTCAAACCAGATTATGAAATTAAAATGAAACTCGATGTAGTAAAAACATGAACAGAAATTCTTACTTTTCTGTATAACAGCCTATATATTACTAATATAATATATGGCCTATATACTTAGAAGTATTTTTGAGAAATATAAGTTGGTTTCTTGGACGTTTTAAAAAAATTGATGTTTGTATGGATATATGTGTGTGTAAACAAAATTTGTGGGCACGATTTCTTGAGAACGGCCAAACCAAATTTTCACCAAAAATAGTGAACGTCTCGCAGGGATTAGAGTTTGGGGTTCATATGCGATATATTTTCAAGAGGTATAGATATGTAAAACAAATATTTTAGAAACGCAGATATCGATTTCATTCAAATTGAATATCGAAATATTTGGGGTAAATCACAAAGCTTTAAGGCAATGGCGTAAATGCTTGATTTTTTTTATAAGTATTTAAAAAAAGAATACAATATTTTTACGCGAAATATATCAAATTTCTCCTAGTTCTTTTCGTACAGAGAATGTTTTCTCCACTAAACAGGGTGACACGAAAGAAATGAAGCAGCCGCTTAAAAAAAAAATGTCTCTTTGTTTAAAAAACGGTGCAACACGTCAAATTTATTTTAACTTTTATACATTTTTTTGCTATAGAGGTTAGACCTAGGGGAATGAAGCAGTCCCCTAAAAACCAAAATACTTTCTCTCATTTCTTTCTAAACAATTAACAACAGTTGAGGGTTCCTGGAACAAAATGACTCTCTAATATAATGTTAAAAAATTGGTGTAAGAAACTACTTATTTTAACTACTTTACTATTTAAAATCAAATTGTGCAGACGAATCAAAGATTTAGTGACGTACTCGTAAAGTCTTGGTAAGAATTCTATAAACAGAATAAAGGTTGGCCTAATAAAACAATTTAAAAATCAATATATAAAATCACGACTTCAAATTTTGCACAAGAATCAAAGGTGGTATTTGTAAACAATTGTATCATTCCAATTTGACGGAACAAAACTATCTTCAATTAATGCCGTAGTTTCAGTAGTTAGATTATTTATTTTCTTCAGAGTTGAATTGAGACATTAGAAGAGTCAAGAACGGATTTCCTTAAAATCCAATTACATCGTAAAACAATATTGTATCTATATATCATAAACACCAACATATCACAATACGAAGAGTTTTTATACATTTTATGGTAACGGTCTTAGTACTTCTCTTAGAAAATGATTGTCAGAAAACTGAGCTTATTTTTTTTATCAGAAGAAATAAAAAAATAACAAGCTTTATTTTTTAAATTAAAAATTATAGAAGTTAAAAAAGATAAAAGATTTCTACTTCACTAGCCGTGATAAAAGGCAGGATTCATACCGAGGGTAAAGCCATTTTAGCTTTTGCTCTAAAGTCATGTCTTTTCAGTGTGAAAAATAACCGTTTACCGGACGCTACGCATTAATTTTTCAATTGGTTTAAATAATGATGAGCATCTTTTTTGGTTTAAGAAAAAGTAGCAATGATTACCAAAATCATTTTTACTGTACAGAATCCCTTAGAAGAGCGGGCCATTCTATTTTATTCTCTTATAGTTTAGCTAGAATAAAAGCTCAGAAACTAGGCTATAAAAATGAACATCAATAAAATAGTATAAAGAAATAACTGTATTTTACATAAATAAATTTTGGCCCAGCTCAATACAGCTTATTCTCTCCTGCTTCCCAAAACATGACATATACTCATCGTTTACAGTTTTTGAAATATTCGCGTTTACAAATTATCATTCAATCTGTTCCAATATTAGGCTGCGGTCCGCGGTAATATTCAAACGCTGTTATCGAAAATTACGAATTACGATAAGATTTTACACGGCAAGATTTAATGCAGTAAATTTTTTATTTTAAGTAAAAATATAGTTTTCGTCTTATGAGATTTTGCCATCCTCTTCCGTATGGCGCCCGTGCGTGCATCTTGCACCTACTTGCCTTGGTTGCAGCAAAAAACTGCACATTTTTAAAATAAAAGGTGTTAGGGATGTAATTAAAAAAGAAAGTGCTAAGAAGATGGTATATTTCAATATCATTCTTATTATTGCTATACAATCCGTACATCTATTTGTTATATTTTGAGCAAGAAGGAGTATATTTATATACCTGTATCCTAAAGACATAAAACTATTTTATCTTTTTATCAATTGAGTTTTGTAACACTTTCTTAGCTGCCTTTCTTTTATAGAAAATATGTACTTTTTGGTATCCTATGTGTTTGGTATTAAATTAAAAAAGAACACAATACTTCGAATATGGACTGTTAATTAAATGTACGAAAAAGCACGAATTTGGTAATGCTCACAATCAATAAGTGTAAAACCACTCACCTATCGTTCTGGGATCGTTATCTTGACGTGCCGGCCGGCCTTTTCTTACAAATTGAATAATCACCACTAGTAGACCATTGGAACACACGCTGTTGAGAAAAAAGAATACACAAATTGTCTGAACTTTAAATAATTGACCGCCGGACCTCTGACTTCGAGTTAAGTCGTCTTGCAAGTCTTGTTTTTATCCGCGGCAAAACTCTCCGCTCTGCGCACGGTTTAGTGGATAGATACACTACCAACTGTGAGGCATAAATTAAACTACAAATTGTTTAAACAAATTGGCGCGTAATTTATAAAAACGCTCAATTCCAAACATTCCGCCCACCAAAAAATAACATTTTATTTTTTTTTTGCATAAACTTAAACAATAAACCAAAATAAGTACATATTTCTGCAATTGAACAAACAATAAAAGTACATGGAAAAGACGATACAAAGGTATAAGTCTGTTTACCTATTGATTTGGCAGAGGGCACAATTTGACTAGAGGCCTGTCAATAAGACCTTTAACAGTTCGAATTTGAGCCACTCTAGCTACACGATCAGGACTTTTATATACCTTAACTATTCTTCCCAACAACCATTGCATGGGTGGAAGATTTGGATCTTTTAGTACAACCAACGTCCCACTATCAGGAGGTTGTTGTAGGGTATTCCACTTGGACCTTTGTTGTAATGTATGGAGGTATTCCATGTGCCATCGCTTCCACAAGTGCTGATGAAGCTGTTGAACCAACTGCCAACGACTTAGTCGATTCAGAGACATCAAGAAGATTTTCGTCGGGAGGAGTTGTCAAAGGCTCTGTAGTCAAGAAGTGACCCGGAGTTAGACTCATAAGGTCATTGGGGTCTGAACTGAGACTACACAGTGGCCGCGAATTAAGCAAAGCCTCCATTTGAGCAAGCAAAGTGGTCAACTCTTCAAAAGACAAAATTTGACAACCAACCACGCGCAACAAATGAGTTTTCACAGAACGCACAGCACTTTCCCATATTCCACCCCAATGTGGCGAAGCAGGGGGGTTGAAGTGCCATTTTATCGCTAATGCGTCAGAACACTCCTTACAATATGACAACAAGGTATTATTTGCGCCAACAAAATTAGTTCCGTTGTCGCTGTAGAAATCCATACATCGGCCACGGCGCGTTCCTAGACATATAAACACACATATGTATGCCTTTTGACTCCGGACACCACGGTGCCTACCCAAAACAATCGATATAGGTCCGGCAAAATCTACTCCACAGTGAGTAAATGCCTTCACCTGAGATACTCTGGGAAGCGGTAAATCGCCCATGAAAGGAGTCAAAGCTGTAGGATTAGCACGAAAACATCGATTACACTTTGACAGAACATGTCGAATGGCTCGACGAGCAGATAGTATCCAAAATTGTTGGGTTATTAAATACTGAAGTGTTCTAGGCCCAGGATGAAAATGTTCCTTGTGGAAATGAAGAATTATTAAATCTGTAAACGTATGATTTCTTGGGAGAAGCATAGGATGCTTCGCATCAAATTCCAAATGAGCATTCTTTAGACGACCATCAACACGTATAATATTTGACTTATCCAAAAAGGGAGTCAAACTTCGAAGGGGCTTAGAACATGGCAAACCTTGCTGAAGATTTTGGAAGTAACTGACTATTTTCCAAGGCCCTACAATGTTTTTCCAAAAAGGAAAATAAATCGTTATATTCTGGAAAAGCTTTATGGCTGTATTCAAGTTCAAATGTGGTTTTTAGTGACGAGTCAATTTTTTGAAAAAGTAGGTTAAATTTTGTAAAATCCCATTTATTTAAAGCAAATAAATCTAGTGCAGCTAAGTTTTCTGAAAACACTGATAATAATTGCCTAAGCTCTACAGCTGACTTAGTTTTTAAAGTGGGCGCTTGATACACTGACAACCAATAATCTGTCACTAGAACACGTTCATTTTGATATCTTTTAACCAAAGCAATGTAAGCTGTTTCGTAATTCGCATCAGTTATTGGAATATTTTTTAAAACACTAGCAGCATCTTTTTCCAAATAAGATACAAGAAATTGAAATCTTTCAATATTAGTGAGAGATTGACACTCGTGTATTAGAGACTTGTACATATCAAAAAATGTTGGCCATTTTTTAATATCACCATCAAATTTTGGAATAATAATTTTCAGCAATTTAACCCTTTCACATCTATACGAACTATCGCTACACTCACTTTTTGCAACCGCCTGTTGCTTGACTGGAAGTTGACTTTCAGTTAGATCACGATAAACTGATTTAATAGCAAACTGCATATCATTAAATTTGTCTTGAACTTCATCTTGTTTGTCTAGTTCCTCGTCAGAGAGCAACCCCACAATATCTAAATGAAAATTTTCAAATTTCGAAACATCTTCGAAAAGGCCTTCATATCGAACAAAGAAATCCTTTTTTATTGTGATTGGCGAGCCTTCTAAAATGGCCTGCTGTGCAATATTATACAACTTGGTGACTTTTTTAATTATTACGCTCCTTTTTTTAATAAGAGTATCTTTAGACATTGTCACTAAACAAATATCTTATTATTTCACTGAGAAAAAAAAATAAATAGGAGAGACAAATTTATGTTAAGTATTAAATGACTTTTCAAATATAATTAGATACCGAAACTTTGATTTTATTCAAAAATATGCAGTGCCAGAAAATCAATAGAGAACAACTTCTAAAATTAGTATGTAATATTTCACGAAAATTAAAATAACTAATACCGCAAACCACCAGGTAAACAGACAACAGCATCACCTTTACCAGATATCATTTGTTCAAGCAGTGTAACTGCATACCTATATATTCTCTCTTTTGATTAACAAAATTATTAATACGTCTACAGCATAAAAATGGTTTTTATAAACACCAGTATTCAATATTCAAAAATCAAATAATCTTATTTATTTTTAAAGGGATATGTATTTTTAAACCAGTTCGCAAATAAATTATTTATTCCACTTGTGTCTTCTTTTAGCATAAAAAACGGAACAATAGATTTCTCGTCTCGCGAGTAATGTTTAAATTCTTTAAATTCCTATGCTGGTTTTTTACTTTTTATCGATCGATTTGAGAACGATGTTAAGGTATTAGTTAAATATTATTTTTAATCGCTATAAAAAATGTATACTTTCTATTAATCCACGGGATGTTTCAATTAATCCGGCTCGAAGGACCAAAATGTTTGGTATTAAATTAAAAAAAAACACAATACTTCGAATATGGACTGTTAATTAAATGTATGAAAAAGCACGAATTTGGTAATGCTCACAATCAATAAGTGTAAAACCACTCACCTATCGTTCTGGGATCGTTATCTTGACGTGCCGGCCGGCCTTTTCTTACAAATTGAATAATCACCACTAGTAGACCATTGGAACACACGCTGTTGAGAAAAAAGAATACACAAATTGTCTGAACTTTAAATAATTGACCGCCGGACCTCTGACTTCGAGTTAAGTCGTCTTGCAAGTCTTGTTTTTATCCGCGGCAAAACTCTCCGCTCTGCGCACGGTTTAGTGGATAGATACACTACCAACTGTGAGGCATAAATTAAACTACAAATTGGCGCGTAATTTATAAAAACGCTCAATTCCAAACATATGTAAGGTTTTATTGCAAAGTACATAACATGTTTTGTTTCATACATTCCCTATAATTAAAACTTTTTAACTCATTTAAAAACTAAGATATTTTTTGATCTAAAGATACTGCAGTGTTTAAGTGATCAATTTGTTTTTTTTTTGCATATTATTATTTCATATTTTAAATTTATTGATTAATACTCTTTTCGGCATATGAAATGTACCTTAGTGTAAAAAATTATGTCCTTAAACGGTGGACAACAGTCAAATATAGAAATAAAAAAAAGCATTAGTTGTTTTGACACTGACAGTTTTAAATTTTTTTCTTATAATATACTATTCCGCAGCAACACTTCAAGAGCAATAAAGACACGGTTTTAGGGGTGAAAATTATTGGCTTAGTAAAAATATAATTAAAGCAACTTTACGTTTTCTTATATTGTATTAAATTGAGTAACACAATGAGAGTAAAAATAAATACATTGATCATAATCATTAATTAATTTATTTAAACTGGTAATATTGAAAACATGTTTTACTCTCTTATGAAAATCCGAATCTGGGCAACAAGAATTCGTGTAGAACTAAACATATTCGCTTGTACAGATAAGTGTTATTACTTAACAAAAAGTGTAAAATGTAACACATATTCAAAATGAACGAGAAGTACAAAGGTACAAACCTTAGAATGTTAACAACTTAGTCACCTTATAATAAATTCTCTGTATTTTCTAATGACTTTTAAAAAATACCTCCGAATGTGATGAAAAAATCGTCAATGTAATCGACTGCAGTTTTATACATCAACGTCTTCAACGAGAAAAAAATTTTGGATTGAGATCTGGGGATCAGGGTGTCCATGGAAGTGTTTCGCTTCTTCCTATCCAGTGATCTGGAAATATCTCGTTCTCCTTCTTGCAAGAGCCACATTCATATTCATTATTCTTACATCTAATATACCAAGAAAATAATTTTGAATTTGAAGTATATTTTGCCATTAATTCTGCAACGGCAATTTGTTAAGTACTGACTTTCAACCTCAGCTGTTCTAATGGATCTGGTTGTTCCTATATCATACTTCAGATGCTTAAATGAACCTTCTCACCAAGTATCCTGTGAACATTTACAAACGTTTATGGAAGAACATTGCGGAAGTATTCTTCTATGTAAAGTCGACGAGCTTTTTCTGCATTTACATTTGCTCTTCCTTAACAAAAGTGTGTATGTCCCGATATTCTACATTGGAATATAATTATGGAGACGCCATTTTTTAATAACTAGTATGTCGATAAGTAACTAATTATCAAAGATCAGCAACATTTGAAGCAAGACGAGTTTTTTTTTGTTATTTTAGAATTTGGTTTAATTTGTTGAAAACATTGAAGCTGATTTGCGGTTTAACGGTGGAATTTATCGACTTTAAAGAAGAGTACATTATTTTTGATATTTGTAATCGCCTTCTAAACTTTTTGAATTTCAGGTAGAGTGTCCTCTGACTGCAGTAAATTAGTGTTATCTCAGGAATTTAGAGATTACTATGCTTAATTTTTATGTTGAATATTACCTTGATTCGTGAAAGATTAAATTTTGTATGCCGAAAAAGAAACAAGGATTGAACTTTGCACCCCTGTATCTTGAAAACCAAGCAGAGTTCGATATTTGCCGTTTACTGATCACCATAATGAAGTGATTGAACGATAGAAAAGTTCTTCATGGAAGTAGATTGTGCCAGTAATTCTGCAACGGCAATTTGGTCAGCATTGAAACCCGGTTGTTAAGCAATAAAGAATAAATGTACCATACATTTTAACTTTTAATTAATTATAATTAATTACTAGTTTCTAGAAATTAAATTCAAAGCAAGTTATCAAAGAATCCTCTGAATTTGCTACATGACCCCTATCTAAAATATGGACCTTGCCACTTTTTTTCGGGAGTAGTGATCGTTCGTTATAAAATTTGAACTTCTCATTTCGTATTTTTTTAGGTATTAGGTTTAAAACCAAAGAAGATTGTTATAACTTCTTACAAAGTTTGGCGAACGAAGTATTTAATAGACTCTCGGACATAAATATGAAAGCCAGGGGTCTTACTTTGAAGTTATTAGTAAGAGCAGAACGAGCGCCTGTGGTAAGTTGATACTGACAATTTAAATAACTTCACCCTTTATTTTTTTTAAATAAAATTTCTAGATTCATTGAAAAGGTTTAGTAGTTTGACCAGATTCAATTGTCATGGTAATATTTAGTTCGTCGATTATGTGTCGCTCATATCACCGTCATATGTTTCAATTATGACATTTAGATATATTATTTGTTTTATTGTTGCAAATTTTATCTTAAATTTATGACTGTCATTTTAGACATGGTCTAAATTTAAACCTATTTAGTGAATATAGCTGTTGATGTTTTGTGGTTCATTCTGTAAAAGACAAACTGAAACCATATATTATTAATGTGTGTGTATTGATCCAAAATTGACTTATATGTTGAACTAGATATTAATTAAAGTTATTAAAAAGATTATTTATAAACCTTTAATTGTATGTCACAATATTTACAATCGTATGATTATAATTTTCTGCATTACACCCCTTACTCTTTTGGCCATATACATGTGCTCACACACAAGGGCAAGAAAAAGATCTTTTCAGAACTGTTCGGCAAGATATCCTGGAATAATCATTCAGATCTTCCAAATGAACTTGGAAGGTTTTAACAGAGCAAAGAGTATCTCCAAGTTACTATTAGACCAATATATTGCCATTGACCAACAACATCGAAACCGTCTTCCTGATACAAACTAACCCAGCTGGAGATCTCTATCAAGTTGTCAACATAGCTACTAATATTGTGGCTATCTGATGTTATAGACATCCAACAATGTATTCGACCCATTTAGTCACCATCGTCTCTAGAAATACCAGTGAACTGATGAGAATGGCAGAAGACTGTGCAGAAGCAAACAACCTTAATTTGATTTTTGATGCTAAAGAAAATCTCACTCTTTCATCTGCAGAATGGGGCACCGCAACAATCCCTGACTTACGCTCCTTTTCAGAAGATAGTCAAAACCGACTCATTCATATCCCAAGGTCTTCAAATTTCTATAATCCCCACTACTCCAAGACTAAGGTGGTTTTAGGAAAGCACAGTGAGGAAAAATAGTTTATGACTTGAAATAAGTTGACAGATGCCAACTATATAAGAAATGCATACCACATGGCTTTCGTAAAAATATTTTTCAAGCTGGAGTCTTTACACAGAACAATTCTATAGGGAGTTCCAGGAGATAGGTGAGTCGGAATATCATCATAATAGGTTAGGACAAAGAACGTCGAAATCAATTTTATTCGAAATTGAATGCTTATGAAGCTTTACCTACATCTTAACAAATTAATGGCGATAACTCTGCTGGATTAAAGATCTTTCACGTCTCGTGTCTTATCAAAAATTGTTGGAAAAAGTTCATACATTGTTTAAATTTTTTTTTTCAAAAACAATTGAATAGTCATGAAAACTAAAATATTACAAAATATCCTTCCCCAGTTATAATTTTGTCTAATTTAAAATTTATTTGTATGAACAGAAAAATTGTTTTATAGTTTCCGCTGATTTTGAAAATCAATTAAAAACTAGTTCGCTATCAAGTATCCGAAGATGCAAGAAAATATCAAAAACAATAGTTTATAGATCGGTTATTATTTTAAATATTCATATGATGATTCATCTCACATTTAAAAAGTGAAAAAGGATGCATCCACTGGCTTGTTACTGAAATACTGAATTTGTCGAAATTAATCTAAAAAAATACACTCTCACATATCACTTAAGGCACAAGGGCCTAACCCATTAAAATTGTTTACCGAATTAAAGAAACAAGAATCTCTCCGATTTTGCAAATGCCCTAACCCATTTTTAGTTTTAATATACGAAAAATTGCTCAAACCAATTTCCTAAGCCTCATATTTCTAAAAACTGAAGTTTAACCAGCTCTCAAAATAAAATTTAAAAAAAGCCTAATTGTCAATGTGAATATTACATTAATCAATATTCCTTGTGGTAAAACTGAAGTCTGCAAAACTTGAATAATTCTGTGTAACCTGTCATATAATAGGACGTAAAACTAGCATATGTGACAAAAATTGAATTAACATTTTTTGCGGATAAGGACTTGTAGCACTTTTTTAATTTTCTGTTAATTACGTGCCGCCAAAGATTTTCTTTCACTCAAGGATTGTGAGATTTTTGGAGTTAACGTGGCACAACGATGACGCATTATTATCATGCGCGGATTTATTGTTAAATGGGATAACCAATTCCACGAGTAGCACACTATTCAGGAAAATCAATTAAGTAACGAATATTGTAACAAAGAAAATAATATACCCGCGTAATTCGTAATTCGAAATGTTGAAGATCGAAGTAGGCTGGATGGACACGTAATCACCTTTAACAATTGTAAGTTCTAAGAAGCAGAAAATACAATCAAAAGAAGAATTCACTCAAAAAGCACAAATAAAAACGAAGAATTTGCGGACTTATGTCAAGCGATTCTAGCTATGGTTCGACGAGTGAAGATTATTCATCAAGCGAATAGGAATTAAAACAAAACGCTAAAAAAGCATGTACATCAAAAAGCAGATATTGATTTAAAAAAAAAACTAAAAAGACAAAAACATATATTATATGCTAAAATCGATTATTGGACAGCTGAGCAAGATTAAAATAATTCGGAATCAAGAAGCAGTGTCAAGTAGAAACAGGAATAAATATCATAGAGAAAGAACCTGAAAATGATAAAGATAATCAACGGGGGGAATAAGGAGCCATAAGGAAAGATAAAAAGGGGAATAAAAGAGATTTAGAAAAAATAAGTCGCGCAATGGAAATTAATAGAAATAGAAATGTATTAATTAATAGGTTCTCGAAAAGTTCAAAACGTATGTTCAAAAATATGACGTCAGGTTTTAACAATTTAACATTGAATATTTATGAAAATGTATAAGAAATTTAGTACCTATAGAAAAAAAAACGTCACTAGGAACACCAAAAAAGAAAACATAAGACTTCGGCTAATAAAATCCTCTGCAGCAAAATATAAGCGGGTTGCTGACTAAATAAAATCTCTCTCCGCGGTTCCATTATTGCCGTGGGAGCACAAAATGAAGATGTATTTGCCTGTTCAGTTTAAAAACATCTTCAGACTATATAATTTCTATAAATTGTGGAGCTAAGAAAAGGGTGATCAAGCTGTTAGTAGTAATGTTATTAGAAACATTTTTTCCAAAAAAAAAAGGATGAAAAACACACACACACAAGTGTAATATTTGTAATTGATATGGGAGCAGTGCTTCAGAAGTGAAGATTTTTGTGTGCCAGCTTTGACATGTAGAAAGTTTTACATACTTCTCACGGAGAATTAGGTATATATATATTCTGCTTTAGCAGATATTCTGTTTATAATGAAATGGTCTATGCGAATGGATTACAAGATGTGTTTTCTCTGGGGAGAATCTGATGGGAAAAAGAGAGCCAACGAAATAGGTACTATTTTTTAAATATTTGAAAATTGATTGATGGTCACCAATAATAGAATGAAGTCGCTTTGTATTGTGGTTCTTGCACATGCCACAACAGAGTGGTCTTGGCAATACCTAAAAACTATAAAGTTCTTAGTACCAGGAAACATATACATATAAGTGGACAGTGTCCATAGAGTAATAGAAAGATATATTTAAAAATGCTAATATCGGCTCCATCCAAATGGTTTACAATACTCAGAAGAAATATTAGGGTGTTAGACCCTATGAAATTATTAGTTTAGCATTCAGTGATTGCCAGAAATTTTAAGGAAATTCGAAAGCAATTTCTGTTGGATAAAATAAAGAAGACCAGCGATGGTGAAATAATGCGCTTTCTTTAGATGCGACAACTAAACTTACTAAAAGAACCAAGTGAATTTAAGTATTCATTAAAAGATGCATACAAAACGAAACGTAGAGGTCTCTTTTCTTTTATAAGATCGACAACGTTTACCAACCAAAAAGTTTAACAGCTTAAATGAGATATGCGAAAAACATTATAGATAAAAGTATAGTAAGAGTAATGCTACGCGCCTCCATTCTGAAAGAGTGACTTGAAGAAAATCAAGTTGAAAGTGAAGAATTTGAAAAATGTTCCAAGTTACTCGTGTTTTTTTAGGAATTATTTAGTTTGTGTTAAATTGCTTTTTTATCTAGCTTTAAAATACTTGTAACCATGAAGTAGCCTTTTATAAGAAAATAGACCGTTTTATCTAGGACGGGACACCAAACGCAGAAAGACAAACCCACAAATGGAAATATATTACGAAAAGAAGAATATAAAAGAAAGGATCTAGGCCTCTACTTATTTTTTACGATAAAAGTTTTTGGATTTTTAAAAAAAATAATAATAAATATGTCATTTATAATCATTTCTTGGTAGTTAGAAATTGGCATATTTTACTTATCTACTGAAATTTATATATGTAGATTAAGTTTTTCTGCTGATAAAAACGATATGCGAAAAATTGTTTAAAGTAAAGAACACAATTGTACGAGATCAAGATTTATTTTACTAGTAATTATAGAGAGTTTGCACATTAAAGTTATAATTTTGATTTTAAAAAAATATTTGTTGTACCTATTGTTTTCCATAATTTATCTGGCTACCATAGTCATTTTTTAATTAAATATGGGAATCTTAGTTCCTTGTAATAAAGATACATTTATTTAATTATTATAAAGATCAATGTAAGCTATTAATAAAACGTCTTTTGTTATAATTACATTAACGATTTGGAGAAAATGAATGAACCCTCTACATGCATATTCGTAAAGAAAATTATCTACTTGCTCAAACAATTTGGAAAGCTTTTCAGATAAAAAGAAATGGGTGAATGTTCAGACTTATATTTAAAAACCGATATATTAGGGTTGGCTGATATTTTTGAAAAATTTAAAAATAGCTGTATTAGATGTTAAGTGTGGTCAGTATGGTGTTAAACATCTTAAGCTTTCTTTGTAGATTAAAATTACAAAATAATTTGTAACTACAATTTGCAAATGCATAGTTTTCTTTTTTATACGATATGCTTCTTTGAATATTAACTATTTATATATTATATTACCTACTCGTACTTATTTTTAGTTTCTATGGTGTTCCTTGACTCAATGGAGTAGTTGCTAAAATCTAGGCTACGCCAGACTTTGGCATAATTTACCATCAAATATATATTTTGTATTTTAATTTTTGCAAATAAAAGACATGTGTTATTAATATTAGATCACCTTTCTATATTGGAATTGTTTGTTCTAGACGTTTCAAAATTATGCATGTATAACTTTTATTATGATTACGTTCTACCTAAAAATGGGTATTGAATGATGCAAACTTATGAATACGGATACTGATTTATAAACTTAATTGCAATGATGTGTGTGAAAAGTTATAAAAACGTATTTAAATAGATTTGATACATTCTTATAACAAACCCGATAATATTCCTTTAGTTAATAATAAGATTCTTAGTCTAATCAAAGAGGAAGCTGCCGGAGATAAGATAAAAAATGTATATTTTTAAAATACAACATAAAAAATTAATTAAGACAGCCAAGAGGACAAAAGGTATCTTGCGAAATAAGTTAACTTTAAACTATTATTTAAATTCTTTAAAACAAGTAAATAAAAATGTCTCTGCGCCATACCGCGTTTAGCATAGAGCAAATGAATAAAAATCCCCTTTAAGTGACCATGATGATAAAAGGCATCTCTTGCCACATTAATTTGACACTCTTGCTTTCGGACATTATAATCGTATATAAAAATACATGCGATTTTAAAAATATAATTATTTAAATTAGTTTCTATTTTTTTTATAGATGGCTGTCGAATCATTAAAAGAATATTGCGTAAAATCTATTTGCGAAAATATAAAATCTGCTGCTAATTATTTATTAGAATCTCCATTAGCCAGGTCACTAGCACTAGAAATTATAAAACATGTTCCAAAATATAAACGGGAGCACATCATTAGGATAATTGTAAGTTATTATTCGCGGTTTCTAAAATGTTTGCAATTTATCCCTTTTTAAAAAACCATGCCAGTTTCTTGTAGAAATGCTATACGATATAAATATTGCTTGTGGGTAAATTTTAATGTTATTAAGAAATTATATGGTGATTTGTAAATTGTGTCATAATTGCTATTAAAATTGTACAAACATATTTTAACACACCTGTATCGATGGTTAATGATCGTTGTCATTATATGGTGTTACTGAAGAACTGATAACCAGTCTTCTTAGTATCAAATCTGCTATTCCTCAGTTTTATTTACTATTGAGGGATGAGTCTCAGGAATACTCTAAAATTCGCTTTAGAGACCGCTATGATAGTGATTCAAATATTGATAATTTTGAATTAATGTAATAAAATATATATTAAAATGAAACTCACTCCAATTTCTTATGTTTTTTAAGTGTATCCACAGAATAACTGTTCCTGTCTCTCCCATTGTATGTAAATATAGACTAAGTTTAATTATAGGTTTGCATGTATGGATATAAACAGTAAAATAAAATACTGTAATTAAATTTCCAGAGTTTTATTTCTATTTATAACCTAATATATATATATATATATATATATATATATATATATATATATATATATATATATATATTTAAACTAATGAAATATACTAGATTAGTTTTGTTAAATTTTTACGAACGACGAAATAACTTTTTGTAGTTTCTATGCTGCTTAATTACTGCCGTCGATGATTTGAACATTTTCGACATTTTTTTGGCATTGTGCAAATAATCGGAAACCAACCAACCAACAACTTTTCGATATTTTGTTATAAAATTTAAATACATTTTATATCAACTTTTTTTCAAAAAACGCAACAAATTTTTTACTAAACGACACATTTTTCAGGTCAACCCCAATAGTTTACATCTGGTTAAACAGTGTAAATGATAAACAAGATGTCAAGAAATTGAGTCAGATTTACCACGGTTTGATATTTTAATTTTTTAATTTAGTATTTTACATATAATAAAATGCCTATATACTCTATACTACACAATCATAAATATAATTTCTATAATATCAACTTGATTTTACACCAATATAAATAAAGTAAACATTGTTAATCTAAATAATCGCTTTCAGCCAAAAACAAAAAAAAACATATCGTTAGTATTTATTTAATTTCCGCAAGTCACAACTCAAACATCAATGCTACTATAATGCAGTGAGTTGTTTTATTTCTTAGGTGCGTATACCAATGTATTTTAACATGATTTTAACATTAATTTTAAACTGGAGTTTTAAAAATTGTAACGTCCTATTTTAACATTTTATTGTAATAGTTTTTAATATGTCAATCGATGTTTTACAGTTTTGTATTTATTGTAGGAAAATAATATCCTTTTGAAAAAGCTCTCTATGAAGTGCGAAACGTTAAGGAAATAAATAATTCTTTTAAGAAAATAAACCAGTACCCAAGAATTTTTAACAAAAAAATATTAGACATGGTTTAAGAAAACGCAACAAATATATATATATATATATATATATATATATATATATATATATATATATATATATATATATATATATATATATATATATATATATATATATATATATGTATATATATATATATATATATATATATATATATATATATATATATATATATATATATATATATATATATATATATATATATATATATATATATATATATTCATGGGCAGCTATGGGATCTCCTCCTCCTGTGGTAGCGAATATCTTTATGGAAGCCTTTGAAGATATTGCTTTAACATCCGCTCCACTAAAACCAAAACACTGGTTCAGATATGTATCATTGACAGGATCATCTTCTCATATTTCTGGATCACCTCATTCATCAACACCATAATATCGAGTTCACCATGGAAATTGAATCTAATGGGACAATTCCCTTTCTATATATATGTTCAAAGGAAGGAAAATAATACATTAGGACATTCTGTGTACAGAAAACCGACAAATAAAAAATAGATACTTAAATGCAAATTCCGACCACCATCCAGCACAAAAGAAATCGGTCATTAACTCACTAGTATTTAGAGCCATTTCGATTTCTGATCAAGATTCTCTAACATCGGAAACATCGAAACTGACCGAAGCTCTGAGAGGGAATGGCTATTGCACTAGTAATCCAACTCCGCGAAAGGAGGATGATAAGGAGCCACCGTTAGGAAGTGTTGTTCTTCCTTACATATATGGCACTACAGACAAAATAGGACGATTACTTCTGCGGTCCAACATATATACAATCTTCAATACACATAAGATTGAACAATGCTTGCGATCCCCGAAAGATATAGTACCTTTTCAAACAGAAGGAGTATATAAAATTCCTTGCTCCTGTGGAGAAGTGTATGTGGTAGAAACAGGACGTTCAATATCAACTAGACTTAAGGAACATGAACGATATATTAAAAAGAAACAAATTGTTCAATCTGGTGTAGCTGACCACTAGCACACCAATGGCCATATTATAAATGTAAAGGAAACCAAGGTTCTAGCATCGGTTCCATGAATTTTATAAACGAAAAATTAGAGAATCTATTGAAAATTTTAAACATACGAAAAATTTCAATAGAGATATGGGTTACGGTCTACATTACACGTGGAATCCGATCTTAACACAGGGTCACGGTTCGGCGAGCACAAGTCGGGTATAAAAGCCGCCTGAATCTCTCCGAGCTCATTCAGTGTTCTCGTGGAGTAAAGATCCCTGAAGATGCCTCGTGCAATCGAAGGCGAAACGTCGGATAGTAATTCCAATTTGACACGGTCTAATCCCGAGAACCATGATTTTTTATTTGACCATAGCCGTGAAAGCTTCCGTTCTATGTCAGCGATTTTTCTTTAACCTTATATTTATATTTGGAAACTTTATTTTCTTGGGCCTAGGTTAATAGTAAAACACAATTTTTCGTATCAAGTCAACGTTTCGCTCATTGTGTTGAGCTTTCTCAAGACTTTATTTTGGTTTGCTTGATCTCTAAAAAAGTATTTTTTTTTCATTAAAACAAAAAACACAGGAAAAATATATACAAAGACGCAATTTAATCTTTCAATATGACAATTTCAAGTTTTTAAACCTTCTATTGTTTCTAGTATTTCTGTAATATTTGCGTCTTTGTATATTTTTAGGTCCTTACACTCTACTTTTAAATTAAATAAAATAGCCGATGTTTTTGGTGGATCAAAATCTCTCCAATGGACATGTGTTCGTATTAAAATATAATGGCATTGGCTATTAATCTTCGTCATGTCGCAGGTTCTTTTAATAATAATGTATATAACCCTCGAGTACCTCTGTAGGTAATGTTTGCAATTTTAATATCTCCATTTGATAGAAAATTGATATATTGCCTATACTTCAGGGATATGTAATTTCTCACGATTTAAACCGTACGTATGATCACTTTTTTGAGGTTTGAAATAATACGTATCTATATATTTGCGTTCTAGCTGCAGATACTGATATGTGGGTATTCGCAGATAGATTTTTCAGGGTCATCTTCCGGTCTTGCGTTAAATATACTTATTGGCATTACTTTTCAGGAAACCGCCAAGTTTCTTGGACATGGCGTGTGTGACGCCATTACGAAAAGTAGTTCAGCTAATGTAATTTTTTCAAATGCAGATATAATTTATAAAGAGGCCAAATCTATTTATGACAAGTTAAATGTATCATTTGCTGAACTGAGAGGAGTTGGGATTCAGTTAACGAAATTAGAGAAGATTGCTCCTGTAAATAAGGTAACGTAACTGTTTTAGAATCGGTAACATTTAAAATGTAAATATATTTAAAATTTAATTTGTGTTGGTCCAAGCTCAATTGCATTCCTTTATTTAGTTATTATTGGGGCGTATTACATAGTCAAGGATGTCAAAGGTTAAAGAAGATAACTTGTATGGATTTTTACCAGATTTATGTTATGTTATGTAAATCTATTGTGTTTTTTATTCATACGACCACGAACGCTGAAAATTAAAAAAGGAAGATTGTAGATTCGAGATTTAACCCTTTCACGTCCAAATTTTAAGATTTAGAAAACAATTATTTTGGTAGATTTTAGGCAAAAGAAAATTGAATAGCTTATTAGGCAAAAAAGTTGATTGGAACTGAGTTTTTTCCAAAAATTAGTGACGACTCCACATGGAACCATTGAGCGCAAAAAAAACTGTTATGTACTAAGTACAAAAATTATAATATATTTTAAACGTTTAAAATTTAAAACTAAACATTGTTCTAATAAAAATCATGAAACCAGAAGTCTCTGATGTGAAAAACAACCAAGCAGTTTTTATCTTTTGTGAAACAAGCGAACCTGACATGTCATACATTCCGTCCTTGTGTAGACTTTTATGAAATTTCGACATATTTTGTTTAGTTCTACATGTTCAGATCAGTGAGAAGTATTTTCATACCTTACATCATTTACGGCATTTTGTTTTACTTTTCTTTTCTTTGGTGGTTCAGGTATTGAGCACTGAGCAAGATTTATATTACGTCAAAGACTTGCGACTGGATTATAGGGGCAAGACATTTACTCGTAACAGGTTCCATAATTAGAACATTTGAGGGATAAAGTAGCGATTAAAAGGGGAGGAGCTTTGTCTTTGTAGTTAGGTGTGAAGGGATGCATGCAGGTCTTGTACAACCTCTGTTCCTGACCGGAATAATTATAATATCTGAAGACAGATCGCCCACCGTAGGGGTGCGTGAAACAAGTTTTTTTGGTAATGTTCAGGTGACAGTATTCAGAGTTGAGTTTGTTTTGTGATGTATAAAAGGTATACAAGTTAATATGATAAAATTATCTTCGGGTTGGAATAAGACAACGAGATCATACTAACGGACATCCTTTTAAATATAATACCGTCAAGGTAAAAGCAATTGGATTTACTTACTTATTGGTTCTTAGTGGCGTTTACTTAGACTAGGTTTTTGGCTCCCTATTCTAAGATTTTTGGAGGTCGTGAATTAAAGGTGAAGTTGCAACTTTATACGGACTTTGTAAATTGTTTATTGGAGTGGAGTATGCACAGTTATTATTATAGTGTAGGAGTACTACACAAAGGCTAATTAAATAAATAACGAGATTAGGGGTTTCAATGGCGGCTTGTTATTAAAAAATTCATATTCCCTAACCCTACTCTAACAAGTTGTTAGGGTGTTTGTTTATTAATACTAATTTGTTATATCAGTAGTAGAAGTTTAATTTTTTTTGTAAAAAATATTTTTGTTTTTTTTATTTTTATGTTAGAATTGTCTGTTATATTACTTTATAAAGTTTCGTACTTTATTATCAAAAGTCATGTATGAACTAGCGAGCCTAGGTGTTAAAGTTAAAAAATATATACTTTTTTATTCTTAATATTATGCAAATTTTTATTTGCATAATTTATCGGTTTGTCTCACAACACCTTAATCCTCTTCCAAATTTACACACTTTAACATTGATATTAATACAATTACGATATCTGGTCCCAGTGATATTATAGGTATGAACGCGGTATTTTGTTTATGTGATCCTTTACCCAACCCAGTATTTGGAAGTCGTTATCACGTCACGGTTTTAAATCAATGATATCAAAAAGTAATGATATCAGATAAATTAAAAAATTACGATATCGCTCATCTCTAGTTTCGTAAACTTTATGAAGGACTCTGAAGGCTCCGAGGAAAAAAGGTCCGGTTTATAGAAAGAACTTAACTTAAAATAAGAAACTTGAGGTACCCAGCCAGCTGCAGTGCATGATTTTATTAACCACAATATTTATTAAATTAATAAACATTTTCATTTTCATTAATACAGCAATATAAAGTA
Source organism: Kuschelorhynchus macadamiae (assembly GCA_030620095.1). NCBI lineage: Eukaryota > Metazoa > Arthropoda > Insecta > Coleoptera > Curculionidae > Kuschelorhynchus > Kuschelorhynchus macadamiae. The sequence continues at coordinate 618,602 of JAUTXW010005286.1, read as the reverse complement.
AAATCAATTTTGTTTGATTCTATTGAGGAATGCAAGCTTTAGGAAGCACTAAAGCAATAAAATTCCAAACTGATATGGACGACTTGCTTCTATTAAAATAGTGTTTCCATTTTCACATTTATTTTAGAAAATATGTGTACCTGCGTAAAACTAAAGCAGTATAGACTGCTTTTAAATACGCTTGCTTGCGTTTAACTTGATATGATGCACCTGATTGATATGATTTGATTTTAGTTATATTCAGTTTAGTATTGATATTTATTTTAGGCACTAAGTAATTTCTTAAAACAAGGCATTGTGAAAAGGAATATAACAACCACAGACACTGAACTGAAGATTAAAGATGTAGAAGTGACCAACAAAGAGCGTGGATTTGGAAGTGCGATCTTCGAATCGAAACACGATACTTTTGGCTTTACAAAATCAGTTGTCAAGGATGTTATTCCAAATACTAAATCAAGAGGCAGAGGAACAAGGGGTATGTCAATGCTTAGTGATTACTATGTGATAACGTTTTTAGTGTAGCATTACAAGAATGAATGAAGAATATAAATATATATTATACATCAGCTCAGCTTAATCATTCTAGATTAGAAACTACTTTAAGTATTTTTACTCCTGTAACTTGAGTTACATCGCACACTGTTAAATTATATACACAGTAAAAGAAAACCCTTTTGTTAGTTTTGTGCTTCTGTTATGGACTTTATTTTATAGGGAGACGTGGAAACAAGCTTGGAAAAACATCTACAATGCGCTCATTTTTAGAGCAGCCTAAATGTGACACCGTAAATATTAGTAACTCAAATAATGAGAGTGGAGAAGACCAAGCAGCTGTAAGTATGTTTTTATGACATGTCATTAGTCAATACTTATCAAGTATGGGCGTATTTGAACTGACTTATATAAGAGATATGCAATGAAGGGTTGCATATAATCCTTCAATGTGTATGCTATTGTTAAAAAAACTTTTACAAATACAGTTACGCCTCTTTGTCAAATAAAAAATTCACCCAAAAAGTGCTTAAATCTGGAGTAACTTAATTTTTAAATGATAAGCCAATACATTATAAAAAGGACCGTCTCTTCAACAATTCAGCGAAAATATAAATAATGTATTATTCGCGCGTCTTACATATTGTCGCGGGTTTACTTCATAACAAACACTTTTTGTACAACGATAACGATACACTTAAATTACGGCAAAGTTGTGCATTTTAGTGCTTAATTCTCTTCCCCACACTGCAATTTGTCGGTCAACGCGACGGGTTCTATACGTACTCAATTCGGCGGATTGGTCTGCCTGTGAACGGCTGGCTTCTGGCTTAACAATCCAGAAAGTAAGTTTACGTAATTAAATTTAATTTGAAATTAAGTTTAATTAAGAAATTTAATTTACAGTTAACCGTCGGCGTAGTTTTACTGAACTAAAGCCAATAATGTGTAGCTGTTTTCTGAACAATTAGCCCTTAAGCAAACAACGCAATCTTAAACGAAACAGTATACCAATACATAGTACAGAAACTTTCACGGCTGGAGTCACTTAAGAAATCATGGTTCTTTGGTTTAGACCGCGTCAATTGGAATTACTTTCCGACGTTGCTCCTGTGATTGCACGAGGCGTCTTCAGGGATCTTCCCTGTACAAGATCAAAACACTGAAACATTCAGTGTTTTGATGTAGATGTGAGGAAAGTGGCTTTAAAAAATAACTAGTTTGATGTTAAGGGGGTCAATACAGAAAGTGTGATTGTATGTGCTTGAATCGTGATTATATCTGTTTAAATAGTATGGAGAATGCTTACTGGTAGCACGAAACCAGCTAGCTAGACACGTAAATTAATATAAAAAAAGTTGATTTATTTGATAATAGCATGAGCAAACTGAAAAACAAAGACTGTTTCTTAAAAAAAAACTATTATGATAGCTGATTTGCCAAAAATGATTGACTTGTCACATCTACAACGCTAACAGATTGGGCGACGCCTGTATCCAAACGTGTAGTAAAATGGTTATCAGCACCTTTCTCGCACTGAGAGAAAGCTAGTTTGTCTCTGACACAGTGTTATAGAACCTCTATGAGTGCACTAAATTGAAAAGTAATATGTCAGGTGGAAATGGTTCAAAACTGAAATCCCCTCACCCTAGAGACAGTTTCATTTAAACTAAAAGAAATAAGTGTAAAGTAAAAGCTAAAAGTAAGGACCTTTTTTCGTTGTTGAAATTCTTAATCCTCCCCTTGTCAAATAGATTAGTTAAATCTCTGATAATTTTAATGCAAATCTGATAAATTTCATGTATATTTTTAAAGAGAAAACTTTCCGTCTTCCCCAGAAGCAAATAGTAATACTAAATACGCTAATGTATGCACAAAATATCAACAGATCAGTTATATACATAATAGGTTAATGGACGGGGCTTTGCCCCCTAATTGACTCCAACGCAGTGCGAGAGAGATGGATTAGGACGGAAATCCCATCATCTATTGTCAATGAGATCAATAGGTCAGGTGCAAGCGGTACAAAATTGACTTGCAAGATTTGTTTGTATAAGTCCTATACAGTGGTTCAGTATTAGATTACAATATTTGACCTCGATAGATAGACAGATTACCAGACATACAGAGAAACAAGTGCAATTACATAAACGCTTGTACAAAAACTTTTAAAAATTAGAAAAATTTCGTTGATACTATACGAGCTTCATATATCAAAACCTATTAATAAGTAACGCTTCATCTTACTTTCACTGATAATTTTAGTCGGTCAGAATAATCCATCAAAGCTGAACCCTGAACGATCAATGAAATTAGAAAATCGAAGGATTTACCTTTATTTTGCCGTTTTTTTTTCGCCCTTTAACTCTATGGGTTAAAAGTGCACCTAAAAATGACCACCCTTTTCGAGTGACCTGCGTCACCCACCAGGATATCACGCAGCCGACCATTTTTACGTCATTACGCTATTTCAAAACATCTTCTTTAACTCCATGGAACCATGGTTGGATATAGCCGCGGCTGCTCGGGCTATTTTTTTTTCTGCGTAGAAAAAATCCCTTACTAGTTTTAACTCAAACACCCGTATCCACTAAAGCGATTTAAATTTAGGTCAGGTCTAATTTGACAGTTATATTTTTAAGATCACATATTATGCAACAACGGAATAAATAATTTTGCTAACTGCCACAATTATTATAAAATTACACTTTTCTGACATCTTATGTATCTATAATTCCTCAATACTATTTAAATGTTGGTCCTTTATAATAATTAAATATTAAAATGATTAACTTTCTCTTATATTAAATTTCTATTGATTTTTCAGTTATTAAAGCTTAGAGATCAAATCGATATAGATGTACTGAATGAGCTTCCAGAAAATATTCGAGAAGAAATCATGAAGGAATATCGATTTGATATAAAACCACGAGCCAATTTAATATCTCAGAAACCATGTTCTTCTATGCAAGCACAAAATGCCATTCAATATATATCGAAAGCAAATCGAGCAGGTAAATATATTTACTGATAATTTTTAATAGTAACAATAATACTTGTTGTTAAATATGTATATATTTTTCCAGCTAGGGAAATTGAATAAATTTACATTGAATATAAATTATATAAAATCAAAAAGAAGTAATTACAGAAAATGTAAATTTTGAAATTGTATCATAGTCTGTTCAATTTTAGTTAACATATCGAAAATTTTTCTTTTATTGACTAATATTGAATAAAAATATAGGGGGGTGAAAATAACGTAAACATAAGTAGGCAAAACAAAAAAAATAGAAATTAAAACTTTTGAGACAGGTAAGTTAAGAAACCTGCAAAAACTAGTCAAAAAGTATTTAAAATTTTTCGGTTTAAGTAGACTCAGTTTTAGAAAAAATTAAGAGTATGTAAAAAATGTGCTACATGAAATTTTTGCTTTATTGACTATTAAACTTCCTAAAAACTTTAAATTATTTTTTTACTTATATATACGTGTTGCCTTGGCTCTCTCAAAAATGTCGATTTCACAAATGTTTAAGGAGAACGTATAATTTAATGCTCTTTAATTTTGGTAACAGTGAAATTTTCTGTTCGATGCACTCTTTAGATGTTTAATGTAAGTTTAGCTCACCTCAGAAACCGTCGTAAATTCATATTAATCTTATTTGGGATGCCCAAATAAAATTATTTCCAGCTTTTTACGAGTTAATGGAAGACACGGCCACTTTTATGGTCTAATTTGACTTTTGTTGTAACTGTAATGGATTGAAATTAAAAAAAAAATATCGTCTTTTATACAGTTGATAGAAACGCAATGCAGCATTTCGTATAAAGTTCCGTTATGGACGAATTATCGGCCAATTAAAATGCAAGAACGCATTGCGGGGCTGTGGCTGCATTTGACGTACAAATGTAAACATGCATTTATATTTAGGCAGTAGCTGTTTAGGTTTAATGTTTTATTTATTGTAATTTTTTTCCCAAAAATAGTGGTGTGAACATTAAGTGTAGGTGCCATAATACCGCTGCTGATAATGGACGCGTAACGGGGCGCACATTTTTTATTCTTAAACATCTGCTCGAGTCCCACAGCTTGCCCAGTCTTTCGTTTGACATCCTTGTTTTAATTAGATACACTTTTTTATACTGATTTGCTTTTTTCCATCATGCCAAAAAAAAAAAGAACCTAACCATGGCTAACTAAACGCAATCCGCTTTTTAAAACACAATTTTTGTGCCAACAATAAAATCAAAACTCGGCAAGCGGTGGGACTCATGCTATATTATTTGTGTGTTTAAACGGGCGCCAAATGAAGTAACACCCCTCCCCAGAATTGGTCAATAATACGGAATTAGTCGATAATACGGAATTGTATGCAAAATGCTGCTTTGGAGTAGGCAAACGTTGATACGGTGAATTTGTGGACTTTTTTTTTATGTTTATTTCGATTTCACGTTTTTTCGGAACTGTAAACTTTTATCTTGCGATCGAAAAATTTGGTTTTAGAATTATCATTGTACTGTTATAATTGTCTGACAACTGTCTTCAAGATGCCAAACCATTTACTTAACTGTTTCTAATGATTAATACCATTTTTAGCATGCTATTTTCAACAAAAACGACATAATGGCCCATTGCTACCTTTAACGGTTATTAAAAAAAAAAATTTTTAATGTATTTCCAGATTATGCATCAATCAATTTTTTTTATGACATGATTATTAAAACACATTTTAAATCTTTTTAATTTATTACCAATGCAAATTATTAAACACTCACAGGTAAAAATGTTGGATTATATAGTATGACCAGTAAGGGTGGTATTAAAGGTAAAAATGAAAAATTGTGAGATTTAAGGAATTTTTAAATTGTTCTTAATATCCAACTGATACTTGATTTTTAAATAATTTCTTGTCATTTTGCATTCAAATGGAAAGTAAGTAGTTCACTCTCGGCAATACTTTATATTTTTATATTTTTTTGCACCCTATATGAAAAAATCCGTCAATTTCATTTACCCGGAACTTCCCTCGTTATGATTTTTTTTCCATTTGTTAGGAACAGTAAAGTGTAATCTAATTGAGTTCAGTACATAGTCACAGTGTATATGTGGTACAGATATTTATTTTCATTTTGATTAGGCGCCATTTTGTTCCATCAAATTGGATTCCTACCAATATTTTACCATTTTCTTTCTGCCTATGCCACTTTTGATTTTTGGGCATAATTTCAAATAAATTCAGTAAGTAGTTTTTACATTGACACAACGCTATTTTACTACGTCATATTGAATTCCTACCGGTTTATCCCATTTTCACATTTAACTTTTTTGCAAAACCTGGTCAATTGAACAATAATTTTTATACGTTGATTTTTAAAAATTTCATTTGGCCGCCATTTTGTTTCACCAACTTAAATTGATACCCATATTATCAGTTTTTACCTGCTCCAGTCTGCAGATATTTCCGAACCCCAAGTAATACGCCACTCTAACATAAAAACAAGAGGATCGTTAACGAAAGCCATTTAGAAATTTAATATCTGGGAAATATCTGCGGACCAACGAAGTAGATAAAGACTGATAATATAGGTTTCATGCAGTACATACAATCTATATGTATCCTGAGGATGCAGCAATAAAGTTGTGAAACGTCGACTATTTAAAAATAGACCAGCATAAAAATAAGAGCATCTCTAACATAATAACAAGAGCATTGTTAAAAGTTTTATTAAGCCGCTATCTTGGATTCGTACCAAAATGTTACCAGTTGATTCCACCATAATACTTGAGGTTTTTGCAAAATTTGAAATAAATTGGATAAGTAGTTTTGTCATTTTTCATAATCTTTTTTAACATTTTACTAGGCCGTCATAATGTTTTGCCATACTGGATTTTTACCAAAATATTACCAGGTCATTATTTGGCCGCCATTTTGTTCGGCCATCTTGAATTAGTATCACAATTCTACTAGTTGACCCTTTTACCAGAAATAGGTATGGCACACAATTTGAAATCAATCCATTAAGTAGTTTTTCAGGCTGAATTTTTAAATATTTTAAGTTGCCATTTTGTTCCGCCATGCTGGATTCGTACCAAAATTGTACCAGTTGGTTCCAGCATAATACTTGATGTTTTTTGCAAAATTTGAGATGAGTAGTTTTTTAATAATAATTTTTTTAACATATCACTAGGCCGCCATTTTGTTTCTCCATATTGGGTTTTTACCAAAATGTTACCAGGTCATCCCCATATGATCATTAATTTTTGACCAAAATTTGAAATCAATCGGCTAAGTAGTCTTAAAGCTATGCAGCGAACTGATAGACAGACAGGCAGACCGACGGAATTCATAAAACTTCTTTTTTGGTATCTAGCGACACTAAAACGTAAAGATGTGTAAAAGCTGAGAGGGTGATTTCTTCACAATTACAAAATTTTATTTGGCCGCTCTTTTGTTTGGCCATCTTGAATTATTACCACTATTTTACTAATTGATCCCTATACCCCAATTAGTTATGGCACACAATTTGAAATCAAACCATTAAGCAGTAAGTAACAATAGAACAAATAATTTATCTGTTACATGAACAAAAATGTGCATGTCGCAACTAGATCTGGTCTAACTCTTAAACATTTTTATAAATCCGGGGTTTAAAATTACTGCAATTTTGTTTTTTTTTTCTTGGCAGCGCGATCTCTATAGCGTGTCAGCATCATTTTTATTTTAAACATAAATAATTACATACATTTTACCTCAACAAATAAACCCTTTTTACCAATTTTAATAAATCCCATTAAATTTCTATGCAACAACATTAATTAGAGTTTTAGGTAAAGCACCCTGTATATATTTTACAGTGACATTGACTTCTTCTTCCATCTAATGAGCGAAAAAAAGCGAAAACGCAGTTACGACTCGAAAGATAGTGGCGGAACCCTTACCGAACAGCTAGATGTTGATATAGGTGTTAAAGACTATTGGTGACTATCAACCATCGCAAGGTTTCATTGCCTAGCTAGGTTCTGGAGATAGGAGAGCTTTGGCAGAGCCGAATGGCTAAAACCATTGTGCCTCTTCAGCACAGGCAAAGACCTATCTTCAAATAAGTAGTTTTTAACCCAGAAAGGGGTGCTTTACAAGGCCTAAATTTTAATAATGAATGTACTTTTAATTATATAAATATTTAGAATTTTCAAAAATTAGGAAGTAAGTTTTCCAAGAGAACCGAAAAACCTCTGGTCTGTAGCTCCAGGGACTAAGGGTTTGTGGCAAGACAGTTATTTCAGTTGATTTCACTTGACGAAATGACTCTGGCGGTCTGGAAGCGTTTAATATGAATTATTTTAAACTAGAAGATACACTGTTAACTAACAACTTAAATAACTTATAAACAGCCTGTATTAACTTGCTTATAAAAATAAAAAAAATGTTTATTTGACCCAAAAATTAGGAATGCACGCCCTTCGAATCGATTTTTAGAAAAACCGAGATCAAAAGAATAATATTTTAAAATATCAGTTTTTTGTTACATTTCAAAAAATCGGTACATTGGCCTTTACCTCTCCTAATCCATGACACATTGACAACACAGTTAATAACATAAGCTATTTGGTAATAATTTGAAGTGAACTGTAAAATTTCATTTTGAGGAAAGTTCTGTTAAAAGGATTTGACCTATTTTTTTACCTGAAACTTACCACATAATGAAACTTTACAATTTATATAATAAATAATTCTTTGCTCTACATAGTTCAAGTTCATAGTATTTGTTAAATGAAAAATTTATTATAAATCAAATCCTGTACTGTACAGATATAAAAATACAAATCGAACTTTTTAATTCCTATTAAATATTATAATGAAAAGCATTATTTTCTCTTAGAACTTATACAATACTATTAGATATCCTGTAACCAAAAATAAATGAAAAAATATTGAATATAAAATATTTTGTCAGATATAGAGGAAGTAATATACAAACCATAGTAGAGATCATAAGAACTTTTTTGTATTAGATATATACAATTTAAACCAATTTGGTGGTTCATAAATAGAACAAATAAATTCATACACAACTCATAACTTCTATTTCTTGGACGTGCTAGCACCTTCATCCACATCATCTGTATTTTCTGACTTGTTTTCCTTATTTGCTTCTAGAATTATTTCAACATTTTCCTCCTTACTTTCCTCAAGATTTTTAATTTCCTCTTCATTATTAATTTTTACTTTCTTCTTACTTGGACCTGCATTGTCATCTCCTGATTCTTCTTGGGATTTGTTAGCGTCACTTTCGTCTTCTTTTTGATTCAGTGGGATATTTGATTTAAAGAAATTTGTAATTGGTTTTTGCCAGGAGGGAGTTTCTTGATGAGGAATTGGTGGAAGTTTTGTAGAACTCCCTAAAAAAAGATATCTATTAAACTTTTAATATTTGTTGCATTTTTTTCTGTAAATATTTTAATAACTTTTATGTGGGCCATTTTAAGTAACATGTGTCAAGTGAATAACAATATTATATTTTTAAAGTAGACAGACTAGCTGCAACAAATAATTTTTCAGCAATTAAACGAAATTAAATTTATGTTAAAATGAATTGTGAGCCTTCTGTTTTTTGCTGTAGAAATTATCTATAATTTGTTTCATTTTTTGTACTGTAACCACTAAAAGTATAAAATAAACACTTAGTAATATTATTATTTTGAGGTTACTTATACTATTCGATTGTAGAATTAAAATTAAAAATACAATGTGTTGAGCAAAATCTGTCGAGCCTACTCAAATTTCAGATTAAACCAGATTTGAAACCAAATTCAACTTAAAGTATAAAAAAACTTTCATTTGCGTCCCAACGTCGATGTCAAGTGAGAAGTCGTCCTAAATTAATTATCTTTTAATTAGAGTGCTTAGGAAAATGGAAAGAGGGGTTGGGGTAACCTTGTTTGTTTTGCAAATAAGGATCCCTTGCTTAATGGTGTATTGATTACATAGATGAGCACTCTTAAAATTCAACTAGAGTTGAATATTCATATATTTCCTAATAACTCTATACTAAATTACTGGAATGGCCCCGTCTACAGTTAAATGAAAATAAAGGTGCAAGAGTTTATAAAACTTTGCTTTCAAATTAGTTATGATTAAATAATACACAAGTCCATTATACTACAGAATATTTAGGGTGTTTTACCGGACTCCCCCCCCCCCTATTCTCCGTAATTTTTTAAGATATCTCAGTAAACTTTTTTCATTTGGAAGCTAAGGTTAAATATTTTCTATGGGTGTTGTCATATTTAATCTAATCTGATTACCAGGTTTTATTCAAAAGGATCCAAAAAACACATTTTTAGATTACTTCTTAAATAAAATATTACATTTTTATTTGATAGCTGTATGCATGTCTGTAATACTGGAATTTTTTCCTACCAGAATTTCAGAAAACCATTTTTATAACTGAGATAATTTACATTAAACATTTTTCAAGGCCGCTCCGTAGTAAGCATAAGCAGATACCGGTAATCAGGTTTTTAGTGCTATACTTTTACATTTAATATAATTTTTTTTGTCAAACTCAAAACAATGACAAAATGGTAGAGAGGTTTATACACTGGCGTACCGCAATACTAATGGAAAGGTAAGAAGTTAAAATGCACTAAAATAGGTTCCATAGTTCAAATATCAACGCAACCGTAGTGTAAGACGCAATACAAGCTCGACGTTAAAAGTTTACGAACTTTTAATATTATGCGTTTGAACACTTTTTTTAACTGGAAATTTTTATCAAAACAGGGACAATAAATAAAAGCAAATAAAAACACAAGAACAGGGACCATAATGACATATTTAACTGTCAAAGTTGTCGCAAACCGCGCCCAATTCAAAAGCGGCACTCGCAACGCAGCTAAATCTAGGAACTATATTTTGACCATATTTGCGTTATGATTGCATTACCATGTTAATCTATAATCCAAGCTTAAAATTTAGTTTTTTGAGTTTTAGTTGGAACTAAAAATAACCGTTTATAACCCATATTCTAAAAAAGTATTTAACAAACCATCGAAAAACACATAAATAAAAAATGTCGTCTGACGAAACCAATTGGTGTAATTTGCATTGTATTTCTTTATGACACGCCATATAAAAATAAGATATTTGTAAGACATGCATTTCAGTTTTTTAATATATTATGTTGGAACCAAAATGAATGTAAGGACAATAACCCTAAATTATAGAAAAGCCTGCTATCCATTGAAAACTAATTTAAAATTTATATGTTTATTCTTCTTTAAGTATATTATAATTTGTGCTTCATTTATGGACTGAAAACTGTAAGTAAGTCGGAAATAAAAGTATTATTAAGAAATTTGTAATTTTGATGTCATTTATTTTATGCATATTTGTTGATTAACTACTCAGTTGGTATGACGTAAGATTTTTTTATCTATAAATATTGAAAACTGTTTGTTCTCCTTGCTGTCATTGCAGATTATACAGGTAATATTTTTTTGGTGCGTTAATATTTGTATAATTTCCGAAATTTCTTATTTAAAGACAATTTTTTTCAATATATCATTACAAATGAGGGTAGTGTTTTTAAAACTGGGTTAAAAATGTAAAAACAAACAAATTTGTTTAAATTTGAAGTCACACCGATGAGTAGTTTTTAAGCTACGCCGCGAACTAAGAAACAGACGGGCCGACGCCGACGGAATTGATAAAAATATTTCTTGGCATCTAAGAACGCTAAAACCTGAAAATATGTAAAACATGAGATTTTCTCACGATTACAAAATAATTTATTTGACCACCATTTTATTTCGTCATCTTAAATTAGTACCACAGTTTTACTAGTTAATCTCTATACGACAATTAGTTATGGAACAATTTGAAATCGGTCAATTAAGTAGTTTTTAGGCTGAATTTTTTAAATATTTTACTAAGCCGCCATTTTGTTCCGCTATCTTGGAATCGTACCAAAATTTTACCAGTTGATATCTACACAACACTTGATTTGTATGCAAAATTTGAGATGAAATGAATGAATCACTGTCTGATTCCTACATTGTTGCCGAAGGTTGCATATCTGTTTAGAATAGTTGAAGTTGATTTAATAATAATTATCTATATGACATTGCATTATAAATAAATATTGTTTGGTAACGGATATTAATTCCCAATATTAGTGCTCTACACGTCACGAATAGTATTTTTTCGCAAACTATAATTTGTAACAGTTTTCGTTTTCATTTGTTATAATAACTGTTGGGGCAATCGCCAGATTGATCTCCGTCTGGGGTTTAATCAGAGCTGGGGCTTAATCAGAGCTGGGGCGACCCGCCCAGATGATTTACACAGTTGCTTAAATTTGTGGATAAAAATTAACTTTTGACAACATGCTTCTTGCCTGTGCAGACTGGATGATTCCGGTAACACATTTTTCAGTAACTCCACTTTCCGGCCATAACTATTCTTATCCCCAATCATAATTATATGATGATATGTTACTGAACAGTCGCAAGGTAAGTTATGATTGGGCAATACGTCAAATTTTCTTTAAATTTCAAAAATGAATGATGCGACTATCGTTGAATTCTATTCAAATGTTAAATCTCCACTTGCTTTGACCACTTTTGCTGACCAACCTGTGTTCATTTTCGTTGTGCATAATAGTGCTCATTATGCCAGTGTTTTTTGAGTTTTAGTTGGAACTAAAAATAACCGTTTATAACCCATATTCTAAAAAAGTATTTAACAAACCATCGAAAAACACATAAATAAAAAATGTCGTCTGACGAAACCAATTGGTGTAATTTGCATTGTATTTCTTGATGACACGCCATATAAAAATAAGATATTTGTAAGACATGCATTTCAGTTTTTTAATATATTATGTTGGGACCAAAATGAATTTAAGGACAATAACCCTAAATTATAGAAAAGCCTGCTATCCATTGAAAACTAATTTAAAATTTATATGTTTATTCTTCTTTAAGTATATTATAATTTGTGCTTCATTTATGGACTGAAAACTGTAAGTAAGTCGGAAATAAAAGTATTATTAAGAAATTTGTAATTTTAATGTCATTTATTTTATGCATATTTGTTGATTAACTACTCAGTTGGTATGACGTAAGATTTTTTTATCTATAAATATTGAAAACTGTTTGTTCTCCTTGCTGTCATTGCAGATTATACAGGTAATATTTGTATAATTTCCGAAATTTCTTATTTAAAGACAATTTTTTTCAATATATCATTACAAATGAGGGTAGTGTTTTTAAAACTGGGTTAAAAATGTAAATACAAACAAATTTGTTTAAATTTGAAGTCACACCGATGAGTAGTTTTTAAGCTACGCCGCGAACTAAGAAACAGACGGGCCGACGCCGACGGAATTGATAAAAATATTTCTTGGCATCTAAGAACGCTAAAACCTGAAAATATGTAAAACCTGAGATTTTCTCACGATTACAAAATAATTTATTTGACCACCATTTTATTTCGTCATCTTAAATTAGTACCACAGTTTTACTAGTTAATCTCTATACGACAATTAATTATGGAACAATTTGAAATCGGTTAATTAAGTAGTTTTTAGGCTGAATGTTTTAAATATTTTACTAAGCCGCCATTTTGTTCCGCTATCTTGGAATCGTACCAAAATTTTACCAGTTGATATCTACACAATACTTGATTTGTATGCAAAATTTGAGATGAAATGAATGAATCACTGTCTGATTCCTACATTGTTGCCGAAGGTTGCATATCTGTTTAGAATAGTTGAAGTTGATTTAATAATAATTATCTATATGACATTGCATTATAAATAAATATTGTTTGGTAACGGATATTAATTCCCAATATTAGTACTCTACACGTCACGAATAGTATTTTTTCGCAAACTATAATTTGTAACAGTTTTCGTTTTCATTTGTTATAATAACTGTTGTGAGGCAATCGCCAGATTGATCTCCGTCTGGGGTTTAATCAGAGCTGGGGCGACCCGCCCAGATGATTTACACAGTTGCTTAAATTTGTGGATAAAAATTAACTTTTGACAACATGCTTCTTGCCTGTGCAGACTGGATGATTCCGGTAACACATTTTTCAGTAACTCCACTTTCCGGCCATAACTATTCTTATCCCCAATCATAATTATATGATGATATGTTACTGAACAGTCGCAAGGTAAGTTATGATTGGGCAATACGTCAAATTTTCTTTAAATTTCAAAAATGAATGATCCGACTATCGTTGAATTCTATTCAAATGTTAAATCTCCACTTGCTTTGACCACTTTTGCTGACCAACCTGTGTTCATTTTCGTTGTGCATAATAGTGCTCATTATGCCAGTGAAACATACCATCATAAGAAAACCCCTTATTCATCGCTCCAAATAATTGTTGTTTTCCTGCAGCTTAGTTAAAATGAATTCACTGAAATTTGAGAAATAAAAAAGTGTTTCTACACCCCCATTGTACAAATGGTGATCAAGGAGATATCTAAATGGGTTCATTCAATGATTGTTCAGAATTCTACTATTGAAGATTTTGATATTGCACTGGCGCCGGCTGCTGATCTTGTAAAATTCCCTCCCTGGATCATTAGTGAAGAAACCGAAGAATGTGGTTGAATTATTTTCATTGCTTACTGGTGTTCTTCTTTTTTAGTGGTTTTCAGAATGAACTGTATTGCAGAGGATTTGTTAAAAATGTATTTCATTGTTTCCTTATGTAATAGGACTTTCTCTGGAAACCTTCTTGAAATAGCCTACGTGTTCTTGAAATGTTTGTGCCACATTCTTCATAAATGATTAAAATATGAACAAAATCTTGATGATTAAAATTTACAATTTTGACATGTGACAAAAAAATATTATTTTATATGTAGAGCATGGCAACGAACTCAATTACTGGTATCTGCTTATCCTTACTATTAGCTTTAAACATTTTCAATATAAATTATCTCAGTTATAAAAATGGTTTTAAAAAAAAAATGACATTCTGGTAAAAAAATATTCCAGTATTACAGACATCAGATAAAAGAAAGTCCTATTCCATTAAAAGAAGCAAGGTAAAAGTGTAATTTTTTTAAACAAGAGCTTTTTATATATTAATCAATTAATTTGGAAGGAAGATAATAGTCATATTCTTTAATAACCACTGCAAAAATATACATAGATTTAATGGAATTTTAGTTTGTGTAGGAAAAAAGATACTGCATAGTTTTATTTTAATAAATGTTATAACATTTTTCTCTTTTTAAGGCTTACAAATGCGTCAGAATATAAAAATAAAATATAACATCGATAAAGTGAATTCGAGATTTTCATATTGTTACAATAGGCTGAAAGGTTTTTGCGTTTTTTACAATACCTTTTTAACCAAATGAGTTTTTAAAACAGTTCAGCGACTTGAAAATTATTTTCTCAAAAAAAAATTTCTACATTTTTTGAAATTCCTCTCTTAAATGGATAAAAAGGGGTGGAAGAACGGAAGTTATTCTGTTCTTCACAATATCTCTTCAACTTAATGTAGAGTCACCACGTCTATAGGTAAACAGCTTTAATTAAAAAAATATATATATACAAAGAAATATCAAAGTCAAGCTTTGTAAACATACTTCTCTTATTGATTAGTATTCACTAAATCAATAATGAAAGATGAAATATGGTCTTTCAAATATGAGAAATATATTAAAAGATTATATTACCAAAACGAACTTGCTCGACAAAGACATCAACATAGGTGGGCTTATCACATCAAGGCCTCAAAAGTCAAGGATTTGTTTGGAGGTTATTATTATTGTCATTTTATATTATTCATATTTGTGTATTTATAATCTTGTGCCATTTAATCTTCAAGTCCTTTTAGAAAGCTACTTTAGTTGCATCTTTTTGTTGCTGGTAAGTAGTGTTATTAGTACCATGGTAATTTAATTTATAAATATTATTTATATTTATTTCTATGCCCATAATGAAGGTGTGAAATTTTGACTTGATTCATATGAATATAGATGATGACATTGGATAAAGATCCAATAGAACAAATGTATCAAAATCAGTCATGTGAGAGCTACTGGTAAAACATAAAAAAAATCACCTTGAGTTTTATATAGCTAGGTATATAGGTTTTACACAAAATGTTTTTTTTAAATTGAAAATCTTATTACCTGCATGTAAAAATCAACATAGAATACTAATAGTTGCACTAGTCAGTTTAAAAAATATAAAACCACAGGTTTGCTAAATTTTTCAGCACTTTATTTTACTGGCTCAAGTACACTTTTAGCCAACAAACAAATGAAACTACCTAAAATTTGAGCCAACATTTTATTGATGTAAATAAACCCATTTATTAATACATGAATGCTATCTTTATCACATTTGCTCCTGACATACTTTTACAAGATCTTGATAATGGTTGAGCCATTTCAGTTATATAGTACAGAGTCATTGTAATTTCATATTGGCAGGTGAAAGTTAAAACCACTTAGGCAGACCTCATTGATCATATCTAATCATTAATTTAAACATGTGTAGTACATAATGTCCAATGACATAATAGGCTATATGGGCTGGTCCCATCACATTTGTGCAATGTTTAACCTTAATGCCAAAGCAACCTAATACATTTCTACTGTAATTAGTAGAATTGTCACAGTTAACCAACATTAACAAGCATTCTATTAATGAATTTCAGTAGTCAAAAGCTTCAACAGCCCACAAATAATCAAAAGAGAAAAAAGTTCAACTCTTAAGTACAAAAGTTTCTAATATTTGGAAATACCTACTTATACATTTATCATTAAAATTAAGTAGTTAGTTATATTTTGCTGAACACCCCTATTGGATTTTAATATTAAATGAACAAAACTTCTTGCTGCTTTGCAAAAAGCTGATGCACTTCAGGTATAAAAGCAAAGAAACTTCATTTACTTTGCTTGTAAAATAGTGTAATTGGTTTTTTTATTAAAAGTTACCTCCTGATTTGCTGCTTGAACTTGGACCTGAAGATGTGCTTGGGGCACTTCCTCCACCCACTTTTTTGCTTGATTTTCCAGCACTCACTAAAAATGTATAAAGAGATTTAAACAAACAAAGAAAAATCTCCCTTGAAATAAATATTTTAAACAGTAACCCCTGTATTCACTAAAGAGGTTTAAATTTAGACCAGGTCTAACTTGACAGATATAGGTTTAAAATGACATAAGCAACAATTGAACAAATTATTTTTCTAAATCTCTAAATTACAAAATGATAGTGACATAAGCAAAAAATAACTGGTTAACTAACAGTTTTAGTTACCATGTCAATTAGATCTGGTCTAACCCTTAAACCTTTTTAGTCAATATGCATTGTAAAGACTAGTATGGGAAAAAAAAGGAGACAGTTACTTCAATTTAAAGTGGGTTCATGTTACATGGCTTTTTCTTTCTTTTTCATTTTCCATAACTTATTAAGGTATTAAGAAAAAACTTAAACCTTCAGCTCTAAATATAAATGTTCCTGAAGTTTTGTTTAGTTAGCATTAGCTATAAAGTTCAGTTAACTTTATTTACGGCTAATACTAAAATTAACTTACCCCAACTTTTTTATTTTTTAGTATAGTGTAGGATTTATATTTTAGGATCTACATATTATATACTTGATAGTTTTTCCCTACGAGGTAGGTACTAACAAATTTATAGTTACTGACTTAATTTTACAAATTAAGCGCTGTCAAGAAATAAACTGAAACATATTTAGCCATATGAAAAAGTTTTTACTAAAGTTATCAAAAAAGAAAAAGTCAGGTTACATAAATGCACCTTTAGCAATCAACATATTTCATTTATGAGTCAAGGAAAACTCTAACAAGAGCTAATTATCAGTTGATATTTTACTTTTATTTATTATTATAATGATCTATTAAATACCTGTCTCTCAATTCAATTATTAACATAAACTTAAAATAAAGAGGAAAATATCAAATGGTTGATTGAATATATTAACACCAAATGAATATATTAACACCAATTGAATATATTAACACCAATTGAATATATTAACACAAATTCATATAAACTATTCATTAACAAAAAGTGCCGTATCTGCAAAAAAACAGTTTTGAGAGAACAGCATTAACATGTTTGTATCAGGTATCTTTTACATTATAATTTGAAAAACCTAAGCGCATTTTAGATGGTTTGTGATAAAGATATGGCTTTCTAAGTAGCAAAAATTGATTCAAAACTACCACATTGCTATAAAAATGCATATGCTGCTAAGACAACTTGTTCTAAGTGCAAAACAGTAGTTTTGTGATATGAAGCATTTTAGTGGATCTGTTTGCACTTTTCGTAAAAAGACAAAAGTGACATTTGTTTGAATGATTGTAAAAAATGCAATACATAATTTAGGTTAACAAAATATGTCTGTTTATTATGTTACAAAGTTATTGGCTCTTAGTATAATATCAAACTTTACAAAAACTTCTCTTCATAAACACATTTTTATAGTGAATGGGTTAACAAATAAATTACATTTATTATTTGACGTGAACCTACTTTGATTGTACATCTGAGATCAGTAGAAACATCGTTTTAAGTTGCCCTGCTGAAGGCAGTTAGGACAATCAGTCGTACAGTTTAAATAAACAATCTTCATAGATTTATTTTATTTCACTTAGGAAAGGATATATAGGACAATTTACATTATTAGTGGACAAACAGTTATCAGTTAAAATAAAGAAATTATGACAAGTTCTGGTATTTTGGGTCAGGGTAAAATTTTTATTTTTCCGAGAAGCAGGAAAAAATTTGACTAAATAAAATATTATATTTATCTCAAAACTCGATTTTTGCAGATTGTCTTAAGGCAGTATAATACCAAGCATAATTCAGGCAATGGAATTATATTCAATTCCTCAGTTTAAAAAAATGATTCTCTTTCAAGTGATAGTACTATCAGAACTATTGTCTAATCATCCATTGTATTGACTAGTCTAAGTGTTATATGATAATTAAAAAAGTTGGAAATTTAATTTTTAAAAACTAAATAATAGAAATACAGTTGTTGGCTCTAGACAATCAAAATTAAAATTATGGAGAAATGACTATTTCTAAAAAATATTTTTAGAGCATTCTTGAAAGTATCTTTTTAAAAGAAAATATAATTATATTTTAAATGAATATATAAATATGATAACATTTTTATTTCCCAGTTGGGTGAGAAACCCTATAAAATATTTTTGCAGAAAAGTTGTATTAAGTTTGTAAATAATATTCATATACCTCTGATACCAGTAGCAGCAGTTCTAACCATTTTATTGAGAAACAAACTTGAACTTAAATTAAATAAATTAAGTTGAAAACATTAATAAAAACCGGGAAATAATTTAAAATAAATGAAGCTAAAAGCAACAAGTTGTTTTGTTTTTTGAGGTTTTGTTACCAGCGGTAGCTAGGAACGGGCGGGGTTATCGATCGATGTGCCCACTGTCGATTCCTGTTAAAGTCCGTTTTCAGCAATCCAATAGCGTCTAGATCTTAAAGTAAAAATAACTAAGATCTTTAAAACCAATCAAAATTGCTTTAGAAAGCATGGTTTATTACGAGCCCTTAAATCATAAGTTATTCCGCCAGAATTTTTATGTCATTCAAACCAAAATTGGAACTTCCAAATTGCTAATCCGAAAACCTACCGCTGAGATAACCAACGTCTCACGGAAACATCAACGGAATTTGTCTATACTTAGCCGAAATAAACATATATATTAGAGCGGCGCAACAGTCACGGAATTACTAGTCATTTAAACGCTTTTGATTTATGTATCGATTATTATTATAAATTATGTTCAGCCACTCTGAATTTTCATAATAAAAACACTTCGCTTACCATCCCCGATTTTAACAAAATTTGGTATACAGGTTGAAATTTCTAGATCATGAATCTGAAATCCTTTATTTCGGCCCCGTTTCGTTTCCGAGTTACCCACCTTCAAAATTAACTATCTTGTACTCGGAGTTTTCACCTTCTTTTGAACTTCATGGAGTAATTTTTATAGTAAATAGAATAAATACACAACTGAAATTCAAAAATACTACATATGTTTCATTTTATAACGTTATTCACTCAAAAATCATTTCAATAAAATCGTATTTGTGAAACGCTATTTTCCATAAAGAATTTGTCTTGTTCTTGTATTTGATGTAGTAAAAAAAAAAGTTACTTGGAATGACAATTAAATAATTACCATCTACTTTTTTAAAGTGTCAATTGTCGCCAACATGAAATTCAAAAATTAGGAAACATCTCTATTTTCATCTTTTAGTTGTATTTAATCCATTTACTGCAGAAATTACCCGATAAAGTTCAAAAAAAGGTAAAAAACTATGAGTACCTACAACATTGTGAATTTTGATGATGGATAACCCGAAAACGAAACAAGGCCAGACAATTGACTTCAGATTCGTGATCAGCACTCCAAATTCGGTGATGGTAGGCGAAAGTGAACATTTACCAAAAACTGTTTTACATTGGCACCGATGCATAACTTTAGTTGGATATATGATATATGGATTATATCAAAACAAAACAAGCCCAAGCGCAGTTGAACAATTAAAACAAGTTTAAATATAAAATTATTTTATGCGCAGTTCAAATCGCACTCTTCCAAGCAATAAACTCTACGTAGTATAGAGTCCCTTGCTTTCCAGTGACAAACAACTTTCTAAATTCTAGCCACTGAGCAATGAACAGCTGAAAATGTTGATTAAGTCGTATGAAAAATAGTGTATATCAGTTTTGTCCAAGTTATCCTTTTCAAACTCGAAGGATTTCCGCTCTCGACTAAAATACCGCCTCGTTTAAAACCTATCACTTTTAACATTTATTAAGTAATATACTATTTAATGGTTGCCACTGAGCCACACAAATACCGCCTCGTTTAAAACCTACCACTATTAACACTTATTAAGTAATATACTATTTAATGGTTGCCACTGAGCCACACCAGCTAGGAGCGTTTAAATCTCAAGCTAATCCGTGAATGTGGCGGCACTTACGGCGTTCTGTATAAATATATTTTGTTTTATAATCCGTGAACTTTATGCTACGTAACTTGAATAGCATCGTAATGCTCGAAAACTGAAGCAAATCGATAAATAGTAGTGTTAGGGTATTTCCATCTCTCTCTAGCTTATGCAGTTGAATGGCAAGAAATACGGATTTATATAAATTTTAAGTTTTCTTCTGTGCTCAAAATAGAAATAAATTAGGCCTTATTCTCTGTATTGAATTACGTGTTGTACCTTTTAATAGATTCTTATACAAAATACCACCTCTTAGCAGTTATTTCAATAAAAATTAAGACCTACTCAAAAAAAATTTAGCGAGAGTAAAAAAATGCACTTAGCTAGAAGGTTTGCTTTTAGGGTTGATGTCATTTTATTTTTACTATATTTAACACTATATATATAGATAGATGTTGAGAAATTCAGACCTCCATCTCCAAAAAATGTTTTTGAAGAAAATAAACACTTTATACAAATTACAAACCATACGATTTAGCACATACTTAGTACAAAGTTAAATGCTTTTTTTTCAATTAATGTAAGGACGTAGCCGATGCACGCATCGGACAAGTGGCCCTTCAGAAACGTACACTACAGAATGCTAAACATTGCAAATGGTACGCATTCGCAAATAACGTCAAATAAATAAATAATGAAGTCAGTAACTCTAAGAAAAAATATGTCAGATCAGCAAACAAAAATTACCAATGAGAAAGATTTTCAATTGAAATAAAATAATACATGAATAATGATAAAACTACACAACTACATAAACAAAAACTAACATCAATATGGGCCAAAAAAAATTACAAAACCAATCCGGTTAACTGCCTTTTCAGCTACAAAGTGCTTAGTCTGAAAATATCATATTCTGAAAAGTGACGATTGTAATTGTGAACCAGTCGGTCAACAAATGCGCTAAACCCATACGGTGGTATCTTTCAACAAACAGCTGTGATTGTCTTATTCTTCTAATAGGCACTAAAATCGGGACTGATCCAAGCAGCACTTCACAGTCAATCCCCCCATTCACCAATTTATGCAAAAAGACCAGAAGTGCCTTCTTTCTTCTAAATTCAAGAGTTTGAAAGCCGCAAAGAAGAGCTCTAGTATTAGATGACAGACCTTGATATGGCAAATGCAATCAATTTATGTAAGAGGTATTTTGAAAACCTATTTTGCACCTTTTCAATTCTGTCGATGTGACACTGGTATGATGGACTCCATATTGTACAACAACATTCTAGAACGCTACGAACCAATGAGTTATAGAGACACCCAATTGCTTTGGTATCAGTTACGTGTTTCGTATGTCGCTTTATAAAACACAGACGTCTAAAAAACTTAAGTACAATGTTATCAATATGTAGAGTAAAAGTAAGATTTTCATCAAAAATAACACCTAGGTTCGTGAAAGAACTAACAACTTCAAGGTTTACATTATCTATGAAGTAGGTGGAGGGTATGGTATTAATACATTTGTGAAAACGGAGCACTTTACATTTCGAGATGTTAAGAGAGAGATAATTAGTTCTGCACCATTTGACGAGCCTTTCCATATGAGACTGCAGAGGATTGGAGTCTGAGGAGACTGGTGAGAAGAATTTTAAATCGTCTGCATATAAAGACGGAAAATTTGAAACAGGATATTATATCCTTTATAAAGAGCAGAAAGAGAACTGGACCCACATGCGAACCCAGCGGGACACCCGATGTCACTGGAGACTGAACCGCATATGTTGACTTGCTGGCGACGATTAAATAAATACAATTTGATCCACTCAAGATATTTTCCACAAAAACCAATTTGCTGTAATTTCCATAACAGAAGCTGATGGCAAACACTGTCAAAAGCCTTAGATATGTCAGTGTCACTAAGTAGTTTTGAAATATTGCAAGATTGGTAGTTGTTGAACGACCACGATAAAAACCATGTTGCATACTCGTAATATAGTGTTTTAAAGACTCAAATATATGATCGGTGATAATTGCCTCAAAGAGCTTTGGTATATGTGAAAGTAAAGAAATACCTCTGTAGTACTTCACATCACTTTTATGACCAGATTTTAAAATGGGCAGAAGGGTAGAAAACTTCCAAAATTCAGGAAAGGAACCCAGATTAATGGTTCTCTGAAAAATTATACATAGAGGCTGAGACAATGACTCACAGCATCGTTGCAATAGAATAGTAGGAATTCCATCAGGGCCAGCCTTCTTGGAAGGATCAAGGTCCTTTAATTTATTAAGGATTTCTGCCTCTGTAAAACAATATGTTGATAGTATCTTTCCTGAATAACTTATTGGATCAATTTTACTAAAGTCTAAATTATGGTGGTAAGTATAGCAAGACTGAAAGTGAGTAGCAAAAGCATTTGCGGTGTTATTTGATCCAGTGATTTCTTGTCCGTCAAAATTCATAATACTGGGCAGATTGGAGTCCCTTCTTAAGTTTCGTACAAATGACCAAAAGTATTTAATGTTTTCCGGGATAAGTAACTCAGTCTGTGTGACATATGTAAGATAACACATATCAATTCGAAGTTTAATCTCACGTCTTATGTCAGAATAGGCCAAATAGTCAGCAAGTTTGTCGGTCCTTTTATATCTTTTGTATAAGCAATTCTTTTGCCCAATAAGCTTTTTTAAGGGAAGGTCAAACCATTTGGGATATTTACAGTCAGCCACGATCTTCTTGGGTTACACTTATTGATACCCTGAAATAAAACCTCATAGAACTGTTCAACCATTCTGTTAATATCAGGCTCAGACAATAAGAATGACCATTCGGACTGCTTATAAAAAATATCGAAGTTGACGAAATTTGCTTTACGAAACTGGATGCTGGGGTCAATCTGTACAAGAGGAAAATTTGAAGAAGAAACGAAAACACTAACGAAGTCATCAGCAAATAGCAGATCTAAAATTCTGCCCATGTGATTGCAAAGAGAATACATTTGTTACAATTCAAGAAAACTCATTGTCACAAAAAGAGTTTCAGAAGCTAGGGAAGGTTAAAATCCGAAGGAAGGTTAAAATCCCCAAAAATAAAAAATGTATGGTTATTGAATCTATTTCTCAGCGACTCACAGGTATTGCAGAAAGACTGATAACATTCATGGTTAGAATTAGGTGGAAAATATACACATCCTAGCACCAAACTTGAATTGCCTACCTTCATCAGAACCCAAACAATGTCGAACTCGATATGAGCAGCAATAACAATCATAGAATCCTGAAAAAAGAGAAGAAACGGCAATCAATATGCCGCTGCCGCGTTGACACCCTAGTTCCTTATAACTTCTATCTGCTCGAAAAACTATATATTCATTTTTAAATATTTCATTGTTAGAAATATCCCATTAAGCCATGTCTCGGTAAGAAATGTTAATAAATTGCTAATAATTTTTCTCGAATACAAAGCCAAAACTCATAAAACGCAACCTTAAACAATTTATTAAAAAAACATCATTTGTTATAATGAACGGGACAAAGACATGTATGTTCATCGCTTTCTCTATCTGCTAGCGCTGCTTCACTTTTCAGTAGGCGGACTTGACGGGACCGTTCTACATGTATAAAGTTCATAAATAAGACCAATTATTAAAAAACAAAATATCATCTAAACTGATCCTGAAAATTAATCATATTTTTAACGAACCGGAAACTTCAAGTCTTGTATGCTTCTTAAAACAATAAAATAAAACTTATTTTAATCTGCTAAATGGGAATAAAAATGGCGTTTATTTGTCATTTATGGTAACATTTTCAAAGCCTTTAGATTGTCCAAAGTACGTGAAAATGTCTTTGCATATATAACAAAATTCTCTTATATTTTTGTGAAAATTAGAGAGTAAAATATCTGTTTTATTATTTGGTAGACCAAGGTACCGTCTTTACGTACCTAGTTAAGAAGAAAAAACTCAATCTTGCTCTTAAACTTTGTTTTGCAAATTTTGTTTTATTACTAAGATCTGTTTAGACATACTTTCGAAATTAAGTTTAATTTCAGATCTGAATTTAACAGGTTGATTGTTATTTTGTTAATTTATTATCCAGGTCGTATATAATAATAAACACAAAAATCTATACATTATATATATACTATATAAAACACTTAAACATTTTTGTTCTGATACTATAAGTAACCTTAAAATAAAAAATATAATTAGTTATTTATGATTCAAATATATACAGAGAAATATACAAAATTGATTTTTTTAAAAATTTAATTAAAAGTACCTATTACTAATAACATAACAAAACAGTCTGAAAATTAAATTAAATAGTAACGCGGTTTCCCCCCTTCTACGACATTCCCATGTTAGACATGATTCGAACTAAAAATTGTCAATTTTATCTTGATCTAAAGCGTGCCACAGTATCCGAAGAACCCGTTGGGATCGTCACCATTCGGAACTGGTTAACTTTCGTTAACTGATCTCACATGTGCTCATGCAATTCTGGTCAGGGGTCAGCGGCGGTAAAGGCAGCCGTTCTAAATTCTATTTTGAACAATATCGTTATTGGCTTTATATACTGGTTAGGATTGCATGTAATGGTTTGTTCAAGAATTTCTGGACTTTTCCGTTAATATATAGAGACAGTGTTTCTCTAAGACGTTCGTATGGATTTACTTTCATGCTAAGATAATAAAACATTTTACAGTTCCTAGCTTTGTTATGTATGTGAGAAACCTTTTTCTTCGGATGATAAGAAAGTTCGTGACGACAGTATTCCACTACCTCGGTTCTTTTGATGTACTAGATTTGGTGCTAAAGCATTAGATAATATAGATGGAAATATAAATGTCTTACCTGTGAACAAGGAAAAATATATTTCTGTCACAAAATATATTAGATTTATAAATTTATTCAGATTTCTGTCCTCGAGATTGGATAAACTAGCTCAAACTCAGAAAATTATCCTATATTCAAAAGTGAAACATCTATATATCTGAGGAGAGGTTTACCTTACTAACTCACAAAGGTGTATTTCTCTATGAATTATTTAGATGGTAGAAAGTCTTAATGAAACTGTACTGCCTCCAAGAATTAGTTTTTATAATCAGTTAGAAAACAAGCATATAATTGATGTTGAATATAAACATGTACCAAAAGTGTGGAGTATTTTTGACTGTAAAACAAGTCTATGATATTCAAATTTTATAGTTGAAATATATCAGTCTAATTTTATATAAATTCGGTGACGGGTTCTCGCACTCGCATGACATGACACCCAGAAATCTAATTTGGATTTAGTTTTTAAATTTCGTAAAAAAGTTATCGCGAACAAAATTTTTGTGTCTTTAATAAATAAACACAACTTCAAAAGTCTTGGACCCCTTCATAAGATGCAATGCAATGCTTCAAGACCGCATATCTTCAGTAATAACTGATCCACCGGAATGACTAAAAAACATATTGTGAATAGCATGTTTTAAAACAGCATTCCAATTTTGTATTTCTTAAAAATATGCTGTGAGAGCACATCGGAATATGGGCTTTTAACAATAATCTGGGAGAATGTTCTGGAAAGATAAGGTTCGCTATAAAAGACCACACAAGATACAATATGCTGTTTTTATTAATTTTATATTTGGAACGCGACAATTGAGTAACGATATTAAGGAAAGGTATCACAACAAAAACTTCAAGAAAATATGCGGGGAGCTTTAAACAGCTTTATAATTGATGTTTTAAACTGTTTGAACTTGGATTTCCTAAATTACTAAAACAAGACGCTTTGACTACAATGAAACAATTACAAAGGATCTACTTTGTTACCAAAATAACCATAAATAAAAAATTAAGCAAATATCGCAAAAGTAATACCTTATTACCACGAAGATCTAGAATACACATTAGGCAACAAATGCAGACATTTTAAAGAATATTTAAATAATACTAAAATTAATAAAATAACATGTTGAACATTATTTACGAAAATGATATAGTGGTCGTATGTCCGAATTTAACAATTGCCCTAAAAATATGTTTAGCGTTCTGTGTTACCGAAAATAACTCGACGCTGCCGCCCCTCCCTTCCTCGCTGCATTTTAAACACAATTGGCATTTTCCAACGGCATTGGTCCCCTTGGAAATCTTTCTAAAGGCTCCAATGGGACAGTAATTTAAAAAAATAAATATCGTATAACAATGGAGGATTTATCTTTCGAAAAAAATAAAATAAAAAAAAGAACACTGGAACTACTTACTTTAGCTATCTTTAATGCCGATGAAAATGTTCCTGGTTATTAAAACCACTTCCACAGTTTCTAGAGCTTCCAACTGAAATACCATCGGTTTATCTTTGTATTCTTTGGCCGACGTATCCAACTATGTACTTCTACAGCAGTTACTGGCTACATTAATAAGGAGTTAGGCGTTAGATCTGATGCCGTAGGCATAGGAACGGGAGATGTAGCACCAGTGAAATCATCTTCCAGTTTTTTTTTCGCCACTGTTGCAAAGAATCGTCCAAATTCATCAGCAACTCTCTGCTGGTTCGAGATAGAGTCATTGTTCAACTGTATGGGTTTATTAGGCTTTTCCTTACCCATTTCTTCGTTAACTATAGACCACATTTGCTTCGATATATGTTCTTCATTTTCAGTTCTTTTGTCTATAAGTCAATAAGCAGCTGCAAAGCGTCAGTGCCAGAGGGTGGGTTTTGGTTGGTAAACTGCGGGAGCCCGACGCTTCCAGCTGGCCACTGCTGTCCGTGAAATGATGTCCTACCTCCAACGAAAAAAAACCTGATCTATACTCTTCTAAACAAAGTGGGAATCATCTGTCCTGATTTCTTACAAATTTTACTTCTCCGACCAACACGTTTCTTGAAAATTATAATATATCATAATTTTCTTCTGTATTCAGACAATAAAGGACTGCACACTTAACACACTGCTTATAGAATTGCAGATTAATTTGCTTAGGGCTGGTATTTTCATCTCCGTATAATTTTATTCGGTGGATATTTTCGATGGTTACAATTGCCCCAACAATCATTTCCACGGTAAATATTCGAGGAATAAAGTTAAGACACTTGGATATTATTTTGATATATTTATTTTTAGTTTAATGTTCTCATTTCTTCTTTTTAACTAAAAAACAAATAAAATAGAGGTCCACTGACCTCCTTGCCCGATTTTTATCGAAAATAAAATTTTATTTGATACAAGATCCGCTGCATCAACCCTTCAAATACAGACATTCTAGATTCAAGGACCAATCAATAACATATAAAGTCACATACCTCTGCAAAATTAACACGGGTCCCTGTCTACAATAGTTCCCATCATGTATTTTTAGACGATAAGAATTTTTGCAAAAACCACTGCAGTGTATACCGGGGTATATATATTTTCGGCACATATTTCCCACTTGGAAACCATTACTTTACGAGCTAAAGATTTGTGGCAATAATTAGTGAAAATTCCTAAAAAATACGCACTATTTCCCAAAATTTAAAATATTTTAACAGTTTATTCATTATATTTATAGAAAAAGATAAAACAACGGTAAATGCCAATAAGTCTCCAGAAACGGGTCGTTCGCCTTTAGCTAATCAGTCTTGGGATCAAGTTAAACAGGGAATAAAAACATGGATTAAGTCGGAAAGTGAACCAGCTAATGTTGATGTTGAAATGCTTGCAGACCACTTGAGGCAGTTGGCTTTAGATAGGCAAATCGAGGTGCTTCATAGTGGATTTAATTTTCTTCACAGGTAATAAAAAGTAAAATTTACAGGGTGTTCCATTTTCGGCACTTTTGCATGCATCTCCCTTATGCATTTTCAGGCACTTCTCATATCCCAGCTATCTTATCTAAAAAGGCGAAAACTGTTCCTTATATGACTTTTTTCGTAGAATTCAAAATTTTTCAAAATTTCAGAATAAGTATACGGAGTAAGTTCAAAAAGTTACCCGACCATACTTTATTTTTTAAATGGGACACTCTGTATATTATTTTTTATATTTATTAGAAATAACGTGGGATTTCAAAAAATATATACATGTATGCAGTTATTTTGAAGAACAAGCTCAAAATTGGACATCTAAAATTTTCTTTTGTGTCCAATTAGTAGGAAGTAAGCTATGGCTAAAATTTATTAAATGCAAAATTCATATAAGTAATTATTATACTAAAGATGTAATACTTTCAAACTTAATTCAAAAGATCTTTTTTAACTTTCAACTCATGATAAAATTATTGAATCAAAACAAATTTCACGTTTTTTAGAAAATCGATAAAATGAGAGCTTATATGCTTATAAATCTTACAATAAATTCCAAAATATGAAGAAGAATATATATAAAGTTATTTACATAGCTATAAGCAAAAATTTGCAAGCGAGAGTTGTAGTAGAAGCATTCGCATGTTTTTGATTGACCAAATATGTATTGATCACACTAACAGAATAAATGTTGTTTTGTGCCCCGTTGCACGAACACATCTGTAAATACACCAAAGAAATTTTTGTACGTGTGTCTCGGGAGGATTTTTATTGTAAGAAACGATGGTGACATGTGAAATCAAAAAGCGAATTTTTCTGTTTTGAAGACCATTTTAATGTAAGTTCGAAATAAGGTTATGATTAACAAATACTTGCATACAATTATATTTTTTCTTATTTAGTTGGAAGAAGGCATGGAAAATGATGTACGTGGTAAACATAATAAATAAATAACATTATTGTAAAAATACGGTGCTAACGACTATAACCTCAAATATTTTCCCAACCAGCATGATTAGATCGGCTTTGTTTATATTTTATTCATAACAATGCTGACGTTGGCCTAAACCTCGAATATCGTAAACAGATATTTATTATTCCACTCATAAATACTTACATTGCTGCTTTCGCAACTCTGATTTCTTTTGAAGTAAAAAGTTCCTCATTTTTGATGTAATTAATCACCATAAACATATCCACAGAGGGTAAAATGTTTGTGGAAGCCTTTGCAAAACCTTCGCTAGCCATAACCGAACCAAAAACACCTTTCTTTCGTCACGCAGAACAAAACAAAATACACGCAAAATACTGTTTACGTAGAAACTTACAGCAACACAATTAAATCGGAGGGAATCGATATGTAAATGGCCCGTATTTATATGCGCAGTGACGTCACGAGCAATGAGCAGTCGTTTCGCTGTTCTTTTAAACTTTACCGCGTACCTGCGTTTTCTTACCTGCAAGAATATCTGTTACTGAGTCTGCTATACTGTTTTGTAAGATTATAATATTTATATGGGGACTACGATTGAATATGTATTTAGGTTCGTTTGAAACTTATGGCAAATACCTAATTACTTATCTTACTTAAAACTTAAGTTGGGAAAAACAAACTTTTGAGAAAACAAAGGGTTTTCAAAGGTGGTTTTCAAAATGACGGCCATTTTCCCGTATGCAAAATTGCCACATTTTCGTTATTCTTCTATTAGCGTTTAAAATAATCATAAGCTGTCTTTGGAAATTTCAGAAAATTAAATCGAGTTCCGCACGAATCTCCGGTATAGACTGATATCATGTTTTATATATTTTGTTTTCCATGAAACCCCCTAAGAAAAAAATCTAAAATCAAAAGATCCGGAGATCGAGAAGACATCTTACAGGTCAGTGGGTACCAGTCCATCTTTGAGGAAAGTTATCATCTAAAAATATCATTAAAAACAATGAAATGTGGCTTGGGGCACCGTCTTGTTGAAGATAAACGGCATTATAAAGTGCCAATGGAGCATCTTCCATCAGTTGTGGAATAACTTCCTCAAGGATTTCTAGATACGGACGCGCTGTTATACCTCCTTCAAAAATTCTATAGACTATGCGCCTTCCAAAAATGAAACACAAGACCTCAACACCAAACGTCTTTGTTGTGCCCTCTCAAAAATTAAATGGTTATTTTCTGCGGACTAGTATTATGGCGATCGAAAATTCCCCGAACTTGAAAAATAAAGATTCATCGGACCAGATTACGTGCCAAAAGATTAATCAGTATGGATTTCTTGTAAATACCATTGGCAAAACAACATTTAGAGCTCCGCATCGCCGGGTTGTAAATGTTGAACTATATGGAATTTATATGGGTGATACTTATATTTTTGTAGAATTCTTTGAGCATCGGACTTGGAGACACTAGTTGCTTCCTCTATTTGCTGGCAAGAAGATGAAGGCGTCCCCTCTACATAACCCAATACGTTTATTTCTTTTCCCTCTGTCTTGTTTGGTGTATGCTTTAGGACAGGGCTGGATAAATGATCCGTGCTCTATTAAATTTGATTTAAGGCGGGCAAATATGTCTCGAAAAGGTTGGCTTCTCTCTGGATATCTAATATGAATAAAAAGGACTCCTAAGATATTATCCTAATCATAGCGCACAAAATACGTTACCTTTGTAAATATAATTCCGAAGCCTCTTGTGAGTTTTCATAGATTGTACGAAACAAACCAACATAACATACTATTCATAATTTTCCTAGACCGCCATTATCGTAAAAATAGTAAATTAAATATATTATATAGTTAAATAGAAACACCCAAACAACAAAACCAAAATAACAAAAATATTTCGTTAATAATCAAAACTGACAAAACCGCAGTTTGACATTTTGCTTTTTGTTCTAAACAACTACCTACTAATTGGACACAAAAGAAAATTTTAGAAAATCTCGAATTTTGAGCTTGTTTTTCAAAATATCTGCATACATGAATATATTTTTGGAAAGCCCACGTTATTCCTAATAAATATAAAGAATAATATACAGGGTGGCCCATTTAAAAAATAAAGTAGGGCCCGATTACTCTTTGATCTGACCCCGTATCTTATCTGAAAGCGGCACTGAGTTCTACAGAAAAAATCATATAAGGAACCGTTTGCGCCTTTTTTATAAGTTATCAGATAGCTGGGATACGAGGGGTGCCTGAAAATACAACAATTTCAAAAATGCCCTGTATCTTAAAAATCAAAAAGGCTATGAAAATTCTGCTGGCACTATCTTTAATTTAACAAAAAAGTAGCACTGTTGGGATAACCGCAACCTTCTATCTTTAAAAATACGAGAGGGATACCCTGTACTCTTATCATATTAGGCCAATTCTCAGACATGATACATTACGCAAATAGTAACAGAGGGATTTATGGATTGATGGTTTTATTTAGGTACAAATTAAAAGAACATGAAAATGCACGGACGAATTCAGAGGGAAATAATACTATTAAATAAGCATGAAACCTACGGTTTTTCACTTCTTTCACAACTTTATTAAATATCAAAGAAAATGATTTGGTTGGCGATTCAAAATTAGCCGAAAATATGAGAGAATTTCTCGAAAATTGTTATTTATTCTATATTGCTTGTGGAGTCTTTTTCGGTGCCTCAGACGGGAAAGATGTGTAGAACATTATTGAAAGTACACTTTCTAACGAAAAAAACATGCTGCCTTGCTAAACTCTCTACGATTAATATGGCTGAAATGAAATGTGAAATAGAGACGCAGGTCGTTAAATTCATATACATCTACTTTCAGCGTCTAAAACGTAGCATATTTTTAGTGCGATATTTCTTTTTCGGATATATAAGCCGTAAATTGCATGTATTTAATTTTGGCATTGAATTACTATAGGATTTGCATCTTTTTGCTCCGGTATACAGCAGCCTATGTTTATGTAACATGTGTGTCAAGGAATCTCTCAATAAGCGATGGCTCTTGATTTTTGAAACACCCTATATAAAAAATAAGCGATTTTTCTATGTTTTCGGCCAAATTGGAACCTCCGTATCTCCAAAGCTATTAACTACATCGACTATTGTTGACAGCTATTGTGTTTATTTTTTAAATAAAGAAAAAAAAAGTACTATACAACTTTGGCGAATTTTTGCATAGCTGTGGAGATATAATGTAAAAAGTGGAAAATCGTACCTTTTTAGCTTATTCTTTCTCACTGAATTCGTCCGTACATTTTGCGATTTTCCTAATCTAAATCTAAAAGAACCAATTAATCTATAAATCTCTCTAACTAATTGTTCAATATTTACGTTACTGGCTTACCCACCCATGCTTTCATAAATTAGGCACACAATTTTAATTTTGTAAAATAATGAATTAAGAAAATATACCTAATTTGTCAAATTATATTTTGTTGGTAGTGTTGCCATCTGTTTCGCGAGTTATAGTGAATTTCGAGGCAGTTTTTCGTATTACTAGCAATGATATTCCGTAACAACACTAACAGGTTTAAGCTTTAGAGGTGTGTCTTTTTTGCCCTAGTGCCAAGTTAACGGCCTGTTTCACATGTACGTACTATATTTTATTTTATACCAATATTGTTGTCTTTTTACAATATTATTAAGCTCTTTATAATATAACTGTGCTTTTTTAGGGCATTCACAAACCTGAACTGTTCGTGGCATCGTGCTTATTTCTCTTTGGTGAACGCTGTTCAACAAGGTATGGTGGCGAGATATGGAAAAATTTTACACCTAGAGTCAGATTTCATTTGTTGTCAAATTCATTAACAAATATATCTATTAAAGAGCCTAATTGTTACAATAAATAAACCGAAAAATGTCTAACAGTGCAAATCTTGAAATTACTTTTTGGTGGAATAAATAATATCAAGATTTACTACTGGGGCGTAATAATACTATTCATCTATTTTTTCTGCAGTTTTAGGTCCGAAAAAATTTTATTGTAAAATAAATTATTACATTCTGATTTACAAAGTTTGTTAATAGGCTTGTGTAGCTCTCAGATTTATTTTTTAAGTATATTTTTAAAAAGCAAAATTTTAAAATTACATATACTCTGACCAATAGTGTATCATTACAATAGAATTGGTATGGGCTCAAAAAAAACAAGCGTATTTGGAAGTACTTGAATCCATTTTGATATTAATTTCGACTCATTGCTTCTCAGTCAGTCTTCAAAAATAATTTTACAAATAAGTATGTTCCAAGAAATACTTGACAATGATTAATAAAAGAAAATTATAAATAAAGGCATCATACATCGTATTGGTAGATTTATTTTTTTCAGACTTTGAGCATATTTAGGGCTTTTTAAGCATATACTATATTAAGGATGTTATTTTTATGTTATAACTATAATAGGTTGTTTACATTTGTTACCAATTTCAGTGATATATTTTTGTACTATTAATAAAATAATAAATAGTATATTTTACCTGTACACTACTTTCAGTCATATTTCATTATTTTCGATTAAATCGTATATGTGTTTCTTTTTATTTGTCAGTCAGAAAATGTTAGCCAAGTGACATTGCTAAGCGTCATTTTACCCGGGGCGGACAAAAATCATATTAGGCAGTTGTTTTCGTCTAGGAACTGACTTGTCATTCACGAAAATATTCAGTTGATTGTTGATAATGGTATTTTGATCCCCTTGTGCCCTATATGCCAAAAACTTTAACAGTTTTCCACATATACCTACCTCTTATTTCTCTGTAGCAAATGTTTATTATACAGACTAGTTAATACATATATCGTGGGTCCTTAATTTATCTTACTCTTTGAATATATACAATGTAGCGAAATGACAGCACAAGGAATTTAGAAAAAGGACGCTACACCACTATTTTGACCATTACAGCAATAAGTTTTATCTCCAAAGAAGGCCTTCTTATATTCTGTAACAAAAGGAGGTTGCTTATTAAAGCTGCAACATCTTGATTCACTTATACAGGGTTATCCAGTGAGGAATATAGTCCGATGCACGGATCTTGGGCTGCGACGTTTAAAGGAACTGGGCGGTAAAACGCACAAAAACACATCGCTTTTTGTGTTGTTGCGCTCGATATATTTGCCGATTTATTCGACTTTCCATTGATTGGATTATTGGGATTAAGATGCAGTAAGGGATATAATGCTACTGCGTGAAACCCAGTCCAACCTTAATTTATCAATGCATGTAAGTATAGTAAAGTTCACAACAAATGGTTCTGACTCAATGACTACAATCAAATCAAATCAAATATATTACGTAGAAAATGTTTACAATATTACTTGAAAGATGATTGCACACCCAGATTATAGAATTTAAATAAGACTTATTTGAAGTAAAAATTTGCTATCTACTTAAGGTGCCAGTAAATACCTCGAAGTTTTGTTTCAAGTTACAATAAATCCCATTCTATAAACATGAGCTTGGTAATAAAAAAACAAAAATGTTTGAGAGGGCCGGATTGTAATAATTTCTAGGTACAACAACACCTAAAATTTCTTCCGTTGTAGGTATAGAAATATAATTTTAACGTTAGCATTTAACATAATATTATACATATAAAACATTATGTGGCGTCAGTGGAAAAACATTGATTGTGCTCCCAGTATTCCTGTCGATGCTAGCGAACTTGTAAAAACTGTTTATAGTTCTTTACTTAAAAGAGGATTTAGCGATAGTGCCGCTGCGAGTGAAACGTGTGATTTGACTAAGATACTTTTGACTGCAGTGAAAAAAATCATGTCAAATCCCATAATATCAAGAAAGAAGCATAAATATGCCGGTTGGTTCCATCAACGGTTCCGACAAAGGCGACAAGAACTGGATAAGACAAAAAGTCTACACCATCTATAAAGAGCAACGTGAATCTGTATTCAAAACACTAAAGCAATGGCTCACTAATGATGAAACCCAAATAAGCTGTGGACAGTTTTATCTAAAATGGGTTTCAGATATGGTACAATTGACAAAAAAAAACAAGTACTTATGGAATTCCAGGGATTACAAAAATGGCGTCTGACGCCGATAAGAAAATACCGTTCTGAAAATCGTCCAATAATTTACCACGGTAAGACTTGGTTGGACACCTATAAAACTCCAAAGGATAGTCCGATTCTTCCGGTAGGTATAAAACAAAAGTTCAATAATGGGTAATGGAAGAAAGGTAACCATTTTACATACCGGGTCATATTAAAGACTCCTGGGTGGACTACCATAAAGAACCGACGGCTGAACTTTTTGACAAATGGTTTAATAATTGTCTTTTACCAAACATTCCTCTGAATAGCATGATAGTAATGGACAATACTGGCTATCACAGTCGCCAATTACATAAGGCTCGGCGAATGATATATATTTTGAAGAATGTTTTTAAAAAAATGATCTTTTACAAGTTTTAAAGGCAATCTGTATAGAAAAAAAGATAGATTTGTGACGCATTAGCAGAGGTAATGGGACATGTGGGCTACGGCTCCCACCCTACTATTGGGTTTTTAAAATTTCATAGAGCAAATGTAGCACCTATTAAAATAAAAGGTTAGGACTGAAAAGATTCTTCCGACTTTAAATTGTAGTGTTTTAGAATTAATAAAAAAAAATATGTTAATGATATTCTTTCAGGCAGTTGGAAACATTCAGTTAATCTCCCAATTAATATAGAAAATTCCTGTTGCTCTGGATCATAATATAATTACACCTATTAAAATTAATTTTGTTGACGGCAGCTACAACGAAACAGAACTAGACATATAATATTATAAATGTAAATTATATAAGTAGTATCTAAACATTTGTAAAACATTTAGGTTTTTTTCATTTCGTTAAATTGATATAAGCATCATGACTCAAATCTGCAAAATAAAGTCTAATCCCATACTACATTGCCTACACAATGGGTCGACCCAGGTAGTTTTATTGCAGTCATTCAGTAAGAACCATTTTTCGTGAAATTTACTACACTACAGGTAGTAAAATTTTGGAAAAGGTGTATTTAGAAGTATAAAATGTATTTAGAATGAGGCTTAGGATGCTTCCTCGAAGTACCTCTTTGCCCCCTCTAGGACATCTACACACATCTACTGTTGGGTTCACTATTGGAGACAAATTTTTTTAAACTGGCATGAACTGCTGTTAAAAACCTACAAAATGGAGAATCAGATAATGATTTAATGACTAAGCATGTTAAATGCTTTACCTAAATACAGAGAATTGTTGCAAAACAAATGTATGCGAATGATCTTAGGTTGTTGAGTTGAGTTAACTCATTGAGGTGGTATTCAGTATGAAATAATATATAAAAAGCAAATATAATTATGACATGAGATAAAAAATAACATATGATCCCCGTGTTTAGGACAGCTAAAAGGTCAGTTAGTCAATAGTTACTACTCCATTGTTACAGAAAGAGTTATCGGTGGTGAACTGATCCCTTTTAATGCACTGCTTGATGGGTTAATGTCTTTACAAAGTTTAACTAGTTCTAAGGCTAATCTTAGTATTATATGGACAAAACAATTTAAGAACGTAAGTATGTTTTTAAAGCATAATATATAAGTAGCATAATACTAAAATTCAATTTTGAATTATTACGTAGTAAGCACAATCAACTGAACGTAGCAAATCTTTTATTTATATTTACTATTATCAACGGACACACAAATTTTGAACATCACAATATATCACTATTTGCATTCGGTACTTTCTTTACAGAGCGAATCGTTTCTTTTTTGTTCATCATCAGGACACTTGGTCATATCTTCCTTTTTTGATTCCTTCCCATCCTGTTCAACTGTGTCAGCAGCAAATGATCTTTTTTCAGACAAGTACTGATGTAAATCATAAAAGGTCATTGTATGATACCTAAAATTAAATAAGAGATTATTATTGTTATTGCTATAACAATAATAATCTCACATCGACACGTCGACATAGCAATAACAATAATAATCTTACTCTGTCCCATATAAGTTTACTGTTTTTATTTTACTATTGTGGATTGTCATACTAAACGTCGTGTTAAATGTACTTACGTGTAATGACTAAAACTAATTTGTGTTTTATGATAAATTATCCAGGAAATTATAGTTTATGACTGAAGCAATGCATTTTGCTAGATTGATTGTTCTTAGGTAAGTGAAAGTAAAAAATTGTACAATACAGAACATGATTTAATAGTTAAAAATTTTTTAGATTATAACTTCATTGTATTCTGAAGAAGGTCAAAATAGACCGAAACGTTAAAAAATATGTGAATAAGAATATAAACACATCTTACTTTTACAAAGACCCTAAGAAATATATATATATATATATATATATATATATATATATATATATATATATTCACAAATACATTAAAATATCAAAAAATAAACTGACTGACTAGAGCGCCTTTCTAATATTTTTTTCTTTTTTATTCAATTTATACTCTAGCCTAGACCCTAAGAAAATCCCAAGAAAATAAAAACCAAAAAAATATATATAACAGTTACGGTCCAAGAAAATCTACAAAAACAAAAAAAAAATATATATATATATATATATATATATATATATATATATATATTTATATTCATTTAAAATATCAAAAAATTAAACTGACTGACTAGAGCGTTTTACTAATATTTTTTTCTTATTTATTAAATTTATACTCTAATCTAGATCTGCTATATATAGGTTGATGCCTACCTAATTTATCATCGAAGAAATAAACGGAAAAACGTACTAGTATTTGACCATATTTGGACGCGGCACCAATTAACACCACACTCTTGGCCTCAAGGGCGATTTTAGAAACCTTTCTGGGGGGAATTTTAATTTAAAAAAAAGTTTGTTAATATATTTTATTATAAATGGTATGGGAACAACAGAAATACCCATATTTTTTATCATACTTGTTATGGCATAAGTGAAAAAAAAACAGCATAAAAGTTAAAGAATAAAATTTTCCTGCAGCAAATTTATTAATTACATTGTTTATATTTACATCAATACTATCTATGGATGCAAGAGATCCAATCCAACAGGTCGCTCTTGTGCTATACTGTTTCCTAACCAAGTTTTTAATCGTAATTTTCACGTAAAAATATGTAAATTCCACATGATGTTTGACTGGTCTGGAGGGAGGAAGGGGGTAATTACTTCATTACCTTCGCACCGTAAAACCGCCCTTCATTGGCCTTGAGCCTCGGCCGACCCTAAATTTTAGAGGCAACCTTAACACCAAATCTTTTATATATTCTGGGGTTATTTGGTTCCAAGCTCGAACATTAATTGTCGAAGATCATTTTGATTACGAGGTCGAAATCCTTCCTTACTAATTTGTTTGGCCATTTCACCCACAGGCGTATTCAAGTCAGGGCTTTTTGGAATCCAGGGCAAAGTTTCGATATTATGATTTCGCAAAACATTTTTAATTACTCTAGCTCTATGTATAGGGCAATTATCCAGTTGAAAGATAAGGTTGTCTCCAAAAACTGGCGTCACATTTATAGTATATTGCAGTAAATATCTACGGTAGGGCTCTCTTCAATCACTGCACATACTCCTGGTCCCCTGAACTAATCGAACCCAAAACGTTTACAGAAAAACTACCACTCTGGTTTACTTTCCGTATATATCTCTCATCATACCTTATTCCAACAAGTCTATACTTGAGCAATGTTCAGAAAACGAATAAAAAATGTTTAATAGCTATTGCGCTTCATTCAGTAACTGACTTTCAAAATGCTTAAAGAGATAAAATAATTATTCTGTGTGATTTTAATATGTATTATATTTATTAGATATGTCTGTATATTTGTATTAAATATGTATTACTACGTCTTTTATTGAATTGTTTAAATTAGGCTTAATGACAGGTCTATAAAAATTTATTTATTTATTGTGATTAATAAACATAAATAAATAAATATAATTAAATTTGCAAAAAATATTCGAAACTGCACTCGATATCTTTAATTGCCAAGATATTCCACTTTAAATTTTCTCAGATAAGGTAGGCAAAGTGTTTTAAGTGGCCAGCAATTTATATACTTGTTGCATTTGGTGAGAATAAAATATTTATAATAAACCAAATATGAGCAAAATATTTTTTAGTAGCCTTAAAAGACTATGTGTACTGGCAGCACTGCCCTGGCTTAGAATCACTTACATAAATATGTATGATTTGTCTTAGGACTGATAGAAAATTACCAAAGTACCATATTTATAAAATATTTAAGAATATTTATAAATTGACTTTTTTTTAAACATTTATTTCCACGAGTATATATTGCAATTTAATATTTTCGGAGCTAACTAATCTGACATATTCCACTCTCCCGCTTATAAAACGAAGGAAAACTTGTGGAACAGGATATATATATATATATATATATATATATATATATATATATATATATATATATATATATATATATATATATATATATTATATATATATATATATATATATATATATATATATATATATATATATATAGGGTGAGAAGAATTATGTCTAACAGAACATTCGAGAACGATTTTTGACACTATCATAGTCGTTACATGTATAAAAATTAAGGTAAGTCTACTTCAATAAAATAAAAAATAACAAATAAATTCATCTAAATCTTAACAAATCTATAACTAGGGCTAATTCGCAACAATAAATATATACACATGTATTACTCCGAGGGGATTAAACAGTTAGAATCTAGTAGCCTACTAACCTACTATACGTATACTAAACTAGTTTTGACAACAAAAGACAGATTTTGATAAAGAATTAATATAAATATAGCAGCGATCTGAACGTCACCATGAATTGTTTTATGGCTTAGAAATTTACGAATATTTTTTAGGATACTCAAATTTGCTGGTGAAGCTTTATTGCCTGTGATGGTATGGATGTGTATCTTTCTTTGATATGAGACACGTGGGCGATCTTTTAGTAGTTTATTTATCTTTTCTTAGAAATATGAAGATGAGCCGACACATCTAATATTATTGAAAGGGTTGAGTTATGTAACTTTACCTATAATATAAATCTTGTTGTCTTTTTTCTTCCAGTTCTGGACTTGCAGCGTTAAATGCGTGGGGAACTGCTTTGGTTATATCAAAATATTTTTCATTATCACCTTCATCGTTAATGTTTTCATTATCACCTTCATCGTTAATGTTTTCATATTTTTCTGCTGAAGTCATTTTTATATTTTCTAAAATAGCTTCACAAAAATCAGTTTTGTCCTTATCATCATTCGATGCTGACGATTTATCTAAAAAAATATTGCATTTTTTTTAAACATATAACTGACAAAAACTAGTAATTAGATTCATGTTCTAAACATTTTTTTGTGGAAATATTGACTTGTATTATATACTAGTGAGATGTTTGAAAACTTTTCTGTTTTTTTTTGCTAGACGCGATTCCACTCTAACCTCGCTTTTTACATTTTCATTTGTTGAATAAAACAAGCTGAAATTGTTGGAAACTATAAAATCAACAACTTAAATAAGCTCTCATCTTTTTTAAACTTTATAAGTATTAAAAAATTAATTAACTATTCGTAAGCTTTGTTTCCTTTTTATATATAGAAATATGATTAGTTTTAGATAAAAGTCGAGCAAGTAAATACGATGAGTTTAGTTGTTTTTATTATAGTGTGTGACAATTTCGTACAAAAATAACCAACCAAAAACACAAATATGTGGAAGTGGGGTCAGGATACGATCAAATTTGGATTCATGATCAGAGTCCCAAATTCAATCAGTATACCAAAAATCATTAAAATCGACGATGGTCAAGTTTATATTATAATTAACTACCAAACGTTCAACTTAAAGTAATTACATTTTTAGATGAGTTCATAAATAGTATTAATGAGTGGGTGTAACAGTCACAAAATCTTAAGTTCCATGATATCTACATATTTTGTATTTTTATAAATATAAAAACGTCGAATTATATAAAAAAAAAAAAAATTTCTATCTTAATTTTTAAATCGTAATAAAATCTAAATGATGTATCATTTTGTAATGTAATAGGGTTTGACTTTGACGTCATTTTCTTATATTTCTTTTTAATTCATAGAAAACGTAGGCAAAATAAGATTTTAATATAAAATGACTGTCGCTTCTACAATCGTTCGATTTTTTACCTGTTCGTCAATGACAGTGTCAAACTAATATTGTCACTCATTCGAAAATGCCCCTACATAATCAACAGGCTCAATTACTAATTTTAAATGGCTGGAATTTTTTTGAGTTGGAAAAGCAGCAGCTTAGAGAAGGGTTACCAATTGACTACAATAATGTACTAATGAAGGTATCGCAGACATTAAAAGTAAGTCAAGCTTCTTTGTCTCGCACTAAAAAAAAATGGAGTTTCATCAGACGAAACATATCAGAGAAAATAACGAAATACAGAACTAAAATTTCTGATTTTATGAAGAATAAAATTAGGAATACATTTTATATGATGTATGTTAAAATGGAATACGTTACAATGGCCAGTTTAGACAAGATGTTAAATGAAGATCTCAGCGGTTTGAGCCAGAGTCAGTGAAGCGCATCATTAAAATGAGTTACATGTCCCATCTCTTCTTCAGACGTTGGCAGGATGATACTCTCATCAGTTTTACACAGATAACCAAGGGTAATTGGATAATTTTAGATTTTTAGAAAAAAATTTATGGAAGTTTCTTTTTCTGGTCACCGTTATATCGTCATTAACGCTGGCAACGAGAATGGACTTATTAAAAATCCAAGCTTGGTATTTCGAAGCGGGACTAAAACTAAATTAATTACAAAATTACCTCCAAAATCTTTAATTATTATGGATAATGCAAGTTATCACTCTTGCCTTTCTGAGGAAATTCCCAATAGGTCTTGGCCAAAATATAAACTATTTGAATGGCTGAAAAACAGAAACATCAATTACCCAGAAAAGGCGATACAGGACGAAATTTGGGCGTTAGTTCTTTCTAAAGGAATCCCGCAAAAAATGTCATCTTGACGAATATGTTTTCCAGTTTGGACACAAAATTTTAACACTACCACCAAACCATTGCCAGTATAATGCCGTTAAGATATTTTGGTCGGCGTGTAAGAGGAAATACGATCAGTGCATATTACCCTTAAAAGGAACAATTAACGAAGTACTGGCTACGTGGGATAAGGTACTGAATGAGATATCCAGTGACCATTAGAACAAATATGTTGCCCACGTGAATAAAATCATTAGATACTCCTGGGATATAACAAAAGCTTGGGATTCATCTGGAACACAGCCACTGATTATTTTTTACATGATTCTGACGATTCTGAAACGGATTCTGATGTTTATACCTCTGACGATGAAAAGGGCTTATAATTATTTATAGAAATTAGTGTTTATTTCTCCCAAATTGAGATGTTAATTGTTTTTAATTTCCAATAATCATTTCCTCTTTATATTTTAATAATATTCTTACAGTGTTAAACTTTCATTTTTCTAATTTAATACATTACTTTGTTATAATAGTCAAGAAGCATCTTTGAACTGCTCCTATATATCATCTGACGTATTAAAAAAAGCTGAAATATTCATTTAATTTCTTATGCAAACTAGCCATTTTAACATATTTCTCCTAAATACACACCATATAAATTGTCTCCCTCATTTTATTCATTATAAAATCAGAAATTTTGGTTATGTATTTTGTTGTTTTTTCTGATATGTTTCTTAAATATGTTTCATCTAATTGAACTGCCACTTTTTTTAAGTCGGTGCAAAGTAGTTTGGCTTACTTATAGTATCTTATATTCCCTCGTTAGTACATTGTTGTAGTACCCTTATTTATAATTATATATATAAATAGTCTTGATTTCATTGAATTATAAAATTACATTTATTAATAAATTGTAAATACAATAAAAC
Organism: Kuschelorhynchus macadamiae; assembly: GCA_030620095.1. Lineage (NCBI taxonomy): Eukaryota > Metazoa > Arthropoda > Insecta > Coleoptera > Curculionidae > Kuschelorhynchus > Kuschelorhynchus macadamiae. Next base: position 575,419 of record JAUTXW010005286.1, on the reverse strand, counting down.
TTCAGTAGGTTGAATAAATAATGTTACTAACAGTTTTCGTTGATGTATGTACAGGGTGTTTCAGCGAGGACTGAACAGGGACCTATTTTCGACCTTCCTTGTATTTTGGAAAAATTCAAAATAGCCAATCGATGTATTTTTTCTTGTAGAATCCAAAAATGTCATCCAAAAAATATTTGAACCAGAAACAAAAGAGTTACGCTATGCATCAGGTGTTTTTTAAATGGAATGTATCGTTTTTTATACGATTTTTGGAAAGAGTGATTTTTTTTATGTCCGTTCTGATTAAAAGATTTGATTTTGCGATAGCTGTTTATATTACATTTTAATGTTTTACAAACTAAAATTTTAGCTTCACCTGTTTAAAATATACGATAGGTTGGTATAGGTGATCAAGGTAAAATGACGTTTGAATGCTTTGTCAATAAAAATTGACATTATTTTAATTATTGTCGAAGTCTTCACCTAAAAAATATATATTTGACTCTGATCGAAATGAAATACTCTTTGGACGAGAGACTACAGATTGTTATGCTATTTTACAAGTGGCAAGAAAATGCAAGAGAAGCAAGAAGAAGATTTATTGCAAATTTTCATAGAAATATATCCATCAATACAATTCTAAGGATAAAAAACCTATTTGAGGAAAATAAAACTTTACATGATAGAAAAAGAAATTCAATAAAAAATAATTATTATATAAAATAAAAAAATAATAAAATAAAACTACTAATAACATAAGTTTTCAATGTGACCGCCGTTTCTCTCGAAACAACATCGATAACCCCTTTGTAGCCTTTCTAAACTTGCTGTTACAATATGATTTTCCTGGTTAAGGCGGTTTATTTCATCGACAATTTTTCCCATGATCTCTTGAATATTTTCGTTTCGTTGTCTGTATACGACGTTCTTCAAATGGCCCCAAAGAAATGTATCCAAAACTGAGAGGTCGGGTTATGGCGCCGATTTAAAAATTGAAACTTATCATGCACGGCATGAGGAGGCGCCCCATCATGTTGCCAAATTAAATTCTGATATTCTGCCAATGGTAAGTCTTCCAAAAAATTTTCAATTTCGTTTTCTAAAAACTCATAATATCTGTGCCCATTTAAAGTCCCGTTAAAAAATATTGGTCCCAAAATTTTATTGTTTTTTATCCCACACCAAACATGAATAGAATTCCTCCCTTGAAATTTAATAGTCTGGAACTTTTTTGGATTTTCAACGGCCCAGTGGTGACTATTATGTCTGTTGAATACTCCCGATGTTGTGAAAGTAGCTTCGTCGGTCCACACAATATTTTTGAATAAATCAGGGTCTTCGTTTTCTTGCCGAATTACCATTTGAGAAACAAATTGGAAGCGAAGTTCTTTTTGTGCCGGTGTTAGGTGCTGAAGTGGAAGGATACGAAAAGGCCTAAATTTATGAATTTTCAGAGTCCTGTGAACAGTCCCTCGGGTAACTCTTCTGCGCCTTACACCGCCACCGTACTGAACTTCCCGAACTGCATCCGAAATAGATTTGGTTGGATTAACTTGAAAATAATTTATAATGGCCTGGTCTCGATTTCTTCTTCTTTGTATATTTCTTTTTCTATCATGTAAAGTTTTATTTTCCTCAAATAGGTTTTTTATCCTTAGAATTGTATTGATGGATATATTTCTATGAAAATTTGCAATAAATCTTCTTCTTGCTTCTCTTGCATTTTCTTGCCACTTGTAAAATAGCATAACAATCTGTAGTCTCTCGTCCAAAGAGTATTTCATTTCGATCAGAGTCAAATATATATTTTTTAGGTGAAGACTTCGACAATAATTAAAATAATGTCAATTTTTATTGACAAAGCATTCAAACGTCATTTTACCTTGATCACCTATACCAACCTATCGTATATTTTAAACAGGTGAAGCTAAAATTTTAGTTTGTAAAAAATTAAAATGTAATTTAAACAGCTATCGCAAAATCAAATCTTTTAATCAGAACGGACATAAAAAAATCATTCTTTCCAAAAATCGTATAAAAAACGATACATTCCATTTAAAAAACACCTGATGCATAGCGTAACTCTTTTGTTTCTGGTTCAAATATTTTTTCGATGACATTTTTGGATTCTACAAGAAAAAATACATCGATTGGCTATTTTGAATTTTTCCAAAATACGAGGAAGGTCGAAAATAGGTCCCTGTTCAGTCCTCGCTGGAACACCCTGTACCTTCATCCCCTTATTTATTTTAATTACAAACGTGTTTATCTTTTTTCGTAACAAATTGATAGTAAGAATGTTTTAGTGAAATAAATAACAGTAATTCATTTTCAGAATTTGTTTCGCTGTCTGTAAATTAACTTTGCTGTTGTAACTGTATGCCATTTTTTTATGCATATGCTCTAATACTTTGGAATTTATATAAATAATTATTGGATTTATTACCTAAAAAATCGTTGTTATAATGAGTTTTAGCTTTTCGGCAGTATCTATTATCTGCTAAAAAAAATTCTTATTGGTGGAGCTCAGTGTAAAAGGATCTAATTTAAAGCAAGAATAGTTATTAGCAGAAAATTAATCCATATATAAATACACAAAAGGTATACTAATTCTGAACTTATTTATAAAAAATGGATTTTTGAACGCACTTATCACCTCTTACCAAGATGCGATGCACCTTAACTGTCACTACATTGTTGATGATGAAAGTATTCCAAGACATAGGTCCTTTTTAACCTGAATTACGTCACAGTCAGTTCCTATTACGTTTACTTTAGAATTGTGATAAATCTTACTCTTATTATAATTGTAAAGTCCAAAAACACGTAGCAGCGAGCTTACATCTTACTAAAGTCTACCTTTGTTAACGGATCCTACGCACTTGTTTGAATCGGTAGAATAATGTCTAACTCCTCCAAATGGCCCATTTTTATCATCGTCGTCGTTTGGCACTGGTCTAAAAATATTCTTCTTACTCTTATGATTTTTCTTCTGCTTACTTTTCGTATTGTCTAATTTGCGTTTCGAATTTTTAAAACCATTTTCAAAACTAGACTTAATTACTGGTTGCATTTCGTTCAATATTTTTGCTTTATACATATTATTGTCTTGACTCAATTTTTTTGATCCTTTTTCTAAGTCCGTTTTGGCATCTTTCAGTTCCGACCTGTCAAACTTTGCTTTGTTGTCGTCGGACGATTTTGATGAGCCAGGTGGAATAGATTGTTGTTCACACTGGTGTTTAAATTCTTCATTAAGCCGTTTTAACAATTCGAATCTAAAATAAGATGTTTACTGGTAATTTGGCATTTAAAAATGTTGAAATAAATATTTTTACTTTACCAGTACAATGAAATATAGTTACATCTAATATCAAAGGCGACATAAAGAAATCTATTTATAGATCGTTTTCTGTGTTGAAGACTTTTGTGCAGATTGATGACAGTTGAGAATAAATGAAGACGGGAATTGTGCAAAAGTAGCTTATTTGATACATTTTTTTGGCGGAATGTAGACTTTTACGAGCTTAACGTGCACCAAACAGGCACACAGCCTTTTACTTTTACTTAGCCTTCGTCACTCCCTTGTTGCCAGCTAGTTCGTTTCTGTCGCGGCGGAGCACTTTACTTCGGTAAAGTTCAATCGAACAAAATTTCTACGGGGAATAGGGGCTTTGGGCAGGGCCGCATTACCCATTCGGCCCGCCGCCGCCTTGCTGCATTAAAAATCGTTTATATAATTTTCCTTGCTTCATTTTATCGTAAGTAGGTAATTTTTATTTATTATTATATTGAAGAGGGGTATACGTTTCTGCTATATGGAAGACAGGATTTTTTTTGGTCTTTTTCCCACGATCTAGGGACCCGTAAATACGTTTGGGCGAAAATAATTAATCCGGCAGTGGGTGGAATGCTTTTAGGGGATAGGGCCGATAGGGGCCCGTAATGTCAAGCGGGCCTAAGGCTCCACAAGTTGTAGATTGTGATAAAATGAATTACAAGCACCAATCGGGAGCAGCTTGTAAAAATAGACAATTTTTTCCAAGTTATAGACAAAAGTAACAGCAGTCGTCTAATCGTAAGTCGGTGTAATCACCGAACATTAACAAGGCTTGATAATGTTCGGTGGTGTAATTAGAATTGTTATACTTTAGAATGTTGCTTTGTATATTTCTTTCTTTTTTTGTTAAATTTATTTAGAATAGTTTATATTATAGAATATATTGTGGTTGATGTATAACCTTATTTCATTTTTTGCGATACCTATCCAATTTGCTGGAGCTATTGTGAATGTTAAAACCAGATTTCAATATTTTTACGATTTATACAATCGCCTAAATTTTTTTTATTTATAAGAACTTATTATAGAGGGGAGGAAGCCCGGTTTTACGATTTGGCACCAGGGTCCCACATTGTCTTGTTACGCCACTGCCATTGGCGTAGTTATTACTTTTCGTTTCAGAAAATCATTATTATGTTTATTAAATTTTATTTAATTTAATTTAAGAAATATAGTATTATAATTAATTTATTCTGCAATTCTAGTCTATGATAATTGGCTCAGGGTTGGAAATCTCAAGTATTTATACCTGAAAATTGGATTGTCTTTATAGGACGCTTTTATGCGATGTTACTGCTTAGGAAAAATATATTATTTATCTTCTGGTAAGAAGTGTCCTTTAATTTGGCTAGCGTTTTTGATTTTGTTTTTGTGAAAAAAGTTAGTAAAAATACTTAAACGAAAGCGTTTTTTTTTTCTTAACGTATTTAACGACGACTTAAACACCAAAACCTAACAATTGTGTTGCAAAAATAGTTGGAATGGGTTAAAAAATGGATAGGACCGAAGAGTCAACTATAGCGAATCATGGGAGGAAAAAGGTGACCCAATCAAGTCATCAAGAAAAATTACAGGAGCAAGAAAATGGAGGTTGAAGACAATACAAAAACTGCTATTAGGATTTATTTTGGGAAAGAAGTTCCTTGGCCGAGATTTAAAAAGACGAAGATATTCCGACTATGAACAAGAAGGTATTGTGGAAAGTTCTAGTGTAAAGCAGAAAGTCTCGTTTGGTGGAAAATGGCGAAATTACTTATTGGTAAAGACGATATTTAAAAGCCGTAAGAAAGCGACGGGAAAACAATCATCTATTACTTGGACGAATCTTACGTGATTGGTAAAATAAAGCACGATAAAAATCAAGTTCGCAGCGTCTAGCGTATTTGGGCACATGTTGGACCTTAGTCCTTAGTCGGCTTAGCGTGGACAAAGCTAGTTACCACTCTAGGATATTACTTTAAAACAAAACCATATTAAGATCACATGATTAAAAAGGAGTTACTTAAAATTGTTAATTTTAAAAAGCCTCTTTGCATAAAATGAAATAACTCTTAAGCGAAATATTATAGACCTTCGAGTTCCATCATATACTTGTGAAGTAAATCAGTTATAATTGGTTTGAAATGAAACTTAAGACTTTGTGGCAAGGCCTTCTACCAATTTTAAAATGAAGAATGTTAAAATTACTTTCCAAGAGACTTTAAAACGAGTCGATTCCAGAAGTGGAGTAAATATGTAGGAAAAGGAAATAATCTGGAAACTAGATGGTATGCTACATGAGACTATTATAGCCTTTTTAGCTCTATAGAGCTATATAGAAAATCCCAGACAATCCACAAAGTTAAAGAAAAGAGCCACTAATAGCCGGGAGTACAACCAACTACTCAGAAGACGACTAGGTCGAAACAAAAATCAACCAAAATATTGATATTAAAGAAATGCTTTTTTTTTTGTTATTCCTTTATTTTCGAATCAGTTTGCTTTAAAAATAAAATTTATTTAAATGCAAAAAAGGTTTATAGTTTTAATAGTTTTTACCCTCTATATAAATTATTTGGTGTGGGTCAGCCTTAAACGAACAAAACCACATTATGTAGAAGTATATTAGAATTTATGATACAGTTTTTTAGTTGTCCACTCTATTATTAATATTTACAACGCTCTATCTTTTTCAAATAAACTTCAGTTAATTTCACAACTTAGTTACGTAATAGAATAGGTCGACACGAGGTTCCGTATTAACGTGTTTACTGGGATTGTTCGAAATTATCTCATTGGACAATTTTTTTAAAGGCAGATTAGATGTCGCATTGTATTTGCAATTCTTGCAATAAAACTTAAACCTTTTATTAAAAAAGGTGCCTTTGGAAAGTACAAATCAGATGTGGTTTACGGTGCACCGCTCCATTTTAGCAATTTGGTTCGTCAGCACTATCAAATACTTTTGGTGATCGACGGCTAGGTCGAGGTGGGCCTATTTTATAGCCACCGAGGTCACTCGACATGACTAAATTCGATTTTTTTTAATGCGGAAACTTTTATATACGACGCCAATTCATTCTATGAGAGACCTGATATAATAATAATAATAATAATAATAATAATAAGATACCATTGCAAGAAATTCAAGATAATATTGGAATATTGTTTCAAGTACGAGAAAACATATGTCTGATAAGAAAGTGTATAAGAGTAAACAAAAAGAAGTAACGCTTTTACATTTTTAACATTCTCGCTTTAAAGTGATTTCAGAAACGTCAAAAAAATTAAGTTTTAGGTACTTTTTGCAACTTAATTTTCAACTGTGTCTTTTAAGCTACGATCAACCCTTTCAAAACTGTTGTTTTTGAATAAATTCCTCTTGCCTCCACACAACACCTCAGTGTTTTTTTTCTATGACGAACTAGGGATATTTTGACCTCCCCTATACGCTTCCTAGAGTATGCCATATAAAGTTCGCCGCCGGGCTACGAAAATAATGCGAGTAGCTACGGAAAAGCTGCATTGCTCAGTGGTGATTAACAGTACTCCCCCTTTCGTCACTGCCTAAGATCCGTTCGGCGCACTTTATTTTACCGTACAACCTGTATATCGGCTCGACCTATTCTCTTACGTAAAAAGTTGTGAAATAAACTAAAGTTTATTTTAGAAAGACAGAAAGTTGTAAGTTATGTTACTTTATAAAAGGCCCGATTTTACAGAGTGGACAACTAAAAAACTGTGTCATACATTCTAATCTAAATAACGTTATTTTTGTTGCTTTAAGGCTGATACACCCCATATGATTTATATAAAGAGTAAACACCATTAAAAATTACTTTACGAAAACAAACGGATAACAAAAAACGCATTTATTTAATGTCAATATTTTGATCCGTAGAAAACCGTTATTGAGGCATTATGATTTTGTCCTATGTGTCTTCTTAGTAGTCGGTTGTATTTGGGATCCATAGAAATAGTTAGGGGCGTTATTATAAAGCCAAAAAGACTATAATAACCTCAGGCAGCATACTATTTAGTTTCTAGATTATTTCCTCTTCCTACATATTTATTTCACTTCTTTCAAAATTGGTCCTACGCCTTGCCACAAAATCTTTATTTCAGCCCAAACCATTCTAACTGAAATCCTTCCACACCCAAACCGTCTTCCACAAAGCCATTTTTAATAACAGTGCGAATGATTATTAACAGTTTTCCTTTGCCAGAAGGCGCTTTAATTCTAGTGGACCATCCTTCAAAAAAATTTGGTGGGAACTTTAATTTTATTGTGTTCGTTTCTGACCTCCCTGACGATGTGAAGCATCTTCTGTAGTACGTTTTATAAATCCAGCCAAAGATGTAGCCATATACTGGCCGGACATCCTGTATGTTGTGCTGGAGTGGCCAAAAATTTGACCTTCGTTGGCTCGCGTCAAGTGCCTAAAAAAGGTAACGAGGTCTACTACCTTAACTAAATATGGTAAAAAGTCAGTGACGTCGCTACGAAAATACCCTGGGGGGAAGAGTAATTTCTTTGAAAATTCGTGTAATTAGTTATGGGTTTTAGTTTAGGTTAGATCCTGACGGTAGTGGCGTATTTTGAATAGGAGAAAGGCAAAATTTTGATAACTAAAAAAAAAGAAAAAATGATCCTTGTGTGTGTGTCAATGTCTTTATTCACATATTTTTAATAATAATATTATGCATAAGCACAGGCGGTTTTTGGCATTTCTGAGGTTTGGAGGGGAAGCTAATTACCCTATTGCCTAATGATGAAATCACGGGTTTAATAGACAGTTCACATTGCTCAATAATAACTTGCCTTTAGATTTGGCGTTTATGGAACATAATATATCTCTTTCTAACAAATCTTTCTTTTTATCATCTATATGTAGAGAGGAGGATGTTACAGGGAGGCTTAAGAATTTTAACTCTTACCACATTATGGCATATCTAATAATATTTTTTTTAAATACAAAGAATTTATTGCAGATGTTTGCGTATTTAATAAATATTTCAATACAAAACGAATACTTCCCTAATAATCTAAAACTTTTATTCCTTTATGTAAAAAGGGCAACCAAAATAATTTTGACAATTATCGTGGAATAAATAAGTGTTCTAAATTCTTGAACTGGGAATGTTTTTACATTTTCACGAACATCTGATGCAGTAAATCACGAAATTTTGCTTACTAAACTTTACAGGTATGTTATATGAGGCAAACCACTTAGCTTAATTAGCATACAATTGGTATCTGTCTCAGCGCAAAGTAGTTGCAGGACTATCGAAAACAGAGTTCTCCAGGACTCGATTTTTGTGGCTTTTTCTTTTTCTGGTCTTTGTGAACGACCTCATATATTTTATTAATAACTTTGCAGAAAATACTTTCATTTCTTACGTTGATGACATACAAATTTTGAGAGTTAAAAAAAATTCCACATCCTTAAAGATAAGTGTTGAACAAAAATATATTATTTGAAGGTACGGGTTTGCATTTACGTTCAGCAGATCAATCTAAACCTCTCAGGGTCATTTTCGACGAAAACTTAAAATGACATGCACATATTGAGGGTTTTGCAATAAGCTGCGTAGCAGCAGTGGGTGGTGCTCTTAGGTTTATGTCTATGCACTAAAATAAGAAAATACCTTTATCTCTTTATTACACCAACATACACTCTAGAATTAGATATGGAAAATTAAATTGGAGGATAAGTGCTAATATCCATAGAATTTTTATAATGCGAAAGTATGCAACGCGTGCAGTTGTTGGCCTAAAATTCAAAGAATTATGTAGAACTCCTTTTAAAAATTTGAAACTGTAGCAGGTATGCATATTTAAGTTAAGATAAAGTCAGACTACTATTAAAATACCAGATTAAAATGCTCTATTTTTAATCTGGTAATAATAGGTCCCATTTTATTTCTATTACACAACATTAACGACTTAACAGACCTTAACATAAATGGAACTTTTACATTGTGCGCGGTCGACACTTCCATTGTCTGGCGAAATAAAAATGAAAACCTGTTGAAAGAAAATATCTCAAGAGATTATTAATTAAGAAATTGTGTGATGCGCATCACCTTAGTTTTAATGTATCAAAAACTAATATTTTAACGTTTAAGTTTAACTTTAATAATCTTTACCTATCTGATATTTATTTATTTTATTTATTTATTGTCATAAGCACTTACAGAGTATAAACTCCAAATTGTACATACAAAAAAAAGTCATCTAATCCTATCTGTTACAGGATAAAACTTAGTATCTAACCATTTAAACGCATCTTAATCAAATTCTTAACCGTATTTAAATTACATGCAAAAAAGTCAATATTTTCAAAGTTATGATTGTAGTTCTTCATAAGCCTATTTGAGAAACGCTGCGTACCATAATTTGTGCGATGGAATGTAAGCTGGAAAAGATCTCTGCATCTTGTATTTCTTCGAGGTGTGCGAAAATTGACTGTTGTCAACAAGTGATTGCATTCTATTCTTCCAGTTACAACTTTGTGTAAGAAAATTGCTAAAGCGTTTTGCCTTCGAAATTCCAAACTCTCGATACCGGTTAGTTGAAGACGCGTCTGGTACGATAATTCCTTGTATGGAAAACTTAATTTATACAACATAAACTTAACAAACCTATTTTGAACAGCCTCAAGACGTTGAATATCACAATTGTAAAAAGGACACCATACAACAGAATTATATTCTAATATACTACGCACAAGACAAAAATATAAACATTTGATTGCTTTAACATCACATATATGAGAGCAGGTCCGGCGTAAAAAACCTAGCAGGCTTTCAGAACTATAATATCAACACGCTTGCTAAAACTTAGATTTTCACTAAAGACAACACCCAAATCATTAAAACTATTTACAGAATCTAAAACAGTGTCTCCAATAGAGTATGGGTATGTTATAGGAGCCCTACTTTTCGAAAATCTCATTACTTCGCATTTAGAGATGTTGATCTTCAGGTTATTTAAATTACACCAGTTTTCAAAAATTTCTAGGTCCTTCTGAACACTCAAGCAGTCTTCAGTGGAATTGACAGCATAAAACAGCTTGAGGTCGGCTGCATATAAAATGCATTTGCATTTACGGAACACAGATGTAACGCTATTAATAAAAAGTAGGAAGAGAATCGGCCCCAAATGTGACCCTTGCGGTACGCCTGACGTTACGATTATGTCTCGTGACACAACACCTCCAATCTTGACGGTTTGCTTTCGGTTGGTTAGATATGAACTGATCCAGTGAATGTATGGTCCACTCAGTCCCATTGCAAATAATTTTCTAATAAGAAGGTGATGATTAACTGTATCAAATGCCTTAGAGATATCTGTATACACTACGTCCACCTGACTGCCACTCTCCACGCCTTCTACTACATAGTTCTGAAATACTCCAAGGTTGGTTGAGGTTGATCTCCCTTTAAAAAATCCATGTTGATCCCCTGATATATAATGCTTGAATGATTTAAAAAGTTCATCATGGATTCGAACACCTTGGACATAATTGGCAGCAAAGACACACCACGATAGTTATTAATGCCATTTTTGCGACCCGACTTGAATATTGGTATAAGCCATGAGTGTTTCCACATGCTTGGAAAGGTTCCTTGCTCAAATGACAATTGGAAAATGAGACTTAACGGGCCAGCGAGGTAGTGACTACATTGTTTAAGAAAGACGGAAGGTATCCCATCGGATCCCATACTTTTTCCCGTGTCCAAGTTTCTTAGCTTTTGAACCACTTCGTCACTATGTCGAGATAGGCTGATGCATTCGGTTTCCATTAACTGGGCATTTCCAACTGCTGGATATATTTTATAACAATTTTCAAAATGTGTAGCAAACGATTCAGCGATTTCCTGTGGCGTATCTGCCATAGTATTCTCGTACTCCATACTCTTTGGAATGCAGCGATTATTACTTTTAAGGGAGTTCACTTAAGACCAAAAATGTTTTATATTGTTGGGAATTATTTGCTCAAGGTCTGAAACATACATCAAGTAACTATATTCAATTGAGTATTTTGATTCCTTTCTCAACCTGGAGTAACGGAGATAATCTTCTTGTTTTTTAGAACGTTTGTATTGAAGATATGCTTTGTTCTTTTTAGTTAAAAGTTTTTTTGTTTCTCCGGTATACCATCGAGGATATTTTTTACTCCTTTTATGTATCTTTGGGACATGTTTCTCAATCCCTTGAAATAAAGTTTTGTAAAAACTCTGTACCACATGGTCAATGTCATGCATCCTCAAAGTTTGGATCATTAGAGCCAGGAATACTGCTTGAGTCAAAAGTGGAGTTCACCGCTATTAAAGTACCTCCTCCCCTAGTACAATTTAATGTTTCATACTGCCTATCGGATCTATAAACGGCATAGGCTGAATTGAATATTTCTTCACTGTGAATGTCGCCGGTAAGCCATGTTTCCGTTATAGATATAAAGTCAAAGTTTGATGCAAGACTTGCCGTAGAAAGTTCTTTTATTTTAGTTCTTAGACTGCCAGCATTTTGGTAATACATAGAAAAAAGGGAGTTTTGTAGTGTTATGTCTTGTTTTTTGGTTTCCGTCGGAGCGGAAAATTTCTTTCTATGGGTACGCAGTGTGGAAAGTAGTTTTTAATTAAAAATGTGATGAACTCATTTTTTGTTGCATAATCCATTATACCATTTGATGTTGTGCAAGTTATTGGGACAAATGTACCTTCTTTCTCAAGCATATGCTGTTTAACAAGTGTATTTAGGTCATGTATAAAGTCATTAAGAATCGGCCTCCGAATATAGTATCCCCAACCGACCACGATTAACTTGGTATTAGCTGTAACTGACAACAATTCATCTACATCTCTGATGGAGATTGGTTGGTTCTTTACTGCATCATAGTTTGACATAAAAAAGACCACATAATCATTTGCTGCATAATTGCTGACATTGGCTTACTATCTCATGAAAAAGTAAGTTGCTGGTAATTTGACAGTTAGTGTCAAAATAACCATTTGTTTTATTCTTGAACATGACTGCAGTACCCCTGGCACTGTCACCACCTATAATCAGAAGCTGGTTCTTTCTTTTTACAGGCAAAGTAACAGCAGCTGGAGCTGCATTTGAGGAACACATGGAACATTTTCCTCTAGATTGGTCGTTGTTATCATTCATGGACTGTATTTCTGATATTTTCTGTCTCATTTCTTTTAGATCCTTGGAATATACTTCGTTCTCCTTCTTTAGGGTACTGATTGTGGTTATCATGTTTTTGTTTAGGTCTTCCAGTTCTTGCAATTTTTCTTCCAAGCATACCCTGGTATCATTGCAAGATTCCAATGCAGAGGTCAGTTCATTTTCTCTGATTCTTATTGCTTGAATATCTTTTTCTAATGCTCTATTGCGTTGATTCACCTTTTCCATTTGTGACAAAAATACTTTCTCCGCCTCCGAAACATCGTTCTCAAATACTTGACTGCTCCTTTTTAATCTTTTTATATGCTTGTCTTTTTCATCCAATTCTTTTTGTAGGAGTTCTATGTTCTTGTAGGCCAGCTCCAGTTCTTGATCATCGTTCTGTACTGATTGACAAGCACTGGAACACAAGATCTTATAGCCGCCCAACTTTACTACTTCCGTCGACCTTTCTATACAGCTGGGGTGAAATACAGCATGGCATTCAATGCAACAATAATTCAAAAACTCCTTGCCTCTACAGCATTTAAATTGACGTTGCATATTGGTTCTGAGTTGAAACTAAGCAGTTTTGTTCTGTCTTGTGCTAGGAATTCCCAAGTCAATTTATTGATGTTATTTTATATTAGGTTAGCCTTGTGGATGGAAGGAGATAGAGAAATGAAAATATATATTTACAATAATAATTAAAATGATAATAAGAGAGTACCGGGTGGTCGAAATTGGTCTGTTTTAACAGAGAAAACTTATTTCCTGACTAGATAGAGCAAAACTGACTTAGGTGTCATGGGCTCGATTTCTGAGAAATGTTTAATGGCAAAAACCGCCTGCCGATATTTTCACTGCCAACTGAGATATAGGGCGTTTTTCAATTTTCGGCCATTTTGAAAATTGTCCATAACTTTTTTATTTTGCGGAATATTAACATTCTGCAAAGACATTCTAAAGGCACTTTTTTATGTGCAATCCAGTGGCGTACTCAGATTTTTTCTATAGTTGTCCGTTTTATCATAAATAGGCAAAACTTTTTTTTTTCAAATGGAAATCATAGTTGGCTATAAATTATAAAAAATGCTCGCGTTTAGCCCTTTTCAGTGATATAAAGTTGTAGGTACTTATTTTCAAAAATAACGAAAATATTAGGTGTTTTTGGTTTACATCGAAGTAGGCCTTGTAATAATGACGCGCGTTCAATATTTTGAATATATTGCTGTCAGATTACTGTAGTCTGGTGTAATTATTGCGTTTTGGTGTTATCTTTATAAAGTTGTGTTAAGTTGCTGACAAAATATGTTTGAGAATTATGAAAAGTATGATATGTTAAAATGTTACATATTATCTAACGAAGTTCCTGAAGCAGCTAGTGAATTATATTTTAATACATTTCCCGAGCGACGTCAACCGGATAACCGAATTTATCAAACATTAAAAAGTAATTTAGTAAATTACGGAAGTTTTAAAAAGTTAAGAACAAGACATTATGAACTAAAGGAAGAAAAGGAAATCCAGCAGCTAAATATAATTGGTGAGGTATTAGATCATCCTGGCACCTCCTCTCGAACATTGGCTAATATAACGAATGTTCCAAAGACCACCGTTTTAAAAATACTCAAAAAACATAAATTCAAACCGTACAGAACGAGAAGAGTTCATCAACTCCGTGAAGGGGACGCCGCTAGAAGATTGAGATTTTGTCAGTGGTATGAGCAAAAATTCATGGAGAATGAGAATTTTCCATTAAATATTATTTGGACTGATGAATCCAGAGTAGATACTTCTGGTATATTTAATAGATATAATTCATATCACTGGTCCACTGAAAATCCACACGTAGTTGTGCAACAAGACCGGCAAGGTCGGTGTGGATTCAATATATGGGTGGGGATATTCCGAGGAAGATTTGTGGGACCTTATTTTTACGATGGAAATTTAACTGCAGATGATTATGTAAATATTTTGCGCACATATATTGTCCCTTTGTTGGAAGACATACCTTTAGCTGATGCCAGAAATATCTACTATCAACAAGATGGTTGTCCCCCGCACAATGCAAGGATCACAACTGATCTTTTAAACTTCGAATTTCGAGAAAATTGGATTGGTACGTGGGGCCCCATACCTTGGCCTGCTAGGTCCTGTGACTTAACTCCCTTAGATTTTTTTTTGTGGGGAAGATTGAAGGACTTGATATTTAAAGGAAGAACCTTTCACACAAAAGAAGAATTGCAAGAGGCCACTAGGCAAGCTTTTGCATCTATTAGCCCAGTTGAACTAATAAATAGTTGCAACTCGGTACGCAAAAGATGCTTAGTTTGTATTCAACAGGGAGGGGCTCAATTTGAACAACTTCTCTAAATATATTTATCAGAAACCTATCTAACTAAATACCTAGATTTTCATAATTATTTTTTATTTTCACTTGTAGCTGTAAATAGTAGTTTAGTTTGTTAATTTTGTTCAACTTTGCTATGTAAACAAAAAAAAATTAATAATAAATAATTAAAATAACGTTAGCTAGTGTTATTTAAAGTTGTGTTTAAGTTGCTAACAAACTATAAATCTTAACAATACATAATTGAGATATTGTCATCACAAATCAAAGCCTACTTCGATGTAAACCAAAAACACCTAATATTTTCGTTATTTTTGAAAATAAGTACCTACAACTTTATATCACTGAAAAGGGCTAAAGGCGAGCATTTTTCATAATTTATAGCCAACTATGATTTCTATTTGAAAAAAAAAAGTTTTGCCTATTTATGATAAAACGGACAACTATAGAAAAAATCTGAGTATGCCACTGGATTGCACATAAAAAAGTGCCTTTAGAATGTCTTTGCAGAATGTTAATATTCCGCAAAATAAAAAAGTTATGGACAATTTTCAAAATGGCCGAAAATTGAAAAACGCCCTATATCTCAGTTGGCAGTGAAAATATCGGCAGGCGGTTTTTGCCATTAAACATTTCTCAGAAATTGAGCCCATGACACCTAAGTCAGTTTTGCTCTATCTAGTCAGGAAATAGGTTTTCTCTGTTAAAACAGACCAATTTCGACCACCCTGTACATATAAAACGTTTTAAACTCCTAGAACACATACCCCTCAAATACATATACAAAAAGTCTATTAGAATTGCTCAACTTAAACTTAAAATAATAATAATTTGTTTGTCAATGTACTATGTTAAAGCTTCTCCAACTTA
This sequence comes from Kuschelorhynchus macadamiae, assembly GCA_030620095.1. Lineage (NCBI taxonomy): Eukaryota > Metazoa > Arthropoda > Insecta > Coleoptera > Curculionidae > Kuschelorhynchus > Kuschelorhynchus macadamiae. Next base: position 559,717 of record JAUTXW010005286.1, on the reverse strand, counting down.
GAAGACACTGCTCTCTTACTCAGTTCAGAAAGTCAGTGACCCCACATTGAAATCAGCAGAAAACAGCCTAACACAAACTACAAATTTCTATAACTTAAAAATGTAATAAATAAAGTGATATTTTCATAAAATAAAATAAAATATAAAATATTCTAAAGCCGGACCTGTTCATGTATTTTCGACGACAAGATTTACCTCTCACACAAACTCGTCAAAAAAAAGAAAAAAAAATCACTTGATAGAGGTATTCTTAATAAATAATGTAAGTAAAATAAAATCTTCCAGCCTTATCAGCTGATTTACAGTTTTATTTTTCCATGTAATTAGATTATTCGCGACGTAAAGTTCTTGAATGTCTCGAAATATGTACGTACTGTTTTTCATGAGCTACAGAATGGTACCAATCACATATGTTATTTCACAAACAAAACCACTTAAATCACAATTATTTACGAGAGCACAAAAATAGTCATAAACACCTTCACTTATCGCCGACGATATTAAGGTTGAAAACAAATCAAACACCAAATTTTTCGGAATACACTTTGGTAATAACTTGAAATTTATTAACCATATAAATAGTCTAAATGAAAAAGTTGCAAAAGGCATTTATTGCCATTCGTATTGTTTCAAATGAGCTCGGCATTACTGCAGCAAGAAAGGTTACTTTGCATTTGTAAATTCATACTTAACTTATGATATAGCCTTTTTGGAGTTACTGCAGCCAACAACTTTTTAATTCTACTTTTATTTTGCAAAAACGGGCTGTTTTTGAAAGATAATATAACTTTTCAAACAGAAGGAGTATATAAAATTCCTTGCTCCTGTGGAAAAGTGTATGTCGGAGAAACAGGACGGTCAATATCAACTAGACTTAAGGAACATGAACGATGTATTAAAAAGAAACAAATTTTTCAATCTGCTGTTTCACCAGCATACCACTGACCATATTATAAATGTAAAAGAAACCAAGGTTCTAGCATCGGTTCCAGGATTTTATAAACGAAAAATTAGGGAATCTATTGAAATTTTTAAACATTTTCGATAGAGATACGGTCTACACCACACGATCTTAACACAGGCCCACGGATCGGCGAACACAAGTCGGGTATAAAAGCCCGCCTGAATTTCTCCGAGCTCACGTCATTGAAAAACCAGGAAAAGACAGGACAGTACCACACAACTACAGGCCCATCAGCCTACTCCCTGCTTTAAGCAAAGTAGCTGAAAGAGCTATAGCCAGAAGACTAAAAGATGAATCCCAAGAACTAGATGCCATCCCAGATGAACAATTCGGCTTCAGGGCAGGGCACTCATCTGAGCAGCAGGTACTCAGAACCACAGAGTATATCACCAAAGGATTCAACAATAGAGAGGCCACAGGAGCAGTGTTCCTGGACATCGAAAGAGCCTTCGACAGAATGTGGCACCAAGGCCTGATCCACAAAATGTCGGTGGCTGGATACGAGAGAAGAAATATAAAGCTTATCAGAAGCTACCTAAATGACAGATCATTCACAGTCAAGGTGAATGACTCTCATTCAGCTCCAAGAGGACTAATAGCTGGAGTACCACAAGGGTCAGTGCTGGGACCCATTCTATACTCCATCTTCTCTCACGATATCCCAATCGGTGAAGAGGGCTTAACAGCACTCTACGCGGACGACACAGCCATCCTACACCAAAACAGAAGCACCCGGATAATGGGCAGACGACTGCAAGAGGACATCGATAACCTTCATGACTGGTGTGTCAAATGGAAGGTTAAAATCAACCCCCAGAAGTCCCAAGCAATCCTATTCCAACGAAGGAGACTGGTCCCAACAGCTGGAATCCGAATTGGAGATGTCGAGATCCCTTGGACAAACGAGGCCAAGTACCTAGGGATGACCATGGACAGAAGCTTGACATGGAACAACCATATCAATGCAGCGAGGAGAAAAACTAGACAAGCAATGGGTAAACTCTATCCACTGCTCTGTCGAAAAAGTGAAATGGGATTGAGGACCAAACTGCTACTGATCCAAACAGTAGCTAGGAGCCAACTCACCTACGGCTCCACATCCTTCGGATATGCTTCTAAGACCAACCTTATGAAGCTAAAGAGGACAGAAAACAAACTCATTAGGATGGCAGCTGACGCCCCATGGTTTATCAGGAACGAGGACCTGCAGCGTGATCTTCAATGGACACCTATTGAAGAATTCATGCGGCAAAAGGCTACCCGAGCCTTCAGGGCAGCCAGAAAATCACCCCAACGAAAACTTACGGGACCTGGTAGATTATGATCCGCTAGCTCCAAGACGCAACAATTGGACAAGGCACAGGAGATCTAGACACGGGCTCCTGCGCTAATATACTCTAGGATGGAAGTGGGCAAATCGAAATTTCTGAGTCTCCGTGCTCCTCAGGAACTAGATCCTGCTCACCGAAACCCCAAGAGTATCAACAAGAGGCCATCAAATTCCAAGAAGAGGATTCCCAGGTACCTCAGCTGGCTCCGGCGCACGTAGGTCCTTTTCGTTAATCTAGGCGTGCAAAAGTCGTAAAATTTAGCCGCGTTAAATGGATTTAAACTTATTTTATTAGGTACTCAGATAGCCATGGAAAACAAAAGAACCGTTGCCTAGGAGACGCCGCTAGTCGATATAAATAAATATCTGCACGAAATGACAATTTGTCAGCGGATGTTGTGCATATGCATGTACTTGATAACTATTTACGGAGTTTCGAATCCAAAAAAACTTGTGTCAGAGAAAAATTGTTTAAAACGAACTTTTGTAATTTGTACCTTGAGGTATGTCCAAAAAATTGTGTAAAGTTTGTTTTGATATTTGCTAATTTACCAAAGTAATTATATTAAAACTATTATAGAGAAAAAAGTACTACAAAAAAAGTTAAATTTTATTAGATTAGAGTAGAACTTATGTGATTGAAGAGGATTGGTCTAAAGGTATTTTTTTTTTAATTAACTTTTATATTATAATTGTAACGGTAACAATTTTGTTTGCCGTAATTTGCCGCATCTATTTTTATTTGATGTTTTCTATCCATTACTCTAACTATTTTGCCTGATAATCGATCTGCCTTTCAAGGCGTTCATCATTACGGGTACTAGGCGTTAAGCCATAGGGGGGTGTGCGGTATCGTTTCTGTAGATTAAGTGAAACCTACAAATTTAGGTTTGTCTTAATTATAGGATAAATATTTAATATAATAGACCATCAAATTCGGTAGCTTAGTAACGCTATGATGTCAAAAGATAGGTGAAAATCTTAGGTTACTAATTCTTATTACCATATAGTATTCTAAAGTCTTGTAAAGACTAATAAGGAATGAGAGTATTATTTATACACATTTTTTAATTTAATATAAAGCAAGCTTCTGAGTGTTTTTAAGAAAAATTCGTTAAGGGGAAGGGGGTGAAATAGGGGGTTGATTGGTAAAAATTGCATTTTTATATAAATAATCAAATAATACTTTTTTATGGGATTCTAATGGTAAAGCTAGGGTATTATTTTTAGGAAAAAAAGGGGTAGGGGATGAAAATTTTTAAATTTACAAAAAGTCGAGTGTCATTTTATGGGCGTCTAAGGTTATAGATTTTAATTTTTTGGATTTATTTTGTATGTTGACAAAAAAATGAAGATATAATTTTTTTAAATTCTGTCACCACTAGCCAAAAACAGTTTTTTGTATCCGAGTAGCTTAGGATTTCCAAAGAATTTTCTAGCTATATTTTTAGTTTTAGTGGTATTACAGCCTTGCTTAAATCTTTAACTTTTATCTCAAATTTTCTTGGACTTATTTTTTCTCGGTTACCTCCTGTTGCTCTTTTCCAATCTTCCATTGCTTTATATCAAAGCGATATGATAGATGATGCACTCTATGCATTTAATCCACGCTTAGACGCTTGTCCAAATTGTTCGTTACGCACTTCCTCAAGGTTATTCATTGTCTTAGGCGAAGCTCCGCAAATATGACAGTTTTGAGCACCTTTGTGACGGAAAGGGTGTTGCCTGTTTGCTTCTCAAAAAATCTGCAGTTTCCACAATATACTCAACCTAAATATCACGTTTTTTCTCAAAAGGTAAAATAATTATAGTCTGTATTTTTTTCGCATTATTAAAATAACTTAATTTAATTTTTGCTCCAAATATGACAATTGGGGACTTTTTTTATAAATAAATCTTAGTATTACATCTTTTCTAAGGGTGTTCTTGCATTTAACTGCAAAACTTCCAAGACCGAAAAGTAAACAGACTTTTGCACGCCTAGATTAGCAAAAAAGACCTACGTGCGGCGTGAGTTGCAGCTGAACCTGAGGTAAAAGAAGAGGATCCCAGGTACCTCAACTGGCTCCGGCGTGAGCTGCAGTTGAACCTGAGGTAAAAGAACACCCCACCTCAGCCTCAACACTGCCGGATCACGGAACAGCAGTGTCGCTGAGGGCACAGAAGAGGACCAAAGACACGAAGACCACCAGGTACACTGACGGAGGGACACTGGCAGCGGCAGACTGGACCACGGGACAGTAGGACGAAGGCAGCGGCAATCCGGACAGAAGAAAGGAGGACAGCAGAGAAATATCCCACCTGGTAAGACGACATTTTCATTACTAATAATTTCTTTTATTTCAGGTGACTACAAGTAACGAGAGGTGGCAAAAACATCCTGCCAAGCGAGAACCTCCCCCCCCTACGACAGCGAGGACCATGTCCTTCATAGGAGTGTCTCCCGAAAGGACGGCACCAACCCCATCGAAGGATCCTTGGCTAGCCCAATGATGGTCCATCTGATGGGGGCCCGTTGGGGTTTAGTGGGTATTGTTGACTCCGACAGGTGGAAACCTGTCAGAGCAACGAGTCCCACACTGTCTTCCCTTCTTCCGGAAGGGAATTCGTGCGTAAAAGCATTCCCCATCGACACAAAAAAAAAAAAAAAAATCCGAGCTCATTCACTGTTCAGATTTCTTAGGGTAAAGATCCCTGAAGATGCCTCGTGTAATCGAAGGCGAAACGTCAGATAGTAATTCCAATTTGACACGATCTAATCCCAAGAACCATAATTTCTTAATTAACCAAAGCCGTAAAATTTTCCATTCTATGTTAATATTTGTACTTTTAAGAGAAAATTATAAACGAGATATGCTTTTTACACAAAACAACATTTTTGTATTTTTTATTTTCCCTATATAAGAAATTAAATTTTTGATAATGCAAACCTTATTCATTTTTAAAACGGACACTTTTCTTCAAGAGTAGCTTTTTTCGTATTTTGCAAAATGAGACATTTTTACTCTATTTTGTATGCCCCCTGTATAAAAAATTAAGTAATTGATAACGCGAACCTTACATATTTTTCAAGCAAAAACTTTTGTCAAGGGTGATTTTTTATCATATCTTGCAAATCAAATGTTTTATTTTTAATCATATTCTACTATAGGTATAATGCTCGAAGCTCCAAGTCTCGGGCGTCTTAGAACGACAACTAGAGAATATAAAAAAATGAAACAAATGGTGCTAATTTCAAAGTAAACGAAGGCTTCGTTTACATTGAAATTAGCAACATGATATTATGATCATCGTCCTACTTTTTTTTAAGTACGCTCCTGGATTTGCAATTTTATTTTCAATAGGCATTCTACAACCCAAACCCAGCTATATTTTACACTTTGTGTTTTTACACCAAATTTAAAATATTCCCATTCGAGACAGCTCGGAATCTACCATCCATATTCGGCAGTATAAGTTATTCAATGTATGTATGTTTTACCTGTATACATGTTGCAGCCTTTGACGGCTATAGCGTTTTTAAACTTAGTCTGGCATTGATATTAATCAGAGATCTCGCCTGATCCCCTGTTGAGGGCAGTATGTCGACGATGCTTTCAGACAATAGACAAAACGGATCTTAATGAATAATAATAAGTTTTCTTTTTCTTCTAACAACCTCCACATACTGATATAAAATTGAGTAAGTTAAAGTGCCGAAGATAGATGTGAGATGGAGAGTTTTCGTAGCGCAGTTGGATAAGCGTAAAATACTTGAGGTTTTGGGTTCGAATCCCTTGCTTCTGCTAGTTAACTTTTTCAATGCATTTTAACATTTGTCTGATAATGCCGTAGGAAAAAACTGGGGGAATTTGTAATTAGTACACAGGATTCTAAACCTAGTAAATTAGCTCAGTTAAACTGTAAGGAGTATTAGAATTATAAGTATGTCTAAAATCAATAGTTTTTCAGTTGTTTAAGAAACCACATTTTCGCTAAAAACTATTGGGCAACTTTGTAATGGATTCTTAATGAAACAGAAAAGGCGAAATTTTTGTAATTCAACCGACGCCGACCTATTACTCTTGCCGTCTCGGAGATAGTAATAGTGGTAAGCAATTTATTTTTAAACTAAATAATTATTTAAGCATCTGTTTACCTGTAATTGACAATTTTCATCTTCTCTTCTTCACTGATTTCTTGCTCAATTTTTTTAATAACAGCAGGCAGAAATGTTTCATCTTCTTTTTTGGTTGGTCTGGTCACTGTCATGTATGTGATTTTGAGATGCTTATATTTAGCCAATGGATCCGATTTTTTGAGTTCATCTGATAGTTCTTGCAACCTCTTGTTTGCTGTGTCTTTATCTTGTAGAATAGTTTTAGGAACAATCTTGATGTCATCCTTGACAGGTACAGTTAACGTCGACTCGTATGTATCTAAATCTTTCATAACGGATTTTGGGTTTTTCATTGGCAGCACAATTTTTTGGCAGAAGGATTTAGTAACTTTGGAATGTTTAGAATTTTTTTTAACTTTACGTTTCTTTCTTGAGCTCCGTGGATGTTCCGGCTTGAAAATAAAATTTGGTCCTTTAACTATATTAGTGCCGGTTTCTTCTTTATCTAGGATTATAGTGGCTATTTTAGGTACGCTCGATTGATCCTTTAATAACATGACAATATTAGGCTTAGTTGAAAAAATAATCAGAACCAATAATAATTCAGACCATAAAAACAATGCATCAAAATCAGGTAATTTCAATAGTATTTCGAATAAGATAGATATTTTGGTTTTTTACAGTATACGGCCTAGGGAATTTAATTCGGAACTAATTCTTTAAATAAACTCTATAGGCCGTGTGATTAATTACACCGCCCTACAACGACTTTGCTTGCCGAATAAAAGCAGGGTATACTTAAGATTTTTAATTCAAAAATCCGAATATGACACTTAAAAGTCACAGGTAGCTTCTGTTTAGGAAATACACAGTGGCGGCTCGTGGTGAATTATATTGTGAGGTCAATAACAAATTTAAAAAAAGGTATATTTAAAATAAAAATAAATATCTTATCTTTAAACTGAGCTTTAAATTCCCTTGAAGTTCAGGTCTACTCCTCGTTCTTTAGAATTGGAAAAACGCTGAATGACACGTTCGTTAAAATTGCACGCACATTCCTTTTATAAACCATTTCTCAATACTTAACATTGCTAAAGCGGATAGTCTATCTTGGCTCAACTCCTCAACAAAATTTATAAGCCCTCGAAAAACCCCTGGATTTTCAGACAAAGCCGTTTCATCATCGCCACGTACTGCCAGCTCGAATACCCCACAAAATTTTACACAATCTATAATTTTGTTTAAAATATAACGATTTTTGGATACATTTTCATTAAAATATCTAAGGGATTTTCTATAAGCTGTGTCTAGCTGAGTGCGAATATCAATACTTCCGACCGTAGCATAGTTCACCGAACATATCATGTGATCTGCAGAAAACGAATGTTTTTTTATTTTTTCTTTTATGTGTGTTAAGTATTTAACACTGGTTTTTCACTATAATGAGTCCGACGAGTCCTTAGAAAACAACAAACAAACATAACAGAAAAATCCTCTTTATTTTTGTCTTTACTAGTTTGTCGTATACTAAATTCTGACAAATTGCGACCACTTCCCTTGAATTCGGTTATTTTCTCAAAATTAAGTTCGTTAGCCCTCTATAGTTGTTTAATTGTTTGCACTACCGACATTTTATTTCATCTACATTCACAACTCAAACATAGACCACCTTGAAATTGGTTATTTTTGCAAAATTAAGTTCGTAAGCACTTTTTAGTTGTCTATTGTTTGCACTAGTCACTACCAAGATTTTATTTTCTGTATATTTCCAACTCACACATGGATCATAAAAATAAAAAAATATATATTACAAAAAACAGTATATAAATCAATCAATAGCGAGTTAGAATATCGACCGCGCGACCTCTGAACAATTGAATTTCCGCATGCCGATCGATCGAATTATGAGAAGAGACCAACTGATGACCCAAATCGCGATTTCAGATTCCATTTGCTATTATGTTCGGCTGCCGCTCAGTAGCTGTGAAATCTTCGGGTACTTTCGTCAAGCTTTAAGGTAAACAGGGCAATTCGGACTGCCCAGCCTAGCTTAGTATAGCGTATTTTATTATGCCTAAGGAACGCAATCAGACCATTCGAACCGCATGGTTAATAATGTAGCGTATTTAACTTTTCCCAAGGTTCTCGTTTTATTACAACTATTAGGAGGGACGGTCAAACGAATAATTTATTTTCTAAAATATTTTATTAAAATAGCCGCCTTTGGAAATACGTTGTATTTACAAAAGTATACAAGCAGCTCAATATTTACCTATATAATTTTTATCACGCATATTTTTTGTAATATATTCAATACGAAGAAGATTTTGTCACGTTTCTCTGTTAGTAGGTTATTGCTGAACATTGATCAGACCTGAGACTTATACAGAGCATAAATGAAAAGTTAAAAAGAGAGACATTCCTGAAATGTATGAAAATATATTTGAGGTAAAAAAACTTTAATACTAGATGTTCTAGAATAATTCAAAAAAATGATCGATTTGAAGCTAGAGATAAAGCATGTAAAGTCTAAAAATTGCGAAAAGTATAATATATTAAACAAAAAATAAGAGTTTTCACAGAGAACAAAACAAACATGTCTGAAAACGTTGTTATCGTTAATACCAGAATTGAATATAATATATAAACTTCATGAGGATATTACATGTGATTGAAAGGATACAGGTCGCTATCATGAAATGGAAGTCTTTGACATTTTTCCTGGAAAGTTATATCATACACTTCAGTTAAGACACAGTGGACTTATCCCTAAGTGTAAATATCTGATAAGTCTGCAGTGACCAGTCAGTATTCTGACCATGGTCTGGTGCAATCCTATCCTAGTGTAGTAGTAAGGGATGGGGAAGGGGGGAAGCAAAGACCGACCCTCGTCGCCATCTTTTCTCCGTTCTCACTCTTCTGCCCTCTCGATTCGAGACGACCCGTCCTTCTTATGACGGCTAGCAACTTGTCCCAAACACAGGTATCTTACCTCCTCCCTGGATAGAGTGGCTGATTCAAAGGTTTTCATTCTGAGTCTGCCTCACCTATCGCGATCCCTGTTTAGTGATATGAAGTTTCCTCCCTTGTTCTACAATTAAAACAGAGTGCTTTGCTTCTAATAAGTGTAGATGTTAATTGTTAATTCTGCAGTGACCTGGTCGCCTTAGCCAGCCAAGTTGTCGGCATCTCCAACGGCGTTTAACTACCGTTCTTCTTGCTAGTCCTTCCAAAGCATCCCTGCACTCCTAAACAAGCTTAGAGCTTATTCGGGATTTTTGCATTACCTTAAAAGAGGCTTGACTGTCGAAGCAGATGTAGATTTCTTCCTCCGGCCCTTCTACATATTTTCTGGTAGCCACCTCTAGAATGGCGACTACATTCGCCTGGAAAACAGCACCTCTGGAATGCTGACTACATTCGACTAGAAAACAGTAGCATATCTTCCTAGCAGAAAATATTCGCCTGGACAGATCAGTCCGTATACCAAACCATGGCATTTCGGATGGTGCCATAATTCCTGCCGTCCACTGATCCTGGATTGCAACCATTACCACCCTAACTTTTAAAGATGTTTTTAATGGTCCTTTTCGATACATATATTATGATTATAAGTCTTATTTGGGATTCTGTATATTCCTTAAGAACATACATTTACACTTACTCGTGTAATTTAATGCCAGTTCTTTTTATATATTATATCAATCAACAAAACTGCTTTGAAGAATTAGTTCCGAATTCTTGAACTAAATGAATTGCACCCTAAACAATGCTTAGAGTTTAAACCGTACCAAATGTAACCACCAAAATTATTAAAATGGAGAAATGGTAGTCAGATCTTAACAACGCAATAAACACTCTTAAATATATTAATATTTGAAAAGTCCGCAACACAAAACCTAATAACTTCATACCCTTATTACATATAAGTACAATGTGGCAAGCAAAATTTAGGTCCTTATTAAATATTCGTTATTTAATTTATAGGTAAAAAATATAGTCTTTTTTATGTTATAGAAGCTGATCATTTTACATTTGCAGATTGACATTCAGAGTTAAATCATTAATTTTACACATGCAAAGCCGTCCAGGTCACAATTTAACAGCTCACAATCAATATCAAAATGAATTGCGCTATACATTTTTAGATCATCTGCATACAATAAAACTCTACTGTGAGAAATATAATCATCAACATCATTAATGTAACAATTAAACAATAAAGACGAAAGATGACCACCTTGAGGCACCCCAGAAAATACGGTTAAATTTGTTGAAATAAATTTTTTTATTTTTATATTTTGCACCCTATTGCTAAGAAAACTTCTCATCCATTCCAATAAGGATTTACGCAATCCACAGCATTGTAAGTGTTTTATTAAGATTGATATGCTCAACTTATCAAAGGCCTTACTAAATACATACTACATTAAGTTGATAAATCACTTTTAGCATGGGTCCCTTTACAAAGCCATGTTGTAAATCTTATTAGTAAAAATTGATTCAAATATTTTTGGAATCACTGAAATTTCGCTAACTCAACGATAATTTGTGACTTAAGCCTGGTCTCCTCCCTTGTAGACCGGAGTTATAAATCGGTTTTCCATTTATCTGGATAAATAAAAAATACATACTACATTAAGTTGATAAATCACTTTTAGCATGGGTCCCTTTACAAAACCATGTTGTAAATCTTATTAGTAAAAATTGATTCAAATATTTTTGGAATCACTGAAATTTCGCTAACTCAACGATAATTTGTGACTTAAGCCTGGTCTCCTCCCTTGTAGACCGGAGTTATAAATCGGTTTTCCATTTATCTGGATAAATAAAAAATACATACTACATTAAGTTGATAAATCACTTTTAGCATGGGTCCCTTTACAAAACCATGTTGTAAATCTTATTAGTAAAAATTGATTCAAATATTTTTGGAATCACTGAAATTTCGCTAACTCAACGATAATTTGTGACTTAAGCCTGGTCTTCTCCCTTGTAGACCGGAGTTATAAATCGGTTTTCCATTTATCTGGATAAAACATCAGTGTCCAGTGACAAAGTAAACAACTTATGAAGACACTTGATAAAACACAGCTTGTATTTTTTAAGAAAACTACCGGGATGCCATCAAGCTTACCTCCCAAGTTACCGTCCAAACCTCCCAGGCACTCAAATACACCCAAAACACTTATATCACAGAGATGGTCAAACTAAAACCCTTAGAAAAAGTGGAGACAAGGAACGTGGTTGACATAAATCGATGAAAAATGCTGTGCGAACATATTATATTTATCAAATACAAAGGATTCTCACTCGAATGACAATCTCGAACTAACAACTTACATTTATTTCTCAAATCAGAAAATTTAAGATAATCATCCATTGAATCGCGTTGCATATAGTGTTTCTGTGCACGATACCAGAAATCCAAAGAAAAAGCTGAAACCTGATACACTTGTATGAACGGAGGCTAAAATATATAAAGTTAGGTCTAAGACGCTTTTTATTGGAGCTACAGAAAAGATAATACACGTGTATCTGAGGTTTCCTCAAAATTAGCTAGCAGGTTACCTCTGAGTATCGTCATTCACCAACAAAACCCTTAGAACAAGTTGTTTTTGAGCGATGAGTGCGACGATGATCAATGTTTAACACGAAATTATTTTTTAATAGTCAGCTTGTAAAAAGTTCAGAGCTGAAAGAAAGGCAAATACAAAGATTTGTTTAGTGTCGTAAATTCTTTTTAGTCGGTCATAAATACTTGAATTTATTCACGTTAATTCAAAGTAAAAGTTAAAATATCCAAGAGAAACTAAGTACATTAAAACACTCAATATACTTTTATAAACACATGTATGTTTTTATTTACTTAGTTCAAGACGAACATCGAACGCATAACCCACCTGGCTCAGATTACTTAATTGCAAACGTATGTAATGTTTTAATTTGATATTTTTATTATTATTTTTTTGAATGAATGTCAAACAGAATTACTAAACAATTCATGTCTTTAATTTAAAAAGTATAAAATTGAACATTTTCACTTCCCTTTCTTCCTTAATATCTCTATATTGAATATATATAATATTAATTCAAGAATTTAAAAAATTTGATCTGATACGATTTATGTACGATTAAATGTTCTGCTTTTTAATCAAGCAGGTAATTACCTTTGTTGGATGTTAAAAAAAGCTGTTCATTCTGCAGTCTTTTATTAGAAGATGTATTTTCGTTAGACTTTTCTGCAGTACTGTCTGTCAATCCTGGAGCGGGATTTAGAAGCATATTTTTTACATTTTCGGTTTTTACTCTTCTTTTTAATTTATTTTTTCGTTTAAGTTCAATCATTTTCTCAACTTGGGACTTTCGAGACTCATTTGAAAACGAAGATGGATCACTGCCTAAAATATTTTAAAATTAGTATTACAACTGGTGGAAGAGGGATGATGAATATTCAGTTTTCAGTGATGAATATTCGACAAGGCTATAAACAAATTGTGCTGATTTGATGTAGATTAACATAAAAGTAAAAGGTTCGTTTTTTACAGCTAATATTAACTCTTTGTTTTCTGCAAAAGTTATTAAGGAATGAAATTTAGTCAATAAGTCGCGGTTCTTCAGAAATATTGGGTGTTGCTTCAACTATTTGACTAATCAAGTCAATACATTTGATTCAATTACTGTTCTAAATATTGCTAAAGATTTCCTCTACTGTGAGCATTTCTTGTTCTTTATCGTTTATTTTTTGTCCCACTGCATTGCCTTATACACTAAGGGCCAAGCGATAAATATTCTTTGTAGGTGACATGTTGTGGATTATGTTAGAATCACTTCTTGTATACATTTAGGCCAACCAATTTATTTTCATTAAAAAACTGTGATTCACTATAAATACAAAGTAAGCGGCTTTAGGATCAAGTATATATATACCACGTAGACTGGCTTCTTAATTTTACCCTATTCACAATTATTGTTAAAGTCAGAATCTCATAAAGTGGAACTTAGGTATAGATGTTCGAATTACTAAAAAGGAAAACTAATCTCCTTCGTGATTGCTAGGACAATATTTCTATTTTTACTTAAGCACTCTACTATGTGTCGTCGCACAATACTTTAACATTTTCTTTGTATGTGAAGAAATAGAAATATTTGGATTTTTTGTGTCCTCTTCTAGGGAACATTCACCTTTAATAAAAGTGGGTGTCTTCTTTATTCACTTACATTTTTGCTTCGGTCCAAATTGTGTTAGCATTTTCGGGTTATGTCGCTGAAAATACGAAACTTGGGGCAATCAAAAGCCGATATGACCCCTGCTGAATTTTCTTTTATTTATTTATTTACGGGAAACAATTCATTTTACAATTTTACAAAAAAAAAAACACAATATATTGCTTTATTTATCAAATAATTTAGACTAGAACAATAAGTTACAAAAACCCCTTAATAATGACAAGTCAGGTCAGTCTATTAATCTAATTATTTTCATATAAAAAATAAATATCCCCCTTTAAACTCTTAGACTGCAAATTGTATAGTATAATAATATTTCGTACGTCACTGAATTAATATTGTGATTTTTCAATATTTAAGCTATGTACAGCATATAACGATAATAATATAATTTTAATTAATTTTTGTTTTGTAAATACTGCTGTATTGAATTTTGAAATTTTGTAAGTGTGGTCATTTTAACTTGACCACATTTTAATCTGCTATAACCATCTTATTTTAAAAGATATTAAAATTATTCAAAGACCAAATTATATGACTAGTTACCAAGTTTTACACGACATAAATAAATAATAAAAACATTGTAAATTAACAAGAATATCAGTAAGTATTTTTTCTTTTTTAAATGGGACTCATTTCACTATAGGTATCTTTTTCCAGGATCTAAATAAACCGGGTTTGATACCTTCATCTTCATCATAAGAAACATGCGGTGAAGAGAAAAAGATAATTTCTGTCACACTCATCTATTTTATGGCGCAGATTTTGTTCATTTTTCATTTATTTTTTAAGATAACAGTATTCAACACGATATATTTAGAATAAGTAAAAAGAGGCCAATCTATTGAACGTAAACTTTACAGTGTTACTTATTTTAAAAAACGAGTTTATTACGTGTTCGAAATCGGTAAGAATTAATCTATGCGAGTTTGAAATTCTAATACATAAAATGTCGAGGGGATTCTTCCATTTCTAGTGTGAGCGCATAGTCGGAAAAAAGTAGTTGGTTAGAGTTTGTTATTAACTTATTAAGGAATATTGAATAATTCTTGAGTTAAATCTCAAGTTCCTGCCATTAAGGACTTAATATGATTAATAATAAAAAAAATTAAAAACATCAAAACCAAAGTAAAACAAAGAACAACATTTAAAATATTAAAACAAGAGACATAATTGCAAAATCTAATTTACACCTTTTATATTATACATTATTCTGCTATTTTTGTGGGTTTCACCTTCCCCTGCCTACGAATATTATCATCTTCAGGTAATTCAATCTGATCTTCATTTTTATCAAAACCATCTAATTCTAAATCGAGAAGTTTCCAATATTTTGCAAAACAAAACAACGTACAAACTCTAAGGGACTTCTATGGATATATATATATATATATATATATATATATATATATATATATATATATATATATATATATATATATATATATATATATATATATATTCAATACTAACTCTTAATTTATTGTTTGCATAAATCTCGTCAAAAATGAATTTGGCAGAATTTAACTGTGAACTCTCATGAACTGACTGTGGTCTACCACTGGACATTTAAAATTACAAACCATTCGTCTACATTACATACTGCTGAAATGAATGGCAAAATTTTTACATGTGTACAGGTACAGTCAATAACGGCTATCGCTGGCGGAAAGTTTGAAGAAGAGAGAAGAAAACAATTTTTGGCCATTGTTGTTTTTTGCCTCTAATATACCAACTACTGTAACTGTATTTGTTAGGAATTTAACTCGAAATTCAAATTCAAACAAATTTTCTTTACACGGAGCTTCCCTCGTTATTAATCTTACCTTTTATTAGGAATAGTTAAGTGTACCCAATCTAATTCCACACATAATAATATATTAATTGGGCGCCATTTTGTTCCACTATATTGGATTCCAATCAAACAGTTTCTACCTGTGCCACACTTGATTTTTGAGCATAACTTAAGATAAGCTAAATAAGTAGTTTTTACAATGAGTTTTTAAGACTACTATTTTGTCCAATCTTGTTGAATTCGTACCAGTTTATACCTACATCACATTTAATTTTTGTGCAAAATTTGAAGTCAACTGAATATGAAGATGTTTTTTAAATATTTTATTTGGTCGCCATTTTGTTCTGCAATCTTAACCACAATTTTACCAGTTTATCTCGATATCACATTTATTGCTTGCACAAAATTTGAAATCCATCTTATAAGTAGTCTTTCAAGCTTATTTTTTTAAATATATTATTAGGCCGCCATTTTGAGTTTGTACCACAATGTTACCAGTTCATTTCTATATTGATTTTTGTGCAAAATGCCTGATAAATAGTCTTTTATTCAGGCAGACCGGAGGAAACATGTTTTTTTGGCATTTAGGTATCTAGTCCTCTGACTAAGGGAGTCTCCCTGAAGTACAACAACAGAGCAGGTGATATAGTGTCGAAAACCTTTATGTAATCGATCCAAGCCATCGACAAATTCCTCTTATAGTGTATCGAATTTTGAGTAATTCATCTAACCACGAATAAGTTTTCCTTGCAGCCTTTCAGACCTTTATTTCCTGCTCACTGCTCGATGGCATCCTTCAGATTATAAAATCCTCATAAAAATGTTGTAACTGGTATTCAGGTATGTGATCAGTGGATAGTTATTAGGATCTTCGGGATTTTTGGATTAAAGTTGTTCCATTTTAATCACCAACCCAAGAATGGGAAGGCCCAAATTAGGTCAGTTGTTGAATATTTGTAAAGGTAACTATGGGTGCTAGGAAATTTCTTTCACCAGAAATTGCTACTGCCAGTCGTTCCTGGGGCGGAACAGATCTTCGTTCCTTAGAGCGTCTTTTTCAACTCCTGTTGAGCTACCGCGCGATGTTAATGAATTATTCGAGAACTGTACATAGTGATGTTTTTAAGGGAAGCTGTTTCTTTCCAGCCATGTGGATGCTATTCCTGGCTAAGCATCATTGAGAAGGCGAGATGACTTGATCAGGAACAGATTAGTACCCTTTATGCCTCCTGCTTTTTTCTTTAGAGTCTTGTGTACAAGTCCCACTGACCATATATAATTCTATGTTGACTATTATTATTATTATTATTTCTATTTAGACTAAATATAGAAATATATAGGCTTTAATTTTTGTACCTGCAGTGCGTAAATGTTCAGCTGGTCTATCAAGATTATCTTTTACTGTCCTCGTAGATTTAATGAACACCCCAACTTCATTGGCACTCACATCGGGAACATTTGGTAATAAACTGAACCTTGCATTGGGGATTTCTAAGTGCCGTGCTACCTACAATTATATATAATTCTATTTATCAACTAATTAAATTGTTTGTGAAATTATGCTGTTCGGATTCTAATGGAAATCAGCTAACTAAAATGTTGGTTATACTAGGTGTCCCATCTCTATTTACCCATGAAAGATCTTCAACCCTGTAGATTATATAAAAAACTTTTAAGACTAAAATTTGACGGTTGCAAGATCTACTTTTAGCAGCAGTATCTTTATGTATACAGGCTGTCTCAAAAGTGTAATATTAATAGTATGTCACTGCTTGCTTTGAGACACCCTGTATACTCAACGATACTCTGCTCTAAGCAAACATGAACTTTTTGTATATATCGTGGGTATTTAGAGCATGTAGCAAATTACAGATTTATCAAAATTTAAATACAATATTTTGTAATGTTTGTTCGTCCAAATTGTCTAAACGACTTGGCCGATTTTAAGGAGTTAAACGCCAAATATTGTAGGAGACGTTTCTCTGGTAATTCCATGTATTTTGGTTTGAGAGCCGTTCACCCGTTTTTTTTGTAATAATAATATTAAAAAAAGGCAGCGACTTTTATAATAAAATTTAATTTTTTTTAAATACCCCTTTCAAACTAAAGCATTGAGGTGTATCTGTTATGCTATCCCGTTATGTAATTTTATGTATACAGGGTGACCATGAAAATGTGTAACCTTAAAATCTAGTATTTTAATTGACATTTTCGAAAAATGAACATTCGGTATGAATCAAACCTTATTAACCGACTACCGTCATTATAATTTTTGTGTATGTATACAGGTGGTGGTAAAAGAAACATGTGACAGTAATTTATGGTGGTATGTGACTGGAAGGACCCTTGTGCTGTTTTAGCAGCTTGATTTAAACTTTTTTTGTTAATTTGAAAGTCTTGAGTTTGAATTATAATATTGAATTATAATATTCCTATAAACTTCTAAAAAATCACTAAAATGTGAGAAATAAAATATTTAAAAAAAAATAGAACCGACTTCAACAAAGGAATCGCTAAAAAGCAAAAAATAATATTGTATTTATTCCTTAAATATAGACATTTGAAGTCAGCTCTCAAATAATGACTAATCTGTAATAATATACACCAAAAAATATACATACAGGTATTACCGAGGGTATTACCTATACTCATTAGTAACCTTAAACTTACAGATTTTAATACGTTCTTCACAGAGGGTCACGTCACTGTTTTGAAGTCGAACTACCGAGTAAATTTGGTCGCTGATGGGGTTGGAGTTGTTTTATAGTTTACATTTAGTTTACCTAGGTGTATCTTCAATAACATGACCGTCAATAAAATCTTCATACACTAACCTAGCCCCCAAAAGATTTCTGCGCATGTCTTGAAATTTGAATTCGTTATTGGTCTGTTTAGACATTTATAAATGTCCTATAGGAAGTCAATATTGTTATTTGACTTTGGGCTCAGCCATTGAATGGAAATAGTAATTGCGCAGTTCCACAAATAGGCCCTAAGAGCAAGTGATTCAGGCATCAGTTTTAAAAGATATAAGGCTAACTATATATTTGGTTTATATGTAATGTAATATAAAATACATCAACTATATTTTGTAATCGCTAGGTGAGGCTGCTTTGGACGTTGACTTCAAAACGTCTGCATTTAAGGAATAATTAATAGATTATTTTTTACTTTTTAGCGATTTAGTCCGTTCTATTTTTTTTTAATATTTTATTTTACTGTGTTAATATATAACCTAAACTGTATGTAACTGCCATATGCTTCAAATTTTCTGATTATTTGTGTCTGATATGTGTTCGTTCTGGTAGTAATCGACTATTTCATCACACGTTATAAAATATTTTACTTTTTCGAATTAGTTATGAAAAGTAGGAAGTTTCCTGCGTATATCGTAAAACACGATTCACTTAAACCGATCGGGTATATCTTAATCCACTAAAAATTTAGGATATATCCGGATGCGTTCGAAGTTTCTATCGGATGCAACATTTAAATTCAGTCCTGATTTTGAGCGATTTGGAATGACTTAAAGATGTTGGAAGTATATTTTTGTGCTTTAAACATGCCGATCCATTTGGAATTATTAAGAGAAATATAGCGAAAAAAAAATAAATATGGAAAATAATGAATCATTTAATAATCCCTGAAATCCCTCCTGTTACCTCGTTATTTAAAATTTTTAGATGAAGCTCCTTAGTAAATAAATCATAACACAATTAATGAAAATACCGAGAAAAAGAACAAGGTAAGTTGGAAATCTGCACAAAAAACATGGGATTAGCTGAAAAGGAATTCTGGATGTTTGTTGAATCGGGTGCAATTTTTAAGAAATGCGCGTATCAGTTTTGAAAAGTGCTATTTTGTGTGTCAAAAGTAGGAAAAGTAAATTGTCCTAAAATATTTTTCTACTCTACAAATACATACCGCTGGCTTTTGAACAGTTTCAATTTTCTTAACTTCAATTTTAATGTTTAGATCCTGAGTTCTATTTTTGATGGGATCACTTTTATTTACTTCTAATAAATTTTGATTTTCTGTTTTTTGTACGCTATTGGATAATTTTATTTGGTCTGGTGAGTTACTGTTTTCAACTATAGGGCCAGTCAAGTTTTTCTCTGCATTATCTAAAACAATAAAAATAAACTGAGTGTGACACGTAGGGGCTCGCCAAGCCAGAAAGATAGCAGAAATAAATAATACATGTAACAACATCGACACTGCGTTATTCCTTAAAAAGAACTCATTATACACAGCAAGCCGAGATGAACAACTTCTTGGGCACTGTGAGTAAGAGCACACCAAATTTTCGGCCATAGGGATTGATCATATTTTTTCTTTTTACGAATGAAAGAATCAAAATTAAAGAAAGCACAAAAACATTCAAGAACTATATGCAATCGATAGGAAATTCTAGGAACTAAACTGTTAATAGATGTAGATATTAAGATATTTACACGATAATGCGAGGCCATACAGAAGTAGCGTTTGACATATTTTCATGACCGAAATGTTCAACGGGTGGAGTGGCCAGCCCCGACACTTGACTGCAATCTAATAAAATATGTTTGAGGCAGGTTGCAAACCAGAACCAGTTTACGACCGGTTTTCCCTGAAAATGCAGATGATTTAGGGTTAATTTTACAAGCTAAGTTCAAAATTGTAGTTTTAACAACACCAAGATTAGTACGTTCTTGGTCTTGCAATAAAAACGCTCACCATTACCATATGCTTGAACATCGAAACTTCATTGTACTTACCGCTTTGTTTTTTTCCCTCGCTCACCGGATTCTTATTTGTTTTTTGAAAAGAAGTTTTTCCTAAAACTTCATGCATTCCTTCGTTACGCTTTATATCATCCACTATAAGTTTTGTCATTTTCGTTATCTTGAAATTCAACATTTCGCTGTTTAATTCAGGTCGGGGTAAGTCTGGTTTTAATTTTGCGTTTGTTTCAAGTTCTTGCTCGATTTTTTTGTATAAGGTACCTTTAGGTATTGCGTTAATGTTATTTTCTTTTGAAAATTTTAATGGCTCTTCAAATAATTTTGATGAAGATGTTTGGTTATCTGATGTTACCTGGGTCAATTGGGATTTTATTTTAGCTTTATGTGAACTCTCCAAATAATTCTGAAGCTTATTTCCTATATTGAGGTTAGAATTTTTTTTTATTTTGTTTTCTTGATCTTTGTCTTTGTATAATTCCATTTTTGACCCGATCGGTTTTTGCTGAACTATTTTTTTCTGTATTTCTTCTATTTGTTGACGAAATGTTGTTTCCCTTAGATCAATTATAACTTTTTCTTTCTCTTTATTTTGAAAGTTCTGTTTTGACTCTTTTGAAGCTTCTATTTCTTCCTGGAGTTTCTTGAGCCTAAGAAACTCTGCTTTTGATATCAAATTGTCTGAACCTGACGAATTGGACTTAAAACTGGTACTATTATGAAATTCTTTTTTATCCGTATCATCGCTCTGTAGGTCTAAAAAGTAAAAAAACGCGGCTTAATTATACAGGAAATATACACTCATGTGTACCTCCATAATTTTACGTTATCGTTCAAATTCTTCAACACATTTACAGGATCATGTCCCTTGTATTATTACTCTCAAATTAATTTCAATTAAAAATTTTAGAAAGGCTACTGAAAATTATGTTCTAATGAAATGTGACCTTAATTAAATAACGGTCTGTTCGGTTTTTAAACTTTTTTTTATACAGTTTAGGAGAGGTTTACATTATCCAGTACCAGTTTGATTTACTGTAGTCTATTTTAGAAAATACAATGATATTTTTAATTTAATTTATTAAAAAAAAAATAAAGATAACATTTCTTTCTATTCATTTTTATTATTAACAATGGCATTTGTTATATAGTAGAAATTTTTCGGATACGCAGTGACGTCATTTTTTGCATCTTTGTAACAGTGAATTTACTAAAAAAAGTCACGTCTTTTCTTATTTCAACTAAAACTTGTCACGTTGACAAATCCTTAAGTGTGATATTTCAAAGCGTTAAAATAGTTTATCTATGCATCAAAACATTATTGATTATTGAATATTAAAAATTCCGAAAAAAAATTGAAATAGACGACTAAGTGATCAAAGCCAGCTTATTATTCTTAATATATTAGCTTTTTTTAAGGTAGAAAAACAACAAGTATTTGTAGGACCTTCAGAATGTGGTGGAAAGAACAGCTTCCGCAATGAAAGTAAGTTCAAGATCGATATTTAATTTAAGGAAAAATGGAATAAAATCGGACAAAAGATTCAAAGAATTATCATCAACAAGAAATAGACAGCATCTCAAGATAACCGACTACTTAAAAAGTAAGATCCGGGATACCATTTATCGCATGTATGACCAACAAAGAACATATTATCATAAAGTCTCTCCATCAGAAACTAAATTATGATATGTCCATGTCCAATCATTTCAACTATTCTGTTAGTTTTATGCGAAAATGGGTAAGAGAAATTAGCTTTCGATGGAAGAGAAGTAACAACCACAAGCATCCCTTGAATTTACCAGATGTTTTTAATAAAATAATTACTTTTTGAGGGAGTACAAACAAAATATGAATTCACTAGAAAACGGTTTTACTCCAGTCTTCCTTGACGAAACATGGATATTCAGTAAAGGGTCTTTTAGAAATACCTGGCAGGATGATACGAAAGCCACAAGCTCTTCAAAAAGCGGTGAAGATAAGTTTATGGAGCATTTTGACTATTTGTTTTTTGTTTAATTTAGTTTTCTTGTGCGTTTACATTAAGAGCATCGCTTGGCTTAAAATTTTTGCTAATTTAGGTGTCCTTTTGACCCAAATAAAAAAAAAACTAAGTTTATTATAGACAACTTTTTAATGGTATTTCAAAGATAAATAATAGGAGAGTGTGGGAAAGTTATTATTTTTATTAAATATCAAAAAATGGAATGTTACAAGCTGTCGAAAATGGTTAAAATCAGTAAATTTTACACCATAAAACATATTTATATTTATTTCCTTGGGATTAAAATAACTTTTTCACATCCCGGCAATAATCAGGATTATAAATTTTTAAAGGTAGTGCAATTTAATTGATAAACACGACCAGGATTTGGATTGAAAGCCAACCATTTTTGGCCGTTAAAAAATAAAAATGTTTATTTTTTAATATTTAACAAAAATAATTACTTTGTCAAAATCCTATATTGTTTATCCTAAAAATATAATTTTGGCCAAAAGAAAAATTTGAATTCATGTGATGAAATGTAACGAAATGAATCCATGTTCTTAAATATACTAGACTTCTAAATTATATATAAAAAAACAGATTTTTTTTTTCTTTTGCTGAAGTGTTAAAACAGTTAATTTTTTTAGTTTATAGATATATCGTCATCAACGCCGGCCATGAGAACGGGTTTATCAAGGGAGCTAGTTTAGTTTTTAAAAGGGGGACAAAAGTGGGACCTACCACGATAGCATGAACCGTCATAATTTGGAAAAATGGTTTAAATATCAACTTGTATCTAACTTGCCGCCCAAATCATTAATTATCATGGACAACGCAAGCTACCACTCTGGGCCAGTAGAAGACATACCCCAAAAATTCTGGACCAAAAAAGATTAATTTTATAGCTTTCCGAAAAATATATTGCCTTTGCAGAGGCAGCAATGAAGGACCAAATCTGGGATTTGGTAGAAAAAAATCGAAGTAGAAAAAAAATATATTTGCTTGACGAATATGTAAAACCTTTTAATCATATGGTTCTCCGCCTCCCACCATACCATTATTAATATAACCCCATGGAACTGGTTTGGTCAGAGTGCAAAAGAAAAAATGTCCAATATATTTTTCTTCTGAAGTTTTGACAACGTGGGAAAAGGTTCTTGGCGAAGTAAGAGCTGATCATACAGACCTACATTCGGCACACCCAAAAAGAGATTCTAGAAGCTTGGGAAGTAGTCAGAGTACGCGATACTTCAGATATATATGACGAGAATAGTGACCGATTCGAATGACGAAGATGAGAGCAACGATCTGTTTTCTGACATTGACTATCTTTGATTTATATCTTTTAATATTTTATTTAAAAATACTTTTTATAGTTTTTAGTTTTAATAATTTTGCTCCACATTTAAGTTTTCTATTGTTATACTATTTCTTTTTAAAATTTTTACCGACTTTAGTCAATTTTTATTTAAATTAAATATCCGTCTTGAACTTACTTTCGTTGCGAAAGGTCTTTTTCCGAACGCATTTTCAATATCCAAGAAATTCATGCAGCTTTTTGTTGTTTTTCTAGCTAAAAAAATGATATTTAGAATAATAGGCTCTTTGCGTTTTAAAATATTTGTTAAAAAGACATTTTTTACCAATTTTAAAAGTTTTGGCTTTGTTATTATAAAATAACTTAAGAATAAAAACATATTTTGTACGTTTTTTAATGAATAAATCATATTTCATACTGTTTTTCTTTTCTTTATTTAATTATATAATTATATATAGTTTTTGTTAAATGTCTGCATAGCTTAGTGAACTGTAAAGTTATTAAAATTAGAATTTATCCTTCTTAATGGCAGCCACATACCAGCACGATATTGGACGCGACCACTGCCACCGTGGCGGCCAAATGACAGCCACCAAATGGATTGCCACCGTGATTGCTGCCTAGAACGCTTTAGTGTGTACATTCCCTAAATAACTTGCTATATTAACCGTAAACAGCTAAGAAATACGTTTTTTTTGTGCTGTCGTTACGTCACTGCATATCAGAAATAATTCTACTATACAATTGGAACACTTAGAAATATGAAATCTTTCTACACCTCATCCAATTGACATCTAATTGTCATTCTCAATACTTGTAGAAGGAATGGAAAAAACCTATTCTTTACGTGTTTTTCGGTGTTTTGTTATACGCGTTATACATCCAGTTGAGTATTACAATATGTACTTCCATTGTTTACTTTATTTTTGTTATTTATATTTAAAATTAAACTTTACCAGCAAATTCAAACTGAAATTAAGTTTTTGGCGAAAGTTTCGATACTATTTCAAATTTCGGGAAAATCGCGTTCTCGAATTTTTGCGGTTGACAAAGCCTTACGATTTCTAGCTAGATTTCTGTGACGTGAAAATAATGGAAAACCAGCTTAAGCTAAAAAATACATTCAACTTTTGTATGCTTTCCTGTGGCAGAATGCTAGCAAAGCGACGATGATTTCCATACCTTTTCCCTGAACTTTCAATCTTATCGTTTTCAACCCGCAAAAAACTGAATGTAGCTATATTAGCTACTTCCCCTTAGGAGTTCTTTTTAAACGATCTATGTAAGCCACCAAAAAGATCACAAATGAATGACGGCCTTTGAATTAAAACGGACCTTTTCGTTAATAACAGAATATAATCATAGTTATAGGTCGATCAACGATAAAAAATAAAAGTTGACATACAACGGAAATTAAGAACAATGCGACTTTTTATTATTTTTTTAATTTTTCATTATTTCCCAACAACAGTAAGTATACAACTAGCAGTCATGTCGCAATATCCTCCTCTCACAAATAACAATGGCTCTTTTAATACTTACATCATATCATAAATAACTATTAAATATCTCTGAACAGTTTGCCGCATTTCGGTTAGTAAAATTTTGATTAAGGCTATTAAAAACAACTAACTTATTTATTCATTTTGCTTTGAAATACATATTTTTAGTTTATTGGGCAAATGTGTAAACAAACAGACGGTGCTCCAATGGGGTCCTCATTATAACCAGTAGTGGCTAACTTATTCATGATATATACAGTGAAAGATGCTCTTGAGAAAGCAAAGTTCAAAAGAAGGTGAAAAACTACAAGTACAAAATTTGTAAATTTTGAGGATGGATAACCCGGAAACGAAACAAGGCCAAAAAAAATTACTTCATATTCGTGATCAGCGCCTCAAATTTTACATGTATAATATATTTCATGAACATCGACGATGGTAGGCGAAAGTGAACGTTTACCAAAAACCATTTTATATTGGTAGCGATGCATAACTTTAGTTGGGTATAGTTTTTACATCAAAACAAAAAAAGCCCAAGCGCAGCTCAATAATTAAAACAAGATTAAATATGAAATTATGGATTTGTTAAAAAAATAAAGTGCCACTGCAGGGTGTGCCGTTCAAACCGCATTCTCCCGAGTAATAAACTCTACGTAGTAGAGTAGAAAGTCAAAAGTAATTTTTCCATATACAAAGAGCACCACAGACTTGGAAGAATTCTCAGAAAACACCACAAACCATGCGTATGCCACAATCAAACATAGGTAAACTAATTGGGCATCCAAAAGATAAAATGATATTGAAAAACCAGAGTATATAGCATGTGTTAGGCAAACTAACAGGCGAATACCAGTAAGAGTAGAAGAGCATCATAAATAAACAGGAAACAGGCCACAAAATAAACAAAGAGACTGGGAGGCTGGAAATCTAGCTCGATCCCTAAAGGATACTCGGAAGAACTAAACTAAACAGAGAGATGTCGAATAAAATATTATGTCCTTCCCCAAATAGAGCATATCAATATGCAGCAAAATTCTCGAAAATGATCAGGTGGAATGTACTTTGACTGTAACCACTTTAAGACCCTCCAGAACTCAAAATCAGCTATCAACCTGCAAAACGCAATAAACTGTTCATTTACTATACACATTGGAAATAATAAATAGTATTTTCGTTATTTCTGTTTGTCGGATATTTTGCTTAAGATCGAGCGTCGTCATGGATTTATCCTCCTCGACTACTTCCTGATTTACCTTAACGAGCTAAAAAATAGTCTAATGGCGAGTTGATAGTCAGATGCGTGATAAGTTGCTTCAAACAAGAAGCACATTTATTGTCAATATTTACTAGTGTAGGTTACACATATACAATTCATATTCCTGTAACGCTTGCAATTGACAATAACATAATTTCGGTGATTGTCTTAGAGCCCACCTAGGGAAAATCAGGCTCAAATCATGATCAGCTGGCTTTAGTTCTGGGGTCAATTGATTCATATAATTCATTTTAAGATTGTAATTCGAGTTCTTGAGAACGACGCGAAACCAACCGATTTGGATTCTCTCCCGCTATGGCAGCGCAGATGTTGACTGACCTGCAACTGAGTTAGTTATTTCAATCAGAGTAGTCACGTTAACAATTTTGAAGTTTTGACATGCTATTCGTAAACCGTTTGTAACGAGTAAAATAAATATGTAAATTAAAAGCAAAACCTCTTCTAAAGTTAATCATATGACCGCTAGCTACATTCGGCACACTTTCTTATCTAGAAAACTACAAATTAACAAACATTTTTTAATTTTGTTTCCCCATGGTCCACTCCCAACGCTAGGCTGTGTCACTTTGGCATCGTTTTGGTACATTTTCTGCCTTTTATTACCTTTAGTCGCTTCCTCAAGCTCATATTGTTTCTGCAGTATGTGTTTCGCAGCGGCATTGAGCCCCTCGACCTGAAATTAAAAAAAATGATAAACGGAGTTTTTGAAATGGGGGATACAATCTACTATTCATAGAAACATTGTGGGGGACTTCCTACAATCACCCCATATTTTTACCTTCTCTTTTACTTAGGCTAATCGGTCATTTAATAAAGTTGAGTGGTTTGTCCCAATCGACAGTTTTAAGTTTCTATCGAGGAAAAACTGCTAATATTCTCCTTCTAAGAGGGTACTCATCTGTCACACACCCCCAAAAAGTGCAATCCATGTCAAAGCAGATTGTTCTTGATTTCTTAGAGATTCAGATTCAGCTTTAGTAAGGCATTTATACTCTCAGGTCTAGAAAACTCATCGACACGCTAATTGACCTCAGACCCTGCTATGTCCCGGTACCCAACCTTTTTTCAATATTTAATTTTCATTAATTCTTCTAGGAAGTCTCTACACATCCACATATGCGCTAAGCCTATACAGGGTTTACTCTGGCTGCGGATGAATATAAAATAACTAGTTTTTTTTGTTGAAGAGCCTATTTCAAAATGTCTTTGTAACTTTATGGGACTATCAGGAAGTACCATTCTACCTGTTAGGATTGGGATTTCTAGCCTATCATAGCTCCGCGTTTGTCCTCATAGCGTCGGTTATGATCAAGTAGACCAGTCCTTGCGATTTGGCAAGCTTTTTAACAATCGTTCTCTACAGCTGCCTCTCCATAGTCCATACTATAGATCCTATTCCAGGGTAAATAGAAAAGAGCACTTTGGAATATGGCGTATATTCCAAGGGTAAGCAGAGGTGAGCATGCAGGGCGCCGGGTTCCGGGCTGATATAGTAGGGTGGTTACACACCGCGTCTAGAATCTTACTGGGGGCCTCAACAGTGGGCGGTCTTCATTTTATGGAGGGGGTAAAGAGGAATCATTATGCCTTTCTTGACAGGCTAGCCTCTTATCGGGTATCGGAGTCGGAAATAGATGGCAGGATGCAAGATGCTCTTCGCATCCCTTTTTTGCTGACTGCGATACGCATCGGGGGCGTAAAGCTGGATCATAAGGTTGTCCGGTACTTGGAAAGTTTTCTGAGAGAGCCTGAACATCGTCTAGCGACGGCTTACGCAATCCTAGAAGTGGACATGACCCATTTACGGGCCTCGGGGTACTGTCCAAGGTAAAGGTTAACGTTAAGGGTTTCGCTGGGTCGGACAAGGGTCTCGGCCAGATACCTCCTCGTACTTAAGAGTTCTTTTCATCCTGAAAAAATATTGATCGTTTTAAGAAGTCGCCGAAGGGAATAGCTGATAATAATCGCTGACACCGAAAGAAGACGAAATTTAGCGTTTGGAGCACGAAGGTTCTGTTTCGGCATTTTTGGCAGGAAATGCTTTGAGGTATTGCGCCCTTTGTGGAAAGGCATTTTATTTATGCCCATGAAGTGGTCAACGAAGGAGGAAGGTGTCCCCTATAATGTATGAAGAATCACCACCGCTGCGACTTAGAGCTGGGTGTAATCAAGGTTATTCCGAACCACTGCGAATAAGTATGTTTTAATGTATTATCACCCTTGGGGATGAACTAAAGGTCCAGGCCCCCAGTCTGACTTTGGTTTCTGGGCGTGACATTTCAGGGAAAGGGTCAAGCCCTCGATGCCTGTCGGAAAGGATGGCGGCGCAACCTCCAAGTTCAGAGGAAGGGTTGCCAAAGTGGGTGTTCAGTAGTTGCTCTATCATGGTTACTTCGGGGTGCTCCAGGGGCCTAAGTCGCGTCAAGATATTGGAGGTTGCTGAAGAGTGACAAAGAGGGGAGGTATATAATATGGGCTTCTATTGTCAGTGAAAACAACGGCGGCGGGACCTCCCAGTACGGTGAAGGGGATGCCAAAATTACGACCGACCAACGGATTTATGGTAACAACTTCGGCTAAGTATTCAGCCGCGTTTATTTAAGGGGGTTTCTCCCATGTTTTCTAAGGATATAGGGGGGCATAGGTCATACTGGTTCTCCTCCTGCTCACTCTCGGATGAGAATATCGCTCTTAACGTCGAGTTTAAGCGGCATATAAATCTTAAAGTTCTGTTGAATTTCGAAGTTGTGGGTCTTGGCGCCTGCAGCGCGCATCACGTACGGAGCGTCGAAAGCATTGAATTTAAAAGGTAAGTATTTAAAAGTTAACTATACACACGTATGAATTTATTTGTTTTAAAAAATATAAAAGCCTACAACTACTTTCCGTTCAGAAGCTGGTTCCCGATCTCTAAGGTGTACCAAAGAGATACTTCAATAAAACAATTATAATCATGAATGTCGAAAACAAACTACTATTGTGAAAGTCGAAAGTTTTGAAGAATCAAGGCACTTCTACGAAATATTCGTAGAAGATGTTGCATGACGCTTTTATATGATCTAGGAGTCTTAAAAAAATATGCAAACCATATACCTTAACAATCCATACGTGATCTTCAGTTTGTTTAAAAGTAGAAAATCTGTTAAAATCGTTAATGCTTTTATCGTATTCGCACCATCAATTATTTTGTAGTCAACGGACAAACCGGTCTTGGCGATATTTCCTCGTACCGAGACTTTTGGCGAACCCTGTACAAGGGTCTCTTAAGACCTCTTTTTTATCGAAGAATTCAACTTGGAAAGAGACTTTTGGATTATTTTTTAAAGTACACGGCATTTAACATTAATTGTAGAATATCACTATTTTGACACTAAACATTTTTTATACAAACTAAGAAGTATCTTAATACAAAATAATGTAATAATTTGAACTTACTACGACTTTTTTAGACCTAATTTCTTGGCGTTTAGCATTTTCTTCGACCTTACGCTTTTTCTCACTTTTTTGCAACTCCTTTGATACTTTTTTCTGTTTCTCTTCAGACATACCTAGTCCCTTTCCCCAAGTAACTTTTTTTGGCTGATCTGCTCCTATAAGAATATTAATTATAACGGATTTATGTCCAACCAGGTAAAAAGGCTGCAAAAGGTAAGATGGCTTGTATTTATTTCTTATGTACATACAAGGTTATTGGAATTCCTAGCTTTACGGCAAACACTTTAAATTAAATAGGTAGAAAAATTGTAGGGATTTAAGACATTTTCGTATATACAAGGTTTTCTAAAAATACAGCATATCTATCACTGAAATTTATTTTTTGAAACCAAAGATTCTATCCGATTTATAATAAGTAATTTTAGATAAGTCAATTATATTCATTTTTGCAATGATTTTTGTATATTTTTGAAATATTAGTAGGATATTTGGCAACACACTGCATAGAGCTATAAAATATTATATTATACGACTTTAAAACCAAATTAAGTGTTTTATTTATTTCAGAAAAAATCTATAAAAACTGCACAACAAAGTTTTGCTCAAGACGCCACGAATACAATGTGGGTTATTTTTTGCAGTCATTGCACAAAAAGTTTCAAACAAAAGCTTCTCATCATCTAAGTATATCAGTTTTTGCAACAAGCCAAAACTAAAGTCACACATCTCTGACGAAACCATTTTGCAATTCGTTTTTGCAAGATTTGGGAGTTTTTGTTTGCATGGTAATCCCTACCAGTACGTCAAATTATACTCTCCCAAGTACCATTGAAAACAATTAGAGTTTTCGAATAAAAAGTGAGTGTATCACAAAATCAATACATTTTGAATTTAAGTATCTTCAACCCAAAAAGACAGAAAATTAAAATCTGATAATTCTTTTAGACTAGAAAATTATAAAAATAAAATATTAAAATTCTTCCTAGAGACCTTTCCCCAGATATATCAGACTTTTAAAATTCCATACTAAAAAAACGATGGGTAAGACAAAAATATTGACAAAAATTGTAGAAAACCAGATGCAAGTTTTACACAGAGAATTGCTTTTTAAGCAAATCGCGAAAAATCGTATTTATGCAGTATTTTTTTAAGCTGACCACTTAAGCACGATTGTTTTTTCAAGCGAAATAAATAATATTTTAGTTAGACGGTTACGAAGAACATGGTTACAACTTTCCTTACTTAACGGGTGCTCGATAAGATTTGCTAACTCTTGACTTTGTACGGTATTATAACCACCGCATGTTACTACATACATAATCCAAATATAATTAAGTTATGACAAGCGGTATCAAAAGTACGTTGGAAACTTGTTCGGCACTCCTTTAAAGTTAAGAGCGAATATCTGAATTGCAATTTTATTTGACTATCATTATTTCTTCCCTCGTAAAGGAGAAGTATTGTAATCGTGAAGAAATCATCCTGCCAGTTTTTTATGGATCTCCCGTTTTAGGATCCCTAGATACCAAAAAACATGTTTTCTTAATTCCGTCGGTCTGTTCGAAGCATAACTAAAAAACTACTTATCCCATTTGTAAAAAATTAAGGTTTATATGGAGATCAACTGGTAAGATTTTGGTAAAAATTCAATAAGGGGGAACAAAATGGCGACTTAGTGGAATGTTAAAAAAATGATTACTAAAAAATTACTTATCCAATTTATCTGAAATTGCACAAAAATCAAGTACAGTAAGAATCAATTGGTAAAATTTTAGTTTGCAAAAACTACTTATCAGATTAATTTCAAATTGTGCAAAAATTTAGTAGGATATAGAGATGAGCTGGTAAAATTGTGGTACGAATTCAAGATGGCGGAACAAAATGGCGGCCAAATAAAATATAAATTTTAGTCAAAAATTAAGGGTCATATATAGATGACCTAGTAACAATTTGGTAAAACTCCAATACGGTGGAACAAAATGGCGGCCTTGTAAAACGTTAAAAAAATGTTACTAAAAAACTAATTATCCAATTTACCTCAAATATTGCACAAAAATCAAATGTTATATATAAATGAACTGGTAACATTTTGGTACAAATCCAAGATGGCGGCTTAATGAAATATTTAAAAAAATCAGTCTGAAAAAAACTACTTATTAGAATAATTTCAAATTTTGTGCACGCAAATGCAATGCAGGAAGATATCTATTCTCCACGGTTACTGCTTTTTATAGGCTTTAGTGAAACCTTACATTACAAATGCATATTTTTACATCGTTATTCAAAGAAACCGAATGTTCAAATATTGTGTTAAAAGGCTAAATCATTGATACGCAAATGTTACTACATATAGGTATAATTTCTGATGGTATCTCAGGAAATGAATCCAAGCGGAGGCAAAAGTAAACAAAAATCAAAACTTGTAGACAGGACAAAAACTAAATGACATGTAAAACATAAAAAGAAAAAAAATTCATCGTTTAATAATTGTCATACCAACATATTGCCATAATATTAATGAACAAAAGTTATATCGTAGCATACGTAAAAAAAAATGCTCGGTCTTCAAATATTAGATAAAAAATTGAGTATCCCATTTTAAAAAAGATGTACGTCGCAGCTTTTTTGTTTGAGATTCAGTTGCTTTCTAAGTGACATTTTTAAATTTTACAGAAAAAGTTACATCCAACTGTTATTTTCGTTTCCTCAAAAGATACAGGGGAAGCCAAAAATAAGTCCTTGTTCGGTCTTCGTTGGCGGACCCTGTACTTAAGATTTAACTTAATTTTTCGGAACCAAATACATCAAACCTATTCACTATACCACAGGATATCTCTATATCAGCAATTTTTTAGTTACAATGCCGTGATATAATAATTATAGGTCTCACTTTACTTGTTTAACACTGGAACCTTTCGTAAATATATTAGAGCTGTGCTTCTGTAAAGCCAGGGAGATGTTAGAAATTAGTTAAGGATTCAAGTTTCTTATTTTTCGTGGTTACTTTACCTAGTAATATTTAGAGCAATTATTATGGTAATTATACATAGTAAAGGATTAATGTTAAGTAGCTCACCTCAGTAGACTTCGCCCTATAAGAATTTTAACTTAATAAAGGTTATTATAAAATAAAGTGACAGTGGCGTTAATCTAATAAGTGATTTTTAAAATATAGTTGTAATTGCAATTAGAATGCTATAATCAGAGAGGGAAAAGCAGATCATTTTAAATTAAAATTTTATGCAAGAATTTATTAGAGATGAGTCTTTTTAAAAAAGGTACATGGCTCCTGAAATTACTGTAAGCTCTTGATGAATGATGACAAGAGAAAACGCAAAATTACCATATTATTGGTCTAGGAATAGAATTTAGATCTTAAGGGCGGTAATGTTTCAACTTATTCTATATAGAAGGAATTTACTTGCAAAATTTAAGTGCAACAAGGGGAGGCGGTTTAGAAATATTTATTCATCCAAAAATTTAGTTATGAAATTATAGAAAAAATTGAAGAAGAATTATCTTTAGTAACTGTCCAAATTAAAAAACCAAATTTAACTGTTTTATAGCTGGAGATATAAATATTAATATATTGAAGATAAACAATGAAACTAAAAAACTTCTTGTGCAAAGAAAAATATTCCACAAGAGATTTTAGAAATTCTTTAATAGATCATATTTGGACAAATTCAAGTAAATAAGACATTTTAAAAAATTTTATTAGCAGCCCAATATCCGATCATAAAGTCCAAATTATTAATATGCGAATTTCATTCAAAGAAAAAAACAAATATATGTATATTGATATCAAAAAATTTAACTTACACAAGTTAAAACGTGATTTAATTCAACTAAACGCTAAAATATCTTCAACTGAAAATCCTGATTTAATGTATAACAAAATTATTACAGTATTTAGTAAACTGTTATATCTGAAAAATAAAAATTTAAGAAAATTCAAAACCATGGTTCATCAAATCTAATTAAAAGTCGAGATAAATATTACCATAAAAAGAAAAAACAGCCAACAAGAAGATGATTCGATTAAAAAAAAGACATTATTATAGCCAAATATTTACAACAGAGAATCAGAAAGTATCGACCACCTTTATATTAATATAATAATCATTTCATAAAGGTCGGACAGCGATTAACAAAACAGATTCCACCTGGAAATCCTCCCCAATACACCGAAAATTCAATTTCAATGTTTTTAAACATAGAAGATATAAAAGAAGAAACAATTGCTGAAATAACAGATTCTTTAGATCCATTTAAAGTGTGCGGATATGACGAAATACCAGTAAAAATTATTAAAATTAACAAACTTACTCAATTGTATGTCATCTAATAAAAACTTCTTTTAAACAACAAATATATACGAACAATTTAAAAATTGCCAAAGTTTTTCCTGGTTTTATAAATGGCCTAAGAAGTGAACTACCGGCCTATATCAATCCTGCCAGTTTTTCAAAAATAATTGAGAGATTTATCTACGAAAAAGTTGAACAATTTTTAAAAAATCAAAATGTATTGTTTTTTGATCAATACGAAATCGAAGGACACTGAGGTAGCAGCAATTGATTTAGTAACAAAGATTCAACTTCCTTTAAATAGACATGAAAAATGTTGCCATTGTTCTTGGATTTGTTTAAAGCGTTTAAAATGTTGCCATTTTCCTTAGATTTGTGTAAAGCGTTTGACACTGTAGACCATAAATTAGGTACTTAAAAACTTGTTTC
This sequence comes from Kuschelorhynchus macadamiae, assembly GCA_030620095.1. NCBI lineage: Eukaryota > Metazoa > Arthropoda > Insecta > Coleoptera > Curculionidae > Kuschelorhynchus > Kuschelorhynchus macadamiae. The sequence continues at coordinate 525,320 of JAUTXW010005286.1, read as the reverse complement.
ATATCAGTTTAAGAGGTACAGTATATAATTGGCTCCAAAATTATTTGTTGAATAGAAAGCTGTTTGTTCAGATTGGCAAAAATAAGAGTAGGTAACCAAAAATGTTATGTGGTGCGCCTCAAGGATCTATTTTGGCGCCAATTTTATTTTTAATATATATAAATTTTATATCTCTATTAAATTTAGAAGGCTCCATTAAATTATTTGCTGATGATACCACCCTTCTCTATACTTCTGATAATTTCGCAAAAATATATTTAACGTTATCATTAATAAAGACCTAAATTTAATTACTAAATGTATTGTTTGCAAGCACAAAAATTTTCTTTAAACTTTCAGAAATCCTCTTTCATGTATATATCGAGTATTATTCAAAATACAAATATTCCGCCAATATTATTCAAAATGTATTAAATTTCTAGGCTTATATCTAGATCAAAATTTAGCTTGGAAACCACATATAGAATATTTAAGAGTACAACTTTCTCCAATAATTGGAATTTTGTTTAAAATTCGTAACTATATTTCTCGTACTTTGGTAAAATATATATTTTTTGATTTCATTTATTCAAAATTACAGTATCTAATATCATTGCGAGGCGCTGCATATATAAAAAAACCATTAGAAAAATTATAAAATAAATCAATAAAATGTATTTACCGTTTACCATATCTGGAACCCACCAGTACCCTATATAAGCCTAAGAATTTTTTAAACATTTCTATGATGTATAAAACTTAATTGTGTATTTTTATTTACACATGAGCTAAAAATAAAGCACGAATTTAAATTTTATTAGAAATAATAACATTCGTGACCATAATACAAGACAAATTAAGTGTTTTTCCACCATACAGTTTAAAAGCAATATTTGAAAAACAATGTATATTACATTGTTAATATTAAAAAATATTAACAAACTTGATACTTTTAAAAATCACTTAAAGAAATTTTTTTTGCAGAATTAATATCATCACGTTCAAAATATTTCTTTAATTTTTAGAGTTTTTAATTTATAATAATGTTTATACGTTCATATGTTTTATATTAATTGTAAATTAGTTCCCTACTATAAACAATGTTGTTTCTCGCGAATAAATGATTGATTAATAAACTGGAGTTCCTGTGAATCAATTTACTATTTAAAACTATTAAACATCAACAGAAATTGCATAAGTTGTTAATTCATAATTTATTGAATTATTTCTAAATATAAACTGCTTTAACGAATTGTATTTTTTGTAGGCAGCGTGCCTTCTTGGATTTTCTCGTATTGCTGCATTATAATTATTTCAGATATTTCAAATACATTAACGATGGACATTTTTGAAACGATTACTATCATTTTTATTGATTTATTTCTATATGATATTCTAACGTAATACACATGATTGCACGTATTTCAAATAGTTTAATTTCGAACCCTAAGAGCTAATATTTCATATATCGAGTGTTCCATTAAAAAAAGAACTTTTTGATGTAAGCGGTATAATAATATCATTTTAACACAGTTAAGGTCTCGTGCAAGAGGTAACCAAAATTCCTAGGAGCTCATATTTTTTGTAGTATTAAAAATAAATCAGTTAAGAGGAGGGTAGAGGTTATGCATTAAAGTATTAGCGTATATACTATATACCATTTTATCTTATTTGTTGTTGTCTGGCATATTATTAAATTGATAAAATCATATTGAATTAGTACCACAGTTTTACTAGTTTTTCTCTATACCACAATTAGTTACAACACGCAATTTGAAATCAGTCTATTTAAGTAGTTTTTTCAGGCTAAATTTTTTACATATTTTATCCGCCATTTTTAACCATACCATTTGAAGTCAGTCGGGTAAGTAGTTCTGTCTTTTGGCATCTAGGGACCCTGAAACGTAAAACGATTTCAATACTTCTGTTTTACGAGGAAAGTAAAAATTATTCCGCCGCCATTTTGTTCCGCAATCTTGAATTCATACCACAACTTTACAAGTTTATCTCTGTATCACACTTAATGCTCATATAAAATTTGAAATGAATCTAATATGTATTTTTTTCAGGCCGGTTTTTTAAATATTTTATTAGGCCGCCATTTTGTTTTTCTACTTATATTCATGCCAAAAAGTTATCAGTTCATTCCTATATAACACTTGATTTATGTGCAAAATTTGAGAAAAATGGATAATTACTTTTTAATAATAATTTTTTTAACATTTTACTAGGCTGCCATCTTCTTTCCACATTGGATTTTTACCAAAATGTTACCAGGTCGTCCCCATATGACACTTAATTTGAAGTCAATCGGATAAGTAGCTTTTAGGCTATGCCGCGAACTGACAGACAGACAGACAAACTGACAGACGGATCGGAGGAATTGATAAAACAATATTTTTTTGGCATCTAGGGACGCTAAAACCAGAAAATATGTAAAACCTGAGAGGGTAATTTTTCTCACGATTAAAGATATTTTATTAAGCCGCCATTTTGTTCCGCCATCTTAGATTTGTACCAAAGTTTTACCAGTTGATTCCTACCTAATACTTGATTTTTGTTGCAAAATTTTAGATGTTGTATAAGTAGTTTTTTAACAATAATTTTTTTAACGTTTCACTAGGCCGCCATTTTGTTTTGCCATATTGGATTTTTACCAAAATGTTACCATGTCATCCCCATATGACCTTTAATTTTTTATCAAAATTTGAAGTCATTCAGTTAAGTAGTTTTTTTAGTTATGCCGTGAACAGACCGACAGAGAGACAGACCGACGGAATTGAGAAAACATGTTTTTCGGCAACTAGGGACCGTGAAACGTAAAGATTTGAAAAAATCTCGGAGGGTGATTTTTTCACGATTACAATAGTTTCCTTTTACCAGGGAAGTAAAAAGAACGGCAATTACATCTACTAAATGATTTGATATGACGTCAAAATTGTTTTCTCTCGTGGGATAATGTTAAAAATGTATAAAAAAATATTACTAACCTTTTATTGCTCTTTTTCTGATACTCTTATATACAGACATATAACCATCTTCACTAATTGGATACTTTCTCACTGGTCGCCTAGTAGATTGTTCAGGAACGTGTATTTTTATTGTTGGTTTAATCGGGATATCCCCTTCTTGATTAATTTTTGGTGTACTTTTAATAGCAATTTTTGATTTGACAGAATCGTTTGTATCCGTTTCTCGTAAGACTTTCTTGACATGTTCGCTTTGGCTCGTCTTTAAAATGTTTTTATTAGAATTGAATTCTTCAATTTTTTCGACATTTATTACAATTTTTCTCCCTTTCAATACATGCGGTTTCCGTCCTATTGAATGTTCTGGTCGTGCTCGTGCCTGTTCACTTTTCACCATTCTCTTACCTACATTTCCATCAATTTTTGAAGCCCAAGCTTTAATTTCAGAGAAAAGGTTTTCTTTGGATAAAATTTTAATTTTTGGTTCAATGGTATTCAATGAATTTTTAGATTTCACTCTAACAATATCGCTTTCTGCTTTAGCGATGTTTTCTAAATTTGGGCTGGATTTGCCAAATAAATAATTTTCATTTGTAATTTTTAATGCCGAACTATCGTGTGTACTTTTTCTATATTGGGTTATTTTAGGTTCTTCATGATTTTGTTCACGATATTGGAGTACACTTTTAGATCTAGACGTAGCGCTAGATTTATCTTTTGAACATTCTTCGGTACTTCGAGACCTTATTTTAATAGGTCTTGTACTTTCTGCTAATGATTTATTTCCAGACAAGTCAGGTTTTTGTGATCTATTATTTCCGAGTGGCGCAGGTTCGTTATTATATCTGGGTGTAGAGCTAGATTCTTCTTTAATTTTAACACTTGCTTGAGTACTTGACGATCTTGTTTTAACATGTGCTTTTGTATTTTCTGATAACATTTTTTTTTCAGGCAAATCATGTTCTTGGGTTTTATTATATTTGCTTGGTGCAGGTTCATCTTCCTTTGGTGTGTTTACTTTGTATAATGACTTTTTAAATTTCTCGATAGTCGCACCATTAATATAATTCTTACTTGTGCGAGGATCATTTAGAGAATACATGTCTTTTGATTGCCCTCTTAATATTTTGTTTCGCCTTTCATAATTCTCGACACAATCTGCTTTAACTGTACCATAATATGGTATATCTTTGAAAGGATCAAATGGCGACTCTTCTTCTGGTTCTCTAATATTAATAGATCTTGATTGAGAAATATTATACGGTACTTTTGCCAGTGTGTCTTCAGATGCACTGTTTTTAATATTTTCCTTAGAATCAATCATCTCGCTATTTGATTGCGCCTTGTTAACATTTAGCTCAATTTGATTTGTTGTTACTGGAGACTTCTTACTGATATAAACATTATCATGTTTCGTGAATTCGGCGGCACTCTTAGTTATTGGTGGTTTCTCTTTATCGTTACAAGTTACTTTTGATCCCGACTTATTGCCCTCTTCAACTTTGAATGGCACTTTTGTCAATGTATCTTTAGATGAACTATCCATCTCGTTTTTCTTGGAATTAATTGTCTCGCTTTTCGATCTCGCTTTATTAACTTCTTGCTTTACTCGATTTACAGTCACTGGGGGATTTTTACCCGTATAATTTTTTTCTTTTTTAGTAAATTCGGCGGCACCTGGTTCTTCTTTACTGTTCCATGTTACTTTTAATTCTGATTTCTCAATTTCTGCAGCTTTGGATTGCCCCTTTGCCAACGTATCTACAGATAAACTAGTGCTCTTATTTTTCTTGGAACTAATCGTCTCACTTTTCGATCTCGCCTTATGAACTTCTTCTTTTACTTGATTTTTACTGTTAGATATTACTTTTGGTCTTCTTTTCTCGTTTTCTGAAGCTTTAGTCAATGCATCTATTGTACTGTCCTCGTTTTTCTTGGAATTAATTGTCTCGCTTTTTGATCTTACTTTATTACCATCTTGCTTTTTTCGGTTTACTGCTATCGGAGCCTGTCTATTAATATAAACACTATCGTGGTGACTAAATTCGACTGTACTTTTCGGCCGTCTGATTTCTGCTTTTTCTTTACCGCTACAAGTTATTTTTGATACAGATTTTTTGTTTCGTGGAGCTTTTATATCGTTTCCCTTTTCATCTTTGAAAGATTTTTCGGTTTTTTTAATGCTTTTTAAGCGCGGAACATCTGGGTTTCCTTTCACATCCTTACCCTTCTTAAGTTTTTCAGCATTCTTTGGAGTCATAGATGTGGACGAGTTTTGAACACTGCCATGTTTTATAAATTCTTTTGATTCGTACTGTTTGTTTTCGATATTTTGCTCTGTTTCCCCTAACTTGTTTGATAAACTATTTAGATTTTCTACAGTCGCAGCAGAGACATTGTCATCTGGGACGGAATCGAGAATCCTAGTAACGTTCTTAATTTGTTGTGTTTTAAGTTCTAAATGTCTACGTTTTTCAGCTAAACGTTGCTCAATTTTTTTCAGTACTGCAGCATATTTTCGATTTAAGTACATAAGGTCATATTTGTCTTTTGAAGAACCCATTTCAGAGGTTTTGTTGGTAGCCTCTGGAGTTTTAGAAACGGCTGTATTACCGTTTTTGGTTGCTCCTTTTTCATTGTGATTAGTGCTTTTAGATGAAACTGGATTCGCGGAATTTATTTCATTTAATATTTCTTTTTTCTTTCCCCTTAATTCGCTAGTACTCATTCGAAACCTTTCCTTCGTAGGTCTAGTTTCTGTTTCCTTTTTTGGGATGTGTTTTTTAAAAATAGTTTCTGATCTAGTAGTCGACTGTGGCGATAAAAATTCGTCTTTTGGTCCATCTATAGAATATTGAGAAAATAAAGAAACCATATTAAATATTTATTATATAATTTTTTTGCTCGAGAATACGCTGCGTGCGTGCATGCGGCAAAATCAGGTGTGTCAATACACTTCGAGTAACAAATAATGTAATAACTATAAAATAAATCTTTAAAATTGTTACCAGTAAATTAACCTACGAAGACGTTATATTCCCATAGGATATATCAGGATTTCAACTCCGTTTCCAAATAAAACAAAAACTATTCATCTACTAGGTCATAACAATTTTACGCAGTAACGTATGCATCATTTATATTTGCAGGGTTTATTTTTGTAGATAGAAAAAAAAATACAAAAGTTGTATGAATTTCAGGGAACTTCCTAGAAAAAATAACTTTGAATATACAGGGTAAATCAGAACTACTAGTACCAAATTTTGGTTTTCCTTTAAATGAAATACCCTGTATATTTTTGATTTTTTATATTCTCCTTATTATTCCCTTTTCAAAAATATGTGATATGCCTATACTTGGATCGGTAGTTTTTGAGATATTCGACTTTAAAATTCCCCCTTATCCTAGGTAATTAATAATAATTGTGATTGGTGGTGGAAAAATATGGGCTATCCCGTTGAAGACAAATTAAATATAATACGCTTATATTATGCCAAATAGAAACCCTACCAGACTCAAAATGAGTATCATAGACAATTTCCCGGTAGAACCGTTACAACACGAAGCACAATAAAATATAGTAAAAGAAATTTGAAGATACCAAAATTGTAAATTGCAAATCCAAACAAAAATTTTGACCTAACGTATTGCTATTCTTTACAGGTAAATTATTGTTGTTAGTTTTCTGTACTTAGGACTATATCTGGTTCATTTTATTGCAGAAAACCCTGAACGATCAGTTACTGCTGCAACAATTTATTTTCAAAAATCATTTGGCAAAATTCAATAAACACTTCATCATTCTAATTACACTCATATAAATTTCTACCCGTTCATGGTCTAACTGAAGAACATAAACGACAAAAGATTAATTTTTTGTCAAGAAATTTTAGGATATTTGTTAGATCCGCCCTTTTTACACAATATACTTTTTACCGATGAAGCTACATTTACTACAATGGTATGTTTAATTGTCGCAATAAACATTTCTGGGCGACAAACAATCCTCACAAAATTCAAGTAGTCAAAATTCAAAGACGACAGAAAGGTAACTTCCAATCCCTTTCGCTTTCAGTTAAGGAGAATGTTGGATTTTCTTCACTTTTTCGTTTTTAGATTTGTTTTTTTTTTTAGAAATGTTTGGTGTGGCATTCTTAAAAATAAGGTTATATTAAAATCACTCTGATTTTAATATAACCTTATTTTTAACCAACCGAGGAGGACATTATCATCAAAACACCTTAGACACAATTTCACCTAAATTAACCAGGATATTATGTGTTGAATTTCAGTTAAATGGGTATTTTGAACTCGAATAGTTCAAAAACTACCGATCCAGGTATCACACATTTTTGGAAAGGGAATAATAAGGAGAAACTAAAAAATCAAAAATATACAGGGCATTTCAATTAAAAAAACCAAATGGTACTAGTTTCTGACTCACCCTGTATATTCAAAATTCTTTAAGTTCCCTGAAATGCATAAAATTTTTGTATTTGTGTTTTTATTATTTGTGCTATCTACAAAAATAAACCCTGAATATGTGTGGCGAAATATAAATAATGACCCTGTACATGCTGTACATTTTATTAAATGACGGTAAAATCGATCTTATAGTAATTGTGAAATTATTAACGTCATTATCTAACACAAATGAAAAAAATCATAAAAAATATTAACTGGAAATATAACGTATTCTGTAATCCTAGAACAATCTTAGAGACAAAAGGCAAACGGGAACGTAAATGGTGGAAAAAGAATAAAAATATCTAACCACAACTTGAAACAAAGAGTTAAATAAGATTAGACCTGACAGAATAAAATTATATCTATGACAAACATTATACAGCTCTTTACTGAGGAAGATTTACTTAGATTTTTTATTTCGATCGGTTTAGTTTGCAGATTTTTGCTGTTTTAAAATAATTCACGAAAAATGGCGTTTCCATTTTAAAATACATGTTTTTCGAGAACTGGGAACTTCGAAACGTACAAGTTTAAACACATATCAGTGTTTTTTCAATAGATAAAATAATTCGAGCATACGAGGAAGTAAATATTAGTAATCATAAACATATTTCCGAAATTACCTAAAAACAGTTACAATTAATTTCACAATTCAATCAGTTACAATTAACTTTCATAACGAGTACGAGAAAATTCAGATAAATCTTATCCGATCAAAGTAATCTACTTTGAATCATTCAAACTACAAAGTTTTAGATCCTCAAATTCAGCTAGAGTGTTAAGTTTTACCCTCGAAAAAAATCTATAATAGTTTTTGATTGATATCGTTTCTTGCCATATTTTTTATATTTACCAAAAAGGTAGCCAATATTTCGATTACCTCGACAAAACTATCTAACAAAATGTTTTTAAGTGCTTACGAGTTATTACGATGCAGTCTCAGACTGAATTTTTTACAAAATAATTAGGCGTAAAGGGCACTCTAAATAATTAGGTGGCAGACACACAGGATCGTCCGCATCGTGATCGATCGCGTACAACCAAGTGCGACCGACTAAAAATAAAAATGCTTGCTAAAAAACGTGGACACATAGCATCGAGTGACAACAGTCGTTTAATATTTGCCAATTTTTACACTGACATTCAAACTTCAATGACAAAATATAAATAGCAGTTACAAACAATGTGCGGTTTTGATTTGTTAAAACATTCATATTGATACTTATAATATTTTAAATGTTAAAGTCAGAAATATGCAATTGACAAAGTCAAATACAATCGAGTGTCCACGGTTGTTATGATAACCGTCGAGAAAAACATACTGAACACTAATAGCTCCGCTTTTAGATGTGTAACACTAATAGCTCCGCTTTTAGATGTGTAATGAACATTTAACCCAGTATAATATTGTTTTACTGCGATTGTGGCGCTATACGTCGATTGATCAATTAAACGTAGTCCTTGAAATTCAAATTAATGTTGATAGTGATCAAAAGTGTTGCTTACTGTCACTAGATCTAAAAAGGCTTTTGATACAGTAAATCATAATATTTTATTTCAAGGTTTATACAATATCGGTATAAGGGGTCAAATGTATTGTTGGTTTCAAAGCGATTTAAATACTCGACAACAGTTTGTTAAAATTGACGACTTCAAAAGTCCAGAAAAAATAATAACTTGTGGATTTCCACTAGGATCCGTGTTAGGACCCGTTCTTTTTCTAATATATATAAACTTTATTTCAAATTTGAAACTGAAAGGTAGCATTAAATTATTTTCTGATGATACAACTATTATTTATTTTGCCAGAAATATTTCCACAATTTATAGTGATATAAAATTTTATTTATCTTCAATATCTTCTTGGTTAGCAGCTTACAAACTGAAATTAAATTTTGAAAAATCAAATTTTATGTTTATTAATAAAAGCCTATCGACGAAATATGTTTGTCCAAATATTAATTTTAAGGGAGAAGAAATAAAATGTGTATAGTCAATAAAATTTTTAGGTTTACATTTTGATGAAAATTTAAGTTGGAAGGTACACATTAATAAAATTAGGAAAAGCGTTTCTTCTATTATTGGAATTTTATTGATTTATTCAAAATTGCATTTTCTTGCTCTAACATATTTATTTTTCATTAATTTATTCAAAATTTCAATATTTAATTTCTATATTGAATATATAACAACTCAAAGACCTCTTGAAACACTATAAAATAAGATAATAAAATGTACATATAAATTGCTATATTTGGAATCGGCAATACTTTTGTATAAACCAAGAGGCCTTTTAAATTCAGAAAATTTATGTAAATTTAAGGTTTGCTTATTAATTCATTCGATCATTTCAAAAGATAAATATTCAGGGCGGTTTGCACAAAGCATTTAATTAAGCATTAACTAATCAGAGTTCAGAGTGTGACAGACCACATAAGATTGTCAATGTCAAAAATGATTCTAAACGTCAGTTAAATGTATTACGTGATTAAAAGTTTTGTGCAACCGGCTATTAGTAATTAATTTTAAAAACATTTCTTCATTACATTACCATCAAACTAGATAACATAACAATATATCAAAAAAATTATTAAATTTAGAAAAGTATTAAAGAAAAAATTTTTGAAAATATAGTAAATAATTTTTTTAAAATTGTACAGATATGTATAATTAATTATATATTTTTAATCTAGGATTTAGATTAGGTAGTAGTTTTCTTTAACTATTTTATATAATTTTATTTAACTAGTTAGTTGTTAGTTAGTTAGTTTCCCTGTAATGAACTTACTTGAATGAGTTGGGAATAAACTTTTTAAACAGAAAAAGAAACTACTATTTTATGTAATGTTAAAATATAATTGTATATTGAAGTGAGGTTTTGCGTGTCACTCTTTTTATTTATAACCGGATCTTGGAGGTTTATATGTATCATTTCTAGAACAGTGCGTTTATAGTAAGAGGACGTTTTATCCAAAATCTCAGCGCCATTTCAGTTAAGGGAATAGTTTTTTTTAATGAAATGTTCACGTAATGCACAGGACGGAACTCCTCTCCTACAGTCACTTTTACGTGAAGTGATTCTGCTTTTAAGGCTTCTAGAAATGTGTCCTATATGTGATAACTCACACTCGTTACATGGTATTTTCTAAACTATACTATAATTCTCTAGCAATGACACGGGGGTTTTAGTTTTTATAAACAAGAGAGCTAGAGTTATTTGTTTTTTCTAGCTATCTTAATTTCAGTATTTTTAAAGATATTTATACATTTATATTTATAAGGTTTTCAATATGTGGAAAAGAGAAAAAGAACAACCTGTTGGTAGGAGGATCCTCAATGAATGGTAATTGCCTGGACAAGTCTAAAGGCGTGTTATTGATAAATTGAGAAAGTATTGGAATTGGAGGATCCAGCTCTCTAAAGTTGTCTATAATGTTATTTTGAGTTTGAAATAAAATTTTTAGCACTAGTTTAAATGGTAAGAATTTTCTAGGAAAATATTTTTAAGTTGTAAGATCGAATCTCTTTTAGTTGGATGAGTAAGTTTGATAGTTCGAGTTTTCATGCTCATAATGAGGTTAATTTTTATATGTACAAATGGGTTCATTTGCTGCCAAATGAAACTATTTGAACAGTAAGGCTTTCTGTACCATTTGTTATTAACTATGCTACAACACTGGTTTTTAGCAACTAAAATATACTTCGATACATAAATGGCACTTAGAATTTACCGATTTCGCAGATGGGAGCATACAGACTCTCCCGTCGTCTCGCCATAAAATGGTTCAAGGTTCAAACGCCAACTACTCGTTGGAATTCAGATCTACTACCCCTCCATGAGCTGTTGACCTTGCCCCAACCGGTTTTGCTTACACTTGTTTGGTTCTTTAACAATTAGAAGTTTTCATCATGCTCCGGTTCGGCTGACCGCTTCGAACCGCGAGAATTCACGATGTAAGTAGTAACGTCACCAGCTGGATGGTTCGATAACTGGTCTGTCAAATTGCTAACCATGTCTGGGATATGGTCCCGATCGCGGTTCCAGAAACAAACAAAATATAGCGGTTTGTTTACAAATTGGAACCAGCGAAATTATTTATTTTTATCATTAAATCAATGATTTTTATCGTCTTCTAGTGTTACCTCTGGTTTTGTTTTTGATATTATTTGGGTTTTTGCATATTTGAAGGCTGATGTTAAAAGTTTCATGAAAAATGACAAATTGCTTATTACAGGTACACTATTGCTATTAAAAAATAAACTTTTACACATATATTGCTAATTGTTTCCCCATATTTGTTACTATTTTTTTGCAAAATCAAAACATATTTAATCATTTACTTTAGCTGTCACTTGAAATCAGTTTTCCCCATTACACAAGACGCAATCAAAACGTCATTATCTGACAGACCAGTGCTAAAAGTTTGAGACCAACGGTTAGTGAAACCGGAGCATGATGAAAACACTTATTGTGTTTGTAGAATACTGTCATTGGAATAACCAACATGTCGAAGAAGGGGATACTGTTATTAGTTTCCTCTTCCTCTCTCTTAAGAGCAACGTCAATTCTACCCCAGGGAAGAGAGAATAAAAGATCGGCCACGTAAATTTTAACAAACGATACGTGAAAGGGATAATATCAAGGCAATACTTTATTAAATCATCCAAAACAAAATTAACTAGAATTGGTGAGATAGTATACCCATTGGTGTGCCAAAAATTTGTTTGTAGTAAGAGTTATTAAACACTAATATATCAAAAGTGAAGTTTTCAAAACAATCAAAGTTCCGACCACAGAATTAAAAGATGTGATCCCATTGGTTTCTAAGACTGTTTAACAGTGGCGGCTCGTGGTCAAGTTTTCAGGGGGGTCAATATATATACAACACAAAGAATCATCTGAAAAATACAGACACACGAAACAATAAAAAGTTTAGTTACTTCGCAGTTACTTCGTCCAGGCAGATAAATCGTAAATATTTTTACAAAAATAACGATTTACTTCTTTGTCTTTATCTTTACTTGTTTGCTGAATTTTAAATTTCGGCAAAGGTCGACTACTGGTCTTAAATTCGAGTCGTTTCTCAAAGTTCAGCTCGCCAAAACAATTGAAAATGGCTTAATATTCTAAAACATTGTGGCTACCTTTCTTTAAAACCTTAATTTAAACTACAAAATCAACAAACAAAATGTAAAGTCTTGAAAATAAAATCTATAAATATACGCAATCGTACTTGTTGACCCAAACTTTGCCAACGTAAGCCATATAATATTTATGCGCCCCTGTGAAAATTTGATCGGGAACACTCGGGAAAAACTCGTCTCCGCTTATAACCATGAGGTCAACGCGGGCCACCAGCCGTGATCGATGCCAACGGAACGAAACCTCCGGAGATCGCGGTGCGGGGCATCGATAGTGTGTCGCGGAATTAAGTGAACGGTCAACGAGTTTATACGCTTAGAATAATAGAAGGAATTTCCAAATTTAAAAAAAAATCCAAAATTGATAAAATATAAATTATGTATTACTTTATTTATTTGTTTTTTTGGAAATATTTATTGGGGGGTCATTGACCAAATGACCTAATGGAGGAACCGCCACTGCTGTTTAATATAGCGTTTAGTAAAAGGTTGGTAAATAGAGAAACAACACCAAAACTGACAATAAAATAGTTATGAGGTAATTGATAATTGTTGATAAAACTGCTGAAAAAAAAAGTTTTTTACATAATGATCATTCCTCGTATCATACGCACCTGTGAGAAAATCAGTGATGTAGAATGCTACTGCACCATTAGGGCAGTTAATAACTGACACTATGGGCCTCATAGATATGTAGGTTTATGTATTTTATGTAGAGTGTAAAATTTGGGAGCTACTGTATTATAAGTAGTCCTTTTATGTTTATTTTTTAATCGTCGCTCTACGATTGTCATAACAACCGAGAAGGTTCAATGGTATCTGACAATTTGTCAATTGCACGTTTCTGAAGTTAACATTTAATAATAACATATTGTGAGGATGAATATGAATAATGTAACAAATCACGTTGTTTGTAACTGCTATTTTCGTTATTTATAATTACGTCAGCTTGAAATTTAAATGCCAAAGTTAAAATTGACAAATATTAAACGACTGGTTGCACTCAGTGCGGAGTGCCAGCCCATTTTAAAGCATGTATTTTTTTCCCTCGGCACATGGTTGTAAGCCATCGGTCAAGATTTAATACAAGTTTCGAAATATATATATACTTTATGTCGATTTGCGAATTTTTGAAAGGGAAATGAACAAAGCATAAGCCTAAAAAGCCCTGAGTATTTTCAAAAAATATATGGAATGGTTTATTAGAGAAGCAGACAATAAGACTATCCACTGGTAGCCGTTCGTATTCTGGGTGTCTCTGGTGCTTGTCTCAGAGAACTCACATTATTAGATGAAGATTACATGAAAATGTAAGATGAAGATTCAAATATCAGAATAATTCAAAAATGAATGTTTTAAGATGTTTTATGTGGACAGTACATACAGCCCATCAAAAAATTATCAAAATTTTAAATATCCCACGTTCACAGAGTGCATTTTGGTGCAACACCAAAAAAATTGGTCATTATTTGAGGCTTTTAAGGACAAATTATTATTTATAGATTCTAGGGTCGAAATAAAAATGCTCAAGCGACGTGGAGGTTGTTTGTTATTTTTAACACGCCTAGTGGGTACTTATTTTTTCAAATATTACTTTTTTTAAATAAAATTACTATAGACGAATTATATACGATATCATTATTGTTTTCTATAGGAACATCCGATAAATTACAGATCTGAGAAGACTGGGGTCAAAAGACTTTTTAATGTGAACGGACTCTTTTATATACTTCTCTAAGGTATAATATACATTTAAAAGTGAGTAAATCTGAAAACGGTACGTATGTCCCACCTTTCTCGCGGTTTCAGATCTTTGTGGAATACCACAAAATATCACGATAGGTCGATGAAACACCGAATAAAAACGCATTTTTTTACTTTTTTCAGCTGTTTTAGAAATCAATATTACTTTTTTTTAATATAAAAGTGTCAAATAGATACAACTGTGCAAAGAGGTCATTTCATTTAATTTTTTTTATATTTCAGTGGTTGAGTATAAAATGATGAAATTTGAATTGAATTAGAAACCTACTAATTAATTTAGTATCAGGTAAAGGAAGTAGTAGTAAAAAATGAAAATAATGGTAAGAACAGTTAATTTTGCTAAAAATAATTTAATATTTCAGGATATAATATTTTTATTGAAGTATTAAATCATATACATACGAATCAAAAACATCATAGATAAGCCATTTTCATCCATTTCATTCATAATTAATAAAAAAAAATGAGAACAATTTTCGACCTCCAGTATATCTAAATTCCTAGCAGAATATTTTGTACAAAAAACAATATTTCAGAATTCAAAAATTATATTATTATTGTAAATTTTATCCCACGAGAGAACGCAAGTTGGTGAACGAAATTATTAATTAACTCAACCAATGCCGATTATGGCTAGTACTTTAATGGGAGCACCTTGGGAACACCAGTTGTTATCTCAGATCGGCTTTAAGCAGTTGCGGTTTTAGCGATGCCGCGGAAAACCTATACGCAAATGAAAACTGATTCCTTTGTTTTATGATAATAGCTCTGATAATAGAGTAAAAAGTTTTCATCCTTCTTATAGGCACGGAGCCGGGAATAGATTTTATCTACGCACCGCCGTTATGTACGAGACCTGTTTTAAGTGAAAGTTTAGATGTAGGTGCCTATATCTGCCGATACGGAATATACCAGTTGAGTTTTGATGGTACTTACCTACGTTACTGACGTTAAAATGGAAAGTGGACCGCTTAGGTCATTAGTAGTAACAAAAAAAAGGAACCCGTCCCAGACATTTGCTGCGCGTCTGATAAACTGATACATGGCTGACATTACCCGTCCAGATTGTACGATCTGCATGTAGTAGGTGTAATTGTAATTGAGGAGATACGTTGCAAGAAAAGACGTTTATATTTAAATTGAACTCTGCGGTCTGTCATACATCTTATATATCAGACTCGCAGGAATGACTCTTTTTTTGGCTACACACTTCATTCATTTCTGGTATCTTTTTCCATCCACCACTATAGCACCGACTAGACTCTGGGCGTAAAAATATAGGAGCTGTTGATGTGTGATTCGGCTTATAAAAGTGGTCGTCCATCTTTTGACATGTAAGGTTCTCCTCAGATATTAGGTGTGATCCCTGATGTTAAGTAAAAGTTGAAAGTTGAATTTTTTGGAGTTTTTATTTGTGTTTTTCCCTAATTTCCTTTGAATGTCCCTGATCTGGGGAGAATCGAGGTGGACGAGACACCCATCGGCGGCAAAATAAGCACGCCGATCTGTTACCAATGGCGGCACGAAAACCGTGCAATTAGAATAGAAAAAAAGCTGAAAAAACAAACATCGGAATCGGTCATTCAAAAAAAAGCGGTGATCTCAACGCCATCGATAGGCCGTCAGATGGATGTACCAAAATTTGCCATCTCACGTGATCGATCCCTAGGTGATTCGATATTTTTCCAGCAGTCCAGCGGAACAGAGAAACAGAGAACACTTACTTAGTGCTATATTAAAGAACAAAACAAAAACATTTTCTGAACCCCTACGTGAGGAGCCTCTAGGTACATCAAATAATCGAAATTTAATTAAACCATGTGTTCCATATAAATTAATCTCAATGAATTTCAAACCCCAGAACATTTCACTAAAAGCCAGGTTCGAGGCACTTTCTACCCCCCCCTGTCGCTCCTCCCCTAGGAGCAGCAGATTGTGAGAGGTTTGCTCTTCCACGATTACTCACTCCATTGAGGGAGGGTTTTCTGGTTCTAAAATGATCAAGAACATCAAAACTTGACAAACCAGCTGAGGCCAGCTCTGGAACCTTTGGGGACCGATTCAAATTCAGAGTGGAAAAAATGGGTCAAACCATATCTTTTTCGAACGAGTCCTCGAACATCAGTGGCCACCGCTCGTAAGGGATGGCTTCCCGAAAAAAACAACTGCCTGACTGTTTAATACAGGTATTCCCTGTATGTACGAGAAAGTTCAAAGTACGCCTTATTTCAATGAAAGAACGTGGAAAATGTCGGCGAACACAGGGTGCCACTATTATCTAGGTAGATGCTGTCCGACCGACGTCCCCGGAGTTGCCACATCAACGAAACGACCCTGAAATTAGAAAAATTATCCCAGAGTTCAAATCAAGGAAGGGACGTCCTTGAGTTTGAACACTGTATCAGAATATCAATAATTTATGTATCAGTTTATCAGACGCGCAGCGATGAATACAAAATCTGGGTCGTGCTGATTTCAGGACTGTAAACTTCTGTTTATAGTTCTGATAATTAGATACCAGCTTTGAAATATCTATGAAATTGTTGGAAGAATCTTTAGTAAAAAAGTAGCATGGTTGAGCTACATCTTTTCATAAATTTCTCATTAAAAAGACGTTAAAAATAAAACAGGATGTTTTTTTAATATCTAATATAATTGACCCAAATTTCAATACTAATAACTTCTTTGACTATATTTTAAATTTTATTAGGGCTCCCTGATAGAATGCTCAAGGTCACAGTCAAACAATGAATTGCACTACTGTTTAAATAATAAAGTGAATACAACAAATCAAACTTCATTCATGGTAAGAATACATATCTAATAGAGAACCGATCTGAGGCGGCGTTCTAATTCTATTAAACACAAATGTTTTGAAGCCATGATCATAGTGATCGCTTCTAAAACATCGGCTTGAGGAAGCTCGAGTAGTGATGGGCGATAATAGAATTTATCTATTGCCAGGTGAAAATTAGTCGATAAAATTAAGTCGTCGATAATTATTGCTACCTACCGATAGTTCATTGCTAAATGTTCAAATATTAAACGGTTTCACTTCAGAGGTTCATTTACCTGCCAGAAATGAATACTGGCTCCACTCTAGAGTCCAGACCTCACTGCACACCCGGAAAGCTGCATTACATATACCTTAGAATATATTTAATTAAATAGTGGCCCAGCGGTTTTCCCTTTATTACCGTTTTAGAAATATATGAATTAGCTTATTAAGTTATACATAATTCTGTAAATAACATATTTTATACACGATATATAGTATGGTATATGAAAACAGTATGTATTCATTTTAAAAATGATTCTGCTACTAAAAGGGCGTTAAAATTGGCAATAGCGATTTATCCCTATTTAAAAGACCGTACTATAACAGCCGATCATATTATAAGTTACCAAATATTTTGATTGAAGAGGAGTGAAAAATAATTAATATCTACAATTACTTTCACTTTAATTCATATTGGGCTAGTGGTCTCCATACCTTATTAGATCTTTGGGTAAGATATAGCAATAATGAAGCATATAGAAAAATAACAAGAAAAAATCTAAACAAATCAGTTAAATAATGGACAATCAAAAAACTGAGAGAAGAACGATAGAAAATATTAAATCCCGACTGAAATTTTATTACAAAAAAACTTAAAAATATCTGCAAAATAAACCTTTTACCGTTACAAATTTAATGGCGTTTTGAAATGTTTTATATTATATTTTTTTGTCTGAAAGTCACACAAAATTAATGTCAAACGTCTTGCTCATAGTAGTGGAGCTGGCCCGAATTCCAGTGAACGAGAGTTATCATAATTTTAACTTATGGAGTTCGACTTTGGGTTATCCGGGTATGGCAAAACTGACCGTCTGCCGCCTCAGGTCATGTTAACTAAGGGGAGGCTTGTAAAAAGAGGGGCTGCTTACTATATTGTAAACTGCATTTAGCAAAAATAATTAATATATACTTGAATGATGTAGTCGATCCGAAGTGCTTTTGCACTACGGCAGACGATCTTTAAGAATTACTTTTATATAGCAGACGCTCGTCAAAATAAATGACAGAAAATAGAGTTTACTAAACGACATTTATCAAAAATGATTTTTACGCCATTCGATTCGTAATATCATGTATTTTACCTAAAAAAGACATGGCAGACGAAAAAATCGCAATACATTTTCGGATAGACGCTGTCAGTGACAGGTTGAAATTGGGTAAATGATCATTATCAACAAAAAATTTAACATTGTTGGTAAGATCGTGAATATGTGAATAAACTGTAATTCATTTCAATTTTTTTTAGTTTTTAATGTATTTCTTATTGTTGTTATTATTATTACTATTTATTTTTCACAACTTTATTTCGTTTTATAGCACTTTAATTTTAAAATTTTACAATTTATTTATATTCGGGCTTTCCTAATGCGAAATTAAAATATTGGTTTTAATTTTCCTCGTTTTCGACGTTATTACACAACACTCACAACCTTGGAGCAGGAATGTTACCATATTTGGTGTCAACGAAAACACCTACCGATCGATAAATCGGCCTTTCGTATAGCATTTATTTACAACGTGGCCAATTCTCTCGCTTATCTTGTAATTTTCACACTATGTAGTATGGTTTCTCCTTAATTCAGTCATCTGTTAGGTTAATCCATAAAAAAACGTCAAAAGCATTTTTAAGTACATCATTTTTCGATGGGATCTCGTGGCCGAAAAAGTTACGGGCATATTAATGTCGTTAGGATTTTTTTTTGCCTGGTGCGGCATGTTTGCGCTTTGAGTTAGTTTGGTATTAAGTTTCCGTTACCTTTTTGGTGTAATGAGGGCCATATTTTGGAAAATTTGTCGATTCCATTAAACTAAGGTAAGCGATCTTTTTTTTAGTCTTAAAGCCCTCCACCTGCAGCTTTTTGGACAGTTCCATTTCTTCTGTAGAGTATACTTATATATATTTATATTCATATTTATATATCGATGGGTTAAGATGCAAATGGCCTAACTCCACTTTGGGATCAAATTGACATTTTAACTGATTGCGGTAATAAAAACTAACCGCGTCCACTGAAACTCGCCTAACTACCAAAATGTCAAAATTGCCGCCATAAAATAAAACACAAGTCGAAACTAGCCAATCTCCTAGTCGTTCTAAAACAATATGCCATTGGCCTAACTCCTAATAGGGTCATAATAGTGATAGGTGAAACATTTTGCTCCGTAATTTAAAGGGAAAAAACAATATTTCAAGGTAAGTACTGATCTTTTTTTGTGATAAATAGTAGTGACAACAGCTGAATAACCTAAAAACTATCCATTTATTGTTTAGATTTTTTATCTTAATAAGTAAATTCGATTTAAAACTATCACGTTGGAGTTAAACCATTTTCCATATCCATTCCGTTTTTGCATTTTTGGTGTATATTGTAATGATTATGTTAAAATTGAATACATTTCCGGATAAAATTTTAACTTTGTGGATCATTAGTAAATAATAATTATGAATTTTGACCCTTTTATTTTCATTGTTTTTTGTAGCTCGATAGTTTTCATTCGTGCGTTTGAAAGATGTGAAGTACGCAAACCTAGTTCATGCCTACCTAGATAATTTTTTTTTCGGTGTTTCTCTAACGAACCCTATCTCCTTCAGAATGAATCCACATTCTTGTGCAGTTAAAATGCTTTCATTAGCAAAAATAAAAAATCATGCAAGCATAGAAAATTTTCCGACGGTTTGTGACAGTTCCGCTCAAGAGGAGGACCTGTCAGAATTATTTGCTAGTAGTAGCAATCTTGTGAATCAAATATTGTCAGAATCTATATCTGAAGACCATTTACTTACTGATGGGGAGTTTTTAAACAAAGCGAAACAAAAAGTTGCTAGCTTAAATTTAATGTGTTTGAAGTTTCCTCACGATAACCACCTAAGTGACCCATCAGAAGATCCAGCAATACCGAGACGATCAGCCTATCTATATATATATATATATAGACAAATTTTCCAGCCGATTGAATTAAGGAGAAACCGTATTATATAAAAATATATGAAAATTAAGAAAATCATGAATGACAATCTGGAAAAATCACAAGTTATAAGCGGGAGAATTGGCAACATTGTAAATGAATGTTATACCAAAGGCTGATTTATCGATCGGTAGGTGTTTTCGTTGGCAGTAAATATGGTAACATTCCTGCCCCAAGGTTGTGACTGTTGTGTAATAACTTCGAAAACGAGTGAAAATTAATAGCCCGAATATAAATAAATTGTAGAATTTTAAAGCTACAAAACAAAAAGTAAATAATAATAATAGCAATAATAAATAAATTAGAAACTAAAAAAAATATAAATGAATTACAGTTTATTTACAAATTCACGATCTTACCAAGAATGTTAAATTTTTCGTTGATAGTTATCGTTTACCCAATTTCAACCTGTCACTTTGACAGCGTCTGTTCGAAAATATATTGCGATTTTTTCGTCTTTTTTAGGTAATGGCGTAAAAATCATTTTTGATAAATATCGTTTAGTAAATTCGATTTTCTGTCATTTATTTTGATGGGCGTCTGCTATATAAAAGTAATTCTCAAAGATCGTCTGCCGTAGTGCAAAAGCACTTCGGATCCACTACATCATTCAAGTGTATATTGATTATTTTTGATAAATGTAGTTTAACATATAGTAAGCAGCCCCTCTTTTTAAAAGCCGCCCCTTAGTAACATGACCTGAGGCGGCAGACGGTCAGTTTTGGCATATCCGGATAGCCCAAAGTCGAACTCCATAAGTTAAAATTTTGATAACTCTCGTTCAGTGTATTCCGGCCCAGTTCCCCTACTATCATAACAAATCATCTCTCGATGGATCTAACATCTAATAAAAATAAATTAGTCACATTATCCTGTATTATTAGAACATGTATTTACACAGATATAGTATTATGATATAAAGCAATCAAGAAATAAATTATAAAAACAAACTTTTTTTCATCCAATTGAGTGTATGCCATTTTTTTGCCGATATTTAAGTAATATAAAGAATACGGTGTCCTAGAATTCTTTTAAATACTTTTTGCACGTATATAGAAATACTATGCAAATAGTACACATGTATATTTCAGGTGTTAAAAGTAAAACATTGGTATTTTTGGTATTAATATTATCGCTCGCCTTTAAAGATAGAAGAAACAAACCGAGTATATTTATAACGAGTAAGATGATACCAATTTAATGAAACAATAATATTCGGGGTGTTTCATTTAAAAACCATATGTATGTCTTTGCACTCTGGGAACGATAATCCTGGGGTGTGTATTGACATAGCAGTAAGGCATAATTTAGTTAAGTCTTGTAGTTTAGGGACGTCATAGGTGAAAATATTTAAATAAAAGTGGAGCTAGAGGGGACTCTTGACCAGATAATCGGGAAATCCTAGTCTGACTAATTTGAGAGAGCGCATTGTGCCACAATTTAACAAATGTTTTGCTAATATAAAAAAAAATAGTCTCGAGGTGATCTATTAAAGTTTCTAAGTAAGCCAATCTGCAAGTTTTATGGGTGGCACTTAGGCCTTTATTAAGACCCAACTGCTCAGGAAGATTATTGTCTTTCTCAACCAAGTTGCTCAAATAAAACAGGACACCGACAACTTTTCCTATATTTGAAAGCTAATAGGCCTAGAGCTTTTGAGACTTTCCTCATTTTTTTATCGCTTCCAGCTATTGGGAAAGTGGCCAAAATTCTTCTTCACTTCACGTGTTTTGTTTGGAAGTTTTTTGCAATTTCTTCTTTATGTGTGTTTTTGGTAGAAAATCGGTCGAAACAAAATATAAGTTCTGTTATTCAGTTTTTAGCTGCCGAAGGACGTTAACCGCTAGAAGTCTATACGAGAACGAAAGCCGTATATGTTGACTACAGTTTTTCTCATACAAAAGCAGACGAGTGGTGTAAAAATTTTTAGCAAAGAATATACTAGAATAAGGGTTTGAACCTCAGTGCTGAACAATATGCGCACAGCTTAAACTTTTAACGTGTTATTGCCAAGAAGAAACGTCCCGAGAACCTTATACGTGGTGTCATTTTTCTGCAGGATAATGCTTACCCCCATGTGGCCCATATAAATTAAGATCTGTTTTTACTTATACGCTGGGAAGTGTTATAACATCTATATTACATTAAGAAGAGAATCAATTCAATTCAGACGATAGAGAATGGCTTTTTTAACCAGAATTTGTCTGAGTAGCACCAAACAGCTAGGACTTTTCTCATGTAATTTGGCTTAATTATAATTCGACAACTATGTTACTATAGGCTTATTAAGAATAAAATATTAAATAAAATATTTAGAAATTTATATTAGCAAAATATTTTTAATTTACTCCTACTTAATTAGCTCATTCTAAAAAAATAGGCATACACCCAGTTCGAATTACCTTTAAATTTTTGAAATTTATGTCTGAATCACCTAGAGATTAGTTTGAAACTAATCTAATTTTACCTTCAAAATAAATTTTAAATATGACTGGATATTCTTACCCACCTGCGCAGTTTCTATTAAAATAAGCTATATGAAATATACCTTTGTATATGGCAAATAAAGAAAAACCTGGTAGCTTAAGCCCGATATGCTTACATTCAAAAAAGTTTTCCTTGATTTTTTGAAAATTAGCAGCACCCAAGTCACCAAATAGGGGCTGCCAGTTTTTACGTCGTATATTGTTTGCCAAGAATCTGTTGAACTTCTTTAACTTTCGATTCTCTCTTATTTCTAATGACGAATCTTTATCGTATATGGCTTCGATTTTTGCTTTTAAATACGCTTTTGGGAAATGTATGCTAGATTTTAGAACGTACGATAAAGGATCTTCAGTACTGTCGTAACTGTTTAGTTTTATTTCGGATGTATATTCTTTTGCATTTTCTGTTTTATTTCGCGTTAATGGCTTTAATATTAACTGTTCTATTTTTGCTTTCAGTTTTGGTATTACTTTTTGGGCTCTATCATAATTGGTATCTGGCGTTGTCGTGTAATACTGGGCGGTACTAACCGCGTGCTTTATTATAGGCTTAGTTGCAGATATTTCTAGTTCTTCGTTTAACTCACCTGTTTTTTTACTTAGCTGCTCTTCAAAATCTGGACATGCCTTCGAATCTGTCAACGTCTGATTTTTGAAAATCAGATCGGCAGGTATCTGACGTACGTTTTGTTCTGACTTACATGTAGGTTTTGAGGTACTGATATCTGGTTTTAATTTAGCAGTGTTTTCTTTTAACTTTCCCAATTCCTGATTCGAACTAGGAAGATCCGAGTTTAATTTTACATGAGACTCGATTGAAAGTTTAATAGCATCCAAATAACTACGGGATTGTTTAGCATCATTTGTACTGTTAGCAACATTTGTAACAACTTCTTTTTTACATTTTTCTATATTTTCTTCAAAAGATTCTCCTGCCTTCTTTAATATCTGCACTTCGCCGTCATGCAGAATTCGAAATATTGCTTTTTTCTGTTTATCTTTTTTGCTTTTTACTGATTTTTGGTCCTCTACTTTTGATGTTACTTTGTCAACATTTTTTTGTGGTTTGGTAAAGTATTTATCATCCAAATCTTTCATTATTGGTGTCGTCGATATCCCTAAAAATCCATATAAACATTTTTTTTACAAGCAGGTGGTAATGTACTACCTACCAAATTTAAAATAGTGTACATTACCGCACTGTTGTAGACGAAATATCTTGTGTAATACCAGCGGTAAATGCATCTTAACAGCATTGGTGTTTGAATATGATAAAAAAGTGCTAACAGAACGTTCACCGTTCGTGTTATCCCTTAAATTTATTTTAAAGAAAATAGTTGTGCCTCACTTAAAATAAGTATGGACAATCGGGCTAGAAATCAGCAATATTTTACATGAAAAAACAACACAGACTATTTGCATTTGCAACTATAGTGAGACTGTCTGAATAATTAATCATCTCATAACGGTTGTTTTATGTTTACTTGTGTTTCTGCAGTAAAGCTTCTAAATATATTTTAGACAACAGTATGGTTTCGTTATCAAATTTAGAGAAACATAATATCAAATTATCAAAAAGAAATCATGCTTGTTATGTTTAGACCGTGTTAATTGGAATTACTTTCGCCTGCGATTGTAAGATGCATGTTCGTTGGTCTTCACAAGATCATAACACTAAATGATATTCATTGTTTTGATCGTACAATATTAGTCGAAACGCTGGAAAATAATTGCAACTTGACACGATCTAAACTCAAGAACTATAATTTCTTAACTGACTCCAGCCGAAAAAGCTTTCGTATTTATTATGTTAAGAAAGAGTCGTCTCGGCAAGTCATAGTAATTTTCATATTTTTAATAAAGATAGTTTCGATATACACGGTGTTTCAGAAAGCATGGGTGATCGCCTAATCCTCCTTGGAGTCAAATACGCCAAAAATGTTTTATATGCGTACGTCGTAAATAGCTTTACTTTTAAAATACAGACTTTTTTAACTTCTTTTAATTTGACTTTTTCCCTGTGTAATAAGAACATATATAGAAATACATTTTTATGATACACATTCTTGGTTGAATTTATCGACTTAAACTAAGAGTACCCTTTTTTCTGTAAAATTAATCAGAGAATACGTGGCATATATACAATTGTCAAAAATGACAATACAAAAAAAAAGACTATGACCGAATGATGGTGAAAATTTGCATAGTTTTGTTTGTTTGTACGACATGAGTCGGTAATACTAAGAAGAATGCATCAAAAAAAATGTATTCCTATCCATGTTCTCCAGTTTCATTTTAATAAAATATCCCGGATAAATATAGAGGGAACAAATTGTAGATATTCGCTCACCTGCTTTTGACATATTATTTCCACTATTATCTATATCCAACGTGCTAGCGACACTAGGATTTCTGTTCACATTCAATACTTTTGTATCACTGGAATAGCCAGGTAACTTTTTCGGCGAAAGCTTCTTCCCCTCTGGAGAATAAACACGATATTTTCTTAGACACTCTTGTTTTGGTAAAAGTACGTTAACAATACCAACAGGGTTGTTTTGCCTTAAATTTCTATCTGCCCTACATGACCTGGACGACCCACACACTGATTTATGGCCTTCCATCTGTGGTTTTAATGTATCTTGTTCGTTTTCATTATTCTCTGAAGCAGAATTTGGAAAATTTTTAAAAAATGGTAATGTAGATATCATATGATTTAAATCACCTTTTAGTGAAAAAATCTTGTCCTCTGATTTATTATTGGAAGGCTGAGATTTTGAGCTTTTAGCTACCCAAGGTTGATGCACGTTTTTGTCTGCCCAAACTATTTCTGAAGGAGCTTGAAGAATTTCTGTAACAGAAGAAATCGTTGCAGGGGGTTTGGACAAATCTACAACTGGTCTCCTTTGTTTTAAATTTGTACTTGCCAATCCATGTAGGGCCTTTTTATCGGACCAAAATACTTTTGGTACAGCCTTGGGCTGATCTGAACCTTTTTCTATAGTTCTCTTAGCTGACGAAGACTTCGGTACAATTTTGAATAATTCTAAAATTGATTTTCCACGTTCTGAGTTTTTGTTTGTCATCTGTCGCTGTGTATTTTTGTCAGGCCAGTGAATCTTTGGCAAAGATTTGGGCGAGTTTAACTGATGCTCCTTTTCCTGATTTCTGTCAGCCGACGCAGATTTTGGGGAGTGTCTGGAGAGTTCATTAACTGGTTTCTTTTGGGTAAAGGAATTGTCTTTCTGCCGTTGTTGCATGCGTTTTTCTGGCCAAATAACCTTTGGCTGAACTTTGTTAGGATCTAAATTTAATTCTAACTGGCCCAAGTTAGAGGATTC
Organism: Kuschelorhynchus macadamiae; assembly: GCA_030620095.1. Lineage (NCBI taxonomy): Eukaryota > Metazoa > Arthropoda > Insecta > Coleoptera > Curculionidae > Kuschelorhynchus > Kuschelorhynchus macadamiae. The sequence goes on along the minus strand of JAUTXW010005286.1, from coordinate 499,147 downwards.
ATTGATTTGATTATCTTGAGCTCTATTGTCCTCTGAAAAGATGCCAGTTAACTTGTTTGATTTGGAAGTGGATCCTTTAAGTATTTTTTCATCCAAATTAAGCTTCGCTGAAGGTATGCGAGTGTCTTTAAGGTCATTACTTTCATTCAAAGTAGAAAGTGGCTTAGAGTTATTGAAAGGTGAAGTGGAATCTTTGCTATCTAATTTCTTGTCCGTTAGTGATTTGGATTTGTGCGATCTAGTAACGAGTTTGCAAGGGTTTGGGTGTATAGTATCGTCTGATAACGGAGTTTCCGGCAAGGTTTTAGTTGGTTCAGTAACTTCATTTTCTTGGTTTTGTAAAGATTTTTGCGGCTCTGAAACTGATTTTTTATATCTTAAATTGCTATCGGAAATACCAGATTTTGCTGAAGCATGATCTTGTCTATCATGAACGTTTTTGGAATCTAAACATATTTTGTCTTGATGTAAATCGATGTCTTCTATATGAGGCGATTCTGTGGTTGACTCTTCCAGTCTTAAATTACTCTTGAGAAGAGAAGATTTTGGGTCAGCTTCGGCCTGTTCTAAAATGCGACACAGAAAAGTTAAAGCGACACTAACTTGCTTATTTATGTAGGTGTAACAATTTTTTTTTCAATTAAAGAAGGTATCTATTTTAAGGAGATTGAAATTACGTATAGGATTACTGTACTGTCGATTTATCAAAAAATAATCATTTTTAGAGAAAAACCACAACGGATAATATTGTTTTATCATCGTAAATTGAATTTAATCTTTGCGCATTAATTTGAAATATTTTATTTCAAAGTGGTGACGTCAAAAACCGTAATTATTAATCGTGTTTTTGTCAATTCGAGGTTACGTAGTTTCGAACATGAACATAAAGAATAACACAATTGATGTTAAAATGACTCCTAGATAAAGGGTGGAACATAAATTACGTTTACTTCAAACAGCATTTTTCTTTGCATGTTTTTCTGTGTTTTGCAAGTGTGCATCACAATGTGTACTTTCTTTTTTACGTTTCTTTTTTGTTGCATAACGTTTACCACTTGCATTGTGGTCCAGACTTAGCTAGTAAATAAAAAATGAGTATTAGAATATTGAAAAAATAAATAAATTCCACGTTTTCTAACACTCAATAGTATTAATTTGTTCTTAACAACTCATTAATAAGAAATTGTACCTTACCAACTATTGTAGTGTTTACTGGTCTATTGCCAACATCATTAGAACTTTGTCGAATAGGTTTACTGGTTACTTTTTGTTCTCGAGTAGCTCCTGACGGACAACTAACTGGTCTGCCTTCAGAACCTTGAGAGAATAATTTCTTTCCTTAAAGTTACAAAAATACATATTTTTACTAACAACAAACTTTACTCATTTGTATTATTGTTGTTTTATGTTTTCTTTCAATATAAAACTAATTACAGAATAAGTGAGTTGGTTTAATTTAAATACAATAGATGGTATCAATTAAGCCTATAAACAAATTTAAATGACAAATCACGCTTTAGTTTTTTTTTTTCGATATAGGTGACAAAAAACCGGTAACAAATTGGCTATAAAACAAACGGTAATTGAGGAGTGTCTTTTTTATTGGATGTAAGTGCAGAAAATATCTAAATTGGATCAACCTGAGACTAAGGCAATAGTAAAGTGACGACAAAAATTTGTTTAGAAACGTTGGTGTAGCGGCTGTAATATGGCGGACAAGTATTGTTAGGTGTGGTTCGATTCGGTATCTGGGGGGAGTGCCAATTACGAATATTCAGTTAACATTTACAAATTTAAAATGACGTCTTCAACAAGGAAGAAGTTTCTAATTTGTGCAGATTTGACTGTAAAATTTGTATCTGGTGGTTCTAAAGAGTGCAAAATGGCGCCCCAGCATGGCGGACGAGTTTTTGTCCCTTGTGCTGATTCGACTAAAAATCAGTATCTACGGTTTTAAGAGTACACGTCATTAATTCTTAGACATTTAAAAACTGAAAATGGCGGCGTCAGCATTGCAGAAGATTTTAATATAGTAATGCCAAAATGGTTCAATTTGTAAATGTTTTTAGTTAATCGAGAACTTATGAGACATAAATAAAACGTAATATTATAGAGAAACAAATAGTTTTTTGGCCAACCTGTATGTACAATCTAAAATACCGTTTTTGGATAAGTGTAATGCTTCTGAAAAAAAAAACAGAAATATGGAAAAACCGTCAACATATTTGTTTTTATATTTACTAATTGACGATTTTCGTATAAAAAATTTAACGTAACATAACGTGTACAATTCGGTAGTCTCAAATGAATCAAATTCCTAAAAAATGTTGAAAACTCCATCTTGATATTTTCATTTGGTTTTGGAAATATAAGTCTTCAAAATTGCCTTACAAATATTTAGCAAGTAAAAGTCTAAAAAGTCTTATTTATATTAAAGGGGTCAACACTGAAGGCTGCTTAGAACTGGTGAATATTTTAGAATTTACAGCTTTTTGCAAAGGCGGAAAATTGCAAATTCTTGAATACCAGTTAAACTATACTATTTTATTCGATTAGAATTTTGATTTTAATACTTCGATTAATATACAATTTCGGCATATAAAAGCTTTATAAAAGCTCCACCTATGGAAATTTGTTTTATAAAAGTCTCCAACTACTTAATTTATCTGTATGAATTTTTTATTGTAAGAATACTCTTACAACAATGTTATAATCCTTATTTATAAAGGTTTCCTTATTTATAAGAGCTTTTAAATCTCGCTACAGAACTTTTATAGACCAAATATGTAAAATACTAATAAGACAATAAGTATAAAACACTAAAGACTAGGTGAGCAGGTAAAGGATATTCTAAAAAACATTTATAAGAGAAAACATCCCTAATTAATAAATAAAACTGTTAGTATTACTACTGCAGAGCTTTAATAGAGCAGTTTTTGTCCTTTGGTTATGCATTGTAATAATCATCACTACCATTGATATTTATTTGATTACAGTACAGTGCACAGAAAAATTCTGTGAATATGGAAATTTTAAAGTGGGGACAACTGAAAAAGTCGAATACGTTTCGTTGAAAAGACAAAAATCTCTTGAAAACTGCAAGTAAATCTGTAGGTCTTTTCAAGAGTTGTATAATTTGAAACATTTCAAAACTCTGTAAGCTAAACAAAATAGCTTTAATATGATTGTACACTGTTACGTTCACTAGTATAAAATTAATTTTTATTTTCAGCTCAATTATTACTTTAATAGGTATTTTAATTTTTTAAATATTCGCCAGAGACCTATATTGCACGAAAGTGTTAATGTAGGGATAAGTGCTTTAATTGTATCTACATATGGTAATATTTGCTTACCCACAAAGCTAATTTATAATGAATCTGGATAGATAATTATTCGGATGATAGTCAAAATACGAAAGTTATAATTTTTTTTTTCAAAATTTAGCTCAGTTCGTTGTTATAATATAGCGGAACGGGCTATTACTCTGCGCATCGCCAAAGTGAGAAATTTAGCTCGAAAACGCATTTTTTTACATTTCCATCGTCACCGTTCGGAAAATGTTACAAGTAGGGTTGTATTTTGGTACGCTTTTAGTAGACACCGAGGGGTATACGACCATTGTTTGATTACTCAAACAGCAATACGACGATTCCAAGCGCTTAACGGCGAGGGTTCCGAGAACAGCGCTGTGAGACGAAAAACTCGAAACTATGTGAAAAAAAGTTTATTTTTGTAAACTGACGGACGGATTAGGTTAAGTCCACGAAATTTTTTCCGGAGGGGTGTCTTGATATGGGATCTAGGTCTCTATTGTTTTTGGCAAATGCAAAGATCTGCAAAAACCTCGAACGGTAATTTTTTCACGATTACCAACAACACGTCTTCTTTACGAGGGAAATTAAAAACACAGCAAGCCTTTTGTACTTTTGTCTTTAGTATTCCTAATTATCTTTATACTTTTACACGAATGTGAAAAAAATCACACAATAACAAAATACCATACTAAACAAAAAACTTAAAAGTTTACCTTTACCGAATTGACTAACCAACTTTTTCGGTTTCAATCTTTTTGAAATATGCCTTTTATCTTGAAATTTTTCTTCTCTTGATTTTTTCTCCATCTCAACCCTAGTAACAGTCAAGCTTCTTGATTTCGGCGCTTTTACTATTTTCTTTGTAATAGGAACTTTGCTTTTTGCAACTGACTGTTTATCTTCTGATGACTTTGTTTCACGTTTATTAGTCCGTTGGCCAAATTTAGTAGCGAAATATCTTCGAATCTTTGTAGTAGTTTCATCCTCTACAGCCTGGTTTCCAATATCATCTTTTTGAAAGTCAATTTGTTGCTTCGAAGCTTGTATAATTTCTGTTTCCGCATTAGTTTTTTCGCTTTTTTGACCCTTTGCAGAAAAACTCTTCATATCTGAGGGCTCTTTCTCTATTTCTTTGTGCTTGATAGAATTTGATTTCGGGTTAGTGGCTCCTTTCGTTCTTTCATTCGGACGTACAACAATTTTATACAATTCCTGATCTAAAATAAATAACAATAATTCTTTAAGCTTATTTTTACACAACGCTCACGGACAAACTAGAGAAATTTTCAAAACGGTAAGGGGACACAATGTAGTGGAAAATATACAAAGCGACGATTTGTTTAAAAGCGATAGACAATGTAGAACTATGTTTAAGACAAACTTGTCGAACTTCCATTATCTTTATGATATTTAATCTCAACATTTTGATAAAAAATAAATAAAATTCCTATACTACGATCCATATACTACTCGTGTAGAATATGTAGGCATGGTGTTGATGAGTGTATTGGTATGTGAAGTCTAAATGACATGCCCTGTGCAAAGAATTACGCCTTGATTTTTGCCATACGAAATTACTTTTTCGCTAGTAGTATTCCTTGCGCAAGATTTTTAGCCTCAGACCACTAAATGCGATGCTGATTGAACCAAACATGTTCTGCTATCCTCAATCTTAATGTTTCTTATAGCTTTTGTGTTCAGAAATGGTGCATAAGTTTTCTCACTGTATGACTGTCTACACCCACAGGAAACTTGATATTTGTTTCTTATCTCCAACCGTTGTCTCTTTAAATATTCTTAATTTTATATCGAGTTCAAAAATGCAAACATATACAGGAGCTCTATTTAAAAAAAATTATAAGTTGATTTCATTACACACTGTAAAAAAATGTGACCGAGTAGACTAAACAGTATGTAACTCGCTTTCACAATGGAGCTTTTGGACTTAAACCAACTGATGAATCACCCTGTATTTTTACCTAATACTAGATCAAAATACAAGAGTTCTAACCACACTACACCACAACTTGTTACGTTCTAGACGCGCGTTTCGCTAACCAAGTTAGCATCATCAGCAGATGATATAAACTAAAGTAACTTATCCTAACCGAGACTATTTATAGGTAAATGTGGTCACACTTGGTTGCACCCGACTGCACCGTTGTCAAGTAAACAATAGAGGGGACTATAGGGAATAGGCCCTCTGTCTTTATTTAGTGCTTTCTTACCACATTTAACTATTTCTATACTCTCAAATGCATCCAATAATCTATTATTAGATACATTTTTAATCAACTTAAGATTATTTATTCCTATTCGGTGATTGTTTTCCAAAGCATGTTGGGCAACGCTTGACTTTTCTGTTCTTCCGTATCTTAAATGTGCCATGTGTTCTTTAAAACGAATGTTTATGGAGCGTTTAGTTTGCCCAACATATTTTAGATCGCAGTCATTACAGCTAATTTCATAGATGCCACTCCTCTCCCTCAAGTCGACTTTGTCTTTCGGGTTTCCAAGGAGATTTTTCAAACTATTCTCCGTTTTGTAGGCTACTCTAAAACCTACGTTTTTAAATACTTTTTCTAGACCTCTCGTATATCTGGGATCATATGGGATTACTATGAATTTATTGGAAGCCTCAGGTATTTGAAGAGTAGTGGCATCTTTTAACTATTTTGTAAAAAAATGTGACCGAGTAGACTAAACAGTATGTAACTCGCTTTCACAATGGAGCTTTTGGACTTAAACCAACTGATGAATCACCCTGTATTTTTACCTAATACTAGATCAAAATACAAGAGTTCTAACCACACTACACCACAACTTGTTACGTTCTGGACGCGCGTTTCGCTAACCAAGTTAGCATCATCAGCAGATGATATAAACTAAAGTAACTTATCCTAACCGAGACTATTTATAGGTAAATGTGGTCACACTTGGTTGCACCCGACTGCACCGTTGTCAAGTAAACAATAGAGGGGACTATAGGGAATAGGCCCTCTGTCTTTATTTAGTGCTTTCTTACCACATTTAACTATTTCTATACTCTCAAAAAATAGCAAATATATCGTCTACGTATCTATACCACACCCTTGGGAAATACTTGAGTTCTTTTTTGAATTGGGTTTCTAATCTGCCAAATCTTCAACAATAAATATTATAAACAACTAGAGGGAACTGCGATGGGCAATTGCTTATCTCCGTTCCTTGCAAATTTGTTTATGGGCAGATTAGAAACCTAATTCAAAAAAAAACTCAAGTATTTCCCAAGGGTGTGGTATAGATACGTAGACGATATATTTACTATTTTTGATACTAAAACAGAAAATTTGGACACTTTCTTAGAAACATTAAACAATAAATATCCTTCCATTAATTTTACGTACGAAAAGGAGAACAATGGGCAATTACCTTTTCTCGACACGTTAGTTATTAGAAATAACGATAAATTAGAATTTGATATTTATAGGAAATTTACTAATACTGATAGATATATAACATCCGACTCATTTCATTGCCGTCAACACAAAATGGCAGCATTCCATTTCTTAACTCACAGGTTAGTCAATTTTCTACTAAGTAAAGAACGTTTTAACAATGAAATGAATCGGATTAAAAATATAGCTAAAAGTAATGGATATAATGATAATTTTGTACATAAACTAGTAAATAGACATAAGCATAAGAAAATGTTAAAAGATGCCACTACTCTTCAAATACCTGAGGCTTCCAATAAATTCATAGTAATCCCATATGATCCCAGATATACGAGAGGTCTAGAAAAAGTATTTAAAAACGTGAGTTTTAGAGTAGCCTACAAAACGGAGAATAGTTTGAAAAATCTCCTTGGAAACCCCAAAGACAAAGTCGACTTGAGGGAGAGGAGTGGCATCTATGAAATTAGCTGTAATGACTGCGATCTAAAATATGTTGGGCAAACTAAACGCTCCATAAACATTCGTTTTAAAGAACACATGGCACATTTAAGATACGGAAGAACAGAAAAGTCAAGCGTTGCCCAACATGCTTTGGAAAACAATCACCGAATAGGAATAAATAATCTTAAGTTGATTAAAAATGTATCTAATAATAGATTATTGGATGCATTTGAGAGTATAGAAATAGTTAAATGTGGTAAGAAAGCACTAAATAAAGACAGAGGGCCTATTCCCTATAGTCCCCTCTATTGTTTACTTGACAACGGTGCAGTCGGGTGCAACCAAGTGTGACCACATTTACCTATAAATAGTCTCGGTTAGGATAAGTTACTTTAGTTTATATCATCTGCTGATGATGCTAACTTGGTTAGCGAAACGCGCGTCCAGAACGTAACAAGTTGTGGTGTAGTGTGGTTAGAACTCTTGTATTTTGATCTATCTTCCACCACAGGTTCCAGTGTTAGGACTAATACTAGATAAATACTATTACCTGACGTAGGAACATTGTGACCGTCTTTGGACTGTTCATTTTTCATATTCTGCTTATTAGTCTCCTTCCTCCCTTTGGGAACTTTCTCAGGTTTCGATCCTCTAATTTTCGGAGGTAAAACCATATCGTTTGGACCTTTCGGTTTATCTTTCTTAATATCTTTTTTATCTTTATCTGCAAGTAACAATAGCGTACGTATATATATATATATATATATATATATATATATATATATATATATATATATATATATATATATATATATATATATGTATATATATATTTATATATATATATATATATACGTAGGAAGATTTTCTTTGGTTTTTTTGGCCTCAGGTTATTTTTTTGGAAAAATAAAACAATTTCATTTTTCGGCACTAATTTTCATTTTGTTTATTGCAAACGTTTCGGCTAAATGCCTTCATCAGTGCTGTTTGACTGAAACTAAAAACAGTACTATTTTATATTATGCGAAGTCAATATTTTTTTTTTTTTTAAATGTAAAGACAAAATGTTACATACATATACTTATAGACACATAATTAAAAATAACCTTTTTTTTTTTTTTTTTTTATATAATAATAATTCGTTACGCTAACTAAAATTCCTAGTAATTTATACTTTCAAACTCACCCAAGAAGGCAACTTCCTGCATTCAGCAAACCAAAACAGAATAAAATTTTTGTCACATCACATTTAGTATACAGTATTAGACGCCAACAAAACATGTAAAATTTTTATTTATAAAACTACGGTGGCATGTTAGTCTACCGATATATTTTGACTGGAATTGCACCTCGTTTTGAAGCAGTTGCTTGTCTTTCTGATTGTTTTTACTGAAGCAAAAAATTGTATATTGTGTTGTTGTTGTTTTGGTGTATAGCATGAGGGCCTTTAATTATACTATTTGTTATTATAATCAATTGGTAATTACTGTATTTTTTTTCCGTTTCACTTAACTAAGTAAAAAAATTTTTTTTTTTTTTCTTATTTATTAATCAAGGAGAAAATTTCGGAACATGATAATTATTTTATTACGTTGTGATATATTTGGTTTAAATTTTTAATTTCAGTTCTATCATTTATTGAATTTTTATTTTGCTTAATATAGAGCATTTCTAAGAATTCCCTTTTTTTTTGGTTGGTTTCCGTTTTTAATATTTTTGTGTCTTCATATTTGAATTTATGGGACGTTTCATTTTCGTGCTTAGTTAATGAAGTTTTATTTTTTTTGTCATATTTATGTCCATTTAGGCGGTTTTTAAGGTATTGAGTAGTTTGTCCGATGTATACTCCTGGGCAATCATTACATGGTATTTGATATATAGTGTGTGTTTTTTGACTGGTTGGGGTTGGTGTTTTAAGACAAGTAAAAAATTTCTTTTGAAAAGTGTTGTAGCTTTTGTGGCATACGGTTATGTTTTGGTGTTTGAAAATAGTTTGGATACTTTCTGAAAGACCCTGGATGTAAGGAATAGAGAGGAATTTTTTATCTTTAGTTTTTTCGTTTGGTACGTTTTGATTGGGATTGTTCATTTGCTGTAATCTGGAGTTAAATATTGAATTTATTAATTTTTTTGGGTAACTATTTTGAATTAAGATGTTTTTTGCCTTTTGTATTGCCTGGGATTGATAAGTTAAATTACTCAATTTTATTGCTCTAAAGTAAATAAAATAAAAGTAATTTATGTATCTGCCGGACCACGTTTTTTTGTGTACCATTGTGTTTCAATAATATTGTTTTTATTATATAATGTCATATCTAGGAAATTTATTTTTGAGTTGTTTTCAGTCTCGATGGTGAATTTAAGTTTTTCATGGAAGTTGTTAAAGGCATTTAGGATATATTTACATTTATCTTTTGGAATTAGAGTTATGCAATCATCAACGTACCTGTAGAAAAATGGAAGTGATATGTCTAGTTGTCCGATTACATTGCTCTCTAGTTCCTCCATTACTAGTTGTGCAACTACACTTGATATTGGGGAACCCATTGCGCAACCTTCTATTTGTTTATAAAAATTATTGTTGTATGCAAAAAATGTGGATTTTAAAGTTAGTTCAATGGCTATTAGAAATTCATCCAGAGGTATATCCGTGAATTTTTTTATTTCGTTCCATTTATTTTTTATAAGTAGGAGGGCTAAATCAATTGGTACATTTGTGTATAGAGAGATGACATCCAGTGAGATTAAAATATGGTTTTGAGGTACTTGAAAATTATTTATTTTTTCTTTGAAATCCCATGAATCTTTAATGTAAGTGGTATTTTTGTTGACTATATTTTCTAGAATTTGTTTTAAAAATTTAGAAAGGTTATTTAATGGTGATTGTATACACGAAATAATTGGGCGCATTGGAATTCCATCTTTATGTAATTTTGGCAAACCGTAAATTTTTGGTGTTTGGGCATTATACATTTTTAGGTTCTTAGCACAATTAGGTGATATATAGTTTTTCTTTTCCCACCGTGTAACAAGTTCGTTGTTTCTTTTTTGAAAAATATTTGTTGGATCTGTATTTATTTTTTTGTATGTATCTGTGTCGTTCAGAAGTAATTGCATTTTATTATCATATTCTTTTGTATCCATGATAACCGTTTTATTTGATTTGTCTGGGCGTACGATTTTTAGATTTGGATGATTTTTCAGAAAAGTGTTTGTTTTTTTAATTTTTTTAATTAATTCTTGGTCTATATTATTATGTTTTGTTTTATATTGTTTAGATTTTATTTTATTTTGATATGTTTTGAGAGTGTTACAACAATTTGCCCTTATTGTATCTTTTTCATCATTAATAAAGTTACTGATTGATGTTTCGACAGATGATATTATGTCAGGAACAGGGAGTTCATTGGCATTTGTAATTGGATACGCAAAATTAGAACCTAAACTTAGAATTTCTACTGCATATTCCGGAATTTCCGTCTCAGTCAGATTTTCTAGCCACTCTTTTTGTATATTAATTTTTTTTGGGTTTGTTTTATTTTTTTTTGTTTTTAACAAGTAAATTTTGTTTATGTTTCTTAATTTAATTTTTTCGAATAAAGCTTCGTATTTTTTATTTTCGATATTTAAGAGTTCATTAAATTTATTTGCGGTGGTTGTTTCCTGTAATTGGTTTTTGATTTGAGATATTTTAGTTTCGATGTTTTTTATATTAATGATGGTGTCGCTAATTAGTAATTTTAACGTATTGAGTTTAAAATTATTTACAATATTTTCATGAAATTTCCTTCCTAGGTTAGTTGATGAGAATTCTATGTGGTTAATTTTAATGTTTAAAAATGCTGGAAATATGTTTTCAGTTTTACATCTTAGTAAAAATTGTCTTCTATTCTTTAGGCTAGCTAGTTTACAATAGTTCTTAGAGAGGGTTTTAATATTGTCGTTGCTTAGAGTTATGTTAGTTTCATATTGTTCAGTCGGTGGCAGTATTTCATCCATTCTGCTTATATATTCTTAGAGTGAGTTTCTGGACCATTTAAAATATATTCGTAGGAAGATTTTCTTTGGTTTTTTTGGCCTCAGGTTATTTTTTTGGAAAAATAAAACAATTTCATTTTTCGGCACTAATTTTCATTTTGTTTATTGCAAACGTTTCGGCTAAATGCCTTCATCAGTGCTGTTTGACTGAAACTAAAAACAGTACTATTTTATATTATGCGAAGTCAACATTTTTTTTTTTTTTTTTAAATGTAAAGACAAAATGTTACATACATATACTTATAGACACATAATTAAAAATAACCTTTTTTTTTTTTTTTTTATATAATAATAATTCGTTACGCTAACTAAAATTCCTAGTAATTTATACTTTCAAACTCACCCAAGAAGGTAACTTCCTGCATTCAGCAAACCAAAACAGAATAAAATTTTTGTCACATCACATTTAGTATACAGTATTAGACGCCAACAAAACATGTAAAATTTTTATTTATAAAACTACGGTGGCATGTTAGTCTACCGATATATTTTGACTGGAATTGCACCTCGTTTTGAAGCAGTTGCTTGTCTTTCTGATTGTTTTTACTGAAGCAAAAAATTGTATATTGTGTTGTTGTTGTTTTGGTGTATAGCATGAGGGCCTTTAATTATACTATTTGTTATTATAATCAATTGGTAATTACTGTATTTTTTTTCCGTTTCACTTAACTAAGTAAAAAAATTTTTTTTTTTTTTTCTTATTTATTAATCAAGGAGAAAATTTCGGAACATGATAATTATTTTATTACGTTGTGATATATTTGGTTTAAATTTTTAATTTCAGTTCTATCATTTATTGAATTTTTATTTTGCTTAATATAGAGCATTTCTAAGAATTCCCTTTTTTTTTGGTTGGTTTCCGTTTTTAATATTTTTGTGTCTTCATATTTGAATTTATGGGACGTTTCATTTTCGTGCTTAGTTAATGAAGTTTTATTTTTTTTGTCATATTTATGTCCATTTAGGCGGTTTTTAAGGTATTGAGTAGTTTGTCCGATGTATACTCCTGGGCAATCATTACATGGTATTTGATATATAGTGTGTGTTTTTTGACTGGTTGGGGTTGGTGTTTTAAGACAAGTAAAAAATTTCTTTTGAAAAGTGTTGTAGCTTTTGTGGCATACGGTTATGTTTTGGTGTTTGAAAATAGTTTGGATACTTTCTGAAAGACCCTGGATGTAAGGAATAGAGAGGAATTTTTTATCTTTAGTTTTTTCGTTTGGTACGTTTTGATTGGGATTGTTCATTCTGTAATCTGGAGTTAAATATTGAATTTATTAATTTTTTTGGGTAACTATTTTGAATTAAGATGTATGTATAAGTATATGTATGTAACATTTTGTCTTTACATTTAAAAAAAAAAAAAATGTTGACTTCGCATAATATAAAATAGTACTGTTTTTAGTTTCAGTCAAACAGCACTGATGAAGGCATTTAGCCGAAACGTTTGCAATAAACAAAATGAAAATTAGTGCCGAAAAATGAAATTGTTTTATTTTTCCAAAAAAATAACCTGAGGCCAAAAAAACCAAAGAAAATCTTCCTACGAATATATTTTAAATGGTCCAGAAACTCACTCTAAGAATATATAAGCAGAATGGATGAAATACTGCCACCGACTGAACAATATGAAACTAACATAACTCTAAGCAACGACAATATTAAAACCCTCTCTAAGAACTATTGTAAACTAGCTAGCCTAAAGAATAGAAGACAATTTTTACTAAGATGTAAAACTGAAAACATATTTCCAGCATTTTTAAACATTAAAATTAACCACATAGAATTCTCATCAACTAACCTAAGAAGGAAATTTCATGAAAATATTGTAAATAATTTTAAACTCAATACGTTAAAATTACTAATTAGCGACACCATCATTAATATAAAAAACATCGAAACTAAAATATCTCAAATCAAAAACCAATTACAGGAAACAACCACCGCAAATAAATTTAATGAACTCTTAAATATCGAAAATAAAAAATATGAAGCTTTATTCGAAAAAATTAAATTAAGAAACATAAACAAAATTTACTTGTTAAAAACAAAAAAAAATAAAACAAACCCAAAAAAAATTAATATACAAAAAGAGTGGCTAGAAAATCTGACTGAGACGGAAATTCCGGAATATGCAGTAGAAATTCTAAGTTTAGGTTCTAATTTTGCGTATCCAATTACAAATGCCAATGAACTCCCTGTTCCTGACATAATATCATCTGTCGAAACATCAATCAGTAACTTTATTAATGATGAAAAAGATACAATAAGGGCAAATTGTTGTAACACTCTCAAAACATATCAAAATAAAATAAAATCTAAACAATATAAAACAAAACATAATAATATAGACCAAGAATTAATTAAAAAAATTAAAAAAACAAACACTTTTCTGAAAAATCATCCAAATCTAAAAATCGTACGCCCAGACAAATCAAATAAAACGGTTATCATGGATACAAAAGAATATGATAATAAAATGCAATTACTTCTGAACGACACAGATACATACAAAAAAATAAATACAGATCCAACAAATATTTTTCAAAAAAGAAACAACGAACTTGTTACACGGTGGGAAAAGAAAAACTATATATCACCTAATTGTGCTAAGAACCTAAAAATGTATAATGCCCAAACACCAAAAATTTACGGTTTGCCAAAATTACATAAAGATGGAATTCCAATGCGCCCAATTATTTCGTGTATACAATCACCATTAAATAACCTTTCTAAATTTTTAAAACAAATTCTAGAAAATATAGTCAACAAAAATACCACTTACATTAAAGATTCATGGGATTTCAAAGAAAAAATAAATAATTTTCAAGTACCTCAAAACCATATTTTAATCTCACTGGATGTCATCTCTCTATACACAAATGTACCAATTGATTTAGCCCTCCTACTTATAAAAAATAAATGGAACGAAATAAAAAAATTCACGGATATACCTCTGGATGAATTTCTAATAGCCATTGAACTAACTTTAAAATCCACATTTTTTGCATACAACAATAATTTTTATAAACAAATAGAAGGTTGCGCAATGGGTTCCCCAATATCAAGTGTAGTTGCACAACTAGTAATGGAGGAACTAGAGAGCAATGTAATCGGACAACTAGACATATCACTTCCATTTTTCTACAGGTACGTTGATGATTGCATAACTCTAATTCCAAAAGATAAATGTAAATATATCCTAAATGCCTTTAACAACTTCCATGAAAAACTTAAATTCACCATCGAGACTGAAAACAACTCAAAAATAAATTTCCTAGATATGACATTATATAATAAAAACAATATTATTGAAACACAATGGTACACAAAAAAAACGTGGTCCGGCAGATACATAAATTACTTTTCGCAACACCCAATGAACCAAAAAAAGTCGGTAATAATCAGTCTTGCCGATAGAGCAATAAAATTGAGTAATTTAACTTATCAATCCCAGGCAATACAAAAGGCAAAAAACATCTTAATTCAAAATAGTTACCCAAAAAAATTAATAAATTCAATATTTAACTCCAGATTACAGCAAATGAACAATCCCAATCAAAACGTACCAAACGAAAAAACTAAAGATAAAAAATTCCTCTCTATTCCTTACATCCAGGGTCTTTCAGAAAGTATCCAAACTATTTTCAAACACCAAAACATAACCGTATGCCACAAAAGCTACAACACTTTTCAAAAGAAATTTTTTACTTGTCTTAAAACACCAACCCCAACCAGTCAAAAAACACACACTATATATCAAATACCATGTAATGATTGCCCAGGAGTATACATCGGACAAACTACTCAATACCTTAAAAACCGCCTAAATGGACATAAATATGACAAAAAAAATAAAACTTCATTAACTAAGCACGAAAATGAAACGTCCCATAAATTCAAATATGAAGACACAAAAATATTAAAAACGGAAACCAACCAAAAAAAAAGGGAATTCTTAGAAATGCTCTATATTAAGCAAAATAAAAATTCAATAAATGATAGAACTGAAATTAAAAATTTAAACCAAATATATCACAACGTAATAAAATAATTATCATGTTCCGAAATTTTCTCCTTGATTAATAAATAAGAAAAAAAAAAAAAAAAAATTTTTTTACTTAGTTAAGTGAAACGGAAAAAAAATACAGTAATTACCAATTGATTATAATAACAAATAGTATAATTAAAGGCCCTCATGCTATACACCAAAACAACAACAACACAATATACAATTTTTTGCTTCAGTAAAAACAATCAGAAAGACAAGCAACTGCTTCAAAACGAGGTGCAATTCCAGTCAAAATATATCGGTAGACTAACATGCCACCGTAGTTTTATAAATAAAAATTTTACATGTTTTGTTGGCGTCTAATACTGTATACTAAATGTGATGTGACAAAAATTTTATTCTGTTTTGGTTTGCTGAATGCAGGAAGTTGCCTTCTTGGGTGAGTTTGAAAGTATAAATTACTAGGAATTTTAGTTAGCGTAACGAATTATTATTATATAAAAAAAAAAAAAAAAAAAGGTTATTTTTAATTATGTGTCTATAAGTATATGTATGTAACATTTTTTCTTTACATTTAAAAAAAAAAAAAATGTTTAATTCGCATAATATAAAATAGTACTGTTTTTAGTTTCAGTCAAACAGCACTAATGAAGGCATTTAGCCGAAACGTTTGCAATAAACAAAATGAAAATTAGTGCCGAAAAATGAAATTGTTTTATTTTTCCAAAAAAATAACCTGAGGCCAAAAAAACCAAAGAAAATCTTCCTACGAATATATTTTAAATGGTCCAGAAACTCACTCTAAGAATATATATATATATATATATATATATATATATATATATATATATATATATATATATATATAAATGCATAAATGGCGCCAGTTCCGGTTAATGCTTACGTGTTCACAAAATTTCAACTGATATTTAAAAAAAAAGAAAAAAGGCGGCGTACATTTGGCGTACGGGTGACCACTGATTGTCACTCGGCATAGACTCAGTTCCATTAAAAGTGATGGACTTGATTTTTCGCCTAATCAGAAAGTCGATTTCCACAACTTTTTTTCTATAAGGAGATAAACTCGTCGCCTTTTTACAAATGCAAGTACTGAAACTTTTCTCTATGCGTTAGATGCAAACAATATCTAAATGCCCATAAAATACCAAGGATGTGTTTTGACACATGATTAAACTTAGAATGTCATAGTAAATCAAAATAAGTAAACAAATATTGAGCGTCCCATTTAAAAAACAAAAGTTAACAGAAAAAATTCGGAAGCAAAAATGTTCGGTCTAATAACTTGGCAAAGAATAAAGTTATTTAAGGGTGAGCAACTTGTTAAAGACATCCGGTTGATCAGTTTTTTCCATTTAATGTGTTATAAATATAATGTACAGGGTATCCGAATTTCGATGGTTTTGCGGGGTATCTGCCTTATTACTGGAGATAGAGAGATGTGGTTTTCGCAACACTATGCTACTTTTTTATGAAACCAAAGAAGCCACAAACAATTTTTTCCTAGCCCTCTTCGTTTTTGAGATACAGGGTGAAATTGAAAATTTTGCGTTTTTAGGTTTATTATTTATCTCGATGGCCTGGCAACTTACCGAAAAGGTAAAAACTAACTTATAGAGTTTTTTACGTAGAATCCAGTGGCGTAGGCAGTTTTTAGTTAGCTACTATCGTTTTCGAGGTATAGACTAAAGTTGGGGTTTTTTAAGTGGGATACCATATATATTTTTTAATATTTGGTTTCCGCTGATTTTTAGGTTCTCAAAAATATATAACACTTGATATTTATTTCAATCCGGTATCGACAATTAAGTCTATTTAAAGAAATTTTAATCTGTTTTTCTAGTAGGCCATGAAGATTGTGTGTTAGCTTTCTAAATCTGAATTATCTGTACCAAAGTTTGTTATAATATCATAATTAAACAATAAATGAATAAACAAGATACATAGCTACTATTTAGTATTTACCCTGGACAACACAACTAACACAAATACTTAGGAAATCTAATAAAAAAAATATATACCTATTATACACTAAAAATGTTTTATTTACAACAAATGACGTTGGATTTAATACTTTTCTAATGTTGACAATTATGTTGTTTGAAAATACTTACTTACAACTATTTAATTTATCCCTTAGAAATACCCAAGATTTGTTTTAAATAAAATAAGGCGGCCATGACTTCATTAAATAAAAGAATATGTAGATTCTGTTGAGCCATTGTAGAAACTAATTGACATTTGTCATTGTTAAATTATTTTAATCAATCTGTGTACTAATAACCGAAATAACATTATTACAGAGTTCTAACTGCATGCATTTAAACTGTATTTTCAATATTACAGAGTTCCATCTACGGTCAAAATATAACAAAGTTCTATCTGTCAAAATCTAGATGCAGATAGAACTTTGTTCTCGAAGCTGCTAGTGAAAATCAATAAAAATGTCAATATTCAATTGTCAATATCAATTCGCGCCATTTTTCGCGGTGGTGAAATTTTTACTCGAATTTTTGTGAAAATATCGACAAAATACCTGATACCTAATGCATTCACGAAGTTCCAAAATACATTTTTTTATATTAATATAACAATTAAACACTGTTTAGCATGGAATTTAGCATGTACTGCAGATAAAGATGCAGGCATCAACTATAAAAACGTTAATATGGTTATTACCACTCCTAATAAACATCAACTTACTATCCAAACACAAGAAGAAAACACTAGCTTCAGTAATGTGTCTCAAAATATAACTGAAAAGTAAGTTACTTATGATTTTTGGTGTAAGTACTTACACTCATTAATGTGCGTTTTTAGTGTAACCGTTACAAATAATATGATAATTCCATGTCAAGGTAATACCACTCTTCATGAAAATTCAGTGCTGAACGACATCTTGGATTTGGAAAATTCAATAAGAAGTAGTGCCGTAAATGCCTCGGATGAGTCGCATAATAATCAGAAGTAAGTTCAGATTTAAAGCTCAGATTTTGCGGTAGATGCTTTATTTAAACTACCTAATTGATTTTTTTTTAGTGTCATACAAGTGGAAAATTTTCCAAGCCCTTCTCAAATTAACATGAGTAGTGATAAAAATCCTGGCCAAATAATTGAAATGTTTGATGAAATGGGAGAATTTGATGATCTGCCTGTTGTAACTGATATCAGTAAGCCGCAAAGTAATCCAAGGTAAGTAAATTTGTTAGTCGCAATTTTCTTTCAGTACATAAAACCATAATTATGTATACTAATCCATTAATGTGTTTTGTAGAGTCATTGAAACAGAAAGTCCAACAGTTGCATGTGAAGTCATTACTATCGAAATTTTTGACGAACAAGGAAACGTCGTAAATAATATTAATCAGCTCCCTGTCACAACACAAAACGAATTAACAGAACAATGTATTGTTGTTAATCAAGCAGAAATCCTTCCCGAAAATGCTGTAGAAGATGTCCAACAAGAAAAGAAAGAACGATCGCGAAAGCGCAAAACACAACCCAATGAATGGAAAGTTAATGTTCGAAGAAAGAAGTGTCAGTCAGGAGAAGAATATGTAAACGTCAGGGGAAAAGTGGTTAAGGCAAGAAAGATTCAAAACAAAAAAAACTGTTTACAAAAATGCAAGTTCAATTGTGCTAAACAAATATCAGAAGAAGAAAGACAACGAGCTTTTGATTCTTATTGGTCTCTGACCCAAAATGAAAAGTATCTGTTTCTTAAAAATTTTACTAAAAAAGAAATTAAAGGCCGAAAGACTACCGGGGACAAGGAGTCACGAAGATGTTTTTCATTTAAGTATTTCATTCAAATAAAAGGAGAAGACATAGGAGTATGCAAGAAATACTTTTTGGGGACCTATAACATATCTCAAAAACCTGTGTATACTGCTCATGTAGGACCAGGCATTAAAAAAGACAACAGAGGAAAACACGGCAAAAATAGTACAGCGAAACAAGAAATAATAAATCACATTAAAAGTTTTCCTGTTATAGACTCACATTACTGCAGACAGAACACGAAAAGAAAATATTTAGAATCTAATTTAAGTATCGTTAGAATGTATGACTTATACAAGGTGTGGTGTGAAGATAAGGAGATTACTGCTGCCAAGCTGTCCTACTATCGCCACGTTTTTACCACGGAGTTCAATTATGGTTTTCACATCCCAAAAAAAGACAGGTGTATAAAATGTGAATCGTTTAAAATTAAAAATCAAGAGGACCCACTTACATCTGAAGAAAAAGAATCGTACGAAACACATGTTAATATTAAAAATCAGATGAGAACAGAAAGAAACAAAGATAGAGAAAATGAGGTACCAACTTTGTGTTTTGATTTGGAAAATGTCATCACTTGTCCTCGTTCTGATGTCGGCGACTTTTTTTATTCTCAAAAATTAAATATTTACAACCTTACCGGACATTTTTCCACCACTGGGCAAGTATATTGCGCTATTTGGACAGAAGCAAAACAAGGCAGAAGTGGAAATATTTTGGCTAGTGCATTCAGAAAAATTTTAGACCAAGTTTTGCAAGACAACAACATAACGGATTTAACTACTTGGAGTGATTCATGTGTTTCGCAGAACCGAAATTCCTTTATTTCATTTGCAATAATCGATGCAATGAGAGATCATCCAGAATTAAACAGTATTACAATGAAATATTCAGTACCTGGCCATGGTGCTATTCAAGAGGTCGACAGTGCACACAGCAGCATTGAAAGGTACATGAATAAAACGGAATTTTATTCGACATTAAGTTTTATGAAAAACTTAAAATCAGTCAACACTAAAAAACCCTACTGTATTTTACAAATGAAAGACGATGACTTTAAAGACTACGAAAGTTGCTCCAAGAAACTATTGTTCAATAAAATTCCTTTTTCTAAAGTTGCCGCCTTAAGATTTACCCAGAGCCTATCAGAAATTGAATACAAATTAAATCATGTTGATGAATTTGTAAAGGAAACTTTAAAACCCGACCGAACAACAGCACGGCGAAATAAGGCTTCACAAAACCCCAAAAACACAAATGAAATGTTCAAATCTCTAATGATGACGCTAAAACCACAAAATTTACCTATAAAAAACAGCCTTTCGGAAGATAAAATAAAAGCTATAAAAAAAATGATGGCAGGTTGTATGCCCGATTTGGACAAAAAATATTTCGCCTCGTTTTTAAACAGCCTTAAATAAAAACTGCCGAAGTTGAATGTAACCTAAGTACCTACATTATATTAGTTCCTACCATAGATATAAGTTAATGTTGAATAATTAGAAGTAGTGATTTGTAACATTTTTTTCTAGTGCATTGTTTATTACTTTTCCTACACAGTTCACATGTTTAATAAACGTTTTGTTTAAATATAATTCCGGATGTTTTATTTCACAATACAAAAAAACAAAGTTGTAAGTGGCACTGACAACTTTGTTATTTTAACTTGATTCCTAGTATACAATATAATCATGACACTATAAGGTTTATCTGCCACATAGAACCTTGTTAAATAAGCTCAAGTTCCCTCATTTAAAAAAACAAAGTTGTATCTGCTAATGTCCACTTGAAAATTAAAATAAATGGTATATTTTAGACTGCTTTTAATTCCTTTTTTTGATATAGGGTATTTACCACTAATTTTCTGTAAAGACAGTTTTTGATTTAAAGTTAAACTAATGAAATGGCACAACATCCAATATTTCGACAGCGATTTCTCAGAATGGCCTTAAGACCAGATAGACCTTTGTTATTCTAACGCGACGAAATGGCTGCGAATTTCGAAAACTTGGAGAAATATGACATGCTTGTTTGTTTTATACACTGCTAGGAAAATCCGGATGAAGCGTCAGAAATGTATCTAATCCGGTAAGTGACAGGAGTAATACTAAGTAAACAAAATAAGGGGGGCTTTTCGGAACTAGTGATAGTCGTTGTAGAAGGACTCTCAGTATTATTGAAAAACAAAAGTATAGATAATAATAAAACTTTAGTTTTGTGACTTTTTTTTCAGAATAATAATATTAATATTTCAAATTATGCCTATCGTTCCTAATAGGTTACAATTGTGTCCAAAATTTGCTTGTAATAAAAAAAGCATATTATTGCAGCAAGTCTGTAACATGAAAGATACGATGTCACTAAATTTTCAATAAAATTAATTATAATTAAAATATTTGAAAAGTAGAATAGTAGTTTTGTTGATAAGTGAAAAGAAAAAACATCTCCCTGTGTAATAAAATAATTCAATTAATTTATTTTGAATATGTCGTTCTATACTCTCTATATATCTGTAAATAAGCATTTATTCCTTATAGATACCCAGAACGAAGACAGCCCGATAAGAGAACATTTTCAAGAATAAAAGTAAATCTGATCAATCACGGATCATTCAAAGTACCGCGATTAATGTTTTAGCTGCCGTGGCAATCAATCCGTCAACTTCCTGTCAAAAAGTCGAGGATGAAGTGGGAGTACCTAAGTCAAACCATATAAATATAAGTTAGTGCAGCATTTGCACCCAGGAGATGCACAGCGTCGCATAGATTTCTGCAATTGGTACATTCATATGACTAATACCGAAATAAATTTCGAAAGAGTTATATGGTCTGACGAGGCATATATCTCAAGTGCAGGTATTCTAAATCGACACAATAATAGATATCGGTCCAAAGAAAATGAACTCGTTATATTTCCACGCAATCAACAAGGCAGGTTTGGATTTAGCGTGACCTGCTTTATCCTTGGCACAAAAATAAGGTATGTCATTTATAACGGTAGTCTTACTGGAAACCGGTACCTAGAGATACTGGAAAATAAGCTTCCTGATTTATTAGATAATATTCCTTTGGCACAATTACAAAATATTTTTCTTCAGCAAGATGGTGCCCCGGCTCATAATGCACGGACTGTTAGTACCTAGAAAATGAATTTCCAGGTCGCTGGATTGGTACATTTTGACAAAACGCCCCACGTTTTTTAGCATAGTCATTGAAAATTAAGAAGTGACAAGTTTATTACATGCCTAAATTAATTTATTTTATACTTTTTAGTGCATTGAAACTATAATTACTATTAATCTAAATTCGGCTACATGTTCTTTATTTGAAAACGTACCAGTGGGCGGTTTAGGCGGAGATATCCTGGGTTTATTTTCAGACTTCTTTTCGCCAGCCGAAGACGTATGCTGCTCCTTTATCATAATTTCTAACTTATTAATTTTCTCGATCATTTCATCAATTTTGCCCCTGGTGGTAAGTAGGGCCTCGTTGTCTGAAATTGCTAATTTGTTTCTCATCGTCAAAACTTTGTCCAAAAGTTTCATGCTTAAAACAGCGGTTTCGGGTGTGTTCATTACTGTGGAAACTTCTGACGGATTTAAAACATCTACCACAGCGAGGCTTGTCTGTGGAGGCTCTGTATGGTTATTTTCGAGAAGTACTATTTCGTCTCCAGGTCTTATTTCCACTTGATCTGTCAAAAATATAAATTTATAAAAATTAAAATAACTGAACCCTTATAGATAATAAAATTTTGATTTTCCAGCCATACTGTGTATACAAAATTCTAAAGTTGAAGCTCATTTTGTTAATTTTCGATGTTTATTTGTTTTTTCTGGTAACGAATCTTTGCGCTTCAGACCAAGTCCTAAAATTTTGTATTTAACATTTTTTGGTATCTTAGAAAATAAAGCGTGTAGACCCTGTGTAAAATTAACCGAATACCTGTACATACTTACTACTTTTTAAAAATAAAGGTTCCAGAGATAATATAGAAAACTACCGCCCCATATGCATGCAAAATCAGTTTTCTAAAATTTTTGAAGCTGCTTTTAATAACAGACTTGTAGATTTTCTTGAACAACAAAACATATTAAGTAATGTCCAAAATGGGTTCACAAAAAAGAAATCTACCTGTACTGCAATTCTAGAATGTGTTGAATTTATCTATCAATCCTTAAATGAAAGACAATATTCCCTTGGTCTTTTTTACGATCTAAGCCGAGCGTTTGACTCAATTGACCACAACCTTCTTCTAGAAAAACTGTATGGCATAGGTATAAGAGGAAATGCTTATGACTGGGTTTCATCATATCTCTCTGCCCGCACCCAGACTGTCATCATAGAAGGTATAAAATCGAAAACACTTGCATCAAAGCTTGGTGTTCCCCAGGGATCCGTTCTCTCTCCAACGCTCTTCATTGTTTTCATGAACAATCTAACCGATATATGCAAAACTCCTGACAGGACCATCCTATACGCAGATGACACAAACTTTCTTCTAAGGTCAACATCATTAGAGGATCTAACTGAAAAAAGCAATAATGCCTCAGAGGAACTCAACACATGGTGCGGGGACAACGGCTTGATCCTTAATACAGCCAAAACTTATTATATGCGATTTCTCACAAAAAATCAAATACCTCAAGTTTGTCCACTTATAAAAGTGGGGAAAAAGTCAATTGAATCTATTGACAAGATTAACTTCCTAGGCATTACTCTAGATCACAAACTTACATGGGAAGCACATATAGACTTGGTCTGCTCAAAACTCAGCAGCATGTGCTATCTTATAAGATTTATAAGAGATACTGTCACGCCAGGTGTTCTGAGAATGCTTTACTTTGGATTGGTGGAGTCTGTTCTTAGGTATGGTCTGATATTCTGGGGCTCATCGACTTACTTCAATAAAGCTTTTACTATGCAGAAAAAAGTTGTCAGATGCATAAATAATTCCCACCCACATCAAAGTTGCCGACATATATTCAAGAGAGACAGTGTCCTCACCCTACCATGTCTCTACATTTTTAATCTGGTCTGTTATATTAAGGAAAATGAGAATACATTCCTAAAAAACTCAGATGTTCATACTTACTCAGTCCGTGAACGACAAAATATTTATCAGCCATTCTCCAGGTTAAAACTGGGACAAAACTCTCCATCTTATATGGGAATAAAATGTTTCAACAAGCTTAAAAGAACCCATAGCAATACAAAAAATTTTACTAAAGCTGTAAAAAACTATCTGCTGGAAAATGCTTTTTACTCTGTAAATGAGTTTCTTAATTCTCCGCAATGAGCACTGAACTTTGGGTCGTTTAGCGAAAATAAATCAAATTTATTATTGTATTATTTATGTTATGGTTGTATTTTGTTCTCAAAAGTCAAAGTCAAAATAAGCTGGATTGAAGTGATTTGATGGAGTTTGCGATTGTCCGAGCTAAATTGTGTTAGTATCTCCTCGTGTTCTTGTAATGTATTGTACCGTATGTTATTTTATTACAATTATGTTAGTGCAGTTGTCAATTCTACTTAGTATGTAAGCTTTACTTTATGACTAGTGGGATAAATTAATGTATACTATGTATGTATTAGTTTTGTGCACGAATAATGAAATAAATTGAAAAAAATTGAAAAATACTACATATGAGTCATAAAAGGTTTTACTAATATTGCTAGCCGGTTACATCGACTTACTGAAAGCGATCATTTTTATGTATGGACCGAGGATTGTAAAGAGGCTTTCAGCAAACTGAGAACGCCCTGTGTAACCCTCCAGTGTTGTTACATCCCGAGACGTCCCAGGTGCTTATCGTTGATACCGATATCATCAATGCCACTAAAATTGGTATTTTGTCACAACTACAAAATGGCGAAGATAAATAATAGTCTACTGCAGCAAGGTTCTTTCCAAACCTGACCGCAACCATTGTGTGACAACAGAAGAACTACTGACATTGCAAAAAATTTTAGCACTTTCATAAGTACTTTTACGAACAAAAATTCCTTTTAAGGACGTACCATGAATCACTTAAATGGTTGCTACGATTTAAGGTTACTTAAAGGTTTAAACCATAAAATTGCTGATACTTTATCAGAAAAATGCCTAGGAAACGCTTTATCAGAAAGTTGCCCAGAAAATTGTAAACTTTGCAATAGAGACGAACAGCTCTTAAAAAATCTCGGGACTGGAACACAAAGATCAGCGAGAAAATCAAGATTGTGGCCTTATAATTAAGCTGAAAGAGAAAAAATCACCAAGAAATTGGGGAGTTTATGTGACTCTTTGTTGAAAAGATGGTTCGTTAAAAAGAATTTGGAAAGCCTTGAAGGCAAAAATGGTAAACATAGGACTGTTTTTCGCTCAAAGAAGATCCCGCAGTTTTGCAAGCTGTACCACAAAGGTGTCGAAGGTGGACATTTTAGTGTTATGACGATTCTCGAAAAAGTCAGAGAAAGGTTTTACTGGTTGAGAAGTCGTACAGATGTGAAAGATTGGTGCCAGATGTTCCAAGACTGCGCAGGTAGTAAAGGACCGCAAACTCGTACTCGTGACAAAATGAAGCAGTACAACGTGGGAGCATCCTTTGAACGAATTGCAACTAATGTAGCAGGACCATTTCCAGTTAGTAAATCCTGGCAGGGACAAACGTATGGGGGGAATGGGGGGACGTCCCTGAGTCCAGGAATCCTTTGGCTAGCAGCGATGAATTACTTTAGTAAATGTCCAGAAGTTTATGCAACACCCAATCAAGTTGCCTACGTACTACTGCAAGAATGGATTTGCCGATATGTAATTCCAAGCGAAATACACTCAGACCAAAACAGGAATTTTAAATCCGACGTACTCTAAAGTCTGTGCAGTCTGATAGGAATCCATAAGTCAAGAACAACACCTCTTCATCCGTAGTCAGATGGAATGATTGAAAGATTTAACAAAACTTTGTAAGACTAACCAAAAATCCAAGTCAATGAGTAACAAAGTGATTGGGATAAATGCATTCAACAATGTTTACTGGCCTATCGCCCAGCAGTTCATGAATCAGCTAGAAAAATACATATTTAAATCTGATTTTACAACTTCCAGTTGACCTTCTTACTGGACATTCTCCTAACGATTGACCAGCCCGTTACCAAGACACAGAAGATGTTTAATAGGGACGATCAACTCTGGGAATGGGGCAATGTTGCATGTGCGTATTTAGCCCTAGTTACAGTTGTGAAAACTCTCAGGTCAAATTATTTGATATTTTGTCAGTTTTCGATCCATGTTGCGACTATGTTTGTAGCATTAATCTTTCCTTAATGTTTTGTTAAGCCTAATTCTTTTTACCCTATTATATAGATGCATTTAGAATTTTCTAGTCATTCTATCCCTTTCTAAAGCCTTAAGCGTACCGAAATTTTCTTTGATCAGTTTAGTTTGAGATTTCAAAGTGTAAACATATTGACAGCGACCCGTTTTCGGCTACTGTAGTTACGATTGTTACGTATAACCTGTGTTTATCTTTGGTACCTGTAAGCTACGTTTCGAATAAAACAGAAATTCTGCGTTTGTGTACAGACAATCCGGAAACACACATATTCTTTTCACTTTATTCTACACACGAAATTTTAAGTTGATTTTATTTCGAAATTGTCCCTTTTATGTAAAAAATACAAAAATAACTTCCGATTACAAATTAAATAAAGAAACCAATAGCAGTAAGAGACTTCGTAAAAACAGGCAATGGCGCCGAATGCTTTTAATCATTAAATGAGGATTATGCCGATATCTCAGCTACTGTTTAAAATGAAAATTTTATTTTTATATTCAGAATCGTTAAGAAAGAAGAAGAAATATATATATATATATATATATATATATATATATATATATATATATATATATATATATATATATATATATATATATATATATATATATATATATATATATATATATATATATATATATATATATATATATATATAGGGGTATTGATATCTTGATTATACTTAAATTACTACATTTTTATGTCAAAAAACATGAAATGCGTAACTGGTGATGAAACTGTCGTTTTTAATAATTAAATGACCGCAGGAAGCGAGACAGAATTAGGTTGCTATCATGTGTCACTGCTGATTTACGCCAAAAAAACTATTTTTATATAAGAGGAATAAAAATATCGATATGAAAGTCAGTCGATCAATTTTATTTTGCTTTTAATTTTAAAACAATAGTAGATATAGCATTCAGTACTCGAACCAAACAAAATGTAAGATAAGACGTCTATAAAGTTTCAGTTTTTAATAAGTTGTAATTTATATAGTTTAAAAAAAGTCATCTATCCTCTCATTATTTTCTAGATTCTTTTTTATCTAATGTTAAAATATGTGGTATTGTTATATAAGGTATTGACATATAATATAAAAGTTAGTTTCTAGTAAGGAAGGCATTAATTATTCCTGCATGGTTGTATCCAAAATAAGTTAAATTAGGCGATACCCCTTGATTAACCCCTGTACTAAACTCTGGTCTAGTTTTGGCTAATTAACTACGAATATTATAAAATATTATAAAATTATAAATTCAGTCAAACGCCTAGAAAACACAAAATTGACCCTTATTAACAAATTAGTAATCATATCACTACTTACTTAACCTAGACGTATTCTGGATATTTATGGTCACTATTTTGGTTCACTCATGAAACGAGAGGAAAGGAAATCAGTAAAGCCACAATAATTTGTGACATAATTCCAAAAATAATCCAGCACAAAGTGTTTACAGTAAAGCAACCTATTCAAATTTGTAATATATCTCGATATCTGCCATAGTTCGAAACCTGTTTGATTGATCCCCCTCCCGTTGTTTTTTTTTTGGCAAAAATAAGTTAAAGAACCTATTATAGTCCATTACATGTAAAAATTTCAGCAAATTTGCAGGAACCGTTCTTTGTACCTGGTCTAATTAGTACGAATATTAGTAATTTAGTAAATTTACCCGATTTTTTATTAGATTCCTGAATCAACTCATTTTGTTCTTTGCAAGACTTACTGCTATGGTCAGGTTCTTCAATTTCTTCAATATTACTAACTATAAGTCGTTCTTTCGGCATGTAAATAGACTGCTGACTGCCTGGTAACAGTTTAGATTTAAAATAATCCTGCAACATTTTTTGTTGGAAGTCACTTGACCGACTTTCTTGGACATCTTTTCCCTTTATATCGAGACTGTTTTTTTGGAGAGAAGGGGAAACTATTCTTTTTCTTTCCATAATTTCAATTGCTCTTGTTAAATGCCCTGTTTGCTCTT
This sequence comes from Kuschelorhynchus macadamiae, assembly GCA_030620095.1. Classification (NCBI taxonomy): domain Eukaryota; kingdom Metazoa; phylum Arthropoda; class Insecta; order Coleoptera; family Curculionidae; genus Kuschelorhynchus; species Kuschelorhynchus macadamiae. The sequence continues at coordinate 470,807 of JAUTXW010005286.1, read as the reverse complement.
CGTGATGATCACATTTAGACAATAAATCTACATCTTTTGACCCCTTAGCTTTAACTTCTGGGACTTTTACTTCTTTAACTTCCGAAGTAGTTTCTTCGACAGAGCGTTCCACTATGTCCTTACTATCCAAAGTATTTCCTTGTTCTTTTTGATCATCAATACCCGGGTGTGAAGAGCATCCTGGGCTTTCTTTATTTTCTGCCGCTTCATGTGTGGAGCTTAGGTGTGTTTTGTCTAAAAAGACGAAAAAACATAAATTAAGAAAGAAAAAAGCTTATATTATCTTAAATTTGGGCATTTTGTTTAAAATATGTATATATAGTTTTCGATTAACGCCTAAAATTGTAACTGACTTAAAATACTACATATTCTAGATATTTACGCTTAGTAAGCAAAACTAACGAATACTATTAAAAAAAAACGAAAAATCTCTACTAAATAGCTGACGAAAAATAGGATGTTAAATTCAATTTTCTATCTTTCATTAAATTTTGGCAAAGATTACTACCGAGATATTCATTTATGCTTGTAGTCGCTAGATCAGTTAATAAAAAAACCTTATTTTTCACCAACACATTTTATTCACTCGTTCACGTCCTTACCTCCACTTCCATCCTTACCAGATCCTATTTTATTACCCGGATACAACGCATACCCATGATGTTCTTCCTTAACATCCTTAGAAGAGTTATTATTTTCATCACCTTTCTGCGATTCTCTAATTTCCTTTTGTTTCTCAGAATCATCAGTTTTGGCGTCTTTCTCAATTTTGTCTCTTTTGCTTTCATCACAAGGAATATTTCCTTTAACTTCTTTTGAGGACATATTAGCGTCGATTTCTTCATTGATTTCTAAAATATATGGAATATTCCTTAATCTAGACCACGTTCCATTTGATAAAGATCGTTTATGTGCATAAAAAATGTCGCAAATATACAGTGGCCTCATCGTTTGTGATTTTATATTAGGGTATATAGAAACTAAAACAAAGACACCAAACGCGAAATTTTAGCATATAGCAAAAAAATTAAATTTTGAATTTTAAAATATAAAAATCATGCCTAATAAAAGTTTTAATGGTATTTGCTTATTTTTTGTTTCTGCGAAGTTAATAAAGTCTGGACCCCCTCCCGGAAGCTCTTGATATGTTAAGGAAAGGACATATGATGATATCGTTTTAGATTTATTCCAGGCTCTGTATACCCTCCCTCGGGATCTTTTATCATATAATCATTCGTATATGAAAGATACAGGAAAAGAAAGATGTATTTCAAAAATTGGACAAAAAAGCATTTTTGGGATTTTCAAATGCAACCAGTGTATATCAAGATATATTATTAAGTATATTTATAGTCACTTTTTATTTATTTTAAACATTTATATAATTTTCGCATTACTACAAAATATATAATCAACAAAGAGAAATACCAAGAACTGATTTTATTATCATAAGAAATATTTTAATTCCAAAATACTGAAAAAATACTTGAAAATATATTTTAAAAGAATAACCAACTATTTTACATATGATTTAATGTAAATAATATTTTTAATATTACTTATACGGTAAGCTAACAAAATAATTTTGGGTGCCTGGTCCACAAAATGTTTTTATATCTTGTAGGTCTGGAAAAACAGTGGGCACCCCAGTTTTGACATTCGAATTCAAACTTCAAAGCCAAATTATAAATAATACGAATAGCAGTTATGTACAACGCGCTTTTTGCCTTGTTATATTATTTATATTCACCCTTACTTCTATTCTATATTCTAAATAGTTTAGTGTCAAAAATGTGCAGTTGACGAATTGTCAAATACCATCCAACATCCACGGTTGTCATGACAACCGTCGAACGTCGACTAAAAAATAAACAATTTTCAATTTCAAACCGGTTGGTGACGTTTGGTCGTGGTTAATCTGGCATGTGATGCTGTGAATGATGCTATGTGAAGGTTGATTACAATTAGCAAATCCAGGTTATTCACTAATGATTGCAAAGAATGTTCAAAAATCAAGAATAAAAAAATAACATTATCAATTTATTAGGCTATCGTTTGCAAAAGCTGCTTGCTAATTTTTTCATTTTTCATTCAATTGGACATACTTTGGTGGGGTAAAGTAGAAAAAACGTATTTTTAGACTCAAAAGCTGATATTTCAAAAGATTGATTTTATGGCAAACAATTTTAGATTCCTTTTGTACAAAATCTTAAAAGCTACAAATTTGCTTTCCCAGGCAGATTAAATTAAAGACTACAATATACTGATCTGAATAGTATTACTATATTACATATACTTTTCCAGCTATTACAAAGCCTTATTTCTTTTGATCAATTGTGGGATAAAAATAATACAAACTTTCTTTTTGTTAAGTAGCCAAATGACTAATATTTCATATTTGGAAGTATAACTTCATTATAACTACTTGTGTTAGCGTTTTTGAAATTCCCAGAATAAATGAACAACTTTAGTTAGTCCTGTTTCGACTATAGGGATGAGTAAATTCCATAGGGTAAAGTGTCGTGTTAGCTATTTCGGTAACTACAGAGAAAAAGTAAAACAGAATAAATGTTATAAATTGTGGGATTTCAGTTGTACGCTATGTTCTTAACAAATAAGAAACAAGGTTTGGAGTATTTAGCGTAAAGTTTTTATTATCTGCCTAGCGCTTTCGAAAATTTGTCAACTTCAGGGCTATGACCCTCCAAGAGAACGTACAGGATAAAACAACATTTTAAAAAAATCATTTTTTTTATATATGTAACAGTGTTTTTTCTTTTTTAAAAATTCAGTCTACAAATGTTAAAACGTAAGTGGTAACTTTACTTACGCGTTAATAATTGATTCCTGCCAAGTTACATATCTCGACCATTCTCAATGAAAATTTATTAATTACAATATAGGTATTTAAATGAGAAATTAAAGATAGTAAACTAGGAAAGCAGATGTTTAGCTTTGGCCGAGTGTGTTTCAAACTGTAAAATGCAAATAATCGTTTCGTAGTTTTTAAGGCAAAAAATTGTGTTTGTGTTTTTTGAATTGAGAAGTAAATATCGATTATACTTCGCAGTCTCGTCTCATATTACAAAAACACCCTGTAGTTGTAGCTTGCTGCACGATTACGGTACGACGTTAAAAGAACTAAAAAAGAAAACAACTACCCTACTGTTGTGCCGCTCGCACATTTATTATCAGTGTTGTTTGTCGTACGGTTCGGTACGGAAGTCATAAAAATTCGGTCCGAGTATTCCCGCTGTGTTAGTGAAGTTTTATTTAAAATTTTATTTATAATTTTTTATTCTGTTAGTGATATTTGAGTGTTGATCCTCATGGGGAAGCACAGTAAAAAGCGTCGCAGTAAAGCGAAAGTTGATAAGATTTTGAAGAGGCTACGTAAGGAATTAGTTCGAAGTAGCAGTAGTGAAAGTAAGTTTTTACTAATAATTTTTACCTCTTTTCTCTTGAAACTTATAATTACCTAATATCAGGTTGACATATAGGTATTGCATAAACACATACCTACGGCTAAGTATTAGTAATTAGTCAATTTTGTTTCCATGCCGCTATCCGCATTCAAAATCATACCTAAATAGCCTGAAATAGCGGTCTCATATCGATCGGTTCAGCCGAGTTTGTTTATGTTTCTTTTAAGTGTCATAAATTCCTTGAATTGGGACAGGGTCTCATTCCTTGTCTAAGAGACAGAGGATATAAGGAGTTTTTGCATTTACCCTCAATGGTTAACAGATTTGTAAACCACGATCGTTGTCACTTATTGTGTACAATTAATGCAAAAACTTTGCCACTTATTGTGTGCAATAATATCTGCCACTTATTGTGTGCAACTATCTGGCCACTTATTGTGTGCATAAGTAAAGCGCATCACATGATACTTGATGATCCCACCTATTGTGGACAAGTCAAAATTGTGTGCGAACAAGTTAAATTGACACTTGTTATGGACTTTGGGTACATAAGTATATTTTTTTACAGGTTCATCAGATACATCCTCTTCTTCTGAGTCCCTTATTTTGGAGCCAGATGAGGAATCCCCTCAGGAGCTCCAAGAAAATATTCGTAGGGCTAACGAACTAATAAATATTAACCAAATGGGAGCCAGTACTTCAAAGATCAAAGATTATTTGGGGGACGATCCAGTAAAAGCCGTAAAAACGGGACCTCCTGTAAATGAGGAGACAGCAACATATTGGTTGTCAATTTTAAAAAATGGCCTACAGAAGGAAAGTAGGAAGGAATTAATAGAAAAGCATGCCATAACCGAAAATTGTCTGCTGTTACAAGGTCCAAAAATTAATAGTGAGGTATCTGTAGCCCTCACAGATTCTGCGATTCGGCAGGATAATTTTTTTCTGCATATTCAAGGGCAAATCGGAGCAGGTATAAGTGCATTGGTTAATCCAATTGAAAAACTTATACAGCAAGAAGGCAGCAGTGATTTATTGCAAAATTTAGTTGATTCAACTAAGATTTTAGCCGATGTTCATCACACTTTATCTACACATAGAAGATATTTGTTATCAAATTTTTTGGATGCATCGGCTAAAAAAGTCAGTGAAACGTGTCCTGTTGATATGTTGCTTTTTGGGGAAAATTTTTCCCAATCAGTAAAGGCTTCCAAAGAGATGCAGAAAGTTGGGCTTGAACTTAAAAAGACGATCCCTCGACCAATAAAGAAATTTAGAAGTCAAGGAAGTGGTTCTTTAAACTGGAAGCGCCAAGTGGTAAAGAAGCGGAAGAAGGAGGAGGACAGCAAATTCAAGCTAAGGACCAAGAACCAATTCCAGGCACATCGCAGGAAATAGAGGTACAATATGCGGGTAGACTATCAAAATTTATTGACAACTGGAGAACTATTCTTAATATAAATTCAGTAATTGCTAGTTGGATTAAGGGCTACAAAATTTGTTTTAATAGCGTCCCTAAGCAGGACTATGTCCCTAAAAGTATTATTACTAAAAATGATAAATACAAAGTAGATATTAAAGTTCAAGAGTTACTACATATTGGAGCTATATCTCTTTGTACATCACATTGTGATGGCGAGTTTTTATCTAATTTTTTTCTAATTGCGAAGTCCGAGGGCAAAAGTCGCTTTATATTAAATTTAAAAGCATTAAATAGGTTTTTAACACCTCCTCATTTTCAATTGGAAGATTACAGGAGTGTGAAAAATTTGTTATATGAAGGGTTTTATATGGCAAAAATTGACCTAAAGGATGCATATTTTTTGATAAAAATGGATAATAGTTCTAAGAAATATTTAAGATTTCAACATGATAATAATTTATATGAATTTAATTCCTTGCCCATGGGCTTAAGTACAGCACCATACATTTTTACCAAGTTACTGAAACCTGTTGTGGCTTATCTTCGTAAAGAGGGTATTATATCAGTAATATACTTAGACGATATTTTAATAATTTGTAATAGTGAGGAAATATGTCACAAGCATGTTTCGAAAGTTTTAGAAGTTCTTAATGCATTAATTCTTCCATCAATCTTCTTTCCATCTCGTAAATGCCAATACTTAGGTTTTATTTTTGACACAATTAAAATGAAAATGTCCTTGCCTCAGAAAAAAATATTGAAAATTAAAACTTCTTGTAAAGTCCTTCTTGGTAAAACTTTTTGTACGATTAAATTTTTTGCAAAAATCTTAGGTATGTTGGTTGCCGCATGTCCTGCCATTAAATACGGTTGGATGCATACCAAGATTCTTGAGAGAGCAAAGTTTTTAGCATTAAAAAACTCTCAAGGCAATTACCACAGTAAAATGAAAATCAATAAGAAAGTAATTACTGAGATTAAGTGGTGGTTAATTAACTTGAACGGTAGTAATTCTCTTTTAAGTGAAATAGAATATCAATTAATAATTTTTTCAGACGCCTCAAAAGTTGGGTATGGCGGAGTGTGTATGGAGCAAAAAATTAATGGGCTATGGAGTGGACAAGACTCAGAACATCATATAAACTATTTAGAATTATTGGGAGCTTTTAATTGTTTAAAATATTTTACTAAAAATAGAAAAAACCTAAACGTACTTTTACGAATAGATAATAAAACGGCAATTAGTTATATAAATCGCATGGGAGGAGTTAAATATAAGAAACTTAATAATATTGCTAGGGAAATATGGGATTATTGTGAAAGGAACAATTTATATATTTTTGCCTCTTACATTAATACAAAAGAGAATGTTATTGCCGATCAAGAATCCAGAATAGGTTATGATATGTGTACCGAATTTGAAATAAGTCCTATTTTTTACTGTCAAATTGGCAAGAAGCTTTGTTTTTTGCCCGATATTGACCTTTTCGCCACAAAATTTAATACAAAGTGTACTAATTTTATTTCATGGAAACCAGATTCGGAGGCATTATGTGTAGATGCATTTACGATTTCGTGGAAAGACCTACATTTCTATGCTTTTCCTCCATTTTCCCTTGTAGCTAAGGTAATAAAAAAGGTAAAAAATGATCAGGCGGAGGGAATTTTGGTTGTCCCAAATTGGCAAGGCCAACCATGGTTTCCAGTTTTTTGGCAAATGTTAATCAACAAACCTTTTTTTATGGGTCCAGATAAAGAACTTTTATTTTCTCCTTCCAGGCAGCCGCATCCGTTATGGAAGAGCCTTACCCTGATTGCAGGACATATATCAGGGAAGCGTTTATAAAAAGATCTTTTCCAGAGTCTGGTTTAAATGGAATTATTTCTTCTATTAGTGCCCAAACATTAAAACAATATGACAGTGTTTACAGAAAATGGTGGAAATTTTGTACAACTAGAAATATTAGTCCTTATGATTATCTTTTAAAAAATGTTGTGACTTTCCTAAATGAGATTTTTCAAACAGGTTGTTTTTACTCTTTGGTTAATATTCATAAGTCTGCCTTGGCTTTAGTCTTGCCTATAAATAAAAATGATGAAATACTTATTCATAGATTTTTGAAAGGCTTGCGTAATATTAAACCACCGAGAGCCAGATATTCAAATACCTGGGACCCCCATCCAGTACTTATGTATCTGGAAGAATTTTATCCATTAGAAGAGTTATCTCTAGAAAAACTTACATGGAAGCTCGTTACTTTATTAGCCTTAATTTCAGCTCACAGAATGCAGACTTTAAGCAAAATAAAGCTAAATAATATAATTAAAAATAATGAAGGTTTTCAGATTTTTATAGATGAAAAAATTAAGACTTCGGGCAAAAATATGCCCCAACCAGTATTATTTTTGCCCTACTTTAAGAACAATCTGAATCTATGTTTAGCTTCCACGTTGGAAATTTATATGCAAAAAACAGAGACTATTAGACCAATCAATGAAAATTACCTCATTTTAACAATCAAAAAACCTTATCATGCAGCAACTCCTCAGACAATAAGCCGTTGGATCAAGTTAGTATTAACTCGATGTGGAATTAATACTAAGCTGTATACTGGCTACAGCATTAAGCACTCGGCTGTGTCAGCAGCGAATTTAGCTGGGGCTAATATAGAGGTTATAAGAAAAGCTGCAGGTTGGTCCGAAAAATCTACTGTTTTTTGCACTTTTTATAATAAACCTATTATTTCTTCACCAGACACTTTTGCTAAAGCAGTTTTTACGGGGGCTGGTATTCATGTATAGGTTAATGAATTTATCATAAGAAAAAATTTATGTTATTATTTTATCGAGTATTTTATTTTGATTTAATTCTGTAAGTTTTTGAATTATAAATTTAAGTTAAATAGTGTTAGCTATATGTTAGGTTTATGTAAGCGTATGTGTGTAGTGTAGTTTCTTTATGAGTACTATGTACACAATTTTGTCTTTATTGACAATTGAATAAATTGGTTGTTTATAAGTTACAATAATATTGTCAATTTATTATAAATTGTTTTTGTGAGATTGGCCCTATTTTTCTTTAAACATCTACAGGGTGTTTTTGTAATATGAGACGAGACTGCGAAGTATAATTATAAGATCAATCGACTTACCTGTAAGGAAGGTTGATCGTAATTATACGAGCAGTCTCGTCGAAATATTACAAAATCCTCGCCCTTTGTTCTTAAAATTTAAAATCCCACCCAACACATATATGGTCCAATCTCATCAGCCACTTTCAACCACTGATAATAAATGTGCGAGCGGCACAACAGTAGGGTAGTTGTTTTCTTTTTTAGTTCTTTTAACGTCGTACCGTAATCGTGCAGCAAGCTACAACTACAGGGTGTTTTTGTAATATTTCGACGAGACTGCTCGTATAATTACGATCAACCTTCCTTACAGGTAAGTCGATTGATCTTATAATTATTTTAGAAAGAAGTGTGACATTTGATTATATAGTAATGTTTAGAAGAAATTATTTTGTAGTTACACTGGTTGGTAAGTTTTGTAAGTTTTTTGAGATAACTTTTTTTCGATAGAAAATGGCGTTCTGAGTGCAACGACACCCAATTTGTCAGTTTTTGACAAGTGACGGAATTTTTATGATATTTTTTTTTCAATCTAGCATGGTATAAATCACTTAAATCGGTTCATTTATGATCTAGTAGTAAAGGAAAAATACAAGCCTACCTCTGTTGGTCCTAAACACTATTTTATGCCCGTTTGAAATAAGCAAAATCAGTATTCAAGTTCACACCGTTCAAAGCAAGAATAGATTATTTAATTGACATTTACAAGTATAATAAAATAAAACATATTAACATAACGGTTGAATAAAATTAATACAATAGATGAGTCAGGTATTAATAAAACTTTTTATTGCTTAATGTAGGGGAGAATATAGATATGCTATGGATACCTACGTCAAAAAGTTCTTGTAAATAAATGTTATCAAGGGTATACCATGACGTTGGCAAGTGAACACTACATTCCACTACCCTTATATAAAACTTCATTGTTTGGTAAGTATTTTTCGTGAAACTTTTGTAGTAATTTTTAGAGGTATTTGCTTTAATTAGTTTTTCGACAATTTTATTTGTATGGGTTTTTTCGGAATCATAAGCATTTATTTCTATTGACGCGCGGTAATAAATAAAAATAAGAACACTGTGTTTGTTACAACATAGTGCAAGACCTTTTCAATAAAGAATAACCTAATTAATTTATTTTTGTCTACTTGCTATATAAATCACAATATGTCATATTCCAGGAAATGTTAAAATAATGATCATATCAAAACAAAAATAACTATTTTATTAGATCTTAGAACAAAAACATATAAAACACAACGCTTACCTGGAAGATTTGCTTGACTTAGGCTCTGCTTTTCATGCTTGTCAAATATATTCAAATCTCGAATCATATTTTCATCTTGAGAATTTTTTAAAGATCCTTCTGGCAGCTTAACTTTTTGATCGAGCTGCTGATTTACTTGACTTTGTTCTTGTATGTCGTCCTGATATAAATTATCAACATTTTCTGTAGGCCCTTCATCTAGTTTTTCTTCAAAATTATTTACTTCTTTCTTTTCTTTGACTCCAGCCATATCCAGTTCTTGACTCTCGTTTGTATCCTCAATGGTTTTAGGATAAGTTGTGTCGAGTTTGGCTAACTCATCTCGATATTTTGCATAATCAAAATTTTGGATTTCATTAAAACGAGAGAAATGTATTTCTTGTGGCTTTTTATCTTGTTTTTGTTTTTGATCTTTACTTTGCAGACTGATTCCTCGTTTAGTTTGACCTTTTACTTGACTCCACCCCTGCATTTTCTTTTGGTGAAATGTATCCAAATTATCTTTGGCATTTTTGTCTTGTCCTATTCTTAAATCACATTCTTGAATTTTTCGCGAGTTCTCCACATTCGAGTTTCCAAATTGTTGTTTCAAAACGTATCCTTTATTTACCGAAGGGCTTTTCTGATTAGCCAGTTTTTCGGCAGTATGATTTAGTTCATCATATACTGAGGGTTCTTCTAGTGTAGTTTCCACTTTCAACTTTCTCCTTTCAGCAGACTTTCTTTTTGGAGGAGCATATTCTTGTTTCGGCGGTGTTAATTCTGGACTAAGATTTTCTATTTTTTTCTTAACTTTCTCCCCTAAATGACAAAACACAAGTTACGAGATAGATAAAAATAAAGGTAACTGGAAATATATTATTTGAAAACAAAACTACTGGGAAACCAGTAATTGTGCTTTCTTTGTGCGTACCTATTTCGACTTTTTCGTCCATACGATCTATAACTTTATCAATCCTTGGAGTTACATTCTGAAGTTTCAAAGAAGGTAAACATTCTAGTCTCTCCCTTAGTTCGTCAGTTCTTCTCTTTTCATTTAGTATCATTCTGCGTCTGCGATAATATTCTTCTTTTTCTCTTGCACATTCATTTATCTCTTCGACTTTACTTGGTTCCTCTAAAGTATCCTCTTCGCGAGATTTTTCTTGCGTTAAAGATATATGTTTTGCATCCAAAGTAGATTTTTCTAAAAATAAATACATGCAGAAAATGATAATCGCTATAATTGCTCTGATAGATAATCCCCCGTCAAAGACTAACCCCGGTTGATTTAAACTTTTAGCGAAATATATAAGAAAATTATAAATATTCGACTACACACCAAAATTTTTCGACGTCTAAACATAGAAAATGCATCAGGACCAATATTATTACAAGTATTAGAAATTCAGAGACAAACCAGAGTGTATTACATGGTCATAAGTATGTTAGTTAAGGTATATAAAGAGATGTTTACTACTTTTACCGAAATAAGCATAAAATATTCAGTAGTAAGTCCAAATATAACAAAAAAAAAATGCCTTTTTACTTTTAGAAAAAAAAATAAAATGAAAAGGAAACTTGATTTATATGATCCTTAAACAAACACCTTTACACCTTGGGCGTCCTCCCGGTTCCAAGTTGTAGGGGGTGCAACGAGGACGACGAGACTGCTGAACATGTTCTTTGTAACTGCCTAGCTCTCGTAAATACCAGAGAATCCATTATGGGGGAATTTTGGCCAGAAATGGCCACAATCGTTGGATGCTCGCCCGCTATGGTGCTGAACTACCTCACCCCTCCATACTCTCTATCATCTATCTTATATGATGCTTTTTTTATGCTCTCTAAACAACCATTGTAATATTTTTGATATAAATAAAATTAAAAAAAAAGGAGAATGGCAAAAAAATTAAAGGTTTTTGAAGAATTTCTTTATTTGACTGTGAACAGCAATTCTTTGATAATAGAAATATTATTAATAGGACTATTTATAATGTTATTTTAATAGTATGCAGGGTATCCCATTTTCGGCCCTTTTGCTCCCTCCCTTATTTCTAAACATAGAGGGTTGCGGTTTTCGCGACAGTTTGCCACTTTTCTATAAAACTTAAGATGGCACCAGCAGAATTTGCATAGCCCTTTTGGTTTTTGAGGAACAGGACGTTTTTGAAAATGTTGCATTTTGAGGCCCCCCTCGTATCTCAGCTCTCTGATAACTTACCAAAAAGGCAAAAATTGGACTTTTTTCGTAGAATTCAATGCCGCATTCAGAATAAGTATACGGGGTCAGGTGAAAAAGTTACCGGACCCTACTTTACTTTTTTAAATGGGAATAATGTGGGCTTTCCAAAAATTTATACATGTATACAGTAACTTTGAAACACAAGCTCAAAATTCGAGATTTTCTAAAGTTTTCTTTTGTGTCCAATTAGTAAGTAGTACGCTGTTTTTTTACAGTTTGTCATTATTAATTATTTAACTATATACCGTATTTAATTTACTTTTTTTTAAATAATGGAGTCTGATGGTTTGTTTCATATAATCTAATGAAAATCCCAAAGAAGCTTCGGAATTATATTTAACGTATTTTAAGCGCTATGGTTATGACAATACTTAGGAGTCCTTTTGTTCATATTAGATATCCAGAGAGAAGGCAACACCGATTATTTATCCAGACCCGTCCTAATTTACACCCCGGCGATGCCGAGCTCCGAATGTTGTTTTACCAGTGGTATTTATAATAAATCAATACTGATGAATCTTTCGGCAGGCTCGTTACCTGGTCCGATGAATCATATTTTTCAAGTGCAGGAATTTTCAATAGTCATAATACAAGAGACTGGTCCGCAGAAAATCACCATTAAATTTTTGAGAGGGCATAACAAGGATGCTTTGGGGTTGGAGTCTAGTGTTTCATTTTTAGAAGACGCATAGTCTATAGAATTTTTCAAAGAGGTCTCACAATGCGTCGGTACCTAGAAATCCTTAAGAAAGTTGTGAAAAAAGTGATGAAAAATATTCCAATGGCACTTTATAATGCCGTTTATCTTCAACAAGACGGTGCCCCAAGCCACAACTCTGCGCTTTTAGGGGCATTTTTACGCGATAACTACCCACGGATCTGTAAGATGGTCCCATCGATCTTCGGATCTCTCGATTTTAGATATTTCTTTATGCGAAATATAAAACACGATATCAGTCTGTAGCGAAGCTTCGTGCGGCAATCGATTTCACTTTCCGAAATTTGCAAAGGAGGCCTATGATTCTTTTGAACGCTATTAGAAGAATAACGAAAATGTACCAATTTTGCATACGGGAAAATGGCCGACATTCTGAAAACTACCTTTGAAAACTCTTTGCTTTTTCAAAATTCTATTTCACTTTTGTTTTTCCTAACTTAAGTTTTAAGTAAAATTCAATAATTTTATCACAATTGAGTTAAAATGCTGTAATAAATAATTAAGAGTTGATAATTAAAGAAGATCTTTTGTATCAAGTTTGAAAGTATTAACTCTTTAGCATAATAATTACTTACATGAATGTTGCTTTAATACATTTTAGCCATAGCCTACCATCTACTAATTGGACACAAAAGAAAATTTTAGAAAATCTGGAATTTTGAGCTTGTTTTTCAAAATAACTGCATACGTGTATATATTTTTGGAAAGCCCACATTATTTCTAATGCAATTGCTGCTGTGGCAATTGAGGTGATAGTAGTATTTTATCAGTTTGTTTTGTTAAACTGTGAAATATTTTTTTAGAAATATGTTGATTAAATATCGCGCATTACACGCAAATGTTCAAATCTCCTCAATTTTTAGAAATATTTAATCAACATCAAAAGTTATGGTACGGGCGGGGATCGAATCCGCACCTCTGGATCTGCAGCCCATTGCTCTAACCAATTGCGCTATCGTACCACTGATAAGCGATTTGTTAGAACTTGTACATATTCAAACCCACAGTATCAGAACCATTGTTGATCCTGCCCTTTCCTACCAAATATTCTAACCTTATGGCGTTCCTGACTGGATGTCAAATCTGACATCGCAATTAGGTCCATATTAGTAAATTTATAATTTTTACATAATAATAGGTGCGGGTTCGATCCCCGGTCATACCATACTTACTTTTGATTAAATATTTCTAAAAAAATATTTCACAGTTTAAAAAAACAAACTGATAAAATACTACTGTTCAAAATTTGGCTTATAGGGGCATAACGTAAAAATTATAAATTTACTAATAGGGAGGGTACCTAATAGGATGTCAGATTTAACGTCCAGTCAGGAACGTCGCGCCATAATGTTAGAATATGTACAAGTTCTAACAAATTGCTTATCGATGGTACGATAGCGCAATTGGTTAGAGCAATGGGCTAGAGATCCAGAGGTGCGGGTTCGATCCGAGCTCGTACCATAACTTTTGCTGTTGATTAAATATTTCTAAAAATGGCAGCGAAGATCTTTCTGACAGGGCACCCTTTGACTTGTTGCCATATTTACCGACAACCAATGACCAATAAACTAGTTCCAGATATGTGTACAAGTAGGCCATGAACACGACATGACAAGTGTTCACAAGTGACGATTATTTATCAAAATACACCAGTGGTTTAAGACCGCTTTCTGAAAACTCGGTACTTCAGTTCAGTTCAGTTCTTTTTTTATGGCGCTGTCTTTGACTATGAGAATTTGCCAGTGTATAGCTACTTATAATTACCAGTGGCGTGCCGTGAGTCTAGGGGCGGGGGGGGGGTCAAGCGAAATTAAGGGCGGCATTGACGCGGATTAATCAGCTATATATTCAATCCCTCAAGATGGGTACCCACGGTAGTATTTAGTGGCCATGTGACATCGTAGTGTCACAAGATAACAAATCGTAAAATTTGTTAGAAATCCCATACATAATAAATATAAGAATATCAAAAAAAAAATTAATACATATACGTAATACAAATCCTACGTGTGTAAACCAAAATTCATAGCGCCAAACGTCTCGTTTTTACGGAAATTAAGTTGTTGTGCCTTCTCCTAAAATGCTTAATAATGCCAAGTTACTCGTTCTGGTTTGGCTGCTGGTACATCTTTGATAGTTATTGATCCTCGCAAGTCTACTAAAGAGCGTTCAGCACCAGCGCTATTAGTGTCTATTGTAAAAAAAAATCTAAAAAGGTTACACAAAGATGGGTATGATGGTTCTAAATTATTGGAAATTAAGAAAGACAGATATTCTTGGTATGTTATGGCTTGCTTTTCCTTTACTTTACTAATTAGGGCAGAAAAATTTTTATATTCATCGACTATAGATGTCCCGATGTCTTTATTATAAAATATTTGTAGATCCATAAGACTTTTTCTATTTTCATCATTATCCTCCAAATTAGTTAAATACATTTTGATAATATATTAATTTCTGTAAAAGAGTTTTCGAAAAGGACAACAGAAATTTAAATTCGAAAGTTTCTATAATATTTAATATTCCCGATCCATCTGCTGTTTGTTGAGAAGTAACGTTTTTTAGTTCGCCGGTTAGAATTTTCTCACAAGTTTCTTCATTGATATGAATATTAACATAGAATGATTTAACTGCTCTAGAATGACTTGCCCACCTAGTGATTGAAAGTTTTTTCAAAGATAATTTTGCCTCCAAAGTTTCTGAGTGTTGTTCTTGGGATTTTTTGAAAAGATTGATTCGTGAAAAACTTTCTGTAAAAAAAACGTAAACCTTTTCTAATATACCGAAGAACAACTTAACCCAGTATTAGAACTTACTGCATCTATAAGAACGAAATTAAGGTTATGCGCACAACAGTGCATATAGACAGCTTCTGGAACAATATTCTTAATTTTAGACTGAAGCCCATTTAAATGTCCAGACATTACACTAGCTCCGTCATATCCCTGACCACGACAAAGTTTTATGTCAATATTAAGATTCTTTAGTTCTTCAGTCACTATAAGGAAATAAGTTTCAGCAGATCCATCAGGAATATCAATAAAATTAAGAAACCTTTCTTCTAGTATACCCAATTTATTGACAAATCGGCAGGATAAAGATAACTGTTCCTTTTTATTATAGTCAAGCATTGAATCTACGATAATAGAAAAATATTTTGTTTAATATCATTTGCAACGTCAATTAGAACTCCAATAGCCAGATGATCCAATAGCTCATTTTGCATGCGATTACTGGTATATTTCGAGACTTTGGATGCATTTTCTAAGTGACTTGCGAGCATAACATAATATTTTTTCAAAAAATCTTCAATCAAGTTCCAAGAAATTCTCTTTATTTTTACTTGTATCTGACTAGTCGTAGCCTCGTAAGGGTAGGCTTCGCAAGATAGAATATTATATCTATCAACCGTTTTAAAGTTTGTCTATTTTTCAGAATTTCACTTTTTTCTAATTTCAATTGCTCCTGAATTACGGTACAGTTTTGAAGTAAACGCAGTTTCATCACAAGAAAATTTTTAGTTAGGGATCTATGTAATTCGCCTTCTTCGTCTTTTCGGGTACTTTTTTGAAATTTTTAAATCCTCGAAGTGCATCTGCCCAGACCGATTTATTAGAACCACTTAAAAGCCAGCAGTAAAAAAAAAGTACTTTGACATTCCTACCTGCGAAAGTTATGTACCTACAACTGGGTATAGGTAAGTACTGTAGGCTGTAGAATACTTAAATACCACTATTTAAAAACAATACATTAAATCATTTTTGTTTAGCGTGTCTTTAAAAATCTGTAGAAAATGTTGGCAAAGATTCCCTCAATTTAAAAATCGACAATTTCTTAAACACCAAGTGTTTCTTATTTTTAAGAACTTTTTGTAAATATTTTTCTTAATAATAATTGTAGAACGAATTGCACAACATTTGTTACGAACTTGAGGATTTTGTAGTATTAGAAATCTAGATCTATTAACAGTTTTTATGTAAATTTAACGTGAATTTTAATACCTCCGTATTTCAAATTTTTAGTTAGCAATCGCCAATTCTTGACTGATTTTGTTTAAAAAATATGAACGTTGTGCTTACTAACTTTAACTCTAAAGATCCTCATATTTTAAACTCGAGAATTTGTGCTAAGTAGCGTTTTGTTCAAACTCCTATGAATTCCGAAAAATAGGTAGGTATCACATAATGTCAAACTACTCGAAAACCAAAATTATTCTACATAATAAAATATTCTACTATTTCAATCTACAGAAGATACCCTCACCAGGATCGGCACTACTGCTACTACTACTCGTACTGGTGTTATCATCACTAGCAATTTCCTCCATCTCTATTTCTACATCAGCACTAACGCTATCCGCTGAACTACCCTCCACTTTATTACTATTGTTTCCTATTTCCATATTTACAATTAAATCAGTATTCGAAGAACAACTTGAATCTTGCTCTCGATTTGTGGGTGTGGGTCTAGACAAAACCAAAACATTTAAATAAAATGTTTCACGTTATTGCATTCAAATAAAAGATTAAAAAAGAAAAAGAAAATAGGTACGCTTTCAATTTATTATAAAAATAATCATAAGGTAGGTACTTACTCCAAGTTTTCTTGTAACAGAAATGTTTGTAGAATATTTTTATCATTTCTTTGTGCTAAACCAGCAGCAAAGAGCAACCTTTGTCGTTTCTCTCTGCGATACGCAGCTCCTGACTTTTTCATTTTAGTTTTATTTAAATTGCTCATTTGAAGTACTTTAAAGAATTAAAGCGAAACTGTTCACGATTAATATTGTAAAAACAAAAATCCACCAAAAATAAAGGGGTTTATAATAAGGAAACCTAGAGCATACACTATACAGCAAATTTCGGTTATACGGACTGAACTATCTGGATTCTGGAGGCGTACCTACTCAAGTTTTGGCGCGTTCGCGCTTGTCGTTCCGTCCCAGCCACAGTTGAGCAATGTTGCCGCGTGTTTTTTTATTCCGTAGATGAAGGGCGCCGTGAGCGCCGGTCGTCTAGGGGCGGAGCGCCCCCTCTGGCCCCCTACACGGCACGCCACTGATAATTACTATCCAACTGTCAAAGCGAACAATCTACATATAAAGGCGGACTCAAACGACCGGTGTAGTTGACAAATAATCGTCACTTGTGAATACTTGTCATATCGTGTGCGTGGTCTACTTGTACAAATATTCGGCACTTGTTTGTTTACCATCAGTTGTCGGTCAGTGTCAGAGCGTCCTTATGTCATTGGCGAATCTATACCAAATGGTGCTGTGTAAATACGTTCAAATGTCTGTTGAATATACAAGTAGCCTGATCGACAATCATTAATCATATTTGGATACTTGCCGAATAGACAATTCCACAATTATTTGTTAAATACGCCAGTGGCTCGAGTTCACCTTAAGAACGATCGACATGTGTTTTTTTGTTTTGTTTCAAAGCCATCTTAGAATAAAAATACATTATTTGTCGTTTATCGGTCTAACTTATAATAATTATGTACCTAATCGTGTAGTTTAACTGTATTATAATAAAATTGTTCGAAGATTTAGATTTTGCAGTTTTGTAGGTCGTTCCTTTAAAATAAAACGAGAAAATATCGTTTGAACGTGATTTTTCGGTATGTTTTCGGGTAAACCGGAAGTATCCTATCACATTAAATTCAACAAATTAAATAACCACCGAATATAAATTATTAAACTATGAAATAACCAACAATGATATTTTGTTTAATTGCATTTATCTTTAATTGATTTTTTTAAACGGAATTATTCATTGACAGTTTTGAAATTTTATTTGCCTCATCATCTAGAAAACTGTCAAGAATTGCCACAGGGTATAATACTTGTTTTATAGTTAGAATTCTGTGTAGAATAAGTAGACAAAAAATAAAATCTTAGCGACTCAGATGGACATGTCATGTGTAGAGACAAAAAAATCGGCTAACAAAATTGGTTTGGGAACAGGTACCAGAAGACCACCAGGGTACCCACATCTCCGCTGGAGAAATAATATCAGGTCAGGCCTTTCAAAAATTGATTTACCATTTGATACAGCGCCTACGGAAGGTCGCAAAACGTGGACAGATATTGTGCAGTCAGCGAAGACCCACCCAGGGTTGTAGATATACGTTATTATAATATTTAAAAAACACACTATTATAATAATATGCTATAGGTAACTTATTCAATGTTGCGATATTATGAGTTAGTTGTTATCTGTTAGTTGGCTGGGAAAAGCGATACGGTAATTTTATTGTTACAGCTTGATGTTCTGAATGCAGAAGTCTTTAATAAATAGGTGTTATTGCATTTAAGTGAATGATATAGTATAAGATCAGTTAATTTAACAGATTTTCTAA
Organism: Kuschelorhynchus macadamiae; assembly: GCA_030620095.1. Lineage (NCBI taxonomy): Eukaryota > Metazoa > Arthropoda > Insecta > Coleoptera > Curculionidae > Kuschelorhynchus > Kuschelorhynchus macadamiae. The sequence continues at coordinate 452,253 of JAUTXW010005286.1, read as the reverse complement.
AGCTACTGAACAGGTTTTCAATGAAACCATAATTGAAAATTCACAGAAACTGTCAGTAGCCAGAAAAATAGCATACCTGTTTTAACGTTCTCACTAACTGAGCATTGCGCTTTCTCCGTATTCAGTGGTTTGTATATATAATCCATTTGGTTTAATTTATTCTTAACATCAGTCTTTTCGTCCCTTTTCTTTACAGATTCTTCTGTTCTGAAAACTACTTCCTTTGGAAAGGACTTTTTATTACCTAGACTAACAGATGACATTACGTTTCCCGTCCTATCGGGTTTAGGTTTTCTACCACCAGAATCTCCTAGAAGAAATCAAGTACCAATGTTATATTAATCGACAAAAATAATTATTTCATTGTAGGTTTCCTTTAAGTAATATTGTATACGTAGTATTGTAGTATTGTATAGGGCACTAGACGAGAAAAAAATTAAGGAATGTCAGATGAACTCTGATCTGTATTATATTATAGCAACCTTCAAAACAACCTTTAAACTAAATGCTTAGTTTTTAATAATAACCTATATTCGTTTCCAGAGTCCAAATATCTAGTGTAATGTCCACGTTTCACGGATAGGGTTTGCGAGATGACATGCGGAACAAAGTTTTTATTTTTCAAGAACCACTCTTTCTTAGAATAGAATAATATACTCATTTCTTGGTGTTTTTGTAAAATATAGTAATATCGCATTTTGATTGCAAAAGTCAAAAGAGGCGATAGAAATAAGCAATATGGAAAAATGCCATAGTAGTATTTTACAAAGACACCAATGGAAGGTGAAGTTTTGTATTCTAAGAATGGCATGCCTTTCAACTATTTCAGATAACATTTTCCTCAAAGATAAAAAATAGAACCACTAGAATCAGGAAACATATTTTTTGTTATAAAACATTTTTTTCTGTTTCGCACAGCAAAAAACTATATATTTACTAAAAACATATTCCCTGGTTTTGATTTTTCATTCATCTCGATAATGGTTGAATCCAGCGAAAACATGGAAGTAATTTGAATGAAATTTTATTACGAAAGTGGTAAAATATAATTGAAATACGGATTTTTAATTATAAAAACTCTAAATTTTCAAATATTAGAACCAGACTTTAGTTTTATTTTGACATACATTTTCTTAAATGAATGCAATGCAATGAAACTTAGTTTGCAATAGTAAACATACTACATTCAAATACGCTGGCAGGATAGAATGATCTAGAATAATCTAAATACTACAGGGAGGAAAAATCACTAATAGAACATTCAAGAAGGATTTTTGACACAAACATTGTCGTAACGTGGATCAAAAACTAAGGTAAGTATAATTAATTAAAATAACAGATAACAAATAAATTGACCTAAAACTTAACAAATCTATAACTCAATTCGCAACAATATACAAAATTAAAGATATTTTTCCTTTTATCCTCCTAAACGATAATAAAATTTGGCACAAAATATTATATTTTTTTCCTAGTCCTAGCCGTTTTGAAGTCATAAATCGTGACAAATTGTACTTTTTTTCAAAAATAATTTTGACATCACTATTTTAGACATATTGAGTTTTGTACCTTCTTAAACGCTAAATTAAAAACAAAAAGGCCTATAAACAAAATTGCATAATTTCCACAGCTGTAGGTATATCCTCAACGTGATCGAATGTTGCGGTGGTAGGCGAAGATATTGACCTCATCATACTCTTGATGGCATGAACAGCAGAAGTTCAATAAATCATCTTCTTTAAGCCCACACGTGACAAAACAAAATAAAGCACATAGTTATCAAAGGACTGTACCAACTTGGTCTCTGGCAGACGCTCTTTCTGCATTCCTTAACAGGGTATAACAAATCATCAGCTGCTTTCTAAAAGGAAAAGTCCTCTCCAAGTGAAGAAGCTGGCAATAGGCGCTTTTTCTTCTTGAATTTTGGGCATCTTTGTAAGCCTCCCAGCTAGCACTAAAGTAGCTACAACTATTTGCACAACTACTCTTTAAGAGTTTTTACGTATTTCTTACTAATAATCCTACCATATATCAACAAACACTTTGAGTTACTTAGTTACACTTAGTAATTTTTCATGTAAAGTAATTATATAGTAACTACTGCCAAGCAACTACTTAATGAAATGACTTCAAGGTCGTCATTTCTTTTCCGTGTCATAATAGTAATTATTCGAAGTTACTGTTTTTAAAATGTTTACTAAATTACAACTTTTAAGTATCAGTACCTTCTTGAACTTTGCAGAGACTACCCCATTACGTTCAAATGTACTCCTATAACGTATTGCTATAAAGTAAAACGAGTCGTTGCAGACTAGAAAAAGTTATCGTCTACTGCTACTTTAAACTGATTATTACCAGTCGTTATTCTTCTATTGCAACTTAGAAGTAAGAATTACAGTAATTATTTACTACAAGTAAACTATTTCCTCTTGTACTTGAGATTCCGGAGATAGGGGGCGCTGGTACGAGATTCGGTCGGAAGGACAGTGGCAACAATAGAGTAACCAATTTTTGATTGGTTTGGCCATATTGCTGCTAAAATCGCTTTGTTTACTTTTCGCCTACGTGGGGTTCTAACGAGGTTTGTTGCTTTAGTGTCTCATTTCTATATTGGCCATATAAAGAAATGTATTTAAGCCTGGTTCACCTGTTTTTTGCTTGTAAATATAAAGTGTTTGTGATGAATGTGTAAATGACTATGATCGTAAATGTCTTAAGTTTAAATTTACTCCAAGAAAAGTTATTGAATATTGCACATTATTATATTCTGGTTTTATTTTGCTGTAAAAGACAATATTGTTTCATGTCTTAGTGTATGTTTTACTTCATTCAGCACCTCAATTTGAGGTAGAAGCTCTCTAAGATTAGCATAAAAGAAACTTTATTTTGTAGGCATTACATATTACATTACTAAATTCACTTGGCAGACAACTCTCATTAATCGCTTGCACAAACATTGTTATTTGTTAAAAATCTAAATGAAAAAGTAAGTTTGTAATAGATAGTTCGAATAGATTATTAAAGTAAAACATTAACATAACCCTACATTTACAACTGACGCCGACAGAGGTTTTCAATATAAAAGTAGATTAATTTAGTCATATTTTACGAAAAACTAACGATAATTAAACCTTTAGAAATTTTGCATCATTTTGGCATCTATTGTCGCCACTGTCCTTATAAAGTCATTGTAATTCGGTCTACAGCTATTTGTTGTGTATGTGTTGTGTTATCGTCTACGAGTAACAAGTTAAAATGGTTCACAATAACTTCACATACGATAAGAAAAAAAGTAGCTTTCGTCACTCAGCCACATTTTATAGAAAATTAAAAATATCACAACGGGGTTATGTGATACCTGAACAAAACAACCTAAAGCGGTATTTTAAGGAAACAAAAAATAAAAACGAAACAAAGGGTTATGGTACTCAAGTACCGCAACTCTCCCTATGCTACGACACAACGCATTAAATTTTAAAGCACCAGCGGAATGTTTGCAAATCGTAACCGCTTGGTAATAATACATAGTATAGGATTAATGGAACTTTGTAGATAACTAGTAGACTTCAAAGTAGTTTTGTAACTGGGTATAAGTGACAGTTGCCTATTTAAAGAATTTAAAACTATAAAAGCGTATGGGAGCAGTCGTAGACACTTGATGTTAAATAATTTTCTCAGTAAAGAAATGCAGCCAACCTGAAAGTAAAAGTCCAATAGAACGCCATTGTTTATTTTCATCTTCCCTATAAATGTTTGGCTATGATGTTTGTTTTTGTGAGTATAAGGATTAAAAATGCATACAAATTAGACATTACGTTACACAAAGAATCACTCTTTAAAAAAAGATATTTAATGATAATTACTATTTAAACCAAAGTCCAAAATTACATTCTTGAGATTTAAATTGACCAATATATTTGATTTGATGATATTGAGAGAAATTGCCTGCGTTTTAATTTTAGGTCTTTAGCATAGCCAGAAAACTAAGTGAAACGCATGCATCCTACCTCAAATACCAATAACTTGTTCTATACGCTCTACACCATATTCCCAATTTTTTTCCCGCCATAACTGTTTCGCTTGTATTAAAACGAGTCATACATATTTTTAAAACGGGTTAAATAAAGGCAGAAATAAGGAGGTGACGAATAGGGTAAATTATTACTATTCGGCTACTTAAATGGAACTACACAATTCCGTACTATCTGGGTAATAGTCAAAGTCACACTTACATGGTAATTGTAATGGTAATGACTACATAGTATCAGCTTAAACAGAACGTGGCGAAACCAAGTTCCGGTTACTTCAATGAAAATACTTATGATAACATTGACGTATTCATGACTAAAAGTGCTACTTGGGCTTTTGGTACCACTCCTATATCAAGTCTGTTACCACTATAAAACCAGGTATCTCTGCCCTTACATCGATTAAAATAGCGTAGCTACGTGTGTATTTCCAAGTTTAGGGCTGATTGGGAGACAAGCTTTGCTCAAGACTCTAGAAGCGAAATGTTGAACTCCTATCAAGTGAAAGAGATCAGCTCGAACCCTGCCCAACACAGAGCTTAAAGTTCCAGAAGCTGTTTTGAACATGATAATCTGTAAATGCATCAAGTGTAGACGTAAGAAGGGGTGGTATGAACTGCTCTCTTATATGCCACAACTAAATGAACGGTGTTCCGTACATTAAGACTGGGGATATCGTCCACCGCGCTGGGAATAATTTGCACCAAAACTACAAAATATTATATAATGGCTGATTTTTCGTACCAGGGATCTTTTTTATCTACAGAATACTTTAATACAAATTCCTTCACAAAGATCAATCCAGATGTTGCCAAAAAAATGGGATCGAAGAGGTGATCAATTAGTTTTTTGGGAATATTAAGTAATCATTTCTACCACCAACTAACTAAACCGTGTCTAATAGGAATTACTATCCGATGTTTCGCCTTCGATTGCACGAGGCATTTTCATGGATCTTTACTCCACGAGATCTGAACGAATGAGCTCGGAGTGATTCAGGCGCGCTTTTATACCTGACTTGCTCTCGCCGAACCATGACCCTGTGTTAAGATCGGCTTCCACGTGTGATGTAGATTGTTGATATTGTCCTGTTTCTCCCATATACACTTCTCCACAAGAGCAAAGAATTTTATATACTCCATCTGTTTGAAAAGGTACAATCTTTTGGGGATCGCAAGTACTGTCCAATTTTATTATTTGTATTGAATATTGTACGTATGTTGGGCCGCCGAAGTAATCGTCCTATTTTGTTCGCAGTGACATGCAAGTAGGGAAGAATAACACTACCTAACGATGGCTGCTTCTCATTCTCCCTTCGCGGAGTTGGATTAGTATATCTTTTAATTGAACGAGTAATATGTTCAGTGCTATACCAATTCCCCATCGTTGTTTTCGATGTTAGAGAATCTGGATCAGAAATCGAAATGACTTTAAACACTAGTGAGTCAATAACCAATTTCTTTTGTGGTGGATGGTGGTAGAAATTTGCATTTAGGTATATATTTGTATGCGTCGGTTTTTTATACACAGAATGTCCTAATGTACCATTTTCCTTCCATTGAATAAATGCATCTAGAAAGGGAATAGTTAGTTCCGTTATATTCAATTTCCACTGTGAATTTAATATTATTAAATCAGGTTGTTGATTAAAGTAGTTTATAAATATAACGAGATTATTCTGCTCATGAGCCCGAGCAATAAGAGTATCTACATATCTGAACCAGTGTTTTGGTTTTAGTGGAGCGGATCTTAGAGCAATATCCTCAAAAACCTTCATAAAGATATTCCCTACCACAGCTGCTCCTGAAGTTTGTTCATAAAAAGATCCTTGAAAAATGAAATAAGTAGATGTAAGACAAGCTTCCAATAGGTCCATTAAGTTATTATTAAGATTATTATGATCCAGTATGTCTGATAAAATGGAAATTGAGTCGTTAAAACATTTGTGTATAGCAATTCTACATGGAAACTGACCAAAATATCTTCTGGATCCAACCGGATTGCCTTAAGTTTGAAATGTACAGAGTTTTTTTTATAAAAGAATCTGTTTTCTGAGTAAATGGATTAAGAAAATTTGAAAGATATTCACCTAGTTTGTATGTGGGCGAATCTATTGCACTGCTGATCGGTCAAATTGGTACATTGTTCTTGTGTATCTTGGGAAGACCGTAGAACCTGGAGCTGCTTAGCTTTAATGATTTCTTTTCCGCTGGTTATAGACTGGACTCGTTAATCAGGCTTGTGATGAGTCTTTCTATTCTACTTATAGGTTCTGCCTGCATAACCTTATAGGTGTTATTGTCCAAAAGTTGAGTTACCTTCTCCACGTATTTCGTCCATGACGACTGTGGCATTGCTTTTATCTGCTAGAAGGCCAAAATGTCTGCGTTTTCATTTAAGGTTTTCATAGATGTTTTTTAGGCTGCGGAGAGATTCGACTTCAATGGTTTTTAATTCTTAATAATCTTAGCTGTCTCATATCTGACTTCATCGGTTTGCTTCATTGGTAATCTGATTGCGGCTTTAACGGAGGATAATATGTCTTCTACGGGAATGCTGCTCGAGTAGCATCGGTTATTACTAATATTTAAAGCCATTTCGATTTCTGATCAAGATTCCCTAACATCGGAAACATCGAAAGTGACCGAAGCTCTGAGGGGGAATGGCTATTGCACAGAAGATATTACGCATTCAATTAAAAGATATAGTAATTCCGCAAAAGGAGAATGATAAGGAGCCATCGTTAGGTAATGTTGTTCTTCCCTACGTACAGGGCACTACAGACCAAATAAAATGATTAGTTCGGCGGTCGAGTATATAAAATTCAGGCTCCTGTGGAGAAGTGTATTTAGGAGAAACAGGATGTTCAATATTCACTAGACTTAAGGAACATGAACGATGTATTAAAAAGAAACAAATTACCCAATCTGCTGTAGCCCGCATACCACTGGTCATATTATAAATGTGAAAGAAATCAAGGGTCGGTTCTAGGATTTTATAATCGGTTCTTTTATAAATGAAAGATGAGAGAATCTATTAAAATTTTCAAATCTACAAGAAACTTCAATAGAGATAGATGGTTCGGCTAGCACGAGTCGGGTATAAAAGCCCGCTTGAATCTCTCCGAGCTCATTCAGTGTTCAGATCTAGTGGAGTAAAGATTCCTGAAGATGCAGCGTGCAATTGAAAGCGAAACGGCGGACAGTAATTCCAGTTTGACATGGTCTAATCCCAAGAGCCATTATTTCTTAATTGACTAAAGCCGTGAAAGCTTTCGTTCAATTTTGGAAATATTGTTTTAATCCCATGTTATTCAGATTTTTCTGCCTTTAACGAAATAGAAACGACTAGTTTTCAAAAAAATTCATAATTTGGATTTTTTTTACAATTTACAAACATCACAATTTTTTGATAAAAGTCAATTTTACTCGAAAAATCATCTAGATTTGCCAAAGCTGGCATTTGGCAAATTCCGAAAATTAACCGAAAAATAACAAAAAATCCGGAAAAAGGAGGATAGATAGCTTTTTCGGGATTTTTATTTTAAACTTAGATTTAAGTATTTACGATATAATCGAATAAAAATGACTGATTTTAAAAAAAACTAATGGCTTTACTTATGATTTCGACAAGGGTCGCTGTAAAAATGTACAGAAGAAAAGAAAAAAACAACAATAAAAAAACACGTACTTCTGGAGAGTGGTCGATATCCCTATGAATACAGCATCCAGAATCTTTCCTATTGCCTAAGGCGAAGACCTGTATATATATCATTCTTAGTTTATTTCAGGTTGTTTAGATGCGTTAGTTCTTTATACGTGTTCCGTATTTCTCGATCTTTATTATCTTTTTTTTCCCATTTAGATAATCAACGTTATCCTTAACCTACTCATCTGTGAGATTAAGTTCCCCACGCAGGCAGGTATAAAGCATTTTATGTTCAATTGAGCCTGAATTAAAATCAACTTTCAACGATTGAACTTGAAAATTGAATCAATTACCTGGAAAATGAATTCGAATACAATGTTGTCCTTTGGCAAAATTATTATTCCTTGGTCATCTACGATTTCGGTGGTAATTTGAACATCTTAATCTGGTTTTCAGGAAAACCTTTGCATTCTCGGAAAAATTGTGAAAAGCTATTTTGAACATATTTGTATGAAATTCTCTTTTCAATGGCAAAAAAACTATTTCTCAATATTTTCGTTTTGATTAAAAAAGGGAGTGCCCCCTTTCATATATTTCTCGAGATATTCTCGCAACCATTTATGCGGAGGAATTTCTATTTTTCCATCCTGTCTATTGAAAATTGACCTCTATGCAAAAATCGGCCTTTGTATAATTTTTTCAACCCTTAAGGGCTTGAATAATATGCAATAGGATTGCGAAATTGGTGTATTGGGACACCACGATGTAAATACAGAACGACCCAAAATATTTTGATAAGCGTCTCGTGCATCATCTACCATTTACATAACAAAACAATGCCTAATTTGAATTAGTACTTTATATTGAACAAACGTCAAGCTGGCTGTAGAAATTAATGTGTTTAAAGTGCATTTTGCAATTTGCAACGTTTTAAAACAAGTCAACATTTTTTTTTGTTCTAACAATTTACAACTCGAAAACGGTAAAAATTAAAATATATTGTAATTAATTTAATTCTGTGATCCTTAATTTTGTAATAATTCTGTTTTCACTGGGGCCAGCCAATATCGAGATAAAGCAATAAAAACAGGGCTACATTTTGGAAGTCCCAGCAGCCCGGTATATTAAATTTTAGTAGACCCCGGTATATTAAATTTTAAGATATTCCGAATACAGCCCAAAAGTAAAAAACAGTGTCCGTCTACAACCCAAATTGAGATTTCGTTAAATGAACTACTGCGATAGTTTTCAACAAATAAATTAAACAAAAAAATCCTTTAGTAAACAAAAGAAATAAATTGAATTATTATTATTATTACTGTCATTAAATATTCTGAAATATATGTATTCTCTACTGTTCTACTCGAATTAACCAAGGCTTTTCCGGAATAAGTACGTTTTGCAAGAGATGTTTTGGGTTTAAAATGTAAGTCTAGTTATGCAATTTTTCTTCAAAAACAATAGTTAATTCGATGACACAATTTACGTATAAAATAAGCAAAATGCAGTGAAGTTAATAGTGCCTTATTTTTGCTAAATCAGTTAATACATAAAAACTCCTAAATCTACACTTGGTTAAAAATATATTACCCATCTTTTCTGTCTTGTAAGGTGATATCTTCACAGTTTCATGAACCATATTTTTTGACTTCTCAATAATGGAATTCCAGTGTTCGTTTTTAGAATTCCCCTTTCTTTCCAATCGATGTTGGGTAACATCCTTGGAATTATCAGAAATATTTATTCCTTCTTTATTACCATCATTTACTATATTCTTATGAGAAACCACTTCCGCCAGTTTCGTCAATTGCCCGGTAAGAATTTTTCTCACCATGTCCTCGTTTTGTTTCATAATCGTATTGTGATTAGGCGTTTGGTAAGCATCCAACATCACACTTTTACTGGCTTTGTTATTACTGTCATCAGTTTTTTGATCTGTTAGACGGGTTTCCGTTTTAGAAGCAAACATTACATTCAATTTTTCTAGCTCTTTCATCACTTGTAAACGTTCTCTTTTTAATCTTTCCAATTTTGCATTTGTATTTTCTGGTATCTCGTTTCCCTTCTTCAATCTGCGAACAGCGCCATCGCTTTTTAATTGTAAATTCTTAACAAATTTTGATAACTCCTGAGCTTCTTGTGTGACTTTCTGATAGTTAGGTTTCGGTATTTCCTTTGCATAATCTCTATTAATGAATCCTAAAATAATATACCATCTTTTATGCAATTTAAATTGTAAAAAATTCTGCAAAAAATGAAATATTTATTAAAAAAAAAGAACATTTATTTGGTTTTTAATGTCCCTGGTATCTATTTAAACATTAAACAACGATTATGTCACACGAGAGATCCACATTAAGAATTTAGTTATAAGTAATTTTATTCTGTTAGTTATATGACTGATTAAAAGATGGATATTTAATATAACTGTATTTTCTTATTGTTACAGACAAATCAAGGTAAAAATAGGGTTTACCAAAATTAATAGAAATGTTATAATTTAATAAGTCAACTGAAGAATATTCATTTAGTGGCAGGAACTGTACCTGCCAGCAAGGTGAAGAAAGTAGTTGTCAAATGGATTTGACTTTTATTTTATACCTTGTTAGATCTTCCTAAAAATACTGAATGATCATAATAAAAACGGTAAGTGATACCTACATATATACCCCATTTATAAAACTATTACCTGAGCCAGTCTTTGTTGCAGTCTCTCTAATGCAAACGTCTTCTACATCATAATTATTAGCATCCTCAATCCATATTTGTTTAGGATATTTGAGAGGTATATAATCAGAGTCTTCAACAGTCTGACTTGATAAATTTTGGGGATGAAATACAATGGCTTCCGCATCTGAAATTAAAGAAGATTCGAAACAAATTGACAAGAAACTTCGTCGGCAGGATCCGAATAAATATTAGATCCTTTCGAGTTTTAGCCTGTGGATATTTTAACTTCTCCAATAATGTTTCAGCATCAGATGAATCAACTGATGTTTGTTTATTATTTTTTTTACATATTACAAATATTTAAGCTGCATTCAATTAAATATTACTTAAATATTATTATATCAAGATGGATTAAAAACTTTAGACGGAAATACACGTATATATTTTTATTTAATGGGATACCCTGTTAAAAATATTTCCAAGTATACCGGACAGCTTAATGAGAAACATTATTATAATATGAATGAAGAACTTAGATAAGAAAAATGTTGAAATGAATAACAGTTTAAATGTTTGATTCAAAACTATTATTCTGAAACTACTTTCTTCCTGAACGTTAGGCAGACTTGCAGATTAGAAAAAGAAGGAAAGGCATTTGCTGGTAACACATTCCATAATCGGGACACTCTGGGAATGAAGAAGCGAAGAAAGTGGGGGGGCTTTGGTCTTTGCAGTTGGTCGGTGAAGAGATGCACGTGGGTCAATGCTCTTGTCTCCCTGGTAGGAATGACTAAGGAGGGCATAATGGATGATAGTTCTTCAGAACACAATCTGTGGTAGTATCTGTAAAAAAGAAACAGATCGCCCACAATTCGACGATGCTCTAGTAATGTAAGCTTCCTTGTGATGTTTGAATCATCAATCAGGCGAATAGCTATTCTTTGGACAGAGTCACGGATATTAAAGATTGAAGAGAGCCTGCTCCTGATATATGGGAGCAATACTCAAGACAGGTCTGAATTGCGAAGTGTAAAGGGTAAACAAGTTGGCAGAAGAAAAGTATTTTCGAGCTCGGAAAAAAAATCCAATTTCTTCGCGACTGCTGTAGCAATTAAGGTGATGTGATCATGCCAGCGAAGATCTTTCTGAAAAGTGATATTGACTAGGCTAAAGGAATTTTTGACTTCAAGCATTTAATTATTCATTTGAATAGTGTGAGTACTGGGAGATAGTTTGTAAGATAGTAAACAAGACATCATAGAAAGAGCAAAGAATTTGCTCATTCTATGATTTTAATGAGGTCCTCGGTTAGGGATAAACTCATTACTCTAGGCCTATCATCAATTTCAGTCTTGGAGACAGGTTTAGAAAATTGTATATTGGAGTGGTGAGGGCTATCATCAGCATAGTTGTAAATAGGTGGTAGAAGAAAGCAGATCATTCATGTGTAGGAAGGTGCCAACACTGAACCCTGTAGAACGCCTGTGTTGATTGGGTGGAAATTTGATGAATGGCCGCTATAGAAATACTTCTGTTGGAAAGAAAACTGGCAATCCAAGTAAAAAGTTTTGGAGGAAGACCATAGGCAAGAAGTTTGTTAAGAAATGCGTCGTGCCAGACTTGATCAAATGCATTGGATATGTCGACGGCAATAATTTGGGCTTCTCCATGGACTTCGATGGACGTATTCCAGTTGTGGGTTACGAAGGTAAGAAGCTCTGCTGGTGACCTTTGATAGCGGAAGCCGTATTGCCTGTCTTGTATAAATGAGCATAAGGGCCAATTCAGAAGCGCACTTTTTTAGGATTATGGGCGGAAACCATAGAGACCAGAGGGCTTTTTGGTATTAAGTGTCTTTCGTTTTTAACCCTAAGGGTAATGTCTACATTTTAGTTACAAATTCAGGAATGCACGAAAAAAAAAAACAAATATAAAGTTAAAAGTATTAATTCATATTTTTATATCAAAATATTTTAATACCCAGGAAAGTACAGAAAAGCTTGGCGTACCCAAATTTTATGTATAACACCATGTATAATAGTTTAATTTTAGATGTTTTTTGGAATGTATTTATACACTTTCAAGAAACTTACACATCTTATAATAGGAAGTAACTATACAACAATAATCATAAGAAAAACAATATATAAATACATTATGTAGTAATACAAAACAAAATTAAAATAATTTTACTGAAAATTTTAGACATTTTTATAAAACATGGTACGTATGTCAAAATTCAGTTTAGAATTGTATTGAGGATAGATTTTATTAGGATGTACGCATGAAATTAAACTACAACTTAACTTCATCATATATGCTATACCGCATATTTTGCGGCGACTTGATGCACAACCAACGTAAATACTGATGAAATGACATTACCTATTAAACATATTCAAATATTTATTTTACAACAAAAACTATATCTAAAACACGAAACAATATATAAAAAAATGTATGTTCTAATATCATGAATTCGAATAAAAAAAGATAAAATTTGACATATTATATGAAATATGTATAACCTGTTTAGAAAATTCGAAAAATAAAACATTATAGACGGTATTCCATTAGATCCGTGATGCTTTGTCGTATGCATTAAAATATTAGGATATAAAAACATAGATCAAACCTTACATCTTTTATCTTTTTTTTATTGTTTAAGATAACTCAGGAACTTGTAAGTAAAAAAATGGATAATAAAATGAAACAAAGCTTCAAATTGAAATTTATATATTTCTATGTGCATATTACATATAAAATTATAATACATTTAGTTTTACTTTATAAAAGGAGTTTAATTAAGGCTATTTTTTTACCAAACCCGAAACTTCCCACATCATAACACTATCCTTTTTGTTAAGAAAACTTAAATATATTACTTACATAAACCTATAAGACGTGCATAAAGTTATTACCAAATAACTATAGGTACCTATGCATACATAAGTTGTCGGGAAATTCCGTTCCAATATTTGGAGGGATTATTCTACACATGAAAATATTTAAAAATATGGTATGTATAGGGTATCTGGTTATATTTTAAACGGTACCCTAGATACTTTACTATATGAGTTATAAACATAAAAGTTTATGGGTTTTATCTGAATCGTTAGAATTTACAAAAAAAAACAAACAATCGGAAATTTAACAAATAGGTATCGATTTCGTTATTTTAAAAGGAACACCCTCTATAATATATACCCATCAAATGGGCCTCTAGTTGCTGATTATTAAAAGACTAGGTTAAAGACCCTTAACTCTAAAGATAACTAAGAAATTTTATTGACTCCACTATGTATTGGAGCTGTCTCTATCTCTCTCTTACACATTGCTTGTTATGGCCGGTTACTCTCAAATTTCTTATTATCTTATCTTTAGAGATAAACGTCTTAAACCTAGTATATTTATAAACAGCAAGAAGAGATACATTTGACTGACATATTTTATAGAAGGTGTTTCATTTAAAATAAGTTGATGCCCATTTGTTAAATTTCTAATAGTCTTTTGTTTATTTTTTGTACATTCTAACGATACTTATCTAAGTCAAAATTGATAACTCATAGAATAAAGCCTCTAGAGTACCGTTTAAAATATAACCAGGCATCTTGTACATGAACCCTGAAGCGCTTGGTTTTCAAGATACAGAGTGTTAAGGTACCTAGTACATTTATGGAGTATTTGATTCAAGTTTGGCACACGACATACCATATCCATATCTATAAAGTGACACTAAAAAATTATATAGGGTATATTGTTTTGGGATCATCCCTTTGATCACCCCAAAAAAATGCTGTAGCGACACTGGCCAAGTTTGGTATTTGTATGGGATTTCCTGCTTTATTTTACAAATTTTACATCCCTTGTACTTTTTTTGATTATCTGCGGGGTTTTGAAGTAATTTAGGACAATGTGTTTAAAAACCTGAAGGGTTTTGATGATCCCAGCCTCAGCCTTTATTACCTAAATATTACAATTGTCTAGTTCCCGGTCTTTTTTTAAACCTTAAAGGGTTGAAGGTTTCCAAAAATAGTCCAAATATCACATATTTTTTTATTTCGTTACGTTTCGGCAGATGTTTGCTACCATCATCAGGCTAAAGTAACACACTGTTTGTTTAGACGACCAAAATAAGAAATGTAAATATGTAAAAAGCAAAAAAAATTTACTAGTAGAATTTTTTTTTTTTTTTTTTGTTTTTTTTTTAAGAATTTGCAAAATTGAAGAGGTTCATGTACAGGGTCTTCCATTGAGGAGGAAAAATGGATTTTTTTTGACTTCCCCCGTACTTCTCAATATATATATTATTACATTTTTGTATTCTATGGTCAATTCTAAGTGTTTTTAATAAGGGTACTATATATCTATCTTCAACAGTTTTTGATTTATTGATGTTTGAAAATTGACATTTTTGCTTCTTTGAGCCGTCATACCACCTGAACGGTTCGATCTAGAGCAAAATAACTTTCACATTCCTATCTTAGTTTTTGATACGTTATCTTATGATGCCAGTTAAACAAAAAAACGGAAATTATTTTGCTACCTATATAATTGAATATATTCATATGAAATGCAGGTGATGCAGGTGATCACCTTACTTCAAAATCACTGTAATTTTGACGAATTAATAGATACCATATTAGTTTGCCGTAATGAGATATTCATTAAATGAAAAACTACAGATGTAACGCTGTATTACAAGTGTCAAGAAAACGCCAGTGAAGCAAGAAGAACATATATTTCCAATTTTCATAGAAATGTATCCGTAAAAACCTATTTGAAGAAACTAAATCATTGTTAACAAAAACAAGATATTTGGTCTATTTTTGGAAACCTACAACCCTAAGACTAAATATTACAAGTAAACCAGTCAGTAGGGAGGTTAATATGAAAAACAAATCAGGGAAACTTTAGTCTCTTCGTGATACGGTCCTTAACAACATATTAATTTTGCATTCCTCGACCATACCGGATTTGCCTGTCATCTTGAAAAAATGGCGCCCAAAACTGATTTTTTTGCAAATATCTTGCTTATTATCACAATTAGAGGAAATTATTGTAATACATTAATAATGTACGCAATATTTCCTACAAAGAAGGCGCTATAAGTAAAAGTATTTTCACCATTTCAGACAATTTAATTTTTATTGCCAAAACTCGACGAAAAATTTTGGTACTACTACCCTTATAACTTTTTAATTTGTTTTTAATATCTTATTCCATGAGATTTAGTGCAATAATGGTACAATATACACCTGGTAATACAATACTTTGCGAAAAACTAATTATAAAAATTTAATACTGCACATCAACATAACAATCGTATTCTTCATCCTCCAGAATGTATCGCAATTTGAACATGATAGCCAGTAATACTGTGTAGCGAAACTATATCAGTGCAGATTCTTTATCCGATTGAATATGAGCCAGCCCATTTGGTATAATTTTCCAACCGCAATCAGTAAGTAATGACTCATTTCCTATCCATTTGTATAGCAAAAAACGAATTTTACTCGTGTAACATTATTAGAATTTAATTCATTTTCAAGCACAGACAATCCTCTAGAATTGTATTGTAATACGAACATGTAACCAATTACAATGCTCACAGATTAGTCCAGCTTTTTTACAGCTATACAAATCCAGGTTGCGCAACTTTAAGATATTTGCATAATACTATTTGGGGAAGCTCTGTCGGTGCAGGTTTTTTGTCTATAAGCCAGTCCACTTGGTATGATTTTCCAGCCGCAGTCAGTAAGTCATAATTTATTTCCTATCCATTTCTATATTTGATGCTACGTTTGAAAATAATTTAAGAGCAACTTGAGTCGGAAGCAAAGAAGTCAGACTAAAATTGTTCAGTGATTGTGCAAACAATTGAATTGGTGGTATACTCACTAAAAGTATGAAGTAAAACTATATCCCAAATAAAATAAGAATATCTTGTCTTCAGCGACCCCTTTTCTTTGTTTTTGTATTGGATACTTGTTTTCGTCCCAGCTAAGCCAATGAGAATAACCAGAAAGTCAACATAATCACAGTGTCATGAGCCGGCTCTTCTTTCTCTCATTTAAGAAAAACTTGTTTGTTAGCCGTCCATCCAGTTTAGCTGGTATTGTACTATTTCTGGTTACATATTCAGTGTATCCATTAAAGACAATAGTGGTATTTTCATTATTATGATTATGTTTTCCCTTGTTGATTTAAATAATATTATTTACAACTAAAACCTTTTTTATGAAAACATATTATTAACAAAACCCAATTTTTTGAAGTTACCTTGTGTAAAAAATTGTGAGAGTAATTGTTATGAAAATCTTACGTCTCTAGTGCCTAAATCGCACATCCTACAAGAAAGCTACAAATAAATAACCTTTTTTGTAGAAAATATTTCCTCGATTATTTACGAAATAAACATGTTTGCTCTAAACATGACCAAATCCGGATTGGTAAGGGTGTGCAAAATTAATATATTGTAGAGGTTGGTTTTATGAAGAGAATAAGATTTATTCCACCTTTGCTTAATTTTTTGCTTATTTGATTGTTTATGCTCTGCTATCTGGTCTAAAGCTAGAAACCATCAAAACTGGCTATGTTGTTAAATACAATTTTCTAAATGATTTTAAAACGGTGCAAGGAAAATAAAATTTGTAAAATAAAGCAGAAAACCCGATAGTATCCTCAACAAGTTTTTTGAGAGAGTGACAGCAGTCCGACTCGAAAAAAAATACTAAAGAATATTTAAAAAATTTATCACCCCATATCTTGAAAACGAAGAATTTCTGGGTCAATGTTCACAGAAACTTTTTTAAATGTGTCTGTGTAGAACAGCCCCTCCAAATATTAGAAGTAAATTTCTGGACACCCTAGGTTTATAACCTATGTTATCGGTGTGTGGTGGAATTCGTTACCAGCGAAAATCCGGATAAAGGCAATTTCACTGATATTTATTTTATATCTAAGTTACCCTTTTCGCTAAATTTTTATATCAATCCGAAAGTCACATATTTTTTTTAAATTAAATTAGTTTAAAGAGGTCTGCTAATAAATGATTTTTAAACAATAACGTTTTATATTAAGACCAGAGATGCGACTTCTCAGGAAAAGTCAATCTGCGGCTTCCAATAAAATTCTCGAAATTTTTGATAAAATCTGCCAAATTTTCAAAAAAACTTAAAATTTGATGTTTAAATTTGAACTTTAACATTTATTTTAAAGTTAAAACTTAAAAAAAAAATCTAAAATTTTTACCTGTTTAAAATAACTTCCTTTTAATTTGCTATCTATTACTGTTTAAAATTATTTATTTTGTTGTTCTCGTGCTATAATACCTCTGCAAGATGCAATATATTTTCCTCATCAAAATTAGTCAACGAAATCTTTTGATTTTTGCTTATGAAAGTAGTAACCATGACAAGAACAAAAGGGAAAACGAATGTCAAGCGAGGATAGGGCACAGAATGGGACAGAAACTCTAGACTAAGTGGAATTTTATATCATTTTTAATGCTAGATAGTAAAAACATTAAATCGATATGTCGCCTAGCTTGTAGCAACTAATATAAAAAAGAAAGTCAAAAACGTGTATTATTTGTTAAGCTTTTACTGAAAACATAAGTTACCCAGTATTTAGTAGGAAATAAGCAACTTTTTAGTTTACCTTAAAATAACGGTCATTGTCGCCAATTTTTAGTCCGAAATATCGTCTTAATCTCAAAAATGGGTATTTACGACAACTTTTTTAGTTTTCCGAAATTTCAAGAATCTGGACATTTCTTAAGCACCGCATTTCTAATTAAGACTTTTTAAAGAGAAATAAATGTAAATCCCGAGGGGTCAACCGCGGTGGCATTGTGGTGTACAAATCCTTGGCATTACTGGCACTACTCATATATACTTGTGTGTATTCATGGAATTAGTAATGGCATTAGGATGGCATTGGTTGGCATTGATCCCCTTTTTTATGTGTATTTCATGGCATTAGTATGAGATTAGTATGGCATTAGTATGGTATTAGTATGGCATTAGTATGGCATTAGTGTGGCATTAGTATGGCACTAGTTGGCAATCTACACAAAATATTTCCATTATCCATAGTGTATTTGTTTTGTCGAGTATCACCTTACCTTCTTGTATCTAATTATTTTGAATATTCGTTATAGTATAAATCGCAATATAAATCTAAGTGGAACTCTCTGAGTACTCTAAAGACAGACTACATGTTTCTGAAAATTTGCTGTGGAAATTGGCTAGGAGTAGAAGAGAACATCAAATCATTTATTAAAAACCAATCCAAATTTGCAATTGCTAATATCGTTTTCTTAGCCCCACGCTCGGCCCCACGTCTAGAATTAAAAACACTTTAATAACACAATGCCATGCCGCTGCACGTAATAGTGACAACGTCGCTTTCTTGTTCGCTAATTCCTGTGAGTCCCAGCGCGGATTTTGTTTACGCTAAGTACTTATTACCGTTTATCTGTGAATAACGTGACAAAAAATTATTCAAAGTTGAGTCGAGAAAAGGTAAGTGTGTTTGTAATAATAATAAGCCTAGTTTCCCTGGATGAATAGTACAGTAAAATTTCAATTTCGAATTCAGAAATTGAGGTTATGTATTGTTTCCTAAAAATAATTCAATGGCCGATCGGCTGTATTTTCAACAACGTTGCCGGCTTGTTTTATTTTTACGAAATGAAATACAATATAATATTCAGGTTACTGACAAATATTATTTTAGTACGTGACAATAACTGAACATAATTAAATGAAGTTTTGGCAAGAATATCAGATATGAAAGACCTTACCGAAGACTACCCACAGGTATGTACATTCAACCAAATATAGCGATTATTAAATTGGAGTATCAGATGAAGAATGAGTTTAGTCAGACATTAGTTTCCTCATTAATTTATGGAATAGGAATGAATTTGACGACAGATGTTTATCCGTACTTTTTAGATAAATTAAAACTGAATAGTCATGTCCCATAATATTCGTGGTCGACCCTTGATGTTTAACTTATATAAAAACATCACCTCTGCTCATTTGAAAGGCGAAGCAATTATTATTTAACATATGACATTTTAAAAATGAACCTCACGTACGCGGATCTTGGTACCATACAGTGAAGTTTACACAAAACTGCTACAACAGAATTTACGGGTAGGGGGGCACAGTAGGGTAAATTCGTTTCATGTGATTTGCTATGTAACGAAAATATTCAACGCTGTAAGCATTTCCTTTAATGCTCGTAGCTAGTTGCGCTTGGCTACCTGTCTAGCTACATCGGTTAGCATCTGGCCTTTTAGGCACTGGATCGTAAGGCTCGTGGGCTCAAATCTCGGAAAATCCATTTTTTGAATTGAAAACTTCTTTAGGCGCACCTGAGCATTTTATTTTATGGGGAGTGAATGAGATTCACGCGTCACGCTCGGTAAAAAGGGTAACGCTCGTTCGGTTAAAGTCGGCTCGAGTCGACTGGAAGCCGTAGTGTGTCTGTGTGCGTGTAATCAAAGGTTGTATCCATTGTTTCATAACGCTTGACTGTTACGTCATAATGAAGCCACCAGCAAATCCCGTAAGAATACGCTTGGTGTCATTATGACGTAACAGTCAATAGTTCTGAAACAATAAGTAAGTTGTAAGTGAATATCGAGGTGAAGATTGACTAGCCTGCCGACGTCCGATTGAGCTGAAATTTTTGACACGAATTTAAGTTGGATGACAAAACGATAATTTGGAATAATGAATAATAATAATAAATGATAAAGGGCCGTATCGAGGAGGGTGGGGCCCAATATTACCTCTTCTATGTTCGATCGAGCTGAAATTTTCTACACGTATTTAGTTTGGATAATAATATAATATTATGGATGATATAATATTATGGATTGATACAGGGATTACAGGGCCGTATTCAGGAGGGCAGGGCCTAAAATTAACTTTTCCATGTTCGATTGAGCTGAAATTTTCTACACGTAGGTTGGATAACAATACAATATTATAGAGTAACTGAACTGGTACAGGGTCGTATTTAGGAGGGCGGGGCTCAAACTTAACTTTTTCATCTTCGATTGAGCTCAAATTTTATACACGTATTAAGGTTGGATAACAATTCAATATCAGGGAATAATTGAATTGGTACAGGGTCGTATTCAGGAGGGCGGGTCCAAAACTTAACTTTTTCATGTTCGATTGAGCTGGAATTTTATACACGTATTAAGGTTCCTTGATGAAGTTTTCACTTCTGTAGGTCATGTGGTCTTAAGCACACACTATAGTTTTTTTTGTTGGAAAACTGTTAATAAATTATTATTTTTGGAAATTCTATATTCGCAAGTCCCATAATAAAATTAGAAGTAGGGACGTTTTTGTTTGGTTGTGGAAGTTTCACTTCACTTTAATAACGTCGAACTAATTTTTACCGAAAGTCGCAATAGATGAATAGTTTGATATGGTAGAGAACGACGAAGCAGTGATATCTCAGTTATGATATTTGTCACTTTGATGATTTCGCCTTCCAAATATTAATGAATACAGGAGATTAAAATAACAAAAGTTGTTAAAAATCCTGATAAGAAACTTATATATATATATATTATTTTACATGTAATTACCCATTAGGGGTGTTTGTAAATGTATCTTTAAATAAATAAATAAAGATTTTTTCTATTTCAGCCAATAGACCAAATCTCCAATTTTTGGTTAGAGGCTGAAGCTAAACTCAATATTCAAGTACCTGAGTGTGTCAAAAATATGCTAACTATCAATGGATATGAGAATGAAACTTTAATTGGCAAAATTGATGAGGTAGCAATCTCTGAAATGGAAAAGTTTGCCCAAACAGATCTTATAGATATAGTAGACAAAACTGACTATAAAAAATATAAAGATTTATTCAAATAAACCTGAAAAGTTTAAATTTGTTGTTGGCCATAAACAAATGGTCACTATTGTAGCTGAATACTTTAGGAGAAAAGAAGAAAATGATGCAACTGATGTATCTGGAAATCCAAAGAAAGTTAACGAGCCTTCAAGAAAATCACTATCTTCATCAATTAAAAAGAATCAAAAAGAATACCTCAACCTACCCAATCAAATTTCTGAGATAAATTTTGTCGAGGAAAAAACAAAAATTATCGCCAGTATTAAAAAATGGGCAGAACCTAGGATTAACTTAGAGACGTGGCCATGTTTTCAAAACGATTTTAATCTAATTAATGTAAACATTAATATTTTAAAACAATCTTGTGGTGATACACTCTCATGTACTATTAAATGTTTTTGCGGTAGTACATACAGTTTAAGAAAATGGCAGCGGAAAGGCTATGAGTCAACAAGATGGATATTGTCAAATTTCCAAACTCATTTACTGGAAAAGCATATTAAGGTGGATCAAATATCTAGTAGTTGCAATCCCGCCACTGCAAAGACGACATCAAGGCCAATATTTTCTTATTCTGGAAGAATCCCCGCTCCAAATTCTGCCAAGAAAATTAACATATTGCAAAATATTTCCGTACTACCTAGACTAAGACAAGAACACACTGAAAACAACCTCCAAGCAAGCACATCCAAAGACGTTCGTGAGCGAGTTGAGGTCGACCAGCATATAAACAATCATGCAATTAATTCTCCAGGATATGACAACGAACATTCAATTTTAGAAGAGACAAGATCTACACCGAAACCAGTAGCAGACAAAACAAAATGGAAAAGCCCAAAATATCAGAGATCAGAAAGGTCAAAACGTACCAGAGAAAACAGTTTAACAGCCAATCAAACAGTTCTTACAGAATATTATAACTTTATCAATGCCGTTTGTGAATCTATGTCGCCTGATCTAACAGATCAAATTTTAAGCAGTATTCCAGAAAATTTGCATTATACCGATGATACATTGAATACCTCAATGCAAATCCAAAACACAAGTCTTATCCACCTTTTTACATAAATTAATAGTTAATGCACAAGCAAATTCAAAATACCTACAAAATAATAACACTTTTGATGAAGTGACCAAGAAACTATGTCTTTATATATTTTATACAGCTGGTAGGTTGGCATACGAGACATTACAAGCTAACCTAAGAAATAGTATGCCTTCAATATCCACACTAAATCGCTGTGTCGACCACAAACAAACACGTCTGGAGGAGGGCACATTTGATTTTGCAGGCTTAAACAACTTTCTTGAAAAAAATAAGATTCCGAAAGTTATTTGGATGTCTGAAGACGGAACAAGAGTGAGTGGGAGGATCGAATATGACTCAAATTCCAATAAAATCGTTGGTTTTGTATTACCTTTGAATAAAGGTTTGCCAGAGAAAAATACCTTTATAGCATCGTCATCAACTGCCATACAACAGTACTTCCAAACAGGTATCACCACGTACGCATATGTTTTTGTAGCACAGCCTTTGACCCAGGGATCACATTCATATTGTGTGGGTTTATTTGGGACCGATAACAGATATACATATGAAGACGTTTTACGAAGATGGCAACGATTAAGAGAAGAAGCTAGCAAGTTTGGTATAAAAATATTAGGATTTTCATCTGATGGTGATACTCGGTTACTGAAGGCCATGAAAATTGAATCGGGTTTGGGTGGCGAAAGCTCTGTCCTCGGCTCTGTTTATAAATGGTACCATATGGATACAGATGCAACAAATATATGTTACTTCCAAGATTTCATACATATCGTGACAAAGATGAGAGTAAGATTTTTGAAAACAGATATTAAATTGACTCTGGGAAAATTTGAAGCAACTCAGCAACACATTGTCAATATCATAAACACAATACCGAAAGATAAGCATCTCCTAACGGCATCAGACGTGAAAGCTGAGGACAAGATGAATTTTTCGTCGGCCGAAAAATTATGCAGCGATAAAATTGATATTTTAAAAATAATGCCTGATACAGATGGGACTCGAATCTACTTAAAAATTATAAATTACATATTATCTGCATTTTTGGGAGACGAGAAAAAGGAGAATATTCCATATTCCACTATGTGAAAGAATATATAGAATTTGGTACGCTGTTTTTTTATTAAGAGTGTGGAGATCATCAATTAAAAAAAGTAAGACTTTAACGTTGAAAGACAACTTTATTTCGGCCAACTGTTATAACTGCATCGAATTTAACGCCCATAGCATCATAAAGGTTATTTTATTATTCAAACACAATAGCGTAGAGTGTGGTTTGAATAGTGACATGCTACATTTTGCTAATATGAGCAGTCAGCCATGCGAAAAGCTATTTCGAGCTGCAAGATCCATGACTTCTACATTTTCAACGATCATAAACTTTAGTATTAAGGATTTATTGTATAAAGTATCTCGAATTCATACGATAAATAATATCATTGGCGAAATGAAAAGCGATTTGTTTCCACGAGAACTTAAAAAACGAAGAGATCATGAGAACAGTATCAGTCAAGAGGAGATAGTGTGTGTAGACGTAGAAGCTGTTATAGAAAGAGCATTGGAAGATGCCAAGAATGATGCAACTTCACTCGGCTTCCATCCAGAAGAAGAAGAGTTTTTAAAAGTAGATCTTGAGCGAGTATATTATGAATGCGATACTATGGAGGATAATATGGAAAGCGAGATGGAAAGTGACATCGATGATTTCACAAATCATACAGAATCTAAAAATCTAAAAAGAGAGAAAACGACGACAGTATTAATCTAGATATGAATCAAACTACAAATAGATGTTCATTAGATTTGAAAGATTATTCGAACGAAGTTAACAACGTTAAAGAGGAGGATGCGTACCTGGAAATTCCATTAAAAGATAAGACAGCAGTGATAAAAAAGTCAACATATTGCTGGTTGCTAAGCGACGCAAACTGGCGCTTATGTAACGACCGACTAAGTCGTTTTATAGTCAATAAGAGTGGTAAGCCTACTCTAAAAAGAAAGCTGAAAACCGAACCACTATATTCGAAGAAAACTTTTAAATTGAAAACCAAACGCGACTATGAACAGGAAATATCAAGTAATGAGAGTAGTGTGATTTTGAGTGATCTTCGAAGCGAGACAGATGTAGATGAAGATGAAAATATTGATGAAAGTTGTATAACGGACAATGAACCAAATTCAAAGACTGAAGATCTAACAATTAGTGACATTGGCCCAGATAACTACTATACAGTTGCCTACGATAAGCAGTGGTTTCTTGGGAGAGTTATGGACATTTTAGAGGGTGATAAATTCAAAGTGAAATTTTTGAAACAAAGCGGAGATCAGTTTGTTTGGCCTAAAAGGGATGATATTGATACGGTAGAAAAAATTATTTTTTCTACGGTCCAATCGAACTGCCGGGCAATGCACCATTCACTTTAAAAAGACTCGATGTTGTGAATATAAAAAGATTATTTAAGAATGCTATGATTTTCCATTCAAATAAGGGGTACGGTTAAATATGTACAAGGATTTTTGAATATTTATGCACCCCCCTATCAACTTTTACATTTGTACAAATACAAAATAAAATTAAATACATTCATTAAAATTTGGCAATTTTTTTTCGATGTAGTTCGTAGATGTACAGGGGGATCTGTTATTTTGGAATCAACTCCAAGTTTGTTTTTTCAAATGTAACACCCTGAATAAAACATTTTTCAAATGCCGATTGCAATGGAATAACATTAATTTGCAATGACGCTTGACGCTATCAAAATCAATATTCAATTTATCGTATTTAAAAAAATACAAATGAATTGAATACTCTCTATATGTCCATCTCTTTTAGCGTCTTTTAGTCATAAAATCATAGTTCCAGTCATTTGTATTCTTCAAAATATGATTTGCGTTGCAAATTGATGTCATTTAAAATAAGAATATCTCAAAAACTACTGAAGCAAACAGGAACAAATCTTATATCGTTGGAATCGGGGTGAGAAAGGTAATTAATTCTTGCCGACAATATACAGGGTGTTACATTTGAGAAAACAAAGTTGATATTAATTCCAGAAAATGAAGCACCCTGTATATTTACAGAGTATTACCAAAACCCTTGTAGTTAGAAAATTATTTGCTTAGTGTTGACTTCAGCGGTTTTTTTTGTTGCTAGGGCAATCAAGGCTATGTTTAACTTTGTTTTGAATCCATAACCACTATATACCTACTCGTCCTAACAACCAATAAAAACGCCGAAAATAACTGTTTATTCCTCGTTTTCATGTATTGTCGAAAATATGCACTTGTTCAGAAAACAAAGTGCATTTTATTAATAAGTAATACCCAAAATGTAAAAATTTGCCAAAATGCTGTGCATCAAAATGTTCTCATACAAGATCATTGGCAAAACAAATAAAAATTATGGTTAATAAACCAATATAATAATATGTAGACTACTGCATTTCAAGGGATAATGTAACCTTTTTATATACCTCTTAAAGAAACTTTACTGTCAATATAAGTATATCTATCTAATCTCTAAGCTGTATAGTATGTTGTTGATAGTTTCAATATATTCCTTCTTCCTAAATAATATATTATGAAGAAGTTAGTGTAATAATGGTTCATTAATATTTGTAGACCATTATAGCTATAAGAAATTAGTTGGCAATGATTAACCTTAGGTGGCACTACTATAGATATTAGTGGCATTAGTTGGTATTACTGGCACTACTATAGGAATTAGTGGCATTACAATATACAAATTAGTGGCATTAATTGGAAATTTAGTGGCAATATTTGGCAATAGTTGGCATTGGTTGGCACTAGTCCGCATAATTTGGCAATAAATTGGCATTACTATGAAAAATAGATGGCATTAGTTGGCATTGGTGTACAAATTTTTGGCCGCGGTTGACCCCTCGGTAAATCCTCAAAAATGATTAGGATTGAGTTCTTCAGCTTTCTTAAAAGCCGGGCTGTTATATTCCTTTCAATTTATTCACCCGTATTCACTAAAGAGATTTAAATTTAAACCAGGTCTAACTTGACAGTTGTAGGTTTAAGATGACATTTTTAACAATTGAACAAATAATTTTTCTAAATGTCACAATTACAAAATGACAGTGACATAAGCGAAACATAACTGGCGAATTAAGAGTCTTAAATACCATGGCAACTAGACCTGGTCTATCTTTTAAACCTTTTAAGTGAATACCTCCCGTATTGTATACTGTCTTCCAGTAACGTGCGAGTAGAGACACCTGTCATAATCGCTCTTGGCAAATAGTGGGGCCTAATTATTGCTCAATTTAATTTAATTATATTAGTTGATCTTACCTTCTTTAATAACTTTTTGAGGGATGGTTGTCTCTTGTTGTGCTAGTACTTCTCGGTTCTCATCAAATACATTATCTTCGTCTTTTTGTACTTCACTACTAAGTTGTTCCTCTTTTGCTTCGGATGTTTTATTTTGTTTAGGAGTTTCATTTTCCTTTTGCTTAACAGAACTTCTCGCTGATTTTAATAGAAGCTGAATAAATTTTGTTTTTAGCTTCATTTTAACTTCTTTACTGGCGTTTTCAATTGTTGGGTGACTTTTTATAAGCGACTCAAAATCTTTCTCAACGTTACTCAATTTTTCATCTGCCGTATTGGGGTATACTTAAAAAGACAGATGAATTGAATTGAAGAAAATGTGATGATTAAACATATAAATAAGCTTTTAAGTAAAAATTAAACTTTGTTTAATAGTAAACATGTGCTTTAAGGATAAGATTGGATGAATAAAATAAAATATAGACAGATATATTATTTTCTTCACCGTCACTCTAAATGACTGGAAAATAAACTTATGTTATTTATTAACTGGGATCCTTTAACCTACAACTCTTAAGAAAGTTAAAATATTTTTTGACCTAATTCACTTTTATAGAGCTTCTTTATTTTGGGATTTTTGTACTTACTGGTTGAACACTAAACTATAGGTATTATTTATATTTTATGTCCCCTATTAGAAAGGACGTACATTCATCTCTCAAATTTCCCTTAAAATTGTTAAAGATATGGAGGCACATTGTATAAGTGTTAATTATACGTATGATGGCATATTATCATGCACTAGTTTGTTATAATAAGTGTTGAAAGTGGAAAATTTCAAACCAGGAGATATTTTCCCCAACACCATTTTCAAGTATATAAACCTTAACAAGTCATTATGCTATCTATTTAATGTATCTATTTCCGTCCGTATAATTTTATTCCAGTTTTCAAAAGCGGTAACAAACAAAATATAACTAACTAATTACAGAAGTGTATGTAACGAGTCACTTAAACTTAAGATCTTTTATAGTCTTATTTGTGAACAACCAATTGACCAACTGACATGAAATTGGAAGGAAATAAATGAAAAGACAGGTTTTACTTTGTTAATTGTCACTTTTTTATTTTTATATTAGGCGTGAATAAGGAGGAAGTTTCGTGTTTTCAAACGCAATGAGGATATTTACAGTGAAGTTTGTTATACAATAATAATAATAATAATAATAATAGTTTTCTCACCCAAGAAATAACATACCTTAAATCCAAAAATTCAGACAATATGGACCCGTCAAATTACCGACCTATTACGTGCCTTCCAACCCTATATAAGATCATCACAGCCACAATTACCGGGCGAATAGAACAACATCTAGCACACAAAAACATTCTAACGGAAGAACAAAAAGGGTGCAGGAAAAACAGCCCAGGATGCAAGGAGCAGCTCATTATAGACAGCGTCATCATGGAACAAACCAGGAAAAATTATAGAAACCTTCATACTGGTTACATAGATTATAAAAAAGCCCTTGATTCGATACCCCACAGTTGGCTAACCAGAGTACTAGAATTATATAAAGTCAATAAAAACATCAGGCAATTTCTTACGCAAATCATGAGTACGTGGAAAACTAAAATCAACTTGAGAACACAAAAAGAGCACATCGAAACAGAAGACATCTACATTAGTAGAGGTATGTTCCAGTGAGATTCACTCAGCGCTTTGTGGTTCTGCCTCTGTCTCAATCCACTCTCAAACACACTAACTTCGGATTTCAAATTAAACACCAAAAAAATAACCTACACAAAATAAACCATCTCTTGTATATGGATGACATAAAATTATATGCAAGCACAAAGGCACAACTAAAGGAACTTCTTAAAATCACAGAAACGTTTACACTGGACATCAACATGGAATTTGGTATAAGTAAATGCAAGCTACTTCATATCAACAAGGGACAGTGGAAAGACCACCCTACGAGGGAAACAATCAACAATGAAACTATAGATAACATGCTCAAAGAAGAAACGTACAGATACCTAGGCTTCCATCAAAGCACCAAAATTAACCAGACTCATATCAAATCAGAGCTCAAGACGGAATTTAAAACCAGACTCACAAAGCTACTAAAAACAAAACTGAATTCCAGAAATCTAACGGAAACCTATTAACATCTTCGTCATATCTATTCTTACGTATACGTTTGGTATCATTAAATGGTCACACACAGACATAGAAAACATTCACATTCTCATACGCTCTGAATTCACTAAACACAGGAAGTTACATCCCAACGCATGCAAGGAAAGACTCACCATCGAGAGAAAAGAAGGAGGAAGGGGAATTATAGATATACAATCGCTAAATAAAAAATAAATTTACGAACAGAAAATTCCACAACAAACAAACTAACCTCCACAAGCCAATAGTGAAGGCAGGCAAGAATTATACATCGCTCAACCTGTCTCAAACAAGCCACGCAGCAGACGCACACAGTCACATCCAATCACGACTAGAAAAGATGAACACCTGGTCTGAAAAAACACTTCACGGAAGACACAGATACCACATAAAGCAAGACCATATACATAAAAAGCTTTCATATACGTGGTTACAAGAAGGGCAGCTGTTCCCTGAAACAGAAGGCTTCCTGCTTGCCCTCCAGGACAAAGTAATAGCAACCAGAAACTACCGAAAGCACATCATCAAGGACACAACCATTGAAGACGAGAGGTGCAGGAGATGTCACCAGCAGAGAGAAACGATCGATCACATAACGAGCGGATGTAGAATAATGGCCGGAACTGAATACACCACTGACACAACTCAGCAGCGAAGGTCGTTCATCAAGCATTAGCCACAACATACAAACTACGGAGAACACAGACCCTTACTACCATTATACACCAACATCTATACTTGAAAACGAAGACTACAAGCTCTACTGGGGCATTGACATCCACACAGATAAAACAATCCCCGCAAATAGACCCGATATCACCTTTCAATCCAAAAAAGAGAAAATCACTTATTTAATTGACATGGCTATCCCCAACGACGAGAACATCCAAGCGAAATACAGTGAGAAGATCGCCAAATACACCGACTTGGCAATGGCAGTAAAAAGGCTGTGGAAACAGGAAAGAGTAATCATTGTTCTTCTCGTCATATCAGTAATAGGTCTCACCCCAACAACGTTTACACCGCATTTGGCTCAATTAGGACTTAATACAGACATTCACAGGAACATCCAGAAATCGGTCATTTTGAAGACATGTAGCATAGTTGTTAGATCATTTCTTAATACACAATAGTCGTTTTTTTTCCATTTCCTTTTTTTTTTATTTTTTGTACTGACTTGGTATAATCCCGTCAGTATAAAATACAACCACAGGAATACTGTGAGATAACAAGTCATAGTAATAATAATAATAATAATAATAATAATACCCAATATCCCTGCCCTTCCCACACCCTAGCCACCCTAAACCCCTCGTAACCTTTGAAACCGAACGGAGCAACTAACCCCGGTTAAGTTGCTTGGATAGTGACGCCTCCACGGACACGAGTTACCTGGACCACCAGGGTTAAATGGTGGCACACCCATGAAAATGGAGAAAGCATCGAGCCTCGGAAAAGAGCCGCTGCCTGGGAATCGCCAGGGCACCTTTGGAGCCACTGCAGAAGGTGACAGCATGCGGGACGGTGGCGGCGAAAGGTTGAACAGGCGGGCCTTTGCCGAAAAAACTGCTACAGCCGAACCTATTCCCGAGAATTTCATCAGAGCCGACATTGATGGAGACGGAAGTTGTCTGTTCCGATCAGTCAGCTTGCACATATACGGCCATCAAAACAATCATACCAAACTTCGAGAAGACGCATTGAAATACCTACGACAAACTCGGTCGGAACTTCAGATATTTTCGTTATTTCACGACGACACATGAAGGACTTCGACAACTATTATAAGTTCATGAGCAAAACTACTACATACGGAACGAGCCTAGAAATATTTGCTCTCTCGGAAACCCAGAAGCACATCTTACATATATTCTCAAAACCAAGAACAACAAGAACAAAACAGATGTACATTAAAGAGAGACCAACAATAATAGGCAAACAAACACACAATAAAATGATCTACCTTCTACTAACAGGCGATCCAATGTCGGGACACTTTGAGCTTCTAACACCACAAAACATCAATCCAAACAACAAAGCATCGAGCGAGCCGCGTAACGGTCGAGGACGCTGGAAAGGACAGCTCGACCGAAACGATCACGACCAGGCAAAGAAAAATAGACCCACCGAAAGTGTTTTGCCGGCTAAGCTGGCACCCACCAAGGCGGGAAAGGCAGGGCAACGCATGAGCCGCATTACAGAATCGAGCGAACCGATCATGCGCTGCCCAAATAGATACACAAATAAATCTGACACAGATGCTAAACAAACACAACAACTTGAGCCCATTACAACAGCGGATATATCGCAACGACTACCAAGGCAGGTAAACCAAGGAAGAGGTTAAAATGGACAGATGAAATGAATCGAACGGTGATGCATTCCTACTACACCGCTACCAAACTTGAGACAATTTCATCAGGATATGGACATAAACTGCATACACTTTTCACAGCACAATATCCAGAATACAAATCACTTATCACAGAACAGAGAGTAATAGATCAAAAAAGAGTCATCAATAAGACCAATATGCTCACCCCACTTGCATTGAAAAACATCAAAGCTATGGTAGCTGCTGAACTAAACATTCATCAACCAAACATTAAGGACAGCGGGGCAGATGCCGAACCGATCCCATATACAAACCAGCCCAACTTTGTGCAAGAGGATCTGCACCCTCACTCAATGCTCAGTAGAGGCGAAGCACCCAGCAACAACCCATGACAGATGACAAGCACCATACAGCACACAGGACAAGTGAATCATTCGCCCAAAGCACCATACACACAGCTACACCTCGGACCGTCTCTCACACATGCAATCAAAGTAGAAATGAAGTCACATCTAAACAAATGGTCAGGCTCCGATCCTATTCCTCGTGTAATCTTCAAACGCGACACACATAAAATCCTAAAGACTATCAACGAACACATCATTCCCGACTACATAACGAATACGAGCACAATTGAGGACATTCATAAGTGATCTACGCAGCAGCTATAACTACGATAATGCAGAACAATCAGAAACTCCCGCCACGACACAGAAACACCAACAACATAAAACCAAAATTCAAATGGCAGATAAGGATCGAAAACAAAATTAACAAAATTAGAAAAGAATTGGGACATCTTACCCAATCCATGAACGGCAACAAGTCAAAACGTATCACACAAAGTGTAGAGAAAATCAAATCTGCATCTCCTGATTAGACGCTTACAGAAATCCTTGACACTTTGAAGCAAAAATTATCTGTGTATGCCGCAAGACTCCGAAGATACAAAGAATCAAATGAAAGAAAGGACGCTAACAACCTGTTTCGAAGAAGCGAAACAGTTCTATCAAAAAATCATGAGCAATGAGGAGGCACGAGTAATAGAACCACCGACCAAACAAGAGATCACAGAATACTGGAAAAGTATTTGGTCAGAACCGAAACTACACAATAATAACGCTTCATGGATTAAAGCGGAAGAAGACAGACACAAGTGCTTAGAGGAACAAGAGGACTTTGCAATGACAGCACAAGAAGTTGCAGAAACAATCAAATACACGCATAACTGGAGATGTCCTGGAATAGATAACATTCATAACTTCTGGTACAAACAGTTTACCTCCACACATGAAGCTCTCACTCGCCAAGTTAATGAAATTATTTTAAAACCTAGCACACTCCCCACTTTTCTCACCCAAGGAATAACATACCTTAAATCCAAAAATTCAGACAATAAGGGCCCGTCAAATTGCCGACCTATTACGTGCCTTCCAACCCTATATAAAATCATCACAGCAACAATTACCAGGAGAATAGAACAACATCTAGTACACGGAAGAACAAAAAGGGTGCAGGAAAAACAGCCGAGGATGCAAGGAGAAGCTCATTATAGACAGCGTCATCATGGAACAAACCAGGAAAAATTATAGAAACCTTCATACTGGTTACATAGATTATAAAAAAGCCTTTGATTCGATACCCCACAGTTGGCTAACCAGAGTACTAGAATTATATAAAGTCAATAAAAACATCAGGCAATTTCTTACGCAAATCATGAGTACGTGGAAAACTAAAATCAAGTTGAGAACACAAAAAGAGCACATCGAAACAGAAGACATCTACATCAGACGAGGTATGTTCCAGGGAGATTCACTCAGGGCTTTATGGTTCTGTCTCTGTCTCAATCCACTCTCAAACGCACTGAATAACACAAACTTCGGATTCCAAATTAAACACCAAAAAAATAACCTACACAAAATAAACCATCTCTTGTACATGGATGACAAAAAATTATATGCAAGCACAAAGGCACAGCTAAAGGAACTCTTTAAAATCGCAGAAACGTTTACCCTGAACATCAACATGGAATTTGGTATAAGTAAATGCATGCTACTTCATATCGACAAGGGACAGTGGAAAGACCACCCTACGGGGGAAACAATCAACAATGAAACTATAGATAACATGCTCAAAGAAGAAACGTACAGATACCTAGGCTTCCATCAAAGCACCAAAATTAACGACACTCATATCAAATCAGAGCTCAAGACGGAATTTAAAACCAGACTCACAAAGCTACTAAAAACAAAACTGAATTCCAGAAATCTAACGAAAGCTATTAACACCTTCGTCATACCTATTCTTACGTAAGCGTTTGGTATCATTAAATGGTCACACACAGACATAGAAAACATTCACATTCTCATACGCACTGAATTCACTAAACACAGGAAGTTACATCCCAACGCATGTAAGGAAAGACTCACCATCGAGAGAAAAGAAGGAGGAAGGGGAATTATAGATATACTACAATCGCTAAATAAAAGACATATTTACGAACTCAGAAAATTCTTCCACAACAAACAAACTAACCTCCACAAGGCAATAGTGAAGGCAGACAAGAATTATACACCGCTCGTCTCAAACGAGCCACGCAGCAGACGCACGCAGTCACATCCAATCACGACTAGAAAAGATGAACACCTGGTCTGAAAAAACACTTCACGGAAGACACAGACACCACATAAAGCAAGACCATATACATAAAAAGCTTTCATATACGTGGTTACAAAAAGGGCAGCTGTTCCCGGAAACAGAAGGCTTCCTGCTTGCCATCTAGGACAAAGTCATAGCAACCAGAAACTACCGAAAGCACATCATCAAGGACACAACCATTGAAGACGAGAGGTGTAGGAGGATCACCAGCAGAGAGAAACGATCGATCACATAACGAGTGGATGTAGAATAGTGGCCGGAACTGAATACCCCGCGAGACACAACTCAGCAGCGAAGGTCGTTCATCAAGCATTAGCCACAACATACAAACTAATGGAGAACACAGACCCTTACTACCATTATACACCAACATCTATACTTGAAAACGAAGACTACAAGCTCTACTGGGACATTGACATCCACACAGATAAAACAAAGACCCGATATCATCTTTCAATCCAAAAAAGAGAAAATCACTTATTTAATTGACATGGCTGTCCCCAACGACGAGAACATCCAAGCAAAATACAGTGAGAAGATCGCCAAATACACCGACTTGGCAATGGAAGTAAAAAGACTGTGGAAACAGGAAAGAGCCATTATGGTTCCTCTCGTCAATCAGTAACAGGTCTCACCCCAACAACGTTTACGTTAGGACTTAATACAGACATTCACAGGAACATCCAGAAATCGGTCATTTTGAAAACATGTAGCATAGTTAGAGCATTTCTTATTACACAATAGTTGTTTTTTTTCCATTTCCATTTTTTATTGTTATTTTTTGTACTGACTTGGTATAATCCCGTTAGTATAAAATACAACCACAGGAATACTGTGAGACAACAAGTCATAATAATAATAATAGTAATAATAATAAAGGTTTTTATTAAATTTATAAATTTCCTACAAAACAGCTTATAATAAAGATATTGGGCGAGATTCAGTTCGACCAAGGCATAAAAAAAATGCCCTGAGCGTCTGTTCCCAAGGAAATACATATTAAAACAAAACAAAAACAAAAAATAAGATATTTCAAAGTTCAAAAAACTATCGTATATCTCAAAAATATACGTACTAACTAAACATCAGAAAAGGCTGACAAACAGTGATGTTAGAAAAAAATGTATCTTAATTCAAGCATAACTGATATGATACTAAAGTTAAGGCGGATCACAATGGATATATTATTTTCAGCAAAAGTATTCAGGCACTCAAGATGCTTTCCAATACCACCGACCTAAATTTTGTTTTGGATATATTTTGATTCAAAAAATAAAAGTCATATTCATTAAGACATTTAGCAATGTTATAAGAAAACGATCGCTTGAAAATTTACGACTATGATTAGGGAAAACCAACTGTACATTTATTATGGTCAAAAAGTTTTAATAGGGTGGCATTTCCAACGTCTTTTTGTAAATTTAAAAAGTTAATATTTGGATCTTTATAGTGTTTATACATTTCTATCCGTTTCTAAAGAATCCAGTTTACGATTTTTGTTCATAATGTAATATATCTAACGTATTTATCAGAGAATGTATATGAAGGTTTCTAAGAAATGGTTTAATCTATATGAGGCGTTATTAATGCTCTTTAAATCTAACATCGAAATTTCCTCCTGTTTGCCCTATATAGCAGCTATTGTATTCATCGCATTTTAATCCATAAACTCCGAACTTTTTCTACTTACGTTTAAGTTTAAAGTTACGTCTAAGTTTACGTTTTTTTTTAATTAGATTGTTAATTTCAGATAATTAGTAGCTAGTATTTTTTGCAGTAGATCTAATGACGTCAAGTTCTCTTTCTGGGAATGTTCTCTGATGGCACAGAAATCATAGACCTATTCGCTGAAAGTTTATGGTCTACGGGAACAAAAGAGTCCTTTGGTACATTTATATCTAGATAAGTGGGTTTTCTGTAGATATGAAATTTTAATTTATTAAGTGATCTTTTAAAGTGATGTCTAGAAAATTTGTTGCATTGTTTTCTTCCAATTCGAAAGTAAATTTAATTTTGTTAAGGATTGAACTGAGGTGATTTAAAAGTGTATGGAGTTGTTCATTATTTCCTGTAAAGCAGACTAATATGTCATCTATCTACGTACCTATACCCCGTCAAGTTCAAAGTAATTTTTTCGTTCATGCATAAAGTAAGTATTTTTATGAACTCTTGATGTATTACAAGGTTTATGTGTCTTTGTAAGTAAGTAATTACTTATATTAGGCATTCTAAATTTGATATTTTGGAAACCATAATGGGAACATCAAAGGATTGTAAATCTATCTTGTTGTATCTTTTAGTTTTTTAGTAAGTTTTTAACAGAAAAGTTTAAAAACTCCATCGAACTTACTAAAACACTAAAAGATACAAGCTTGCTAAACAATAGTATTTTAGCATCCTTTGATATTACCAAAATGTTTTCCAGTATACCAAATGAAGAACTTTTGAATTTGACGGGAAATACTATAAACAAAAATACGGTTTAGCAATGGGCTCCTCCATAGGCCACTTTGAAGAAATTTTGTTAAATACAACCCTTTCAAAGGATATCTTATTTTGGTATAGATATCTTATATTGGCCTGCTTCACAGGAAATAAAGAACAACTACACACATTTTTAAATCACCTCAATTCAATCCACAATAAAATTAAATTTTCACTCGAATTGGAAGAAAAAATACAATAAATTTTCTAGACACATTAAAAAGATCACTTGATAAATTAAAATTGAATATCTGTAGAAAACTCACTTATACAACTATACCAAAGGACTATTTCGTAGACCATAAACTTTCAGCATATAGGTCTTTTTCTGTGCCATTAGATAAACATTTCCTAGAAATGGAACCTGACGTCAAGATCAACTGTTACAAATAATGGCTACAAATTATCTGAAATTAACAAACTAACTTTAAAAAAACGTAATCTTTTAACTATCCAACAAATATATCCTAATGTTAAAGACTCCCATATAAAATATACAACAATTACATATTTTGGACCAATATCTAACAAAATTGCAAATATTTTAAAAACAAATAAAAATACTAAAGTTGCTTTTCGACTGTCACAAAAACTCTCTAATTTGATTTTTAACGTCAAAACAAAAATAAATAAGTATAAAAAGTCTGGAGTTTATAGGTTAAAATGCTACGAATGCAATAGCTGTTATTTAGGGCAAAAAGGGAGAAATTTCGATTTTGGATTCAAAGAACATAACGCCTCATATAGTTTAAGAAAACAGAACTCAAATTTCTTAGAAACTTCACATAAATTCACTGACATAAATAAGTTAGATGTATTACATTATGAATAAAAAAAGTCGCAAAGTGGATTGTTTAGAAGCGATAGAAATAAAGACCCAAATATTAACCTTATAAATTCACAAACAGAGGTTGAAAATACCACCCTATTAAAATTGTTTGATCATAATAAACGTATAGTTGGTTTTCCTAATCATACTCTTAAGCATTTTTGTCCGTATATATATCTAACTTGACTGTAAATATCCTCATTGTGATTGAAAATGTACTACGAGTACGAAAATGCAGTCACGCCTAGTGCAAAAATAAAATAAATAACAGGTAACAAAGTAAAACTTGTGTTTTAATTTATTTGTTAAAATGTACTGTCACAAAGTAACAGTATTAAGTCATAATGGTAACCAGCCTTTGGAAAGAAGATCGGTAAGTGGTCGTCCTAAAATTTCAAATGACGAAAGCAATTTTCAGGATTCGTCTGCAATTATCCGGAAATTGAAAAAAAACTCTTTTAATAAGCCTTTAATGTTATCTTTTTAATTTGCCCATTGCCGTTCTTATGGAAAAATAATTTTGTTGTTCCAATTTTCAAAAGCGGTAGGAAACAAAACATACCTAATTACGGAAGTGTATCTAACCAGTCACCTAAACCTAATATTTTTGATAGTCTTGGTTGTGATCACCTGACATGCAATCATAAGGGTTTTCAGTAACTGAACTGCTTTTTTGAAGATCTTGGAAAATGTAGGACATGTAGATAACATCTACACCGACTTCTCAAAGGCCTTTGATTGGGTTAATCATGATATTTTATCATTATATCACTTACGAAGAGCCTTTTTTATGAAGTATACAAATGGAAAATAAAACAAATGTAGCTGATATTTGCTAGATACAGTACCTTTGGAGTGGTTATCCCATATAATTATGAAGATGTTTTGGATGTCTCTTTTCTGGACACTTTGGTGAAGAAGGAAAACTTCAGATCTTTGTTTGTTATATATAATTACGAATTATCCGGAATAGCTAAGATTAAAAGAATTAAATGTTCCTAATGGAACGCTACGCTGTTCAGAATGGCATGAATATATTCCACCTATGCGATCATTCAAGGCCTAAACCAAAGACGAAAAGGAGAGATTTTTAAGGATTTATTTCATAGTTAAAGAAAACTTTATAACTGTTGCGTTGTTATGAGTTTAGGTACTGGATGATTGTTAACTTTAAGATATATATTTGTTAACTTTTTAGCTATTTTGTTTATGTTTTTTATTTGACATTCTATAATAGGGGTTTCCCGTATATATTAGAAATAAATGAATAAAATTGTAACAATCCTTACCAACATGCGAATCTGATTCATCTGGTTTTTTATGTTTTACGACCTGAATGTAAGGTGCCTCAGTATATTGCCAGTCATCCTCTAACTTACTTCGGTTTTCTGAAGGCATAGGAATTTTTACCTTTTTAATATTTTCTAAGAGTACTGGATAAGTTATTTTTCGTTTTGGACCCCTGAATACCTGGGTTTGTAAAGATTTTTTCGCCTTGATTTGGTCTTCTATGTTACGTTGTTTTCTGTAATGTTAAAGTTTAGTTCGTGAAGTATCATGAATTAAGAGTGAGTCCAAAAGAAATTATTGAAAATAACTTACTTAATCATTATATGAATAATTTACCAAGTCAGCCTGGTGTAAGTTTACTATAAACAACAGTTGGTGAAAGGCGCAAATTCAGAAAACAAATTAAATGTAAAAAAAATATTTTGTTGTAATGACAGAAATATGTAATACTGTAACGTTGCTTTAAACGTCCAAAAAATCCAACTGCCTTGGAACAACATAGGTTCATACTTCACATATCAGTCTGCCGATGTATTAGAATGAATTATGTTACCGATTTTAGCCAGGTTTTTCAATTACTACCAAACTGCGAAATAAAATCCGTACAAAATATTCCAGGCGTGCAATTTCTATGCGAACTTTATAAGTGACCCAATTTATATTCACATCAGTTTGTTAATACTTTCGTCGACTCAAATATTGGAATTCGACTCAGTATTGCACACAAATCCCCCCTTGCTGAGAGGGAGGTGTTATCGATGTTTAATGCAGCAATACATATTTGATTTTTTTTTATTGAGGTTCTTAATAATCGTAAAAATAACTCAAAAGCCATAAGGCGTAGTTTCGATAAATTTGTTTTACTCTTTTTTGCAAACTAAAATATTCTTGTAGAATTAAATTATTTTAACTTTTGCGTTTACATTAGACCAATAAAACTCAGCAATTAACTAAAACTATAACTGATATATTGGTATAAGACCAAAAACATAATTTAGAGATACACAAAGAATATTCTTAATCATTCAGCCACATTCATATCATTAATATTAACTTACCTTTAAAATAGAAAATGAATATTTATTGTAAATATTTTGCAACAGTTTGTTGCAAACAAGAAACAAATATCTAGCAAAATGTTAAAAGCAGAAAACACACTGTATAATGGGAAAGTTTTACAAACTAGACTAGATACTAATACAATTAATTAGAATTGAATAAATGATAAGCAGTTCCGTGCTCAAAGATGGAGTGCACGGACGGCGAGGCACGAGTGTAACGTAAATTGCTGTCGACACGGTCCACTTCTAATTACGACAGTCAACTGGAGACTATTGTTAAGAATGAGAACAGGAGGTCTTGTTAAAATTTTAACTGCTTAGCCTTGAGTCATCAGTCTTACCTATTCAAATCGGATACACTTATTTAAGTATTTCTTAGGAAATACAAAGTATTTTTAGAAATACAAGTATTTCTTTAAATATAACCCGATATTTCTATTAATTTATTAGTATTACTATGTTTTACTCAACGGTAATTAGTTTGGAATACTAGTGTTACAACTACGCAGTACTCAAGTTAACAATTGGATCTCAAAAACTGTTAGAGCTACAGAGATGGTAAAACTGCGGCGAAAGTTTTTGGTAAAAAGTTTCATGCTCTTGAAACAACTTAGGAACTCTACGTTTTCCTTGATATTTTCTAAAGTGAATAAGTAGAATATATTTTCACACATTGCCTCTATAAAAATCCTAAAAATTTGATACCTTAACAATAAAATAGATCTTCAAATTTTCAAATTAGTATTGTATATGTTTGTATGTTTCGAATATTGATTTGGACCGATTGCCCATGTTAAATATTGGGACTATATATTAATGAAAATTTAAGTTAGCGGAATCATATAGAATACCTTAGAAAATGTATATCTCCAATAATAGGGATCCTATATAAAATTCGTTGTAATTTATCATTAAAATGTATGGAAAATAATATATTCAAAACTGCAATATTTGATATCAGTTTGGGGATTTGCTAATTTAAAAACATTGAAACCTTTACGTGTTTTACAAAATAAAATTATTAAATGTAAACATAAACTTCCCTTCCTAGAACGAATGATACATTTATATACAAAATTTGGCTATTTAGATACTAACCATATTTATAAGTTAATAACATGCATCTTTATTTCTTCAATACTTACAAAACATAAATCATCTAATATAGTTTACAAAAACGACATACCATACATAACAGCAATTTTGCAAAAAATCTCTATTTTATAGTGTTATATTAATATACAATAAATTACCAATACATTTATGGAATATAAAAAATTTAACATTAAAAAAATAAAAAACTTTTCATAAAATATTATTTAACAAAAAAAATAATTTTGACTGTATTTTTTTTATTCCTTAATTATTATTCATTTAATTATTGAATTAGATTCTTAATTGTTAATTTTTTATAGTATTATTATTATTAGTAGTTCCTGTATAATTGGTTGGAAATGCACGGAAAATGCGCATATTACTGTTGGCAGTATGCACCAGTGTTCTTTCATGTTTTAATTTTTTTAATAAAATAAATAACTTACAATGCTGATCCTTCGCGAATCTTGTATCTCTTGGTTAATGTAAGATTATGCCTGACAGTGTGCGTGGGATAACTGATTTCTGTTTTGCTAGACTTTTTTTTACTATACCTCCTTGACGAGTCATTGAGTGGGGCGAAGGCTTGGCTAGACATGCCCTACAAAATTTAAGTGAAATAAATAGAAATCAACTTACACTCTTAACATAGTATTTTTATTTAAAATTAATTAATCACTAAAACGTAAATCCCGCTACTTACGACGTTTATTGTGTTTTATTGTACTAGATAATTAGACATTTGACGAGGTGTCTAGAGCAATAATTGCAAGTTAGCGTAAAAATAATCATGTCCAAACAAAATCCAACTTATGCAAAAACCGATGTAGATAATAAAAAAGTTAGGTGTCTTGAGTTTAACCCCAAAATAGTTTAAACTATACTAGGAAACAGAATGGTTTAATCGAAGACCTTGGTTTAAACTAAATAAATCAACAGAGACCCGGGTTAAACAAAAAACTGCGACTAACTGAAACAAGAAGGATTTAAACTAAGATAGATCTAAATTTTTTTGAGGAAATAAGAACCATATTTTTGAATTTTATTTTAAAAAGCGAAAATCATGTTATAAAAATCAGCTATTATATTATTATCTAAAAATGTCCCTAATGAAAAATATTTACCTCTAGACAAAAAACACATTAGTCGACAAGAGATGCCACCCTTTTAAACGTACTTTTATCTTTTAATTATTTTTTAAAACTGAACAGCTGTAAACTGTAAAGATTGAAGCTTAAAATATTGGTTTGGCGTGTTGGTTTTGGCGCTCTTTTTATACTCTAATAAGCTCTTTTGCCTGTCCTCGATTGCTACTATTCTGGTTATGGTACAAAAATAGTATGTTAAAGTACTTGTTGCAGAAGAACGTACAAATCATGTTTAACAGAAAGCTGCGTAAAGACGGGATTTCAAAAGGGCAAGGGAGCTAAAACGTCTTAATAAATGCTTTACGCAATTTTATCTATTTGGTAACAAATATTGCGTAACTAAAATTAACATTTTGTAAAAAAACTGTCGGAAAAGAATTTAAAATATTTAGGCTGGTGGTAAATTTTAATGTTAAACCGAACTGAAAATCGCGCTTTTATTTCGTGTTTCGTTGATATACCATGAGAGGTGGCCATAAAATGTCACAAATTCTAGCCTTACGTAAAGCAAAATGCGCTTCATAATAGCACTTTTATGAATTTTATATGACGTTCTTAATAGCCAAAGAAAATTACACATTCAACATGAGAAAAACTTGTTATAAGAAACCGACAGCAGGCTGACGTCCAAATTATATCATTTTTCCGTCGTCTTTTCGTCAGTAACCTGATTCGACAAATAAATCATGTCGTAGAAACGTCATTTAATCGGCGTTATTATGTACAGGGTAGCCCATCGAAAACGTACCATAAAGCATAACTGCCAGGAAATGATTTTGTCGAAAAAAACCTAAAACACATCAAACTTGGTTGTCAGCAGTCAGCGGTACAACATAGTCCAAACTTCACCTTCCCAAGCGGGGGTGTGAAATATGGTAAAATTTTTCAGATAGCACGGGGGGTCAAGGCCAAGATTCATAAACCACACAGGATAGTTACTTCCCGAAAGCGTAACGTCGCCGTTGCTCTCCGACCGCTAAGATCAATAACCGGGTGAGTGACGTACTCCGGCCTTGTCAGTCTAAAGATTTAGTATTAGCAACATTGCTCTGTAATAGAAATTTGCCTTTTAAGCATTGTTTTCTCATATTCTTTAGTTTTTACAAGTTAGCTAAAAAAAACTTCTTTTATGACTGATATATTTACTTCTGCAGAAGTCTACATAACTAAAAATAATGTCTAGGAATATGTGTGCTGTGTATAATTGCAAAAATAGTTACAAAAATCACTTGCCAGGTGTAAATTTTCATAAGTTTCCTAAATTAATTATTATGAAGAAACAGTGTGTACATCGGTACAGCAGAAAAATGTTAGCTATATTTAGATTCTTTATTATTTTTTTATTAATTTTTCAGGCAAGTTGTGTTTTCTTTTAACATATATCAGGTACTTAGAGTTTTTGCTCCGGATTGTTGCTTTTTTAGTATTAATGCAAATCTCAACGTTGTTAATTAATCTAAAAGTTATTTATACTTAGGTATGAGAAGCCTCTGTAGTTATTGTTTTTTTTTTGTTTCCATTTTCGTTGTGAAAGTGCTTATATTAAGGTATTTTTTTTGTAATCTCTAGAATACATTATTTTTTAATTTTGAAAAAATATGTATGACAATAGTAAACATTATTAAAAAATCGTAATTTCACGTTTTTAACCTTCTTAATTGAGAATTTGCTTTTTAAATTAATACATTTAGGTACCTAAATTAAGGAAAAGTGCTTATTTCTATGTAACGATTTGGGACATCCCGTCATAAAAGTATATAATATAACGAAATTTCATGAATTAAGAAGGCACTCATAATAATATATTTTTGTCTTGACATAAATTTTAAATTAGTTCCTAATCATTTGTATTTGTAATTTCTAAAACATTGAATGAATTTGTATTTGTAATTTCTAAAACATTTTGATGAGCAATTGACCATTGCTTATTGACCGGAATTCATATGGTAATGTTGCTCTATTAGTTTAATATAAACTTTGTCGTAATTTATTGCATTAAAAATCAAAATAATAGCATCAAAAGGCTAAACCTATCTATCCTCCTATAGAAATAGGGCAATAAACTCGACGGAAATAAATCGCCGATGTAACTATCCTGTGTGGTTTAAGGTTCTTGGGTCAAGCCATACTTCATTTTGTGTAACTTTTGCATTTTTCGGCAAATGTATTAATGCACTTTTAAGACTTCCTAGCTTCTAAATAAATTGACCGAATTTCAGAATTTGAAACATTTTTAGCACGACATCCACGCTTAGGAAGTTGGGCTATGAATTTTACGTCAAAAGTTGCCCCCCTGACAACTAAACTTGACGTGCTTCAGGTTGTTTTGACAAGATGTTTTCCTGGTAGTTATCTTTTCTCCTACGTTTCCGATGGGCCATTCTGTATATGTATTTCTATCTGGAGAAACTTTCACCAGTTTATATAACGAGTTTCAACAAAATGTTTATAATAATATAGCACATAGCATCGCATTTGTTGCAGCATATTGTATGAGGCATGAAGGTTTTAATAACAACTCCACGGCAACAGAGCACTAACTTAATTAAATTTAAACCTAATCCTGATTAAAATTACCAAGAAGTAACGTAATGGTCGAATTTCTCGGACACGTAAACTTTAGACAAAAATATCAAACAAAAAATATAGAAAACCTCTAGAGCTACCATCCAGTCACAGCCTAGGTTTTGGTACGGTGATATTCAACAATGTATGTACAGGGTGTTCCAGCGAGGACTGAACAGGGACCTATTTTCGACCTTCCTGGTATTTTGGAAAAATTCAA
This sequence comes from Kuschelorhynchus macadamiae, assembly GCA_030620095.1. Classification (NCBI taxonomy): domain Eukaryota; kingdom Metazoa; phylum Arthropoda; class Insecta; order Coleoptera; family Curculionidae; genus Kuschelorhynchus; species Kuschelorhynchus macadamiae. The sequence goes on along the minus strand of JAUTXW010005286.1, from coordinate 407,800 downwards.
AATAGCCAATCGATGTATTTTTTCTTGTAGAATCCAAAAATGTCATCGAAAAAATATTTGAACCAGAAACAAAAGAGTTACGCTATGCAGCAGGTGTTTTTTAAATGGAATGTATCGTTTTTTATACGATTTTTGGAAAGAGTGATTTTTTTTATGTCCGTTCTGATTAAAAGATTTGATTTTGCGATAGCTGTTTATATTACATTTTAATGTTTTACAAACTAAAATTTTAGCTTCACCTGTTTAAAATATACGATAGGTTGGTATAGGTGATCAAGGTAAAATGACGTTTGAATGCTTTGTCAATAAAAATTGACATTATTTTAATTATTGTCGAAGTCTTCACCTAAAAAATATATATTTGACTCTGATCGAAATGAAATACTCTTTGGACGAGAGACTACAGATTGTTATGCTATTTTACAAGTGCCAAGAAAATGCAAGATAAGCAAGAAGAAGATTTATTGCAAATTTTCATAGAAATATATCCATCAATACAATTCTAAGGATAAAAAACCTATTTGAGGAAAATAAAACTTTACATGATAGAAAAAGAAATTCAATAAAAAATAATTATTAAATAATAAAATAAAACTACTAATAACATAAGTTTTTAATGTGACCGCCGTTTTTCTCGAAACAACATCGATAACCCCTTTGTAGCCTTTCTAAACTTGCTGTTACAATATGATTTTCCTGGTTAAGGCGGTTTATTTCATCGACAATTTTTCCCATGATCTCTTGAATATTTTCGTTTCGTTGTCTGTATACGACGTTCTTCAAATGGCCCCAAAGAAATGTATCCAAAACTGAGAGGTCGGGGCTATTGGGCGGCCAAGCATATGTTCCATTTCGCCCTATCCATTCGTTATGGCGCCGATTTAAAAATTGAACCACATCATGCACGGCATGATGAGGCGCCCCATCATGTTGCCAAATTAAATTCTGATATTCTGCCAATGGTAAGTCTTCCAAAAAATTTTCAATTTCGTTTTCTAAAAACTCATAATATCTGTGCCCATTTAAAGTCCCGTTAAAAAATATTGGTCCCAAAATTTTATTGTTTTTTATCCCACACCAAACATGAATAGAATTCCTCCCTTGAAATTTAATAGTCTGGAACTTTTTTGGATTTTCAACGGCCCAGTGGTGACTATTATGTCTGTTGAATACTCCCGATGTTGTGAAAGTAGCTTCGTCGGTCCACACAATATTTTTGAATAAATCAGGGTCTTCGTTTTCTTGCCGAATTACCATTTGAGAAACAAATTCGAAGCGAAGTTCTTTTTGTGCCGGTGTTAGGTGCTGAAGTGGAAGGATACGAAAAGGCCTAAATTTATGAATTTTCAGAGTCCTGTGAACAGTCCCTCGGGTAACTCTTCTGCGCCTTACACCGCCACCGTACTGAACTTCCCGAACTGCATCCGAAATAGATTTGGTTGGATTAACTTGAAAATAATTTATAATGGCCTGGTCTCGATTTCTTCTTCTTTGTATATTTCTTTTTCTATCATGTAAAGTTTTATTTTCCTCAAATAGGTTTTTTATCCTTAGAATTGTATTGATGGATATATTTCTATGAAAATTTGCAATAAATCTTCTTCTTGCTTCTCTTGCATTTTCTTGGCACTTGTAAAATAGCATAACAATCTGTAGTCTCTCGTCCAAAGAGTATTTCATTTCGATCAGAGTCAAATATATATTTTTTAGGTGAAGACTTCGACAATAATTAAAATAATGTCAATTTTTATTGACAAAGCATTCAAACGTCATTTTACCTTGATCACCTATACCAACCTATCGTATATTTTAAACAGGTGAAGCTAAAATTTTAGTTTGTAAAACATTAAAATGTAATATAAACAGCTATCGCAAAATCAAATCTTTTAATCAGAACGGACATAAAAAAAATCACTCTTTCCAAAAATCGTATAAAAAACGATACATTCCATTTAAAAAACACCTGATGCATAGCGTAACTCTTTTGTTTCTGGTTCAAATATTTTTTCGATGATATTTTTGGATTCTACAAGAAAAAATACATTGATTGGCTATTTTGAATTTTTTCAAAATACAAGGAAGGTCGAAAATAGGTCCCTGTTCAGTCCTCGCTGGAACACCCTGTACATGGTTGTACATTTAGCCGTAGCGCAGTTACTCTATTTTTAATGAAATACTCTGTATATTCTTAAGTATATAAATTTTATAACGGATTCTAGACACATTTTATGTAACATAATATAGTCCTAAATTCATTTGTTTTAAAATTATTGACATCTGAAGATGGCTACTACTGCTTTTTAAATAGCTTAACTTGCAATAGAAGGTGAACAAAATAAGATATCAAAGCTTATTGCCTACTTTAGAAATGAGAGATGCAGGAAAACTGTTTAAACTTTTCTAGATTTGTTATTTGTATTCATATTAAAATCTAATGTATGACTCTATCTCTTTGATTTTTGTAGAGAGTATCTGATGCACTGGGAGTTAGAATTACCAGTTTTAAAAAGATCAATTCGCTTGGGATAAGAAACGATGAGGACCCGTCTTTGTAGGGTTCATGAGCATATTATAAAAAATAGAATGTATGTAATGTTTGCTGCAGGTATTTTATATAAGCTTAATTTTATTCAATAAATTAGATGTCACATTAGTTTCGTTCTAAATTTATTGAATCTTGATGGTGTGAAAATTTCAAAAGCTTTCTGATGTAGAGGACTGAGAGCACTAAAGTTTAAATAGGAAATAGGAAAGACATAATTTTAGATCTAGTTTTGCTTTAAAAGCTGTCTTTTGGATGGAACGTAGATATACAGATTTGTAGGAAGGTTTAGTAAAAATAAACAAAATGCTATATGAATATATTTTTATAATTTTAGCAAGGGAGCGTTTGGAAATAGCTGGCACAATGGTTCAATTAAAACTGTCAAAAAGAAAAGTTCAGATGGCGTCAGACACATTATTTTGCATGATGGATATAGGTTTTGTGACTAATGCAAGGCTTATTTTTAAGCTATGGGTTCACGTCCGGTAATTACCATGACGTTACGAATGCTGAAAATTTTGAAAAGTGGTTTCAGGAACCATTCCAGGCTATTAAAGAAGATTCCAAACTCGAGATAATGAAACAAAAAGGTCTCTATAACGTGTATAATAGCTAAACTTCAAAATCATAGCAGAGCGCTTTTGACTAACTAGTCATCATCAATGCTACTCGTCAGTGAACAGATAGAAAGATACATGATATCAAATCAATTTAATAAAAACTGTTTACATGTAAAAAAGACTTAACAAAAGTTGACGAACACCAAATTACATTTATAAAAAATTTTATTTAAATTTATTGCTTAACAAGCGGCCATCGTTCATGTAGGCATGATGCTTTCCAAGTTAGGACTTGATTTAGGATTTTTCTGCAAAATTTTAAGTCAATTGAATAAGAAGATTAAGACGTTAAATTTCTTAAACGTTTTATTTGGCCGCCATTTTGGTTCGCCATCTTGAATTCGTACCACAATTTTACCGTTTTATCTCTATGTCACACTTAATGCTTGCAAACAGTTTGCAGTTAATCTAATAAGTAGGCTGATTTTTGAAACATGTTATTAGGTACCTATTTTGTTTTGCTATCTTGGATTCGTACCAAAATATTACCAGTTCATTCCTATGTAACAATTAATTTTTGAGCAAAATTTGAGGTACACTGGATAATTAGTTTTTTAATTATAATTTCTTTAAGATTTCACTAAACCGCCATTTTGTTTCGCGATATTGGATTTTTACCAAACTATTACCAAGTCGTCCCCCATATGACATATTTTTGGCGTCTAGAGTTGCTGAAACGTGAAGGTATGTAAAGCCTGAGAGGGTGATTTTTTCACGATCTAAAATTTTATTTGGCCGCCATTTTATTCCGCCAACTTGAATTCGTACCACAATTTGACCACTTTATCTCTACACCGCAAGTAATTCTTACACACATTTGAAATCAATCTATTAACTTGTTTTTTCAGGCCGAATATTTAAATATTTGATTAAGCCGCCATTTTGTTTGGCCATCTTGGATTCGTACTAAAATTTTAACAGTTGATTCCTATATAATATTCCATTTTTGTACAAAATTTGAAATAAATTGGATAAATAGTCTTTTTGTAATAACTTTTTAACATTTCATTAAGCCGCCAATTTTTTTCGCCATATTGGGTTTTTACCAAAATGTTACCAGGGCATTTACATGTGACCCTGAATCTTTGACCAAATTTGAAGTCCATAGGGTAGTTTTTTACCTATGCCGCGAACAGACAGACAGACCGACGGAATCGAGGAAACATGTTTTTCAACATCTAGAGACCTTAAAACATAAATATCTGATAAAATCCCGGAGAGTGATTTTTTCAGAATTATAATTCTCTAATTCTAAGGGAAATAACAAGTTAATTTAGAACTATGATATGTTATATACATGTGTCCAGAATCCATTGGAAAATCGATATATTAAAAAAATATACAGGGTGAATCATTAAAAAAGTACAAATCTCCCTGTAACTTATCAAATGCCAAAATACACACATTCTGTTTTTCTTTTTAAGCTTTTTTACCTAAAGCCATCGCGTTTCGGTTTGTATTTAGCATTCAATTGTTTCTTGGTATCATTTTCAAATGTTTGTTAAATTGACAATTTTTTTTTAATTTTTACTTATATTAATGGAATATAAATGTTTAAATACATAGTATAAATAATAATAAATGTTTTAGCCTGAAAATGTTTTTTATATTCCATTGAATTCTTAAGAACTGTACGTTATTGCCAAAGTTTACATTTCACAGGCTCTCAATAACATACTAATAGGATTTTAAATTCGAGGCTTATTAGGACAAAATAAATTATGTAAATTTGTCAGAAGTATTGGGCAGAATTCAATTATATATATTTAACACAATACATTATTGTATGTATACAATATCGTAAATTTTCTTGTAAAACTAGGCTTGGAGCTAGGAAACATTCAGTTTTCTAGCCAAAATAGTACATTATTAAGATACTATAAAAAAAGTACGTCATTAAGACGTCATGAATTAAGTCGCCCAAAAGACGGCATCGATCTGTGACATAAGCCCGTCATTTTGACGTCAGCTTGCTATCGGAGAGTACCATCTAGACATACTGAGATGTTCACAGATGTATTATGTGTTGAAGACAAATTCAAACTTTTGATAGATATGGGCAATGGAAATTAATTTATCCTATGGGAGTACGTAACGGCAGTCATGTCTATCTATAAAAATGATATTAGAAAGGAGCTGTATATTGAATATTTACAATCTAAGCACTTTGTATCGAGAAGAATGTTTGTGTTACCGCTTCCGAAATGTTAAAGATAGTTCTTGAAAACATCATTGACCCACAAATGTATGTAGAGTGCTTATAATTTACTTGACTATATATCAAATTGTGAAGCTGGAGGGTATTTTTCCAATATGACCTACATAAAAAATAAATACAGGTCAACAAGTCAATTTTCTATATGGTCAATCGAAAGCGATACGACGCGGTAAAATGCAGAAGAAAAAATTTGTTTTAATATTTTTGCGTACGCATTTTAAGTTCAAAAACGTAGTTTGCTAATTTAGCAATATAATATTTTTGCTTCAAAATTATTCGGTTTCCTTTTTTCAGTTGCAGTTAATTTAAAATTCAGTTAGTCTAGGGCACCATGATCCGCCAGTGAACCCGAAATAGATGATGTTATGGTTACAATTAATGATAATAAATCGTTATTCAGTTAATTCATTAAAAATTATCATTTTTTGACTCTGAATTTTCAGTAGTACTCCAACCATTGGATTCGGATTGATGATGGGTCCATTTCCACGATGATCATCTCATCCTCGTTACTATCAAATGTAACGGTATTCGAACATGAATAACTATGACATTGGTTATACACTACAGAGCAATTTAATCTTGCTTGCATCACAATTAGATCTACAGTCTTTCTTGCAGTTACAAAAAAAATGTATTCCGCTAAACATCAGGCGGGTTGCAGCAGAGTTCTAGTGGGTCAAGCCGAAGTTGAATCAAAAATATTCTGCCATAGTTTAGCCTTGTATACAAGCCCACATTTTACTTCTGGTTGTGATAGGACTTCTGCTCTACTCGTAAAGGTAAATTCAAAATCTTCAAAAATTTGGAACCTATTTATACTTTAAGATGTTCAAAATGTATGGAATCGACAAAATTCTGTGAAGTAGTGAAACTGTCTACGATGTGCCAAATAGCACTTTTACCACTAATTATGCTCCTTGCTTTCCTCAAACAACGGCTTGCTTAAACCAAATCACATTTTTAGTGTGTGCACTGTAAGACACTAGCATTACAATATATACCTGCCAATATTTAACATGTAGCTTTTATAGCAACAATATTTGGTGTAAGGAGTTTTAAAACTAATAAAATTCATCCACATAAAATGCATCGTCGTCTTTTCAGCACTCATTCCACTGTAAAGATGTGCTCATATAATTAAAAACAGACATCTTTCTTACCTGTATTTTATATTGAAAGTCGCACTTCTTATTTTCAATATAATATAACTTTTCCATGGCTCTTCTATAGTTTTCTTCCGCTTCCTCAGTTAAAAACTTTTTACTATTAACGGTGTAGGGACGTTTTATGAGAGTAGATGGGTTGATTGAATATACGTGGTAATATTTCTTTGAAATACTCGGGGTCGGCGGGTCTACGATTACAAAGTTTCCTACAAAAATAAAATGGAATAAATAACATTCAAAATAATAAAATACGATGGATCATAGATTTCCATTCAACTACAAAATCAGGCGGTCATATAAAGCCGCAAATAATATAGAGATAAAATAAATTGCCTAACATTTTAAAAATTATTGCCAGGATTCACATTTATTATAAATACCTTAAAATTTCATTTTTCCTGTGTTCATATTTACTACAGCTAAGAATTATGCCCGTTCCGTGCGTCTCTATTAATAATAATATATTTCTCAATTTCCGTTTGCTAAGCACATTAGATATTTTAATGTAATGATCATTATGAAATTACAAAAACTACACTTTACCTCAGGCACGTAGCCAGAAATTCGGTTCGGGGGGGGGGGGGGGGGGTTCCAAACAGTTAAATCTCAGAAAAATTAGGAAGAAGTATACCTATATTTGAACGATTTTCTAAAAGATTGTAGAAAATTTGTTTTTTCACGAGTTTTTCATAATTCTTTTATCAGAATATAGATAATTAACTCAGTTAGGCAGTGCACAAAAACGCCTTAACCAATTAACTATTGCTGATTTTAAAAACGTGAAAAAATGTGGTTATATGCTCTTTGCAGATATTGTCTTATGATAGCTGTTTCAGAAATGTATTTATGCATCTATTTAAATTTTATTAACAAACTGGTATACTCGTTAAATTGCATCAGATTTTCTTTCAAAAATCTTAGTTTTGCCACAGCCTAGTTTTATGTAAGCTTTGGTTTTGCCCTCTAAATTATTTAGAGGTAAGTTAGAACGCGTGTGATTGATTCGTTCGTTAAGCAAACGCTCTGGTGGCCACCAGGGCGCGCTGCTTAAAGTCACGGGACTAAAGCGAGCCTCGCGACTTCATTGGGTTATCGTGTTATCGAAATTTAGCAGGTAAATGAACAATTATGCCGCGGAGAATGTATTTAAAAACGTGGTTTTTGATGCGTATAGATATTTTTAATTGTTAAACGTTTGATTTGAAGACAAACTAACTCCTAATTCTAGAGAAGCAACTTTAGTCTTGCTACTATTTTGCTTTTATTCTACAATGCTCTTAAAAAACAGTATCACTGTCAGAAACATGTATCCATTATGAAATTTGCTAAAAATAAAGATAATTGCATTTAAAAATTCTTGTTTGAGTGTGTTATTTTAAAATGGGTAAATAAACATAAACCTCTCCCAGGTAAGCAAAAAAATTGTATAAAAATCCCTATCGTATTTCTTCTTTATTCCATTCGATGACGTAAATTTTATTTTTTTTTTGATTTGCCACGGGCTAGTGGTGTGACGAAAAGAACAAACGAAAATTGCGTCGTTGAGCTACGTGACACTATGTCACGTCACACGTAGTGTCACTGTTAAAGCTAAAACAACAACACAATGAGAGTGATCTGATTTGAGAGCAAATCTTAAAATAAGGAAAATTTTGTATATGTGTTTAGTTATATTTCACAATTAATTACAAGCAAAACTTAGGTAAAAAGCGCCTTCCATCCTTCCTTGTTAAAAAAACACGCCAAGTCAATATATATATATATATACAAACACGTTTGTGTTAATATCCTAAACAGTTTAAACTTGGTACAAATTATGTCGCCCTTCAAAAACCTCGTTTATGTTAAATTACATTTAATTTAGAAACTAGTCATGAAGGAAGAGATACTTTTTCCGAAAAAAAAAATCATGATTCATACCTGTATAAAATTTTGTATTTTCTCTCATTTTCAGTGGGGTTGCTCCTTGGTGGATATTGCTTAAACTGGGTAATTTTGTAACAAATGGAAACCTTTGCATTCGTGATGGGCTGGTTGATGGCCTTGGACTCTCTTGTCCACTAAAATATAAGGAGACAAACATTAGTTACGTAATTACAGTTTTAATGTTAACTCTATTCAATATGAATTAATCTAATAAACTATTTTAATAAATTTTCAGTTCCGAAAATGTAATGGCAACAATAAGTAAGTTTACCTCTGAAAATTCCTCAAAATAATACCCTACCCATGATACTCAAAAATTAACAATTTGTAGAACTATATGGAAACTAAACTCAAGTTGAAATTTGTCCGTATAAGTATGTGTGGGGATAAAAATCGTTATGGCCGAACAGTGAAGCATCTGAAAAATGTATTACCGGAATCCCCGACTCTGCACATGCGCAACCCATATTATCAAAGTTAATTTTAATCCACAAATGTAGGCTACTGTTACAATTTAAGGTTTGACAAGAAACGTTATTTGTAAAAATTCATATCTGGAATACTGATATTTACAATTAATATTCGTTAGCAATCAATATTTATTTATAACGAAACGTTAGACAGCGTGTGCGTAGATTTGGGTAACATATGAACAACTTTTTTACATACCAATTTTAAATACAAAAATAGAAGTTTGCAAACAAAAAAATTTTGAAATTCTAACTTTTGAGACAGCCAAATTAAAAACTCTCCAAATACAAGTCAAAGAACTTCAATAAGCTTATTGACTTGTATTTGTAGGCTCTTAAATTAAATGATCTCAAGGTTCAACTTTTAATTTGTACTATTACTGATTTCCTATTTATCGTACTCTTTATATAAAATGACATTATTTTTTAAATTAATCTTATCTTTCAAATAAACAAAAAAATTCCAAATAAAAAAGTTGTCCATGTGTTACCAAATTTCGACTTATTGACCATTAAATTGCCTAAAAACTACATCTCACACGAAACAATTTAAATTACTTTTATCTTATATTTGTATGCTCTCCAATTTGGCTATCTTAGAATTGTTTTGACATTGACGTATGCTGAAACGCTCAAACTGTTCACTGAAGATAATATAAATTTGTTGGTGAAGTTATTTAACATGATCTATATCACATTGGTATATAGTCAATTTGGTTTCAAGAGTGGTTTCGAGACAAGAGAGGCTATTTTCAGTCTGCAAACCTTAGTGCAGAATTACTATGACCAAAAGCAAAGATGTCTTCTTGTGTTTCATAGACTACAAGAAGGCTTTTAATAATGTGAACATGACCTGCTACTGAGGTATATACAAGAACTGGGCCTGGATGATAAAGCTGTAAGACTAATCGCCAATATATACTGAAATCAATCAGCAACAGGCATTACCCAAAAGTCTAAATCAATCGACACATTTTAAGATCAAGAAAGGGGTAAAGCATGGCTGCATTTTGTTACCAAGGCTGTTCAATTTGTACGTGGCATTTACAGAGGCAGTGGCTACTAGTTCTTTAGGCACAAAATTTCATGGTATGCCAATAAATAATATTAGATATGCAGATGACTCCGTACTCCTCGCCGTCAACGGACATGATCTCCAGCTGATTCTGGATGTTGTACAAGTGGTTAGTAGGGAATAGGATTGAAGATGAACATAAAGAATACTAAGTTAATTATTATCAGCAGGAATCAATTCCCTTACACAACGATCATGATAAACGGGGAAGAAATCGATAAATATTTGGGATGCCGAATTGACGATAATTGTGATCTGGAAATTGAAATAAAATGTCGAATAAAACAGGACAGAACTACTTTTGTCAGACTCAAAGGTTTCCTCGTGAACCGCAATCTAAACTTCATCAGGTATAGAATAATGAAATGCTACGTTAGGCCTGTTCTCTTATATCGAATGGAAGCATGGACCCTAAGAGTAAAACCCATCAACAAACTGGAAGCTTTTGAGATGTGAATTCTACGTAGAAAGCTTAAAATTCCATGAACAGATTTTGTCAGAAACGAGCAAGTACTTCAGAGTGCGGGACTTGAAGACGTGGTATAGGGCGCTAGCAATTAATCTTGGCCATGTGACATTTACAACCGGACAGGCCTGCGTGATTTCGCATCGCTCAGTAACGCTGCTAGAAATAGGGAAATTTGATGACGGACGCCTTCGCAATATTTTTGAATGGTACCATAACAGGAATTTTTTTTGTTTTATCTACTTACTTTTGCGAGCATTATTATTATTTCCATAATAGGATTGCTAGGGTTAGGCCACTTTTCCGCTAGTCTTAAATTAAAAAAATCGGAGAATTATATAAAAATTCCCGCACCAAATAATATTTCCTGTATTATCCTGTAGTAACGAAATTAAGGGACTTTCAAAATTCATGGATAAAAAATTTACTACTTACCAACTGAGTTGGTAATCGATAAATATGCATAAAATAAAAAACATTAAAAGGTATTTTTAAAATAATATATTACAAATTCTTAAATAACACTTTTATTTCCAACTTACTTACAATTTCCAGTCTATTAATGAAACACAAATTAAAATATAACTAACACTGAGTTCATAATCTCTTAATAGCGCAGGTACATTGTATCAAACAACAACAGATTAAATTCTACCGAATTTTAGTATCAAAACCACAGAAAAAAACGGTTTCGTCTATAAAATACGAAAAAATGATTTGTTTACCTTTTTTCGATCACTGTCAATTGCAAAATAAGTATGTAAATTTCATTTCTGTTCTTGCGCCTGCGCTCTTTGACAAATTCCGGTCTTTTTTTTGTTAAATGGCTGCATTATTTTTATACTATTCTTCTGAAATTTCTCTTTGAACCGAAAATTAAATCTAACATCTGCTTTGCTTGAGGTTTAGATATTGTATTTAAGTTTTTTTTCTCTCGCCTTTCTTGCATGGCTGGATCATCATTTAAATAGGTGATACATTTATCAAGAAGATAAAATGTTACTAGAGAAGAGTGGAATTAAATATATAACATCAGATACCACCAGTATCAGATTTAAGAGAGATTTGATTTTTGCAATGACATGTTTAAATGTTGTTTAAAGTAATCACATACACATGCTGCAATGAAGCTATGTAATTTGTATACACTGGTTTTATAGGTTTATAGGTTTTATATTTTTATAAAAACCCCAAAGAAAGGCCATTGTGATGACACTTGAGATCAGGCAATAGCTAAATTATATATAGTAAATCATTTGGAAAAGAGGGTATAGATAGTGTACAGTGAGAAGCAAAAATCATCCTCCCTTGTTAATTTCAGTACTAACTGAAATATAGTTCCAAAAAATAAATAATAGTTTTAGCTAATAAAATATATTTTTACTTTTTAAAATGGCGACAGGCACCCTTTTAGAGAAGTTGAAATGAAAAATGTTTCAAAGGTATTTTCAAACTTAATTTATCGCCAAAATTTAGTGTAAATATTATTTTTGTAATTAGAATAGCATATAAGGTAATTAATTACTTAAGTTTTAAGAATTTTTACGCCGAATATATTTAGACTGTAAAACATCTATAAATGACTGCTATTTTGAAACTGTCAATTTTACTTAATTTGAAATTTTCTGGAAGAACCTTGTGCATTATATGCTACTCTACAATTCTTTCCATTCGAGTTTTTTTTTTGAAAATAGCGCCCAGTCACCATTTTGAAAATCTAAAACACATTTTTTGCTTAAAATTAGTATTTGGTTAGTAAATTTATCCCTCCTAAGTACAGTACTAATTGGTGCTGAAATTAACAGGGTTGGACAGGGACTTTGCCACTCACTGAATAATCTAATTTATATAATTTACACCCTCCTTTTTTGGGATGGGCACTTTGTCGATAGGTCAGCGACATATGGAATAGCAATAGGTAAATGAAATAATATCGATATATTGACAGTTATCAATAAATGCCGATAGGTGAGCAATAATGCCGATATGTATCCAATGATATCGATAGGTAGTTAATAATATCCATAGGTAGCCGACAACATCGACAGTTATGCATAAAAGAATTACATACTTACAAAGATGAGGACCTTTTGACCTTTGATATTTTTGCGAACTAATTATGCACCATATGAGAACGAGGACTTTTTCTCTTGAATATTTTTGGCTCTTATCGATAGGTAGTAGGAAATACCGATAAATAGCATGAAATATCGATAAGTAAGTATACCTATCGATAACTCTCGGAATATCCATAAATAAAATTTGTAGGTAATGTGCCATAGCCTATCGATTGTTAAAATATAATCTTGCCCATCCCTACCCCTATCTCAAGAAAAAAAAAACATTGCTGCTAGTAGTAGGGATAGTTTTATTTTTATCAAACTTTGGCTCAAGTTTCGTTTACCTGAAATTGGTTATAAGGAAAGTATCTAGTTTTACATATTCTAGGAGCTTTTCTAAATAACGGAAAATAAGAATTTTGCTGCGGAAATGCGTCATTTCCGTTCTGCACAGTTTAGTATACCTGAAATCAGTTACATGAAAACTTTGCATTGCATCTCATCCCAAACTCTTTCCCAAGCACGAAAATGTTAAAATGTGTCTGCGGAAATTTGTCATTTTCATTTTCTGCGGAAATTTTGTATAGTTTAGAATATCTAAAATCAGTTACACAAAAAAAAAACTTTGATTTACATTCTAAATTCTTCTACATTTTTTAAGTAACGAAAACGAAGGCATGATTGCGGATGGAGGCAAAATAATCGATGGCATTATTGCGGAATGCTCGTATATATTTGTTCGATTGCCTGACTCAAGAAAGGATCATCCTTCTTTGTTTATATTCCTTGAAGTTCTCAAAGATATGCAGACAGATACTTATATGAAACTTCGTGACTCAGACAAATTATTGAGATTATCTAAAAAAAATTTCGGGCTGTCACGTATACGGGTATAAAATGTCGCTGACAATACGATGCGTTCAGCCGTTATTTTTACATTCCGCAATCGTGCCCTCACTTCATTTTGTGAAAAACTGAATACTAATGTTTCGTCCGCAATCGTGCTGCGCCCTGGAAAAGCGCTCAAAATTTCCGTGAAAAATGTAAATGACAAATTTCCGCAGGCAAATTTTTACATTTTTATCTTGAGGAAAAAGTTTAGAATATAAATCAAAGCTTCTTTTTTATGTAACTGATTTCAGGTAAACTAAACTATACAAAATTTTGTCGGAAAATTAAAACGACAAATTTCCGCAGTAACATTTTGGCATTTTGGTGCTTGGGAAAGCATTTGGGATGAGATGCCAAGCAAAGTTTTCATGTAACTGATTTCAGGTATACTAAACTGTGTATGAAAATGAAAATAACGCGTTTCTGCAATAATTTTTTTCATTTCCGTTGTTAAGAAACACTTCTAGAAAAGATTTTTTTTCCCTTTAAAGTATTTTGACCCCACCCAGCACCCCTATTCGCTCCAAGATCCCGCAAGCTTCTAAATTAAAAAAAAAAGGGGTGTACAATGGAAATGACGCATTTCCGCAGGAAAATTTTTCATTTCCGTTGTTAAGAAGGGCTTCTAGAAGGCAATCAAATATTTTTTTTCCAAATAACCCATTTCAGGTAAACAAAACTTGCCCCCAAACTTTAATACCAAATAAGTTTATGTGGATACAAAAACTATTTACAATTTTTTTTAAGCTAGTCTGAACTAGCTATGACCATATATTTTGAAATTTTTCCATTCTGCATTATATCATAAGCGTACTTGATTTACCGTGCCTGAAGCCTTCATTTCGAAGGTATCAACAAGCCATTGTTTTGGGTAACTCGAATAGTTATAAAGACAAAATTTCCAGATAAGTGAAATTAATTGCATTTTTCTTTATTACACTTTACATTTCAAAAAATATTAGATGCCATGGTATTTACTTTCCGATATATTGCAAACTGCATTCAACTTGTTGACCTAAGCATTAGGAATCAGTTTTGTATTTAAATTTCCTGTGTCATACATACTTCGGTATAAAACTGTTCAAACCTACTGTCGACAATACCTTAAGGTATAAATTGTCCTATTTGCCAATTACTGCCTTCACTTTATCTATAATTAAAGTATCCCTAAACATTAGGTAAGAGTTTAATTTCGAAAAAATGTAAAAATATCTAGAATATGGTTAAAAAAAAACATTTTGATTTACAATTTTTCTTACTCGCCTTGTATTTTCCTAAATAATTTTATATATTGAGGCTAAACTTTACAAAGCCCAAGAATGTTAAATTTGTTGTACCAGTTAAGGAGGTAACTTGTACGTGAGTTCTGAGTCCATAACATTTTCATGTTTATTTGTTGATTACCTGCATTTTGCCTGTGACATAAAATAAGTAATAAAACAATGCATATGACATATTTATACAAAAGCACTTACCCATTTTCTTCATCATTATATTCCTGGGCATCCCCAACATTTTCTTCTAAACATTTTTTTCCACTCACTGTCTGAGATTTGCTACTGTCCTGATGAATTTTCTTACTTTGTGCAAGTTTCTTATAGGAATTAGTGAAGTTGCGTGACTTTGTAATGTTGGCACATATAAATTTGTACATTTTCTTGTATTTTCCACGTTAATTTTGATCGAATGGACAAAAGTTCATGATGAGACGTCAAGACGACAGCCGCAGTGAAAATGATGTGAACTTCAAAGGTTCTCTGGTGTCAATATTATACGAGAACTTGTTTGACCATTGTTTTACCTTTAAGGTTTTTTAAGATAATGATAAGGGCTTTTACGTATAAAAAATAAAAGTTATGACGCAAACGTGTATTTTTACAAGAAACACTATATATTTTTGAATTTGGTGTAAAATGTTAAGCATCTTTGATAAAATATTCCTCATATTTACAGTTGTTATTTTAGTACCTAGCTAAAACAAATGTACAATATCCGTCCTTTGGGCATTTTGAATGGATCCGAAGAGAAAACGTTTGGAAATAGAAACACTGTGCTTTAAATGGATAAATACCATACCCCGCTGCGGATTTTGGTATAATAATTTTAGAAAGCAATTGACGAAAAAATTATTATTTATACTTTCCTTTAGTTAAAAGATATAGTAAAAAAGTAAAAACAGATACACCCCTTCTCAATCCCTTGGGGTGAATTCGGAAAAAGCAGAAAACGACTTTTAAATAATTTTGGAAAGCCATTGACGAGAGAATGGCATTAAAATCTCATTTAGTTGAGATAGTGTAAAGAAGGTAAAACATATTTTATCCCCTTAAGAGTGGAATTTTGAAAAATTCAGAAAATGCAAGGTCACTTTTTATACAAGCAAAATAAAAAATTTTACATTCAATTTAATTAAAGAGATAAGTACTGTACAAAAGTAAAAACATATTTCACCCCTTTTCACTCCATTAAGAGAGGCATTTTAAAAACATATGTTTGTTTGATAATTTATTTTTGAGAGCTACTGACAAACGAATCGTCTCAAAATTTCATTAAGTTGAACATATACTGTAAAAAATGTAAATAACTATGGAGCAATAATTTTCTTCCCGGTTTTCAAATTTCAGGTCCCGCTCACAGAGGTGTTCTTAGACCCTTAATATTGGAGGAAAAAACTTACTCAAAATTGAAAAAAAAATCAACACTATATCAGTTTAAAATTTAGATATTGCTTGTAAATGATATCATATTTGACCCTTATTACCAACCAATGTTGGCATGGGCCAACTTAATTAACTGGACTAAAAAGTAAATAATCAATTATTTCTTTCTTCATAAACCTAAAGCAATAAGTGCAGTTTTTTTAATTAAATGTTGTAACTTGCGAGTTCAGTATTTTTGTATATCTTGCCCTTCGTTTATTTAAGTTGTGTATATAAAATTGACGTACAAAAATTATTTAATTTTTTTTATTAGAATCTAATTGTAACGTGATAATTCTAAAAAACAATAAAATATGTATTTAGAAAACAATTTGCTTCTAATTAAATCATTTTAACACTTAAAAAGCAGTTTTAAAAAAAATGTTATCCCGATAGTCACAATTCGAAATAGACATTTTTTAATTAATTTACTCCGAACCAACTATAATAGTTTATTACAACTATATAGTTGACAATACAATTCATTTTTACTTCCTTTAATAAATATTTTAATAAAAAAAAATTGTTTAACTGATCTTGAAAATCATTTATTGCTACCTCATCATTTTTAGTAAAATAACTTAAAATCTCTTGGCCTACTTTTTGTGTTTTGGAAGAGTAGTTTTTCTGAGAGATAGAGGATATTTCTATAGTAATGCTGTCATTAACTCTTTGAGTTATTGATGACTTTCTCTTATGATTTAAACGTTTCATCTATAGGTGTGTTTTGCGGCTCTACAGCAACTCTAAATAAATGAAAAAACTGCTATATACGCAAAAACAAAAACAACTTTTATAAAAGGTAAGCGTTCTACGTTAAACAATATTTTTGTTTTTAGGTGGTTGTTTCATCCCCCTCTCAGGGTCTCGTTTAGTGTTATTCGTGCGTAGTGGTGGCTCTTCCATAGGGTCATTTGGTCAATGACCCCCCAAAAATATTTCAGAAAATAAATTACTCGTTTAACCGTCCCTCCTAATAGTTGTAATAAAACGCAAACCTTGGGAAAGTTAAATACGCTACACTATTAGCCGCGCGCGACGGTTCGAATGGTCCCGTTGCGTTCCTTAGGCATAATAAAATACGCTATACTAAGCTAGGCTGGGCACTCCAAATTGCCCTGATTACCTTAAAGTTTGACGAAAGTACCCGAAGATTTCACAACTACCGAGTGGAAGCCGAACGTGATAGCAAATGGAACATGAAATGGCGATTTGGGTCATCAGCCGGTCTCTTCTCATAATTCGATCGATAGGTCGCGGCATCACGTCGGCATGCGGAAGTTCAATTGTTCAGAGGTCGCGCGGTCGATATTCTAACTCGATATTCTTTCGGAGGTTTTTAATCGACGAAATTGATTTATATACTGTTTTTTGTAGTATATATTTTTTAAAGATTGCTAACGAACTTAATTTTGAGAAAATAACCGAATTCAAGGTAAGTGGTCGTAATTTGCCAGAACTTAGTATACGACAAACTAGTAAAGACAAAAATAAAGAGGTTCATCGAAACTTTCGCAAAAGTATGTACGATTTAGCTAACTCGATATGTGGTTGTGAAGTCTCCAACTCAATTTACTGTTGTGTTTGTTTGTCGTTTTCTAAGGACTCGTCGGACTCATTATGGTGCAAAACCGGTGTTAAAGACTTAAAACACTTAAAAGAAAAAATAAAAAAACATGCGTTTTCTGCAGATCACATGAAATGTTCGGTGAACTATGCTACGGTCGGAAGTGTTGATATTCGCACTCAGCTAGACACAGCTTTTAGAAAATCCCTTGGAGATTTTAATGAAAGTGTATCCAAAATTCGTTATATTTTAAACAAAATTATAGATTGTGTAAAATTATGTGGTGCATTCGAGCTGACACTACGTGGTCATGATAAAACGGCTTTGTCTGAAAATCCAGGGGTTTTTCGAGGGCTTATAAATTTTGTTGAGGAGTTGGGCCAAGATAGACTATCCGCTTTAGCAGTGTTAAGTATCGAGAAATCGTCTATAAAAGGAATGTGCTTGCAATTTTAACGAAGGTGTCATTCAGCATTTTTGCAATTCTAAAGAACGAAGAGTAGACCTGAACTTTAAGGGAATTTAAAGATAACATATTTATTTCTATATTCAGTATGCCTATTTTTAAATTTGGTATTGACTTCCCAATATAATTCACCATGAGCCGCCACTGTTCGCGGATGGGCGGTTTCGAAAACGAATGGAAGTGTCCGAAACGTCATCACATGTAACTAACTCAAATAATAACAAACCTACGCATCAGGGAAAATTCCCCTCTAGGGGACTACTTAAGTAATATGGAAAGTTTTATAATAAAAAATAGCAAATTAAGGGGTACCTACCTATAGTAATACATACTAGTCACTGAAAATTGAAAATACTAATGCCTGCCCACTACACAAAATATTTAACTTGCAAAGAAGTCGAATTTTAAATTGGAATCATATTCCTCGATATTTAGATTTTTAGTTTTTATTTCTGACAAAAACATGTAAACAATGTGTTTTTATTTTTTATTTCCCATTGGTAACGTATTGCGCGGCCTTTATCTTTCCAAAGTGTTATATTTCTACATATAATATTTATGTATACCCAAATAAAGATGGTCACCAAAAAAGGTGAATTTTTTAAATTTTTTACTCTATACCGAATGACATCTTTCCCAACTTGCAATTTTTGCTATACTAACCGTTTGAGACATTTACTTTAAATTTACTTGGATGTACAGGGTGTCCCACTAGAGCGGGCGGATTTTACTTCCTTAGCTAGAATAAAAATTCAAAAACCTAAAAAATACGGAATAATTATTTTTTTATGTTTTCCCCTGTGTATTAACAGGTAATTGACAAGTGAGGTTAAATGAAGTATTACTATGTATTTGTTTTTTTAGGATCACTTTTGGTTTAATCTAAAATGACACCGAAATTAAAATTTAGATGCATAACCCAAGAAATTTTACCACAGAACCCATGTTGTGTCTTATAGTTTTCAAGATATCTATGAATAAATGGTAATATTTAAAACGAATCAAGAGGGATTATCTCGAACAGTTTAAAAGATAAATATATAAATTGATATATTTTTGAAATGAAATAAGGACAAAGAGCCCTATCAAACTTTGATAAAATTTAGTGGAGGTTATGCACGAAAATGTCCTTTGCGGTATGAAATTTAAAAACATGACGCATAATAAAAATATTTCATACGACCTAGCACTGTCAAAATTCTTTATAAAGACAAAAATTTTGCAGAAAACAGTGTTTCTGTTATATATTTTTTTATTTGATATTCAGATGGTCCGGAGAAAACTACGTACATATTTAAATTAGGTTAGGTTAGGTATCTTTATTCCCGATATCCGGTTAGACCGGAAGAAAAAAGTATATTTAGAATAATATATTATTTAGAATAAATGAAACACTCGAATATTTTTGAGTTTTTAGCCGAAATGTGATAAATATCTGAACCATAGAAACAATGATAAAAAAGGTAATCGTTTATTTTTCATATTAATCAAATGAAACCTTTAAGGCTAATTTTGGGAGAAATGAAAAATATGTATATTTTCAGCAGATTATTGTACAGTTTTTTGTCTTTTTCCTGTATATAAATGTAAAAAACTATGTTCTTCTTTTAACGGTTCATACCTGCCCAAACAAGTAGGGGTATCCAAAGTAGTATTTAGAGGCGACCTTTTCTTCATTACACTGGCAGGAATGTTGGCACCTTTAGACCGACTAGTTAGAGATGAATTAAAGTTTTTTACAAATGAACTGTTTCTGTCTCCATCAGAGTTAGTTTTTTCTGGTCTCAGTCCTGAATAGGAAGTATTCGGTCCGTAAATTGTTGAAATACTGTTAAAAGTTACTTCTTTCATTGATTTACTTTTATTAACGGACCTTTTCAGAATCGATTTAAATAGCGGCATCTGATCCTTTATATCTTGTAAACTATCCTTAGAGGTTTTCCGATCAAGCGACGTAGAACTTAGACTATTAAAGGACCTCAAGGAATGGTTAGATGATTTAAGATCCAAAGAAAGATCACTCACCATTGAATGATCCGATGATGATCTGGAAAAATTGCTACGCATAGTCTTAGCTGATCTTTTAGGAAGGTCTTTATCTAAATCCCCTTGTGAAATACTGCTTAGATTAAAATTTTGCCAAGGATAAGCTCGTTTTAATCTAGGTCTACCTTCTTCACTAAGCACTTCTTTCGATGAACTGACGGACGAGTTCAAAGAGGCTTGCAGCTTCTTCAATTTCAGTTTTAGTTCCAGATCTAAATCAGCCTTTTCTTTCCTAGGTGGAACAGTTCCATCAAGTTTAAAGTCTAGAGAAGTCTGTTTTCTGTCCAATAAGCATCTAATGCTATGTTCTGACGAAGTTTTGCTAAAAGGCAACGAATTACAACTTTCAGCGGTAGAAAGCCTGATATCTGAAGACCTCTTCTCGACGTTCTGGCATTGTGGAAGGTTTATTGACGAGTTTTTTTTCAAATTGAGATTCTCCTGGCTGAGCTTCTTGACCGTGTTAACAGACGAATCACTTTTATTCCTCTTAAGTTCGACCGAAGATTGTAGAGTTTCAGTGGACTGCGTAGTAATTCGAAAAAAATGTGTAAGCAGTTTAAATGGGTATCGGTTCTTTAGATAATTCATTATAAAAGATTTGGAACTAAGGAATTTAAAAACTTGAACAAAAATTGAAAGGGATGACATTCACAAAAATGTTTCAAAAAATTTTCAGTGTTATTTGTTTCAAACTGACTGTTGTCATTGTATACCTTATAAAGGTAAATGGTATTTTAACCACCTAATGCATTTTCTACAGGTGTGGCAAGTTTTATGATGTTTAAATATACAAAAGAATATATGTTTTGTTAGTAACGTAAAGTCAGGTAGGTGGTTCCATCACGTAAGTGGGTCATATATTTCCGGTATAAAAATAGCTCAATTCCACAGGAAAAGACGGACCACGTTCTAACGATTTTTAACACCTAACACCATAAATTACAGCTTATAGTGGAAACTGAGAGAAACCAAAAAAATTTTCTAGATGTCACACTACACCGAAAAAACAACGCAATACGCCCAGAATGGTACACAAAACCAACATAGTCTTCGAGATATACCAACTTTAACTCACAACACCCTTTAAGCCAAAAAAAAATCAGTAATTATTGGACTAGCAGACAGAGCCATACAACTATCAGATGTGGATTTTAGAACAAAAGCAATAAAAAAAGCAAAAACTATCAAATACCCAGAAAATCTAATAAATTTAATTTTCAAAGCTAGAATTCACGAATTCTATAATTGGTTAAACCCCCAACCAGAGAAAAAAACAAAAATAAGGGCATGCGGTAGAACTACACAACACTTCCATAGGTTAAAGGAATGTCAGAGAAATTAAACCATCTGTTGGCCAAATATAATATGCCTGTCGCTCGCAAAGGCCATAACTTACTAAATAGGCATTTTAGCAAACTAAAAACAAAAACACCAACTCTTAAAAAAACTCACGTGGTGCTAAAAGCTAAAACCCAAGCTCACAAGTACGACAAAACAAATCAAACAGCTCTTACCAAACACAAAAAAAACAATCTTTTAATTTTGACCAAACAAGAAATATACGAATCCATCGAAATAAAAAAAAAATAGAAATGCCATTAATGACAAAGAGAGATAAATCTTCTCAATATTTACCATAATCTAATTTAAATTAATTAAAAAAAATCAGGCACACTCCTTGTCCTTGTTTAATCAACAAACAATTTTAAGTATGTAATGTTAAAGAAAAAAAATAACATCAAACGTTGTTCCTTAATTTCTTCTAATACCCAAATAATACTAAATATATATTCCACCACCTCAAAAATAAAACCACAATATAAAAAAAGAAAGATGCATTGTTTTGATTTCGCTTTAGATGCTTCTAATAACACCTAAAATCGATAGAATTCAGTGTAGTTTTGACCCGGCTCACCGTAAAATGTGGTCGGTGTTTTATGAAAAGTTTGTTGTATGTACGTCGAATTTGAGTGTAATGTAACGTAAGTGTCCCATTGTTTTATGCGTCCTCTATTGTATTACGCAAATTATATTTACTCTGTTTTTTTGTTACTAAAAAATTTTCATTTGTCTGTAGTTTGAAAAAGGCATGAGTCTCTGCCAAGCAGTTATATATATATATATATATATATATATATATATATATATATATATATATATATATATATATATATAACGAAACCTGTTCTACGCCCGTATATATATATATATATATATATATATATATATATATATATATATATATATATAATTTTGATTTCAAAAATAATTTGATAATTATTTTTGAAGACCATTGAAAAAATAATTGGCTTAAAATCTCATAAGTTGAAGAGATATTATTTAAAAAAACCACAGTTCTCCCTCCTCTTATAGAAAAAATTTCTATTTTTTATATTTAATTTATCAGTTTGAAAGAGAAAATCCGGGACTACAATATGGGATACATTTTAGAAATTATGATATTGGTCTATATTTAGAAATATTTAAGACACACTTGAAAATTTTAAATATCTCTCACGACTATTAAAATTATTTTTCCACGACTGTTTTTATATGAAATCAAAAACGAATTCGCCATCTTTCCATTCATTAAACTGAGCATCGTAATTTGTGTATGTGAAGAAAATAAATCAACTTTTAAATTGAACGAAAATATATCTCGCGGGGAAGTATGTTCCTGTGTATGCCTAGTTTGCTGCTAAAAACTAATTATCACATATGATAATCATGAATTTCCTCTTTGAAATTACAGTAAAGGATATATCCTGATCTTCATTTTTTTACATAATTGCGCTTTCTACAATATTTCGGCAGGTATGTAAAAAATGTGAATTTTGACCAGTTCAAAAGAGCTCTCAGATCTCAAAGTATATCGTACAATGTACGGGTTACATAAAAAAACACAATTTAAATTTAATTTGTTTAATTAAATATATACACAATACAATTTCAGGTTCAGATTCTGAAACCAAAACATTTTAACTAATTTATTAAATTTTAATATCACAGATCTATCATATTCCAATTCACAAACTTATGACGTTAAACAAATAAAAAAAAACATAAATATCCTGATTATTCACAAAATCTTAATTATTTTCTGGAGTTCGTATATTATAACATTAATATTTTCTGATATAACTTGAAAACATATTATTATCATGTTTTTTAAATTTAACAGATCATAATTAAATTACTCGTCAAAAAAAAGTACATTTTCATAATCAATTTTACATATCTTTATTTTGAAGAGAATTAAACCCCTTTAATAAGCTGTTTTGATTTATGTGTAAAACTCGATTGTCGTGTATAATATTCACAACTTTTCAAACAGTGATTTCTCACTGATCGAAACGCGAATAATAAAAAGTAGACAATTCAAGCCCGACATGCGAATTTTACTCAAAATATTCTATGACATTCAAACAAGTTTTTTATTTACTTTACATTTTTGCATATTATACAGTGGTAAAAAAGTGACATAAAACTTAAAATGTTTGAACACTTCTTCAATGATTTAATTTTAAATATTATGCTAATATCTTCAGACATTTTCACGTTCTAAACTTAACTGTAAAAAATGCAATTTTGCAGTGCCAATAATTAGCTATATGATTAGTTCACTAGCATAAAACTTTAAAACAAAATTTATTTATGAATATGTTATTCCAAATAAGGTAAATATCCTTGGAACTGATTTTAAATCCAGTCATTTATAAAACGAGATTGCCAGGTTGAAGAGGGGAAATGATGATGCAGATTATGTTCGAAAACGTTAATCAACAAATAAAAACGTTCCAATATAATCGCAACGCGATAAAAAAATTAATATAAAAAAGTAAAATAAATTAAAACAGCTTTCAGAGGAGAAACTAGTTTTCAAAATCTAGACAAGTACATTCATTTTATAATTAATAAAAAGATTTTATATAAAATAAGAGAATTGAAAGTTCACAAAAAAGTATATATATTAAAAAGACTATTACTTGTTCCGTGCTTTCATCTACTTTATTTGAGAAAATTAACTAAAAATAATTACCGTTTCAAGTTTACAATAACTTAATAAGAAATTACAATGACTGCAATAAATTATATACAAAATACAATTTATATGTGAAATAGAGATACTATCTAAACATTAATGCCCAAGCTGGGAAATAATGGGGGTCAGATAACATAATGCGTTTTAACTAGAGGGCGTGATGAGACAACAAAATTCTCTTAAAATCATGTATAAAATCAATTAAGTTAAAACATGATATTTAATGAGCATTCTCTATTTAGTAATCTTAGAATTAAAGACAATGAAAAGTGAAAAGTCTGCCCTTCAGTGGAAGTCGAACCCACAACCTATCATACTGGAACATCCCCTACTACTTAAACCATTGAGGAATCGATAGTAAACTGACAAAACGAGGGCATATTATTCTCCCCACCAGCCGCACACGTGTTCCACTTTTCAACGACTCACACTGGCTTTCAACTTTCAACGATTCATGCCAGTTTCGTCCATCCACTTTAGCCTGTGAGTGCCTTGTCTCATCAAACAGAAAATTTATTCTAAGAGAGCAATGGCTTACATAGTCAGATTCCGGAAAATCCTCACTACTAAACTTCAGTGTTTTATTCAGTTATTGCTATTGGTCGATTACTATTGATCATCTTATATTTTCCAACAAAATTTTACACATTGTTATTCTAGATAACCACAACCTTTAATGTTTTTAATAACAGTCAAATAAATCTCTCATAAATAATTTCCTAAACTCTAGTGACAACAGCTGTCCGAATCGCTCCGCAGAATATGAAAATGTGTCCCGCTATGTATCCTCTTTAGGATATCAGCATTTATCTGTCAATAAGTTATTGTACCTTTTGCATATGTTATTAGTAAACATTTCTCAACCTCAGCCTTTAGTTTGAGAATAAAATAACTCAAATTAATACATAAAGCAACGGAACTATTTCCACGTTTTTCAGTGAAACTAGAAAACAAGAAAAAAGTAAATTTCAGCAATTTCTCAGTCTAAGGCGATAATGGTACGGGTAGTTGCCTTAATGATGGTTCAAGCTAGATCAGACTTTGGCTTGAAATCTAGAGACTAACTGATATGTTACTGTGCCAGAATAATATTTTAATTTATAAAATAAATCAGAACTTTAACTTATTCATTTAACATTTAAAAATATGTATATTCAGCTCACTTGGATCATTGGATTACCATATTTAATCAAATTAGCTAGCTCTATAGCACTATAGCCAAGAAGTTGTTTCAAATCACAAACAAACTTGTACACAAATCGTTTGCCGTGGACTTTAGATATCATGTCGCCATCATAGTAGTAGCGTAGTGCTCTAGATAACTTCTCGTAGTTCATGGTAGGCTTGTTCTTTCGTTCCCCCCACAAATGGGCCACCACTTCTGGATGAGTGAGCTTGAATTCGGCGTCTTTACCTGAACAAAAAGACATGCATAAAAAATTGTTTATGTATGTAGTGAATTGGTACTAAATTATTTTTTATAGATATATCAAATTTCCCTAAATAAATGAATAATAATCTTATTATTCACAATACACAACATTAAATTATCAAGATGTAATAATTTAAAATTAAAACAATAAAGATACACATGAGCAGTGATGGCAAATTACTGTAATTTATCTTTTTTTGTACATTTTATGGGATGATTAACCAGCTTTTTAACAATAATACATTTCAACTAATAGTCTAGAAATAAACTTATAATCTTATAAAACACAAAGCTTTAAGAAACCAAGAACAGAAAACATTTTTTTTCTATGAAAATCTGATTCTAAATTTTAGCCCAGATATACAGGATCAATAAAAAAAATCAAAAACTTAGTCTTGAAAAATAAAACCCACAATTGCCAGTCTTAAAGCAAAAAAATTACACAGTAGAAGAATATAAGACAAGCCTAGTTTTTTTTGTGAAGGTATGGCTACCGAGGAAAAACAATCAGAAAAGGTAGCGTTAAAGATATTTGATCCTCTTTATCTCAGTAATACCATTTTATGCTATTTGATCTATTGCGTTAACTGAGAACTTTGAGTACATCTGGTCTTAGATTTGACACTGTCCAAACAGTTGTTCCGATGGGGCGATCTTTTGTTGTGAAGCGATATTAGTACAATATAAAAATGATATTAATTGAAACTTTAGGACTTCTTTTAGAATTCTTCCTTGAGTATTTAATTAGTAAAATAACTGGAAATATATCACCATTGGGAAAAACTTCGTAAATTTACGGTATACTATACTAAAAAAAGGGGTTTAAAAACTTTTCTTAGCTTTTAAAAATTTTCAAACTGGAATTTTAAAAATTTGTTTTTCTCGGTTTAAATTGCAATAAAACAAAATAAATATAACCTTTTTATGAAATTGTTTCTCTTTATAATTATACAATTTGAAATTATTTATCCGACGTATATTCGCCGATATTCGACTCTAACTCTAGCAACGTTATTATTATTTGAATAAAAGAATTTTATAACTTCTCGATTTTCTTCCTCAGAATATCCCATTTGAATTATTTTCAGCAAAATTAAATAATTAATATCAAACACGTTAATCAATAAATGACAGAAAATTTGGCTGTCATAACTACAGTTGTTGAAACAATTGCCATCCGGCGCATTTTTGTGTCATAGTGGTGTCAAAGGCAGACTTGATCATATCACCGAGAATGTGGCTGAAGTCTCATTTACTGAAACGATAATGTTTAAACTGAAATAGCTCGAAAACAGCTGACCCAAATAGCAATAACTATATATTTTTGATATCAGGATGAAAAGACCTTTCATTCTAGCTATTAATATACAAGGTATTCTATTTGAAAAAATATATTTTTTTAACTTTGGAAAGTTATTTTTTGAAATCTGAAATGTCCAAAAGATAACAGACAAAATATAATGAATTACCCTGTACAAACATTGATGTTTTTTATGAGCATAATTAATTTGCAATTACTATAAAAGAAAACTGGAAAATTACAGAAATATATTTAGTAAAATATATGGTATTTTACGCACTAACATCACTGCAGATAGTGAACTAATAATATTATTGCTTATTATAAAACATTACCTTTGTAGTTTTTTCATTGGCAAAATATATTCTAAAAAATAGGTTTCTATAACTAAAAAAAAGTTAGAAATATCGAAATCTACATACCAGTCCAGTGTATTACAGATTTATATTCTTTACTTGTCAACAACTCCAAAAGGAACTGCCATAGCTGTATTTGTCCATTGTTACCCGATTTATTTCCAGCGCCCTGACTCCACAAGGCATTCGTAAAAGATTTTAAAGCCGAATTATAGTGTGGCACAACTTTTACCTAAAAAAAAATATTGGGACTTAACAACATTCATTTAGGACATAAAAACTGAATACATAATAAAAAAATAATAAATTGTTCCGAAAATAATACAGGATTTTAAGACTTTATGATATATTAATTAGGTTATTATTCAAATCAATTGAGTGTGGCCAGTGGTAAAACACTCTAATTTTACTGAGGGGAGACTTTGCATTGTGTTTATAAATGTTCGAGTTATTTCCTTACAAGTATTACGACGGTGACGTGCCAGATGATTCAGATTTTATTCGTCGGAAATTGAACCAACTCTAGGCTTTGTTCCAGATATAATTACCTTAAGGTAGCTATATCTTAGAGACGGTGGAGACGGTTTTTAGATACATATCATAAAATTTAGTACGTTCTTAGAATACACCTGGGGCTCTCGAACGATATCAAACAGATGTTCGTATCAATTTTGGTTTTCCGACTATTAACGAAAAAAAAATCTGATTTTTCAGAATGTTTGATACACGGTAACTGTCGAAAAAAATTGAAATATTAACTTGAAATTCTCAGAAAATGTTCCTCTCTTTTTAAATGGGAGGGATCGATGTTTGGATATTTGCGCACGTAAATTAAATTCACTTAAAACTCTTGACAATATTACCAACATACTAAGCAGAAAAGATATATCGAGAATTACACTTAAGCAACAAAAAAAAATTTGGACTTTTAAATAATCAAAATTTAACAAAACGGCTGCAGAACTCCATAATTAATCTGTCTTCCAAACCTCTAACTGAAGCAGAACAATTCGTCCCTCTAAAAGCTGCCATTGCTTTGAGAAGTATTTCCATAAAAAAGATAGTGTCTTTAGCACTGTCATATTTTAGAAGGGGGGGGGGGATAATTGATTACCATATTCAAAATAGTGTTCGTTTAATCCGCTTAGATGATTGTTCACGACTATTCAGTGTGACTGCGGCCTAATACACATAAGAATAGATAATGTTTGCAATCGTCATTTTAAACGGAAGGGACATTTATTTCCTTCTTATTGGCATGATGTGTATGTAGGAGCAACTGGAAATCATTAAGACCTATTCATCCACTGTTTCTAGGCGCCGAACTATATCTAAGAAACGCTGTATACAAATATTTATATAAATGAATATATCTTTAGAAGACAAAAATAAAACACGGTAATATTTACCTTTGAAGTTTTACTGGTTATTTTATATTCCTTCTCAGTTTTTGAACCATTCGTAGGGTCTTCTCGTCTTGTTGCTGAAAACAGAGACTTTTTAAAAATATACACTACTACGAAATATACAAATTATTAGTAGAATAATAAATCCTTACCTACTAATTTCATTTTTCTCAATAGTTCCAAATGTGTCCAAAACACATCACCGGGATCATTTGGGACAATCTTTTGAAAGCCATTCATGGTTAATTCATATAAAGCTTTACCTGTTATATTCCAGTCACTAAGCTTTATGTTAGAAAGATTAAATTGCCTAACAGCCCATTGTATCCAGTGACGAACATGTAAAACAGACCTGCAAACAAATGGATATTTACTTATTTAGTTAATTGCACTTTCCAAAATCCAGTACAGTAATTACGTTATTAAATAAAATTAAGAATATTATTTAAGAAAAAATAATTTATCCGCACAACAAAAAATAAAACAACCACTGGATATGTGCTTATTAAAAAAAAATAAACCAGATTTGGATTTTTTTTCAGTAGATGTTTTAGAAAATACCCGGCCAAATTGAAATTAGGTCTCCCAACAAATATATAATAACTTAATGTTGTTATTGTATATGCATTAATGTTAACATAATAGTAGTTTTTGGCGTGAATACAAGAAAATTAAAATTTAAACCTATTCCTATAACTGATTTTTAAGACACAGGGTGTTAATCAGTGCCCAAATCACATATGAAATTCATGGCGAAAACAGGATGACAGAAAATATACTTCTTCAACATTTTTAATGTAATAATACCCAAAACAAGAAAAAAGTTTTATATGAACATAGATTGGCAAATGCTTGGTTCCCGCTAGAGAATGTATTATACTGAAAATCATACAGTGTGTCCGAAATTAGATTCTCTATATTGGGATTCACTTATTATTAGAGATAGAGAAATGGTTAAATCTGGGAAGTTTTAAACATTTTTTTAGAAGCCTAATAACATGTTCGGACGGATTCTGGCTATTATAGTACTAGTTAGGTATTTAAGAAAATATTGGGTTTTAAAGAATGTGCTGTAACTTTTTTATTCCCCAAAACTTTTCAAGTCTATTCCAAAGCAACTCTTTGTGCGTAATTTTCTGGCGCTGTTAGATTTTGAATCTGACTTTTATTTTCATTTTTAGCATTTGACCTGCCAAAACTAACAAGTATCATAGTTGATATTTGGACACCAGATTTAAGATTTTCTCATAAAAGACAGTATGTTAGAGAAAGGCAGAAAACCAGAGTTTGCTGAAATTAACAATGGAGAATTTTAAATAACTTTAATGTATGAATGGGTATATGATTGGATTTCTAAAAAACAAAAGAAAAAATCCAGGTCCGTAATTGAAAAACGTAAGATGATGGTGGACCCTCGTTTATGAAATGCCAGTTCAAAGTCGGACTACATCACAAAATTTTTCACAAAAGTTACAACAATTTTAAAAACGCAATATTTTCTTTTTTTCTAATTATTTTAAAAACCATAACAGCTAGATGCCGTCCGCTGATGCTATTAGGCTTGTAACAAAATTGTGTAAAATTTTCCCCTTTTAACCAGTATATCTCAGAAACAAATTATTTTCGAACCTATGTCCACATACAAATTTTTCTTATTTTGAGAAGTACTCTACCATAAATAAATTTAAAAAATTAACTTGATGTCATCCTGTTTTCCCCATTTATTTTATAGGGGATTTGGGTAAAGTTTAACACCCTCTCTATCTTAAAAACTAGTCATAGGGTTAGACTGTGCCCGTGAGAACTTTTGATCATGACACTGATAGCTGCATTATAACAAAAAAAAATTAGAATAATTAGCCGAAAGCTATATTTTCCATAACCGGTGTGAGGGATCCAGAAAACACCTGGAATTATGTAACAATCTTTCATAGGATCAGTAATTTATATATAATAATCATATTTGGTCCCTCTTCCTATTTATATCATTTTGTGTGGAAAATATCATAAAAATTTAAATACAAAAGTAACCCATTTAAAATTTTTATGTTCTGAATAAAACCTATGTATTATTAAATGGAAAACACATTTTCCCATTTTTTTTAATTATTCATACAATTTTAAGCATACTTTATCTCAAACCTCATATCTAGAGGTATTTTTAGTATCTATGAATAAAAAAATCGCTCTTTTTGGAATTTCAAATATACACACAGAGAAAATAGTTGACATAAAAAAAATAATAGGATCGGTGTGACAATCATACATACAGGTTGTCCTATTTAAGATGATCTTCAAAACTTTTTAAGTGAAATTTCTTGGATACAGGGTATTTATATACTAATATTATGTTAACTAATTTCTAATATCCAATTTCTTAAACAAAACAAATAAGACCCTGTGGCCAATTTTTTATTTTAACCATTTTCTTATTTTTTAAATGTAACTCTCCTGTATTTTATTTCATGTTCAAATAGAACACCTTAAGATGGTTTCAACTACATATACTAACAAACCCTTATGAATCAACGTTTCTCTTACTATATACAAAACACGGATTTGCTAATACCAAATAAATAAAATGTAACTTTTGCATTTTTTAAATAGTTTTTGTCTCTAGTAAACATTAATAAACTAGGAATATTTAAAAATAAAAACAGTAATGTGTGAAATATATACAGATCTAAAGAATAACAAATTAAATGGTATCACAATGGTAAATTTTCATAACGACTTTCGTTGCTACGATAATTAATTGTCATAAAAGGCAGTTTTCCTTTCTTGATAGACATAAAGAATAGATTAAAAAAATTAAATTGAAAGTAAAAATCATTGTTTATTACATAACATATTAAATGAAATTTTAAATAAAAATCCTTCTTCCTTTTTGGAAAATATTGCACTCCACTAACTATGATAAAAACAATAGCCATTTGTTACTTACAGTTTAGTTTGTTATTTGTTTGGTAAGTTTTTGGTTTCCAATAGTTGTTAACTATTTTAATTATGAAGGGAAAAGAAGACTTTCTTTTTTTTGTACATTATGCAACTTCTGAGATAAGGCTGTAGGTTATCTTAATTACAAGAACCTATACCTTCTATTATAAGTTTTGGTACTTTCTGATAATTTTTGTGAAAGTATGTATATTAAATTACCACTCTTCAGGGTCCAATGGTATCTTTAGGCGTTCTTGTTCCTTTTTGTACTGAAGATCAACTTGCCATTGCACTACATTCTTGGAATCCTCCGATATAATTTCTTCAGGTTCATCTTCATTAATTTCCTGATCATTGACATCAACAGTATCTTCAATAGTATCTTCAACAGTTTCTTCTAAATTAAGACATTATAATTTGTCAACAATATTACCTTTAATATTAACATAACAAATAGGGTTTATCATCATTATAAAAAATAAGTAGGAACAATAACTATGAAATGTGTCCCTGAATAGGTGAGAAATGTCTTAGATGCCAGGAAAGCTAGCAGAAATATTGCTAGTTTATTATATAAAATTCTTCCCAATTGAGATATTTGGTCTTAAACATATGATATAGAATACATTTTTGCACTTTAAATCTGCTCTGACTAAGCATAACTTCGTGTTTACAACGCTCTAAAGAGTCAATAGATGGCAAATCAGGGAGACAGGGGATAAATAAATCTTTCAAAAAGATCTTATAGAATATGGATGTAACAATATTAATCAGCAAACAAGATTTTTGTAACAGACTCCAAGAAATTTTTAATTTAAATATTTTTTCAAATATCTCGCCTATTATTTTTTTACGATCAATTTCAATAGAATGTCTTCGAAAGACCTTGATGAGTTCTACTTAGCGGAGAAAATAAATTTAATTTTCAGGCAAGTCAATTAATTATCGTTTAATATATAATAGCAGTGAACGAGGTGGTTCAATCGGTACAAGAAAAAAACCAAATTTGGTGAGAAACTTACATGCCGCTAAAACCAGTGTAATATCAAATAATATGCAACCTTTAAATGTAGTTATTTCTAGGTTTTCCTTGCTTGCTAACTATAGACTCCTTACATTCCTCTAAGTATCTCAAGCTACTACATATAGACCATCCAAATATTAAGCTACATCAAGTGATATCAATAATATTTTGGAGGTTTAACACCAAATATCTCTGTTGGAGGAGACTTAATGTTTGTTTGTTTGTTTTTTTGTAATGTAGTGTTTTTCTGAAAAGCCTTCGATTTTCTAAAATAGGTAGATCACGTTTTCTTCAAATTTACAAAAAAAAACGTTTCTATACAGCTAAAAGTTTTGTAGTATAAAAAATCTTTAATGAGACTTTATTGAAGCGCCCTCTAACCCGCTACCTATTGACTATGTTGTTCTAAGAGCCGCAAGTTACTACATCAATCATCCAAATATAATTAAGCCAAATGAGACCAAAATTACCTAGTTGGCATATCAATTTTGAGGAGCAGTTTAGGAGAAAATTTTAAATGACAAACTAGCTATCTCTTTGCTTGTTGCCCTATGAGACACTTAATTCATTATAAATAAAAGGCTTCGAAAAATAAGATCTATATTTCTTGTTCTTAAATTGACTTTTTCTTAAAGATCACCTTTTTGTAGGACAGACATTTAAAAAAGTAAAATATAAAAAACTAAACAACTGAACATGGAAATGAGTATACCCAATAAAAAATGTAATTGAAAAACTTACCCATATGAACATAATCTTTTGCAGGTTTTAAAACATCAATAATATTAATTTTCTTAGATAAGTGTTGAACCTGAACATTCACTTGAACCAGACCTTCACCTTGCACACATTGATCCACTAGGTTTTTGTGATCTTCTAGCTAGAATTAATTAAATTATAAAATGAAGGACATAATAATTTTACATTCAAAAAATTATTTTTGGAGGAAAGCGAAATATTCTAATGATGTTTAGGAGGTCAAAACAATTAAAAAAGGTTATATATTTATAAGTCCGCCAATGCTTCATTTCTAAGATACAGGGTGTAAAAAAAAATTTTCAAAAATCCATATTTTTTATTTCGGAAACAATTATTATTACATTGATATTATATCAAAGTGCAACTAAGTATGTCAAATCAATCTAAAAGCCATTATAGGAGGATCTATATTAAACTAATTAAGACAGCAAAAAAAATATACTATCAAAAACGTCTACCAAAGTCTAAAAACGTTTCAAAGGAAACCTGGTCCATTATAAATGACCTCAGAAACAAATCAAACCCTGTGACTCAGATCTTGCCAAGTCCAAATGACCTAAATGATTATTTTGTTAATGTAAGCAAAAATATTACCTCTGGTATCTCAACAAGTTTGGACCCTCCTTCGTTTCTCCCTCCATCGAAAAATGTCGCTGATAGCCTTTTCTTAAGCCTTGTTAGCAGCATGGAACTATTGAACGAAATGAATAACATCACAATCAAATTACGTGTAGGACTGATAGCCTATCAATTAAAATATTCCTGAACCTGCCGCTCCCAGTCATAGAGGCCCTTACAACACTAATAAATGAATCCCTTATACAAGGTATATTCCCTGAATGCCTTAAAACAGCTATAATTATTCCTCTTCATAAAGGGAGCGAAAAAACTAACTCTTGCAATTATCGTCCAATTGCTCTACTACCAGTGCTATCAAAAATCATTGAAAAGTTACTAAAGAATCGTCTTATGCCATTTCTCCTTAAACATCAGATAATATCCCCGAATCAGTTTGGATTTTAACCCAACAAGTGCACCAGTGACGCCATGTTCTCGTTGCTTAGCCACGTCTACTTATCCCTCAATAACAACCACCCCACCGCCTGTGACTATGCAAGAGCCTTTGACTGTGTTAGTCATGAAATTTTGATAAGCAAGCTGAATTTTTATGGAATCTGGGGTATTTCTTTAAATTGGTTTAAATCTTATCTCGGGAATAGGCAACAATTTGTAAGGGCAAATGGATCTGATTCTGATTGTAAATTGATTACTTGGGACCTATTTTTTTGTTATACATTAATGATATCACCAACATAAAAATCTCAAAATCTCTCTCTTTGCTGACGACACAAGCATAACATGGAGTGATTTTGATACTTCTTTATATTCTAATATTTCCAATGACCTTGTTATGATTAAGGCTTGGTCCGATTCCAATCTGCTTTGCTTCAATGTGGATAAAACGGTGGCCTTATCTTATAAGGGGGCTTTGCAACCACTTCAGCTACTTAACAGTAATATTAAATACGTTGAGTCGGTTAAATTCCTGGGTTTGAATATAAATAACAACCTAAAATGGTCTAAGCATATTGACACCTTAACTAAAAAACTTTCTACCGCCTAGTTTGCCATTCCATCAATTTTAAAAGAACTGGACGTGTCTTCTGCCAGACTTACTTATTTCTCTCTATTCGAATCCCATCTCTGCTATGGCATTCCCTTTTGGGGCTGCTGTACCACCGAGCAATTTCTTAGTATTTTTAGGCTTCAAAAGAGAGTAATCTGCTATTTGTTTGGTCTAAATAATAGAGCGCACTGCCAATACTATTTCAAAAAACATGAAATATTAACAGTTCCTGCATTATTTATTTTAGAAACCGTCTGTTTGATAACAAAACATATAAGCACATTTGCGGAAAGGCCACAACACATATCCTACCAGAAACTCTAGGCATGACATATACCTTCCCATTCCTTCCACAGAATTAATAAAAAAAATCAATAATTTTCAACGCCACAAAACTGTACAATCATCTTCCAGAACATTTAAAAACAATCTCTATGTTTGCACTTTTCCGAAAAAAAAAAAAACCAAAACGTACCTCAATGAAAGACCTTTTTACTACGTTATTGATTTTTATAATGAATAATGTCATTAAAATGTTTTTTTATTTGCTTGTTTACTTAAATCATGTTGCTGCAAGGCATTTGAAAATATTTTATAAAGAATGAACTGTCTGATAGTCCGTTAACATTAATTATTATTGTTACATATTAGTTTAAAGTTATATATTTTCTTTTTTTTTTAATTCGCTTTAATTACTATATTAGTTCAGTACACTTTTTGTTCAACTTCACTTATTTTGCTTGTATAACGATAACGAAATAGAGTTTAAGGTCGCGTAATTTTAATTTCAATGTCATCGAAATTATTCACCTCGCATATGTATTGATTATTTCCTTTTACTAGGTCACCTGGATTCATTAACCGCTTTACGGCAATGTTACGAATATAACAAATGTTATATTTACAAATTATGTATTTGCACCGACATATCGAAAAATGATTTTTTCGATCAATATTTCGTTTTTTGCTTTATTTTTGTTTTAAGGTACATTTCGGTTTGTCCATAAAACTGTAACAATTTTCCTCCGACAACAAAGTATACTTTTGTTTGTTCAAATTGACATTGACATTTCAACGCCAACTTGTCAAATATCATAAGTAAGGATATGAATGTATTAAGGCAGTATTTTAATTATTACTCCAAAACCATGCATCAGACGAAAAAAATACTTTTTTCCTTTTAGAACAGATTACCAATTAAGAAAAAATTATTAACTCCGAAGAGAAAGAGTGGTGACAAATTTTTTTCGTGAAAAATATCTTACCTTATGTTGTCACGCATGCCACTGGCGAAAGTATTACACATCATTTTATTCCAAAAAGTGCCGTCATAATATCGCATTACAAATTCCAATTTGATGATCTAAAATCGTTTCCGTAATATTTAAAAAAAACGGATTTTTAAATTTTCTTCTACACCCTGTATCTCGAAAATTGTGCCTTTGCGAACCTATAAAACCTATAAATATATATTCCTGCCGAAACACCCTATATATATATATATATATATATATATATATATATATATATATATATATATATATATATATATATATATATATATATATATATATATATATATATATATATATATATATATATATATATATATATATATATATATATATATATATATATATATATATATATATATATATATATACATATATATATATATATATATATATATATATATATATATATATATATATATATATATTGACGACCAAGAAGCACAAGAACTGCTGAAGGTGAAGAACTGGTATTACAGATATTAGAAGAAAAACCAACTACTAGCGTTCGGAAATTATCATCAGCATGTAATATTGCCAAAACGTTAGTATATGACGTTGTTTGAGAACAGTTTCTTCACCCTTGCGATGTTCAGAAAATTCACGCTAGGTCTGTAGCTTACTACGCTGCACATATAAACATATTTGACGGCTTTTGTGGAAAGACAGAACCAAATATAGCTTTGTAAGTGAATTTTTAATGATGAGGCTGGCTTTGGCCCTGATGGGATTATTAGTTCTCACAATATGCATATTTGCATTGATAGAAATCCACATGCTATTACAATACATTAAAGATACAAAAATGTATCTTTAATTTGGATAGGCATTTCGTGTCCCTAATGAATGAGTGTAACTTGAATTCGTGGGTTATGGGACTGCAATAAGGTCTAAAGTGAAACCACTATTTTCAATTGCAACGTTTCGTGTTACATTAACACTTTTTCAAGCTTTTGAGTTAGTGTGAAAACCTCAGTATGTCCACTATTGAGGTTTTCACACTAACTCAAGAGCTTGAAAAAGTGTTAATGTAACACGAAACGTTGCAATTGAAAATAGTGGTTTCACTTTAGATCTTATTGCAGTCCCATAACCCACGAATTCAAGTTGTATCTTTAATGTATGGATGGGTATTGAAGACTGTTTAGTTGAAATATATATCTTTGATGGCAATTTAAATGCAGATAAATATCTCACACATTCACACATTTTCATGAGAACATCTTAACCTATTGTTAGAAGAGGTCCCTTAGAATATTCGAAATAACATGTGGCTGATGCACGATGGTGCGCCTCCTCATTGCTTGCGCTGAAAAGTTGTCACCGACAACGTCCCTATAGAACAGAAAATAAAAACTAGAAAATCACGAAGAATTGAAACACTAGATGTTCTTATTAGAACCAACGGAAACAACTTAAGGAGAGTTACTTAGATTTAAAGATGGGTGAGAAATGTGTGGAAAATAGAGGCAGAATTTGTGTCATGAATTCTTAAATATTTTTTTTATGAATTTTCAATCAATAATGATGCTTAAATTGATAATTATTTTAATGTTAAAAAATATACCTTAACTGTCTATTGTTTCATCATGGTGGCCAGATGTAATCAAAGCCTACTATGAAAAAAAACAGTAATTTTATATTTTAGAACTTAAGAAAAAGAATAATCTTGACTTGTAATACATCATCTGAAAGCTCTTAACGAGTTATTTCAAAAAACGTAAAAATCCAATATGGAATGGAAATTTAAAAATTGGTAAATCTATCTCGAAAACAAGTGGGGCTGGAATTTTCATTTTACCTCCATCAGATTCTTCTAAAAATTGTAATTTGTAATGAACTTCTCTACAAGTTTCTTGTTTTAGCGATCTTTCTAGCTATAATAGTTTTTGAGATAGTAATACATGTAACTCAAATCTTGGACACGCTATATGCCAATTTCAGATTAAGCATGATGACTGTTAGGGTTGACATATCTCATAAACTCATTAAAATACTTTAAGGGGTTAGCCTGCATCTACTATTCAATATACTAATGGACAGAATAATCAGATATCAAATCCACAGCTAACGGACTAGCAATGCTGGCCTAATATTCGAAAATGGCTTCCAGGGGCTGCCAGACAACATGACCATTGTTAAATCTAAAACCAAAGCATTGTCCATCTCAAAGGAAGGATCGCGCTGTAAAAAACAATGACAGGTTTTGACTGTCTGGGTATCAACACTAGCATCAGCAGTCTCCTGGAAGATGAGGTCATTATATGGAAAAACGAGTATAAATAAACAAAAAACAATTTACAAAACTAATATCATCAAGTAAATCGATTTCTGTTTGTGTTATTGTGTTAATATTATGGCTCAACTAAAAATCTCCAGGGTAGAGGTTTGTGCTTCTAAAAGGCTCGTGGAAGAGTTGGAAAGGTCTGTAGAAAATTTGAATACAATTATTAACCTTTTAAAAACTAACAATGAAAATAGGGTTATGTGTAACAAACAAACCGATGTAAACATCACGGAACATACAAATAGCGGGGCCCCCATCTCCTCCGCCAAGGCCTTCGCTGGAAATGCTAAAATAGGCCTAGGGCTTCAGCAGGCGCGTGCCACGTCTCGTCTCCCTCCCAAAGTGACAACCATCCACAGCGGGGCGGGAGGTGGTACCGCTTCCGAACGTAAGCGACAGTACTCCGGCGAAATCAACGCGAAGGATATGCTGCCTGCTAATCAAGGGACATCGCAAAATCGTCTTGAACCGAATTACATTAAGAATGCAATATCTGATGCTTCAGAACTGATCGTTGAAAAGAATCTACCGGTGGACGACGACCAACTTTTTACCAAAGTCGTGTCCAGGCGTAAACGCTCAACTAAGATGAATACAATAGTGGGCTGTATTACTGAAAATGTTTCGACCCTAAAACAACCACTGAAGCTTGTGTTTCTACACGTTTATAAATTACATCCGGAAACAACTGTTAATGAGCTTACTAATTTTCTGAAACCCATTTTCCCAGAAGTTAACGTGGAAAAGCTAATTTCTAAATATCCCCAATATTATTCATCTTTTAAAGTCACGATTAGCGAAAGTAGACTTTCTGCTGCCTTAACACCTACACTGTGGCCTAGCGGAACCTGCGTTAATCGTTTTTTTCACCCGAGAGTATTCAAGAAGAACAATGCTTGACGGAATATCAAAAATTTGACAGTAATTTTATTAATAAAAACATTTATGTAAAAAATCATTTTCATCTGCATATGATATTCTACTGTTAAATATTCGGGGCTTTAATACTGATAAGGCCAACTTTCTTGATGTAAATTATAGGGAAAGTTACATACATTTTTATTGTATTACTGAAACATGGGCTAAACCTGATAATATAGTGTATATGACAATTCAAGGGTATTGCCTTAAAACATTTTATTGTCGCGAGACGTTTGCACACGGAGGTGTTGCGATTTGGACTAAAGATGATGTTGACTGTACTACTATTGATGTAAGCGAATTTTGTTCTGATAAAAATTTAGAAGTATGTTGTGTTAAGTGGTATTCTGATACAAATAAGTGTATATTGTTGTTTACATGTTATAGAGCGCCCTCGGGGGATTTTAATATATTTATCGATAATTTAAATTCTATGTTAGATAAGTTTTATAAATCTGATTACCATATTATTCTCACAGGTGATTTCAATACTCATTCACTAAGCGTTGGTGACAACGAAAATTTTATAAACACGCTTTTGTCTTTCAACTTAAGAAATAAAGTTAATGTCCCGACTCGTGTCGGTGTTAGCAGTGCCACCTCACTTGATCTAATATTTACTAATCTCATTGATTGTGACGAGGTAGTAGTGGAAGGTAACACCGTTTCCGATCACGAGACAGTTCTGTTTAATACAGGGCTAGATAGAAAAAAATCACCTAGTACAAATAAACTTAGTAGACATTTTAGTAATACTAATGTGCTTAATTTTATCTCTACACTTGTAAGTGAAACTTGGCTAGAGGTCTACAAGGGGAGTGATTTTAATTATCAATTTGATTATTTTTATTATACATATTTACATTACTTCAATATGTGTTTCTCTATGAAAATAATTCATACTAATAACAATAAAAAAAAGACATGGGTCACGCAGGAAGTAAAAGAGTCTAGTAGAAGTCTTAAATCGCTTCATAAGCGCCGAAGGGAAAACCCTGATCTGGACGCAAGGTATAGGATCCAAAGTGGTTTACATAGACAGCTAGTTAATAATACAAAAAAACTATATTATCAACAAAAAATACTTAATTCCGCTAATCCTTCTAAAGCTATGTGGTCTGTTGTTTCTGAGCTAAACAATAACCAAAGTAACCTTTCAAAATTAAAAATTTTAGATAACGGAAAGTTATTGGAGGACCCATTAGATGTTGCAAACTGTTTTAACAATTTTTTTATCGAGACTCCCAAAAATATTTTGAACAATATAGGAACGTCAAAGAATCATAATCACTCTTTAATCGGGGATAGGAATCGTACATTTTTGGCCAGCATGAGTGTTCTTCCTTTTAGTGAGACAGAAATTTTTAATCTGATTAAAAATAAATTGAAAAATAAGAAATCCGGAGGACCAGATGATGTTCCTTTGGACGTATTTAAGAAAACTGCCGAATGGTGCATAAAGCCGTTGACATACCTCATTAACTTGTCCCTGGAAACGGGTATTTTTCCTAGGGCCTTAAAAAACTGTAAGGTTGTTCCTGTTTTGAAAAAGGGAGACCCCACATTGATTGAAAATTATCGTCCAGTTGCCTTGACATCGTGTTTTTGAAAGATATTTGAATATGCCATGCTTGACAGACTGCAATCTTATTTAATTAAACATAATTTGATAACTTTACGGCAACACGGGTTTGTATCTGGCCGATCGACATTCATCAGCTGTTCTAGATTTTCTTAGCGAAGTCGTGGATGCACTCGAGGCTGGCGAGCGCCCTGTTGGGATTTTTTGTGACCTTAGCAGGGCGTTCGACTGCGTCGGGCATAATCGCTTTCTCGGCAGGATGAAGTCGATGGGGATTCGCGGGGTAGTTTTAAATTGGTTTTCTTCATTTTTGAAGGAGCGTAAGCAATATGTCGAAGTCAAAGGGCAGTCTGGGGGGGCACCGGGATTTTCGCGCTCTTTTGAGCTCGACGTTAATTTGGGAGTACCACAGGGTTCCGTCCTGGGCCCTGTGTTATTTCTTCTCTTTGTAAATGATCTGCCACACGACTTGACTCACAGTCGTATAACTATGTATGCGGACGACACATCAGCGCTGGTTAGGGCCAACGGAGGGTTAAGTGTGGAGGTTGCAGCAAATAGGGCACTTAAAGAAATGAATGAGTGGTTTACACTGAATGAACTTTTTCTCAACGCAAAAAAGACTTGCTATATGGTATTTCATACTAGTCAAACTCGCGCTAGTTTAAATTTGGAATTGTGCTCAGATCAGGACAGACTTCCGAGTGAGAAATCGGTAAAGTTTCTTGGGCTGACCCTGGACGATACTCTTTCCTGGGAAGCTCACTGTGTGAATTTATCTGCTAAACTAAATAGTCTTTGCTATGTAGTCAGAAATCTCAGGTTCATTATGGATGCTCATCAAATTGTTAGTGTCTACCATGCTATCATACACTCTAGGATTTTGTACGGGGTCCATTTCAGGGGTATGACTTCTCACGCGGACAGGGTCTTTAAAAGTCAAAAAAGGATTCTAAGATGTATTGCTGGTGTTTCATCCACTACTTCTTGTAGACCTCTATTTAGTAAATTTAAAATTTTACCAGTACTTTGTGTAGTTATTTTTGAGATATGTCTGTTTGTATTCAAAAACGGTCATATGTTTGTAAAGAATAAACATTTTCACAATTACTTTACTCGCTCTAATAATGCATTTTCTTTGACTTATTGTAGGCTTAATTTGTCCAAAAATTTTATACTTAAAGCAGGTCCTAAAATATTTAATAACTTGCCCAACCAAATTAAATATAGCAATAGTGTGCCGCTATTTAAAAAAAGTCTCAAACTATTATTATTAGATAAGTGTTATTATGCCGTTAAGGATTTTCTTGACTGATTTTCTGTATTATTTTGTTAGTTAGTTGTAGTACTTTGTTAGTTTTTGGATGTTTATTGTGTACATTTTCTTTTACACTGTTAACTTTAGTGACGAATTCTGTACACTTTGTGTCATTTGGATAATAAATGTATTTATTTATTTATTTATTTTGTTTTAAACTAACTATAATAAATATGATTTAATGACTATGTAGATTTTTTCATTCCCTTGCATTTACTATTTTTTAATAAATTAGAAAATCCTCATTTAAACTTGCAACGACCCGTCACTGAGTCTGCTGTAAATAAAACATATTAATATACTTTTTGCAAGATCAACAATTTTATTTCAATTAATTCTTTTTTTTTCAGAATATAATGGCAAAAATATTATATTTGTTACAAATGAAAACATTTTAAAGACCATCTACTTAATTTACATTGGGCAAGTTTAAATGCAACTCTTATTACGGTGTGCAAAAATATACTTAATTTAAAAAAATAGTTTTTCGGTTACATTATTTAAATTTTTTTTAACTTATAAACTTATTTCTAGTCTAAATTTTCAAAGACTTACAATTTGAGCGTCCTGAAGAGAAAATATGAAATTGGACAGATTCAGGTTTAGTTTTTGTTCTATGAGTTTTCTGAGTTTTGACAATGGCTCCCTGATGTCCATGTGCTGTATAACGTAATGAGATGAAGGATCGATCATATTCATATCAGAATCTAATTCGTTAATAAGATTTT
Organism: Kuschelorhynchus macadamiae; assembly: GCA_030620095.1. Lineage (NCBI taxonomy): Eukaryota > Metazoa > Arthropoda > Insecta > Coleoptera > Curculionidae > Kuschelorhynchus > Kuschelorhynchus macadamiae. The sequence continues at coordinate 364,568 of JAUTXW010005286.1, read as the reverse complement.
CTTCAAAATCTTGCGCATTATCTAAGTGTATCATTTCTGCAAATTAAATATTATAATTAGATCTAGAAGGAACATACCTACATATGTATATGTACAATGACCAATTGATTTACCACCACTGTTTTAGAAAAGTTTAGTTTAGAAAAGCACATAATCAGCAAAAACCAAAAAACTTTTCAGCACGTTTCTAGAATGACATTGACTTTAATAGATTTTGGTCACATATATACATATATATATATATATATATATATATATATATATATATATATATATATATATATATATATATATATATATATATATATATATATATATATATATATATATATATATATATATATATATATATATATATATGGAATATTTGGACAATGTTTTTTTTGGAAGATGGATTGAACTTAGGGGTACAATAGAGGGGCCACCTCGGTCTCCGGACTTGAAGCCCCTCGACTACTTTTTGTGGAGACACCTTAAAAATGTGGTCTATAAAACTAAGCCCAATGATCTGGAGGATTTAAAGGATGTATTAAATCTTTTCCCACAGTATTTGGCCTACTGACAGGAAGTAAATGGACAACATTTTAAACACTTTACTTAGTTTCATGTTTTCTCTTGCTAGTTTTTTTGGTTGCAAGATGAGCAGTTATTGTGCTTTCTGGTCTGCGAGAATGTACAGCATCTTTTACCTTTTCAGTTTCACGAAATTTGAATTCTTTAGGTTTCAGTTAAATGATCCATTTTTGTAATTCAACAAAAGTGACATTGTCAAACATATCAGATAACCTTTCGTGTGAAGGCATTTTAATAAAAAGTAATTAATATAAGTAATAAGATGTTGCACCTTGTTCTCAATATTGACAATCCTCTTTAACTTCCACTTGAATTTATTTTATTTCAATTTCCAAATCATTGCTCACTTTATCCATGTTTTCTCCAATTTCTTCTCTTACGTTGTTTATTTCTTTCTTGACATTCCTACGTTCTGGCTGCTTACTAGAGGTAGGCAGATCATTAGCTCCCTCATAGGGGTACTTACAGGCCACTGTCGTTTAAGGAGACACCTGGCACTGCGAGGCATAGAGGATGACTCCATCTGTAATGCTTGTGGTAAGGAGGAGGAATATCCACTGCACTATCTGTGCGAAGCTAGGACCAGACTGCGGCAAGACCTATTCGGTGTTTCGGTACTTCATAGAGACGTTGTTAAGGACCTTCGTTGGAAGGACATCCTAAACTTTATAAATTGGTCTGGTAGATTTAAGGAAGATACAGAGGTGATGAAGGGTTGAGGTGAGAACTTGGGGTAAACTACAAGGGTCAAATTTGGCCTACCGGCATGGCTTCAGCCTCCCCTCAACTACTACTAATACCACTACTAAATAATAAATTTGTGGAACTGTTAAAGATTAAAGAAGAGCGTGATGAGTTGTTAGATCAAATATCAACATTACAGGAAAATATATTGGACTCTTCAGATAAACACAAAACTCTTCAAGATGACATCAAGGAAATGAATAGCCTTAACAAAAGTATGATTAATTCCATCCATTAATTCGAAAGTGAAAACAAAACATACATCTTGGAAATAGAAAGATTAAAAGGCTTGCTACTGAAGGCAGACACCATCATCGACTGAAATGGATTTAGAAATGCTTGAGCATGAGAAAGAGATGAAAGCTCTACTTTTACAAATAAGATAGCTTCCACTAATGATTATTGATGAAAACTTAGAAATTGGTGACAAACTTTTGCCAGCCGAGGGAACAGAAGGATGTTACAGACAATTTTCAGACAGGAACCTCAAAATTACAAAAAAAAGTCAGAACTTGAATGCAAAAAACAACACAGTAAAGATTAAAGTGTTAGTTTTGGGACATGATTATGGTCGGCAATCCATTTATAAATTAATTTTTTTAAACCTGGTGCACTTAATCATAATGGTCTTGCGAGTCTTAATGAATTAATGGATAATTTTGACTTTATACATTTTGTAATTTTAAGTGTAGGCTCTTATTTATTTGTTTAATGTATCAACAACTTGCAAAAAGTCAATTAAAGATATGCATGCAAATGCATACTTAGACTAACTAAACTAGAAAATTATACTCTAAAATAAGGTAAGTCTTTTTACTTTCTTTTTAAACTTCTCATGGGTTAAACAAAAAATATCAATATTCTTACAGTATGTATTAAAGTGGTTGTCTTATGAGAGGAAAATTTTTATATCTGCTATTAATTCTTCCTATTCTAAAAAGAGGTTGTTTTAAGAATTTTTCGTTGTCAATATGATTCGTAATTAACCCTTATGTAAACATAATGCCCGCTTCAATACGCATTTGCTGTAGAGTAAGGAAACTAAACAAATCACACAATAGTTTTTGATTGCATCCTCTTTCGGGATAAACTGAATAGGCTTTATAGTGTAAAAACTTTAAAAATCTATCTATCTATCTATCTATCTATCTATCTATCTATCTAAATATCTATCTATCTATCTACATACATGCAATCACACCAATGATTTATACAAAGCATCTATCGCATCTCTACTACTAAAAAATTTATAATTTCTTATAATAAATCCTAAAATTTTTACCGCACTGACAGTTACATTACTAATAAGATCACTAAAACTTAACTTACAATCAAAAAATATACCTAGATCTTTATGCAATGCCATTATTTTTAGTTCTATATTATTGATGCAATAATTAAAATTAATTATCTGATTTTTTACAAGAGACTGTCATTACCGCACATTTATTGACATCAGCAAAGATAAGACCAGTGGAGAAGTTAAGATTAGTACCTATATCAATGATAACCAATAAAAACAGAAGGGAGCCAAGATTTGAACCTTCAGGCACCCCTGAAGTAGGAGTGTACCCTTGTGATCTAAAGCCTTTAAGTTCAACAGAGTTCTGTTATTTAGATAAGATAAAATCAAAGCAACAATATTATTATCAATTCCAAAATTATGCAGAGCTTTTATTATCTCTCCAAAGTTTATCCTATCAAATGCTTTTTGTAGATCTGTATAAATTACATCTACTTGGTATTCATTTTTGAGGGACTCCTGAATAAAATGAGTAAAATTTGTGAAATTAGTGACAGTTGAACGGTGGGGTCAAGATCCATGTTGCTGATCTGAATTAATACATCCAACATCACTATAAATTCTACTGTTAATAATACTTTCAAGTATTTTTGAACATGATGAAACAATGCTGACAGACTGATAATTATAAATTTTAAATATAGGAACAACCTTACTTTCCTTCCACTTTGTGGGAAAGGCACTCTGCCTTAAACAAAGATTAAAAATGTATTTGAATGGGTCTTTGAAAAAAAAACACAACTTTTAATAATAAAGGAAGGCAACTTATCAGTTGCTATTGATTTATTTACTTTTAGTATTTTAATTGCCTCTGATTTCAATCTCCGTAATTGCTAAGAAACCAAAACTACTTGCTGAATTTACAGAAGAACTCAAATTGCTCCCGTTTATTATTTACAGTATATGTAGAGCTGAAATACTGAGCAAAGGCATTCACTATATTTTGGGTACCATCTATACCTTGTTCATTTAAAATCATATTACCTGGAATGACAGAGCTGATTTTTTGACTAATTACAAATTGCCAAAAATTTTTAGGGTTTGTTTTTGATTCATTCTGTACACATTGTAGATAGTGGAGATAAGCAGTGGTACTTTGAACCTTCACTAGATGCCTGTACTCTCTGTAATTTACCTCCCATTGTCTGTCTCCAGTTGTTTTGAATTTATCTTTCTGCTTTATATTTTTTGTTATACTGTAATCACAACAAACTGGATATTGTCTTTTAGAGTGTTTCGCCCTAGGAATACATAAATCAAATACATTGTATACTTTCTCATAGAATTCGTTTACTGCTATGTCTACCTTGTCTTGATTAATAACTTCAGACCAGACTAATGAATTCCTGATATAAACGATCAAAATTGGCATTTTTGAAATTGTAATTCACTATGCTATCAGGATACTCATGTGAGAAGCAGTTTCTCTCAAAATTAATATCAACAGATACCGCAAAACGAAAGTAAAAAAAGGCATATCATCCTTACTTACAATTAATTGAGTAAAATTACTAATAGCCAAATCTAGAATATGTTCTGTTTTATTCTATTTTATCACAGAATTAAATTGGGAATAGGCGTTGAATTCTAAGAATACTTTAAATCATCCAAAAGCTACACCTTTTATTGCTACTAAATTCTGATATATTAAAGTCACCTACAATTATACACTTTTTATCTAGCAAATTTTGTTCACACCTGTCATAAAATGAACTTAGATACTAACTATTGTTTCCAGCAGGTACATGTACTACAATAATATAATTTTTTTTCTCTATTACCGCACATTTGGACGCAAATGCCTAGAAAATTGTCAAAAATTTTGTGTTCCCTTGCTTTCAAATGTTTGGTCACTGCCAAAAAGACACCTCCGCCCTGATTCTATCCAGTAGCCACTTTATCACGATCTTTTCGGAAAATATTAAAACTATCACTAATCTCACTTGTAAAGCAATATGCACTATTATTCGCGGACGATTTTAAATGATGATGATTGTGTGATCAGTTGCAAGTTGACTTTGATAATGTGTGTGTTTTGTGTAAAAATGACATTTTCATTGAAAAAGATTGTTATAAATGCTGAATACAAGATCAATATTGATGTATTACAACCTTGTAATAAGCAAAAAGATTTTGTATATTTAGATAACACACTTAATTTTACTGAACATATGGTGACAAAAATCAATGAGGCACATAAGATAATGGGTTTTATTGTCAGGTCCACCAAGAGCTTTGATGTAAATGTTTGCCTTAAACTCTTTGATAGCCTTGTATTGCCCGAACTCGACTAAGGTTGCATAATATGGTCCCCTCAATATGAAATCTTGATTAAGTCCATTGAAAGTATACAAAGAAAATTTCTTAAATACTTATTTTATAAAAGATAAAAGCTATTACCCACCTCAAGGGTATAGTCACAATCAATTATTGTCACTGTTTAATAGGTTGTCACTTGAATACAAATCTGTTTGGAACACTTGTACAAACTGTTGAAAAATCAAGTAGATAATACTGATATATTATCTCAGGTGCCATTCTTGGTTACCTTGAACATACAAGAAATAGAAATACATTCTACCTGGACTTCCCCAGGATGAATCTATAGAAAAACTCACCCGTCTACAGAATGTGTTATTTGTTCAATAGATTTGCAAGTAATATGAACCTAGTTACTCTGAGTTTGGAGCAGTATAGGGCGATCACAGAAACTAAATTATTAGCAACTTAGGTTCAGACTTAGTTCTACTGAATTCACACTTAGATTAAGATTGTACAGTTACTGAAATCAAATGTGCTCTGGCTTGTAGTGACTTCCTGTCATTAGTATACTGTAAGGTCAATGAGATTTTTTGGAAGGGCCGATAAAATTGGAGGGGGTAAAAAAAGAATCTTCCTGTATTATAGGCTGCACTTATTTATTTATTTATTTATTAATGTATCAACAACTTACAAAAAAGTCAATTACAGATACATATGTTCTCTTAGACTAACTAAACTAGAAAACTATATTCTACAATAAGATAAGCCTTAATCTCCTATTTGGTAAGCCTATTTACTTCCTTTTTAAATTTTTCTTGCGTTACACAGAAAATATCAATATCCTTACAGTATGCATTAAAGTGGTTACAGAGTCTTATAAGTGGCGAATTTTTATATAGATTTGTTCGAGGTGCAGCAATATAAAACATATTTGGAGATCTGCTATTAAGTCTACCTATTTTAAAATTAAGTTGTTCTAAGAATTCTTTGTTGTCAATATGATTTGTAATTAATCTATATATAAACATAATGCCAGCCTCAATACGCATCCGCTGTAAAGTAGGGAAATTAAACAAGTCACACAATAGTTTTTGATCGCATCCACTTTGAGAAGCCCTTATTTCACTATTATTAGCTCTCTGTGAAAGTGGATTTTGGAAAGACTAAAAATGTTAGATTTTCATAAAATCAGAGTACATAAATAAATTCTGATTATTAACTATGATGCTCTCCGGTACCTGGGTGGTCTTCGGTAAACATCAGTCGGTCGGTCTATATCACTTAAAATGGCTGAATCTCGGGCGCCACCCTTTGGATTTCTGTGACAAAGGGCCAACAAATGCACACCGGTAGCTTTTATTCAGTTGAGATAGTTAACCAGAGGTCAGTGTACAAAACAGAGACATTATCACTACAAGTAGACAAGAAAGAGAATGAAATAAAACACCAATATAGAAAACAAAGAAGTTATCCTATGTATTACATACTCAAATATCACATTGTAAACTAAGTCTAGCCCACTAATGAATGCGAGAGAGAAAAATAATGTATGCATTAGAAAGAGACGGTTAACTAAGGTCGTCCGTCGAACGAAATTAAGATCGACTCTCCGAAGAATAATAGTACGGTAAGCCCATAAATAAACTAAATGAAAATTCTAATGAGTGTGAGAGAGAGGGAATGTATGCATTGGAGAGAGACGGGTATACGCGGTTAACTAATGACGTCTGTCGAGACGAAATTAAGGTATACGGGGCCAACGCCGAAACGATACCTTACCGGGTTATTTACCAAGGTCTATCGATACAGACACTCTCACATAAGCCGTGGTGTATTTTTATTCTTAAGTATGTGTGAGTGTGTGCGCGTGCGAGTGGATAAGACAATGTGTACATGTGTGAGAGAGAGACAGGAAGGATAGACCATCTCGCAAACCTGGACCTCGCCATGGTCTGAAGGATGAGATAAAGTGCATAGTGTGTATGTGTGAGAGAGAAATAGTGCTTGTGTTTAACTAAGTCTATATGTGTGAGAGAGTGTGCATATAAATAGTATGTGGGTGAGAGAGAAAAACCTATAGCAATATACTAGAGATGTTTCACTCAGGAATGAGTTGGCTCAAAGAATCAGTTCAGTTAAGTGAGTTACTGAAGCAGCTCCGCGGTACAAAATCTTTTTCGATTCTGACTCACCTCTCACTTACAGCGTAACGGGGGAACGATTTGCGACAATGAAGAGCCGCAGAGTCACTAACCCTCCAAATATTCGAATTGCATTGCAATATGTGTTGTTTTGTCACATTCTTGATGCGGCGCGACTTAGCGGTGTTAACTCTCTATGTTTTATCTTTTTCTTTCGACTGTTTAGATGTAAAATAAATACAAGTATAGATATTAGATATGGTTGGAACTGCCGACTGGTAAATAAGCATACAAAATAAGGCAATTTACTATTTAAGAAAATAATGCAGGTTGAAAAATGCAGTAAACTTAAATATTATTTATTCTAACATTATGGAAACACATGATAACTTTTTTTTCGGCAATATCGTGAAGTCATTTTTAATATTCATTATACAAATAGTTTAATACCTATCTTAAAGGAAATACATAAGAGCCTAATGTATTTAACAGAAATTCTGCATAGTCAGACTGTATAATGTTAAAAATTAAAACACTAAACTTGACCAATTCGTCGCGGTCATTCTTCGCCGTACTAGCCGAGCACGATATCCCATCCACTGTCCTTTACAACTACGAGTCGCCAGGGTGACAGAACCGTGGTCCGGGAGTCAATTCATGAGTTAGGAGCCTTGTCAAAAGACGGAAGAGTGTCTTTCGCTCCTTCGTTTCGCAGATCAATTGAGCTGACTCAGTAAGCTGACTCAGTAAAGTGAACCAGAGTCAATGAAGCACATCATTAAAATAAGATACATGTCCCATCTCTACAAAATACCAACTGTTATTACCTTTCTTATACCCACATATCCTGGCGGCATAGCAGTGCATCGCGACGATTGACGGCGTCGGTGAGGGGAGAAGGCGCTGGCTGGTCCTTCCATCAGGTTCTAGTAGTGGTCTGACCTTCCTACTGCTGCTGACTGATGCCTTGGAGCCTGGTCGCCGACTGCTGCTGTTCGAGGCTTACTCGCGAATAAATTATTCCAACCCCTCCCCACCCAACATTCCCTTAGAGTTGGTGGTAATCCTGATTGAACCCGCCACAACGTATCGGAATTAATACCTGATAGTGTTAAGATATTATTGTCGCAGAGCTTTATATTACGCTCGGGAAATTTACGTTTTTTCCATATGTTGCGCAACGTGTTTTAATGTGTAAAAACATCGGGCACTTTTTCGTGGTTATTTACCCAAAAGAAGCGTATTTTCTCTACGATTAATAAGAAAGATGTAGTTTTAAATGATGTTTGATGCATATATCTTGGTGAAAATGTCTTTATCCGCGAGATGCGTTATATCATTTTCCGGGAAATTCGCAGGTTCCGTAAGGCGTTTCAGTTTATAAAAAACTCAAACTCAAAATGCTTTATTGTCCAGAAGTTATTCACTGACAAAGCTAGAACTTAACAATAATTAAAATATAATTAAAATTTAGTTAGATTTAAAATTAATCTAACTTAAACTAAAAATAGGCAATATAATAGGTAAAACTGTACAAGTAAATAAAACTTAAAATTAGGTAATCATTAAACTGTCATTCATGAACTCCTCTCTTTAATTTCTTTAAACAAGAAATAACTTTAATCACTTGTGGCAATGGTTAAACAGTTTTTTACTACTATATTTTACAGCATTTTTGATTAGAGATGATGAGAGGATTGGAAAAGGCACCAAATTCGGGTTACGCACATGATAGGCATGAGTGGATGTCAACAAGTTCCTATACTTTCTAAAAATTAGGGTGACAGACTCTAAAATAAATAAGGATGCTAATGACAGAATTTTATGCCTTAAGAAAAATGGTTTACAGCAGTCCCGAATTTTCGCTTTGAACATATACCTTATAGCTCTCTTCTGCAAGACAAAGATACTTTGAAACAGAAATCTCGAACAGGTTCCCCAAAAGCAATTCCAGTCACAAATGTGACTCAATCAGGGCAAAACAGAAATTCCTGACGCTATAGCTGTTCAATTCATTACAAATAATTCTAATTGCATAGCAATTAGAAGCAAGCTTGGCATGCAAAGAACTTATAGAGGGCACATTTTTCTGGTTATTTACCTGAAGGAACCGCGAATTTATAATGTTTAATAATGGAGATATGGCGTGCGGGGCATACATTCCCCAAATATTTGGTAACTTCGTTACATAACTTTTAAATCAAAATAATAATTTTAATTTACTCACCAAGTTGAGGATCAACAAGCTGTGTAATTCTTTCTTGCTCGGAGTCATTGCTCAAACTAGTATCTTCTATTTCTATTGTCACGTTAGGTATTGAAGTAGAGGGCTCATATTCTGTCATACTACCTTGTTCATCTAGAATGAACCTAGAAAATTTCATTTAATCTATTAAAGCAAGGATATATTCCGAATACAAGGACAATATTTACATCAGCATCTTTTTCCCATATTTCATACTTGTGAATGATTAGATCTATTTACTATTATTCAGAAGCCTCTGCAGTGGTACTGGGATTGATAAAAATCAGTAACTTTTTTATATATCTCTCAGAAATATTTATTCTACTTAGAAGTTGGTGGATAAAAAATACTAACATATAAATTGATTTGGCGAGAATTTTAAAAATTGTCCCTTAAGATGCCAATAGAATCGCTATTGGGCAACCATCTGTAAACATTATAACGAACGTATATTTCTAATTAGTTCTGATATACATATAACATAGAATTTAATTAATAAGGGTTACAGTTGAAAAAGAAGTATTTTCTTTCTTCAATTATATTTTTCATCATACAAAGTCTTTAAAATTCTAAAAATTTTCATAAAAAATGCAACATATATTGTCCCTTATAATTTTCAACAGAAAAGATATATTTTTGTTTATTTAATTAAAGTCTTACTTATTATTTTCAAAATTATGGCCATTTCCAAATCTGACACCAAACGACTTTTTTCTTCAAGTATCTCTTAAAAGGAATGGTTATGAAAATATATTATATACAAAGAATGAAAATTCTACTAGACATTGTGCCATGTGAAATTCTCCCAGCTTTTCTAAATTCGTCGAATACTGTTTTTTTCGACAAAGTATTGATTTTTTCAAAGAAAGACATTAAACGAAATATTTAGAATCAAAAAAATTTAGAGTGTCTCATTTAAAAAAATGCAAAATATATCTACATACATTAGGCCAGAAAGGAAACTCAACTTTGTGTGAACTATGTGATTGGTTTTCATGTAACTGTTTGTATTTTAATTTAAAAAAGATAAAGACATTTTTATTTCAAAACAATAGCTGCAATACAATAATTACAAGTTTGAAATACGTCAATTAACAGTAAAAAAAATGGATAATGAAATACAAAAAATAATCTTCAAGGCAAATACACAGTATTAAAACTGGGAATAACACAACATATAGTAATCAATATTGCAGCAAAAGCAAGGTAAGTGGGTAATATCAAATATCAAAGAGAAAAAAATAAAATCAAAACATTTAACAGTTCCTATGCCAAAAGGTCTTTGCTCAGCTCCAGATCACATAAATACTTGAAGAGACTCTTTCTAAACCACCTACGCAGTTATAATTACAGTTGTGCTCAGTAAGTGTCAGACTATGGTGTGAGAGGTTGTACTTGGCTATACTACAATTAAAAAATATCAGAAGCATTTTAAAAACTCTAATCTGCCTGACACAATAATTCATTTATATATACATAATTCACTAAATTAATTAATAAATCATAATAACAATAATACACTGAACACATTTAAAAATAATCATACTGTAATTTATCATCGAGTTCATCATAAACTTCTGTTAAACGCACATTTAAAGATATGTTCAGTGCCGGATGATGCTTATCCAATGGTAGAAGCAGTTCAGAATCTACTTGTATGATATGATTATTATTAAAAAATATAAATAAAAGACATAAAATAGTTCAACAGTATATGTAGAGAACTACATTAAACCAGTTCCCCAGATAAGAGTGTAAATGATGCCTCAAATAGCATTAACACAGAGCAAAAATAACATTTAATGAGTTAAGATACCTCACTATTGCTAAAAGAAGCAAAGCTACAGGTAAAAAAATTCATTCAGAGGGTAAAAAGGATTCTTAGATAATATGGCCTTTAGTTTTCAGTCTGAATGATGTATACCTTTGAGTATTCGTTAACTAACAACAAAAACGAAACTTAAAAAGGAAGTACCCATTAGTGGTATAAAAATGGGTGATAATTTTGACATTGGAAGTAAATATAACTGTTTATAACTTATATTTCAAAAAAGTATCTAACAAAACACTGAAAAAGGTAAATAAAGTTTGACGTAAATGGACGGAAAACAAATGACATAATTTCCATTATGTTCCACACTTAAGCGTTTATAAATATAAAGTAAGGGTAAGCCAGGTTTTCCTCCATATTGGTTCGAGACCATGTTTTTAGCAATCGTAATGTAGAAAAATTACAATTGGCCATAACTACAGAAACAGGAAGAATTGCTTATATTTGTAGATGTGTGTACAAAAAATTAGCAACCTTGACAGATTTTGGCATTAGAATTTCTTAAATTATATTAATTGATTGAATGAGCATGAAATTACACACATGGTATTGTTGGATAAGTCTAATTTTTTTTTTGTCAACAGTAAATATTTATATTCAGACCTGCATTTGTATGCCATATGTAGATTCATATAAATGCTCGAGTATGTGCTTTTATTTTTTTATATATCAGTCAAAGGAAAATCAAAATATAGCAATAAGCAAATAAATATAAAAATACATTTTTAAATACTACAATAATATTTACACGGACACTAAACAACATTAAAAAGGTGAGATCAAATATGTCTTTAATGAATTTAATGCTAATTATGAAATGTACGATTTGAATTTATAGCTAGAAATCATTAGATAATACACTGCGAAAAATATAAAGATTGAGATTGTAATAAAGCTTACTTCTTAGAAGGATCTGCTTGTGACGTGCATATCTTTTGCCCAAAATCGTTTACACTTAAAATAAATGTCTGGGCGTTTATTTTGCTCATTATTTTGAATAAATTTCAAAAGCAGTTAAAAATTCAATAACAAACTGACCATAAATAAAAATAAACTTCCCGTTAACCTAATATTTTTCTTCTTTCTTCTACTAGATTAACCCGCGATTGGTATCGTCTCTTAAATCCAAGCCATTGGTATCGTGTTAGATTTTGCCTAACATAGATGTTTTTAAATATGGATTACTATATATTTTTATTTACTATAGTGTTGTTTGTCACCATATTTTACAATTGTTAATATCTATTATTATAATAATTATTATTATTATAGTAATATTATTTTTATTTATTTTAACAAAATATTAAATCTTTTGAATGTAAATAATATAACAGGATGACATTTTAAAATCTATATTACATTTTTTACAGTTTTTGAAAAGAATCATCATCAATACAGGATAAAAACTACAAACGATATTTATAACAACAACATTTAAGAATCTTCATCTCTGCTGAAGCACACTGTACAGGTCAAAACAGTTTTGGCTGTATGCTCACTGCAGATCGGTTTCGAACATTCTTCATATAGGTATTTTGTATATCTATTTTTTCTTTTCGGACAAAAGAAACATCGTGTTTTTTGTTGTTGTTGTTTAGTTGAGGGAAGCACAGGTTCTTGATCTCCTAAGACATTCTTTATTTTTTGACGAAGAGGAATTGACAAATTTGTTCGGCTGGATCGACGTAAAATGTGGGGTTTTGAAAGCTGCTTAGCTAATTCTGTTAGATAATGCCTTCGTAAGATCTTTGAATTATTGTTACTAACAAAAATGATCTGCGAATTAATTCCGGCAATATTCAGCAAGGTGCAAAATATAGTGAGCGGCCATCTGTTGCTCACTCTTGTAACAGAGTATTCGGCTTTCATTCTGTCCACAACATCAACTGCTCCTTTAGTAAAATTATAAAAAGTGATAACAGAAGGTTTCATATGTTCACCACTTGCTGGATCGATATCATCATCTGCATGGAACGTTGAGAGCATCAACACGTTTTTATTCTTTTTAGGAACATATGAAGTTAGCACCGATTTATTAGAATCTATCCCCCAAGCAAACATACTGCTACATTCACGTCGTTTTTTCGTATCTAAAAAAATTGGGGGTATTTCCCGTTTGTTTTTGCGCAATGTTCCTATTAAAGTTAGACGGTGGTTGTGAAGTAAATCACTGGCCAATGGCAAAGAAGTAAAATAATTGTCAGTAGTTATATTCCTGCCAATACCACTGCAATGTTTTATAAGGCGTTTTACTACACTATGGGCATCATTGCTTACTTGATAAAGACCCGGGGGTTGTTTGCCGGCGTAAACTTCGATATTATGTGTAAAACATCCTGGCATCCACAGCAGCGTAAATTTTTATGCCATATTTGGCAGGCTTATTAGCTATATACTGTCGAAACTTACATCGTCCCCTGAATGCTTCAAGCATCTTATCTATCGTTACATATGCACCGATACTGTAGTGTTGCACACATTTTTCAGTAAAAAGATCCAGTATGAATCGCACAGAACCAAGATTATCTGTCTTAATTCTTTCCGCACGCGTGTCTTTGTGATCAAATCTAATAGCTTGCACTAAAGTATGAAAACGATGCTGTGACATTGTGGCTGCGAAATATTCTGGAGCCGTTCCGTCCGTGTTCCACAGTTCTGATGTATTAAGAAGTTGAGCTCTTTTTATGCCTGCTAAATATAGAAGACCTAAAAATGCATTAATTTCGACATAATCAGTGGACAGACAATGCTTCTTATTGACATACGATAGTCTCATTATATCAAGTTGTTTGTTTGTACAATCTGTAATATGTTCAATTATTTCGTCAGAAAAAAAAGTTTCCAACAGTCTAATATTGTTCTAGCCTGTTTAGCATTACCTTTTACACCAGGCAGTTGGGTGACTATATTCTGGCGAGAAGTTTTACCAAATTTTCTCTGATTTTGTATACTACCCACTTAGTTCCATCTTTTCCAGAATACAAAGGATAGTTTGCCGCACTACGCCCTAAGCTGTCGGAGGGTCCACCGTCGTCCGAACTTGACTGTCCTGTGTCCGTGTTATGTAAGCTGTGCTCAGATGGAGCATCTTCATCTTCTGAAAGGCTTTTTGGCTCATTTGAGGTACACGGCTGGTCGATTTCGCCTGCTTCCTGTTTTTCTGCTTCTTCTTTCCAAAATTGATCCCAGAGGCTTTGCAGATGTTGTTGATCACTTTCGTATGTCATCGTAACAATATACCAATAAATAACTTATACAAATACAGTTATAGTCAATTATTTATGAAAAAAACTATTTCAAATAACGCACAATTTAGAACTACGCATTTGGTTTCGTGTTAGATTTAATCTCCGACCTTGACACGCGGCAATTCAAAGACCTACTGCGGCGGCGCAGTAGAAAAGCGATACACTAGTGGTGGGGCGGGAACGAATAAACGTTACCAGAAGCATTGCTAGACGCGTGCAGATACACAGCTCACAGATTGAATGGGGCATCCCTAATTGTAAAGATGTTAGAAAAAATCTAACGGCGATACTAATCGCGGGTTAACGGCTAAATGTCAAACTAATCCGCTATTGTGAAATATTAATTGTTATGCGTCAAGTCCCTTTCGAAAAGTGACCGTATAAATGACTCTAACTCCCTTATTCACTAAAGAGGTTTAAATTTAGAACAGGTTTAACTTGACAGTTATAGGTTTAAAATGACATAAGCAGCAATTGTACAAATAATTTGTCTAAATGTCTAAATTACAAGATGACAGTGACATAAGCAAAGCACAACTGGTAAACTAACCGTTTTAGTTACCATATCAATTAGATCTGGTCTAACTCTTAAACCTTTTTAGTGAATACGGGGGTAAATGACCGGGTCACTTTTATAAATGAACGGTCTTTTTTAAAAGTGACTGCAAATAAATTAAAAATAAAAAATGTCCCATATATATACAAGAAGCGGTTTTGTTAAAAAAAGTCTGGCTCTTTGTTTTAATTTAGATACACATCTAAAAAAAGAAGAAAATTATTATGGATATGCCGCCTCAATATACAGGGTTATTCACGCAACCCGTTCATTAAAAGTTTTTGATGATGCAATTTAGACAAAAATTTCAAATTTTGGGATTAAGGTAAGATCAAGGAGTACTTCTTTTTTGAAATATTTTCAACTTCCTGTCACTTCCGGTTTAACCGGCAGTTGGTATCAACTTGCTTATTTTAAATGGAACACCCTGTATTTTATGATATTTTTGGATTCTACGGAGAATTTTAATGCTACTTTATGTAGCATGTCCTATACCTAGGTTCAAGCGTTCTTAAGATATTTGACCTTGAACCGAAAATGTGCCTTCGGGATACCAAATTTTAAAATCTCATCTTTTTGTAAGTTTTGAAGATATAACCTTCATATTTTGCAGACGATCCGTAAATAATCTTAGGTTTTATTTTTTTTATTGAATTTGTCTATTTTTATACAGGGTGTCCTAAATTCAGCGGCAAACATTCACATTTTCAAAGCCGCTAGAGTCCGTTTTTTTAAATGGGACACCCTATGACTTTATGCACTATCAAATGTAGAATTTCATTTTCTATCGAACCGTATTAAGGTTCCCTATACCTATTCGTAACCATTTTCGGAATAATTGGGTTTTATAAAAATATCGTATGTATTTGCTTAAATGTTTACATGTTCCAATGGTGAGCCATGGAAAAACAATTGAGATCCAATATCCAATATGACAGATGATTAGTATGCGTTATTTATCGAAAGCTGTCAGTGATAAACTAAATCTTCTAAATCGAAATGGAAGAATACTCAAACGCTGATATTCTCAATCTATTTTATATTCATGGAGAATGTTATAAAATTTTGGAAAGAACGTGTCGTGTGTTTAATGAACGCCACCCTGATTTGCCGCCAATGAACAAGTCAAAATTCAAGAGGATTGAAACGAACTTTTTGCGTTTTGGCAAGGTTAAAGTTGCAAAAATTGTTCCGAAACCAGTGACAAATGTCGAGGATAACGTAATAAACACATTAGCTTATTTCCACGCAAACCCGCAAAGTTCAATACCGTCTGCCGAAAACGATTTGGGAATTTCTTCTTCATCTGTCCAAAGAATCCTGAGCGAACATCATATGCACCCTTATTCCTTCCAAAACGTGCAAGCCTTGAGACCTGGTGATGACGTCCGACGAGTAGAATTTTGCGAATTCATGTTTTTGAAAATTCAAGAGGACCCTCAATTCCTTTCAAAAATATTTTGGACCGATGAAGCGAAATTTTCTAGAGAAGGAATAACAAATAGAAGAAACGAACATTTCTGGGCAGCAGAAAATCCGCACGCTTTACGCGAAACGCGTTCTCAAGAGAGGTTTAGCTTCAATGTTTTCGGTATAGTATTAAATGATCAGGTGCGGTACTGTATTTATGAAGACAATTTAAACAGTGATAAGTATTTGGAAATTCTATGAGGGACGGTTTCTGAATTTATAGAAAAAATTCCTATTGGTGAGCTGCAAAATTATTGGTATCAATTAGATGGGGCACCAGCACATAATTCCGCTGCAGTTTATCTCCAATTATCTCGAATTTTTGAAGATCGCTGGATTGGTCCCAATGGCCCTTGGAGATGGCCCCCACGATCGCCTGATTTAACGCCCCTAGACTTTTATTTATGGGGATTTATCAAAGGTAAAGTCTATACTTCCCCAGTAAATAACCAACAAGATTTACTGGACAGGATACGAACAGCTTTTGCCGAATTAGAAAACGGACAAATTCAACGAGCCACAGCAACTGTACAAAGAAGAATTGAAATGTGTCTTAAAATAAACGGACAGCATATAGAACATATGTTATAATTCAATTTTATTATTTTATTTATTTATTGTTGATTGTTAGATTGCTATAATTTTTAAGTTCACTAAAACAAGTTTAGAACAGTCTCGAACTTAGTAGATATGGTTAAAAATAATGTAAACAATTTATTAAATTTTTTATAACTTTAACTTTTCCGAGACGAAAAAATTTCGTTTCAATCCTCTTCAATTTTCTCTTGTTCATTGGCGATAAATGAGGATGTTTTTCATTAAAAACATGGCACGTTCTCTCCAATATTTTGTAACATTCTCCGCGAATATAAAATAAATTGAGAATATCAGCTTTTGAGTGTTATTTTATTTTAATTTAAAAGTTTCAAATCAGCTGTCATGTTGAATAGAAAAGCACAATTGTTTTTCCACGGCTTACTACGGGAAGGTGTAAGCATTTAGCAAATACATATGATGGTTACGAATAGGTATAGGGAACCTTAATACAGTTCGATAGAAAATTATTTTACATTTTATAGTGCATAAAGTTATAGGGTGTCCCATTTAAAAAAAACGGACTTTAGCGGCTTTGAAAATGTGAATGTTTACCGCTGAATTTAGGACACCCTGTATAAAAATAGACAAATTCAATAACAAAAATAGAAACCTAAGATTATTTACCGATCGTCTGCAAAATATGAAGATTATATCTTCAAAACTTACAAAACTATGAGATTTTAAAATTTGGTACGAAGGCTCATTTTTGGTTCAAGGTCAAGTATCTTAAGAACGCTTGAACCTAGGTATAGGACATGCTACATGAAATAGCATTAAAATTCTCCGTAGAATCCAAAAATATCATAAAATACAGGGTGTTCCATTCAAAATTAGCAAGTTGATACCAACTTCCGGTTAAACCGGAAGTGACAGGAAGTTGAAAATATTTCAAAAAAGAAGTACTCCTGACCTTACCTTAATCCCAAAATTTGAAATTTTTATCTAAATGGCATCATCAAAAACTTTTAATGAACGGGTTGCGTGAATAAACCTGTATAAAAAAGAATAGACCCCTGTGCACTTAAATCTGTAGGTGAGTTCTGAGTGCCCTGGGAAGGTCCCCGAGAAACAAAACTGAAAAATGACCAATTTTCTGAACATTTCGGGAAAAAGTCTACCCCTGTCTTCAGCAACTAAAATTATTTAAAAAAAAAAGTCTTAACCACAAGGCTAACCAAAACGCGATACGATCTGTAAAACACAACTACATAAACAAAATAAGTTTTAAGGCTACTATTAGTGATGTATTCTTGAGATTTATCTACCCCTTTTTTCTGATGTTTAAATTTGCTCTTCCAGGCAGCGCTAGTTCATTACAATCAATATTGCTACCTGGAGAAAGGAAAATATCCCATAGGCCGACTTAAAATGTCCCATATTTTCGTAAAAAATCCCGCGAAATTTAATTATATAAAATGACAACCCTAATTGGCAATGAAAATAGCCCTTGTTATCTGTACTTTAATACCTTTTTAATCTACTAATAATATAAAAACGTTTTACATCGTAGGGTAGATACATTTCATTTCCTTTTTAAATCAACCACGTGGGCCGGGGAATAGTAATAATAATTTACTGCTCTTTAGAAGTAATATTTAAACTATTTTACATAAAACAAAACTAGAAAACACAATTGTAAATGTAATATATTTTTTCAAATAAATAAATATTTTTATTAGCATTTAATTACGAGTCCTGAGGATGCATTTTTGCGAAACGCCGACAATTTAAATGTTTTAACTGGAGCCTAACCCTATATAATACACCACTCTAACAATTTTTTTAACACTGTTCCGCCATATTGGATTTTTGTCAAAATATTATCAGGACACCCCCATATGACTCTTAGGTTTTGGCAAAGAAAATAATAGCTAGCTGCTATTATTTTCTTTGGGTTTTGGTCAAAATTTGAAGTCAATCGGGTAAGTAGTTTTTAAGCTATGCCGCGAACAGACAGATAGTTCGACAGACCCACCGACGGAGAGGGTGATTTTTTCATGATTACAGACAATTTATTTGGCCGCCATTTTGTTCCGCCATCTTGAATTAGTAAGACAGTTTTACTAGTTGATCCCTATACCACAATTAGTTATGGCACACAATTTGAAATCAAACCATTAACTAGTTGTTTCCGGCTGAATTTTTAAATATTTTATTAAGGCACCATTTTCTTTCCCCAACAAGTGTCTAACATCTATTTATAAAAGTTAAATAATAGATACGCCACAACTATTTAAACGTTTAATATATTAGTGACATGAAATCGTGGTTCGTTATGTTTAAATACCACCTGTTAGCTTTTATTTGAAATCGTTGGGATGAATTTAACCCTAGTTATAGAATTATACAGTTTTAAGTCAATGTCTCTGTTAATTGTGTAGCAATCTACAAATAATAAACAAAGTACGTCATTTTTAAACATTTACAGATTATGTGCCCCTAGAGGTAAATCGCGTTAGATGCTAACTTTACTTCACAGTACGATGATGTTGATCATGAATTATTCACTTTATTTTTTCTGGATAGGTACTCCAAACTAAACCAAATTTTACTTGTATAGTTATAATAGAACACGTTATAATTTCATTTTCATCTTAAATTTCGATTTTTAGGATGTAATTGAAAATATCTGTATTTATCAGAAACAATAAAAAAATATAACTAAAACTTATAACACAAGTTATATTATATTCCTCATCTTACTAATATTTCTTTTTAATCTATTCGAATTAAAGATTTTATCTGTGTGTGTGAATGAATGCAATTGGAATTCAAGGCTCTGACATTAAAAAAAATGTAAACATAGTTACTGGTTTTCAATTATTCAAATCAATGTAAACCTACTTCAATCTCGTCGCTTCCCCTTGTCCCCACCTAATTTCTAGGTTCAGTCTCTATCTAAGGTTCCCATAGTTGAATCCAGGTATCAGTAGCTCTGGACGGCCACGGTTAACCGACTCAATATCTAAAAACAATGTTGCGGTATATTAGAAAATAATAATTAACGGACAGACCGATAACTGAACGGCCCGCAGACTATGATTCGTTATGATTGGCCAATACGACCGGGTATTTTGATTGAAGAGTCCCGGCTTGCAATTAAATTCTCGTAATCATTTTCATTATAAGTATTCCACTCTCCAATATATGGCAGGGCTACTGTGAAATATAATGTCTAAAGGTTTTAGTGTTAAGAAACATTTCACTTAAATGAGCGGAACTCTTATCGCGATTTAATGTCGATTTAAAAAATCCCGCGAACAAAAGTAAATTAACCCAAATACCCCTTTGTCTCCCAGGAACCTGAAAAATTCCACGAATCGGGATATATCTCTCCAGGTGGTGTTACATATGTATGTCGTAACGTGTGGAACCCTCTAGCTATAGTTTAGAGTCGTGCCGCTAGATAGACCTAGGATAAGCAACAGCTTACAGTGACTCCTTACTCCTTGTATAAAGTCACTGTACAACAACTGATTAGAAGTTAAGAAGTGAGATTACGATATGTGTAGGCTAGGCGATTTAAAATTTAAAAATATCTATAAAAAATAATTACAACTAGGATTTATTACCTTTCCTATTAACGTTATTTAAATTTCATTCTTTGATAAACGCTTCAAACAACGGTAATACTAATTTTCATCTCTTGTTTTAGAAGGACATACACACATGGGTGCCGTTACGACACGACGTGAAGGAACCGGACATTTGATATTTGTACGGTGGTCAAGTAGGGCAACTGGATTTTGAGCAATGTACCGTAATTTATTTTATGCAAAACGACATTTCATTCGTTGTTGACCAAGAATCAAAATCAAAATAACGATCCATTTTTGTGTACTGTATATCTGTATCTGCATTGCTAGGCCTGAGACCTATTAAGGTCAACGTTCCTATAAAAAAATAAAATAAAAATATCATAAATAATTTATCGAGTTAGCCATTAATTACTTGATGGAAATTCATTAGTAAAATAAATTAAGTATGTCTAAATTTATTTCAGTTTGACAGCTGATATATATACATATATGATTCTTGTAAAAAATAATATATTGGCCACAGGGATAAATCTTTTTAAAAACGCATAAAAGAACATAAAACATCACATTAAACAAAAATCACAATTTTAACAATGAATTTAAAATGTTGCATTCAGTCAAGGACAGTTGAAATTAATAATACCCAATGTCTGCCTTAGGTTAATTAGGTAGACACTTCATTGTTTTATTATCGTTAAACATTCTAGTTTTAGTATCAGTCTTGAGTTCGTTTTTCAAAAAGACTCAGAGTGTCGGAACAGCTGTCAAACTGAAATAAATTAATGGAAATTATTAAATAAAAAGAGTTTATTTATTACACTATTGAAAATACCATAAATGGAAGTTATATATAGAGGTATTTTTCCAGACTTTTTTTGGCAAACAGATTTATTAAATTATCCATAAACGATGTGGATTTTAGTTTGGCAAGTTCTTCTTTATGTATGGACAATATTGATACATTTGATAAGCGCTAATACCCTATGGATGTTCGGAAGTAATATTTGCGTTTTAATTTGGAAAAGCTTGTTTCTATAGTTGCGTCTATAACGGGAACCGTTAAGAATAATATGCATGCTGTTATTCCTTCGAACAAATTGGAACCGGGGCTATTGAATTGTGTTAACAATAATTCTTTAAACTCATTAATAGCATGAAGTTTCTAAATTTCTGACTAAGCAGATTTTTAGAGCTATTTATTGGTAGTTGAAATCAACCGTCAAGTTATTATAATATTTATTTATTATATGTTATTATAATTTTTGCGGCTTTCTTTTTTACTTCTTCGTGCGGCAAAGAATCAAGTTTGTGTGGTTGTAAGGTTTCGAATATATCAGCTAGTTTACAAGCTTCGAAATGTTTTTTTTTTCAAAAAGCTGCGAAAAGAAAGTGATAAACACTATAAAGTCGTAACTTTCCATCATATATATTTATTATATTTTGACATTCATCTTTTTGGGATGAAATTAAGTTTAGCTGACATAAATCCTTCATTATAATTAGATATTTGTTCTTATATCAAAAAAAAGAATCACCAAGACCATCTAGTAGGGCATATTCTTTTAAGATATTTAGTATTTTTCAAATTCCTCTTTACTTAACATAGCCCTGCGATGTATTGCCAAATTATATATATTTCGAAATTGTCAAAAAATTGTGACATCTTGAATATGTGTTTACCTGCGCTGTTCAAAACTAAGTTTAAAGGATGCGCTGCACGATAAACGTAATCCACATTTGGTGTATGCTCTTTCATAAGTGTTTGTATACTCACTATATATGCCTGACATTACATTTGCACCATCGTAAGTAGTGTTGGTGATGACCGGTCATTTATAAATCAGTCACATTAAATGTATGGCTAGGCCACTTGTGATTATTTACATAGTTATTTTTAAAAACTTTCGAAAGCGTGCCTAAAAGGTTGCTTTTTTAAGCTTTCAATTGATACCAAACAAAGTTGATTTGTTAAACAAAAAAGGCAATTAATGCTTTTTTTCAACGGACGTTTATAAAACGGTCACATATAAGGTAAATGACTGTCATTTTAAGTCATTTATGAGATCATTTTCCAAAATCGACCACTTATAAATGAATAACTGGCCACTTTAGGTCATATAAAAGGTCATTTTCAAAAAATGATCACTTTTAAAAATGATTGGTTATTTATGAATGTGGCTCTGTTATTCAAGATCAGTTATACGGTCACTTTGGGTAAGTGACTTAACACTGACCGTAACACTGTCCACTGCAACGCTTCCTGATTCGGTAAAATCGGCTACAAATTTAAACACCAAAAATGATCCGCTAATTTTTCTTATTGTAGTTATACCATTATTTTCTAAGGCCGTGATATATCCAACATTTATAGAAAGTTGGTCAATGTTTGACAAATCTTGTGCTGTATCCATAATAATGGAAAAAAGGGGCTTTGTTATTTCTTCTTTCTAGTTCTTTTAAAATAGGATCATATTTAGACACTAAAATGAAATTTCGAGATTCTGAATCATGACTTCGTAAAGGCTAATTTCGCAATCCGAAAGTAATTATGACATTAATTAGACGCTTCAATACATTTCGCAAGAAACAAATTTTATTGTTTATTTCACTTTCCAAATAACTCACTTTTTCTCGAAGCCAATTATTGTAAGCTAGAGCCGAGTCAATATGCTGCCGTGATAGTTCATATTGTCAGCAATATTTTTCATAAAATTGCTTCTTACAAATTATTTTCAAAGCTAAAAATTGAAATACCAATTACCATAATTTCGAGAAAAGTAGTAAATTTACCAATTAGGTTTAAAAAGTATTTTATTTTCGATTCAATTATTGGGAAGTTATCGAATTATTTTCAAAGCAATTCAACTACTTTTAATGTAATTGAACATCCAATTACTTTTTTCAAATTAATTTAATTATTGAGACGCCACTGAATCGTTAAGTTATTATTATTTAAATTTAAAAAACGTATCTTGCTCTCCGTCCATATGAAGCGGTATTTAATTTTCCCTAACGTATTACATTAAGTAAAGTAAGGTTTAATAAAGAACACAAAATCTACCGAACATTAAAAAAATAATTTTTTAACTGAATACTTAGAATAGACCATAATTAAGGAATTGTACCATAATTTTTACCTTAATTCATTAACAGTCAGGGAATGTACCATAATAAATAATTGTACCATCATATCGTCTGATTTAATATTTTGCTAAATAACTATTTAGACATTTTAAAACGCGAAAACTTTATAACAACGTATAATTTACACTAAAAATATGTTAAATATTTTACAGTTAGCGGAACTGTTAAAACGAAATTGACCATGCCGGCCCTGTAGCAATGTTCCACCGACCATTTTTTTATTACAGTTTGTATATTTTTTTAAGTTTTCAAATACATCATTATAACATAAATTCGAATTAGTGTTTTACTTGTGCCCACGACAAAATTTGTACCATAAATTTCTCTAAAATTCGATAATTCTGGCCTCGCTGCCCTGTAATTTTATTTTTGACATCTTGCATGGCTGGTCTTCCCCGGGTGTTATGCCATGTAGAAATCTCTAGATGGATGGATTAGCGCGTATTTGATTTAACATTGGATTGTTCTTCTAAGAGTATTATATTTTCAAAAATCGTTAGCTGGGCCCGTCGGAAAGCGAGCCTACGCTGGAGATCTTCAGACCGTGAAACTTTCGATGTTCCTGTTGCTGTTAGAGAAAAAGTCTATAGGGATGTTAGATTTATTCTCGAATTTATTTCACAAAAATATTTTAAAAAATACGAAATGTCGAAATTGGGTGTGTTCGTTCTGCAGCTCCGCAGCTCTTATGCACTAGCCGTCACTGGGTCCTGAGTGCCTCCTTGTATCATTGATACAACTCATACAACGATACAACACACAACCGATAGAGCGGTAGTTACGCCTCTAAATTTTAGGTTTTTGAAAATATCTACTATATTAAGTTGTGTCTTTTTCAACACAACTGCCTGTACAATACACTTTTAATCACAGACAATATAGCTTAAACGCACTTCAAGCTATATCTTCTGTGATTTAATATATTATTTAACTAAACAAATAGGAGGCATAGATTAAATCATAACTGCCAGATCTAACAGTTTTTCGTTAGATTTCCGAATTTACCGTCTCTCTACTGGACTACCGATTTTAATAAAACGTTTATCGAAAATTAAAAAAGGTTATTTAACTTTATTGTTCAAAATCTAGAATTTGCCGCATATCTCACATCTCATATGTTTCTACGTCTCGCAGCTAAGGCTGAAAAAGAATAAGTAAACCTCATAAAATTTAATTTCGGAATAACTTGCAGACTTACAGACTACTTCATTCAAAAAGACGTGACATAAGTCAGAAACTTTTTACTTAAATTATTGAAAATAAGGTCATTTTAAGTACCCAAAATGCCTGTTTTTTATCGTTGTATTATATGTTTGTTTATTACTATATTTTGTATTGTGTAATGTCAATGTGGTGTTCCTTAGGTTGAAAAATATATTATATTATTGTTTCTGTTGTGTTAAAATGTATAGGTAGGCAAGTGTCAAAAAGTCTAGATTTTTTTTAGTTAACCCCAAAGGTGAAGTTCGGAAAACTTGTTTGTTTAAACTGGAAAATGTATTGATTGCGTGTCGCGGTTTTGATGCTCTTGACATTCCATCGTCTTATAAACGGGCTTATCTTGTTATCATTATCACTTGCCGGTTAGAGTGTCTGATTTAAAACAGTAAAATGGCACCTTTTCTGTTTTCGGAATTTTTTTTCACAAAAGGTTTTTCGAATACTGTGAAAAAAAATGGTCAGTCGGTCAGTAAAAATTTAGGTAATCTGTCATGCTGCTACCGGCAACACTGATTTTATTTATATTATGCAAAGCCGCAAAGCGCAAAGCTCAAGTAAACGCAAAGTGGACTGGAAATTGGAATGATTAACGCTAAACGCGAACGCGGTTTTTAAAGTTATGGGAATCCGGCAGTGATAAGTTTGCCAAATATTAGATTTTTTTTTATTCAGTTAAGATACGTGCCGGCAACGTGAGTAGTTATAAGTAATGGGTCAGCATGTCTCCAGAACAGATTTCGAGTGGTCATACACAGAGGAGCCCCATGCTAGCCGCAGGAAGATTATTTTAGGTTAGAAAGATAAGTTTGATTATCAGCTTGTACAAATATAATAATTTTTCTCATGACATCGGTTAAAAAAAGTTTGATTAATTCAGTTATTACGGGATTTGTTTGTTTATTTTTAGTTTAACACAGTCTGGATTTTTAACCAACCAACTTTAAATATCTACATATTTGTATGTAGATTTGTGGATGTTTTCCTTTGCATTTACTGTAATTTTGGTAATATAGTAATGAATCATGTGAATATTTTTAAACTTTGGTCACGTCTGCTTAAATATGTAGTTATAATGTATCTTTTAATTGGGCTCTGAATTTTAAAAAAGTGGCTGATATCAGTTAGGGCATATCTAGTACAAATTTAGGTAACAATTTGTTTTTGTATGGTGGAAGGTAAAACTGGCCACAAAGGAATAATTTTCAATATAATTTCTTCATGCAAGTTTGTATTTGTTTTTAATTGAAGCCTTCATATTAAATAATTACTCATGTTTTATATTCCTTGAACCATCAAGAAAATTGTTATCTTTGTGTACCATCCTGATCATAAAATTGTGGTACAGCATTATTATAGCTCTTGGTACTAATATAAAAAGGAGACTGTCACTGTCAATGAACTATGTATTTAGCCAACTTTGTTTTTGATTTTCTAAAGCTTTTTCACATGACACTAAAATCATTCTTTTAAAAGATTTTTAATGTTGTTTAAAGGGCCAATACTACACATTTGTGGATGATACTGTCTAGCTTTACAGTTCAGACTGCATAGTTAGCTAGAAAGTACTATAAATACATACTTGAAACTTTTGGTTACTTTCTAATAAATTAAAAATTAATATAACGAAAACAAAATATATACATTTTAGACAAAAAAATAAATTGGTTCGAAACCCAACAATCAAAATAAACAATATGGTAATTGAAAAAGTTGAAAATATGGAATACTCAGGTCTAATTATTGACAGCAGTTTGAAATGGAAGGAGCATGTAAGCAGTATTCATAATAAAATAGTATCTATAATTAGCAGTTTATATAAAATTAGTAATTATGTTAACTATAGCACTAAAATGATGATCTATAATGGGATCTGCCTCTCACACTTTTGCTATCAGGTCTCTGTGTGGGGCACTTGTGGGGTTGTAGAGGTTAACAATATGCAAACTTTACAAAATAAATTGTTAAAAATACTGTTCGGGGGTTTGATTGATTAACTCACGGGGAGGTCCTGTATAGGGAGCTGGTACTGTCCGGAGGCTTTTAGAATTTGAGCAGTGTAAGTTAATTCATAGAATAATAAATAATAATCATAAAACTAATCTAGTCATTGTATTCCATAATGATGTTCATCGCTACAGAACATGTACCTGTAACAACATTTACTTAGATAATATTAGAACTAACATAGGCTTGAGTATTTCTATTCTGAGGCATCTAATATCATGCGTTTTTTAAAGACGAATCATAGGGTGGTCATTCAAAATGTTGCTCCTTTGATTAAGTTCCTAGGTACTTTCCTATATTCAAAATTTAAATGGGAACCACAGATTGAACACATCTCAAAAAAACTCAATATAGCCTATTTTGAATTACTGAAACGCAAGCATACTGTTCCACTGAGTACACTTCTAACAGCACACTATGCCCTTGTGTACCCACATCTGTCATACATCATCATACTCTGGGGACAGGCAGTAAATGAAAATAGGATTTTTGTGTCATAAAAGAGAATACTGAGGTTCATATTTGGTCTGAAGCCACAGCAATCGTGCAAACAAAAATACTTACCTTGGTATCTATATACATAATGAAATGTGCATTGTATGTATATAAAAATGAGTCCAATTTTGCTAGGAATCAAGAAGTCCACGGTTACCAAACAAGACAGAAATGATTTAATTATACCAAATCACTCAACTATGCTTTAAGAAAAATTTTTCTAATTTTCGTGCACTAAAGTATATAACAAGCTTCCTTTAGAAATAAAGATGGCTGAGACAGAAATCTCCTTTAGAAACCTCCTAAAGAAGTACTTCCGGACAAATGCATTCTAGAGCTTCCAAGATTTTATTAATTAAGTTACTAAACCATCAGTTAGTTACCTACTCAATTGTATTTTGTTTTATATATTATAAGTTGAATGGTGTTTGAAAAATCTAAAAGTTATGTTTATATTTTTACCTTTTGATTTTATGTTTTATATTTTGTAATAGTATACTTAACATTCAGACACACATACGTTGTATTTATTGACCTATCTAATATTGTTTTTGATCATTTGTAGATGAAATAAAATTTTAATTTGAGTATATTATTAGATAATATTAAAGAGAATCAAGGAATGTCTACTTTTGTTTAAAACCTAAAATTTTTCATACAAACAAAACAAACAAACGAAAGTATGCTTTATTGTCGCAGGAAAATTGTTACAATTTTATGAACAAAGTGAAATTTACCTTAAAACAAAAAAAAACACTTAATACTTTGAGAGGGAAAAATTGTCTTTTGTACTATTGTTAATCATTTACATTATATAAATATATATTTATGGATAAGACTTATTAGTGTAATGTTAAATATTATACCACTTATAGTTTGGTTGAATCAGGTTGTTGGTTTCGGAATTGAAATGAATTGTGTACTTATTGGGAAACTTATTTGGAAACTCTTGTAAGACTAGGCTGTAGCTTAATATAATGTAACAATCCCCAAGACTAATGCCATTTACATTGATTAGGGGTTTTAGTGTTGGATCTGAAATTGTTACTTATTTTGTTTAATAAAGAATTTAAAAAATATATATACAATTACAAAATAATGTTTTTGGCTTCTATAGAACCACTTGATTGTGATAATAAAAGAAGTTTCCTGTAGAAATCCTTAATTTTTATTTTAATTATTTCTTTTTCAACTTTTTTTTTAGCCAAAATGTGATAATGTATTCACAAAATAACTTTTTGATTTATATAAAGCCCCCCAAAATATTCCTGGAAAAATCTCTAATTTTTATTCTATTTATTTGCTTTTGAATTTTTTTTTGGCCTCAACAGAGCCCCCCCAAACATAACGATAAAAGAAATTTCCTTTAAAAATAACTTCTATAAAGCCTCCCAAAATTTTTTTCTGCAGGAATCCATCCTTTTTTTTAATAATTTATTTACTTTTTTACTTTTTATTAACCGAAATGTAATATATTCACAAAATAATTATTTTTGATTTTTATTAACCTCATTTTGTTAAAAAAAAACAATGCAAATCTGACCTAACCCAATTGAAACATTCAAAAACTAGTGTTTAAACTGTAGATATAAAACTGAGAATTTTGTGCGAGGCATTTTTTACAGGCCGGAGATCCAAACCTAATCTAACCTAGCATTCCCGCTATTATATGCCCGCTAAATAATCCTACAATTTTGTTTAAAATATAAAAAGTAAAACAAAATACAAAGCATGTCGCAAAGCTAAGAGAGCTTAACCAAACTAAACCCAACCTAATTTAATCTCACTATTCAATAATCCCACAATTTAGTTTTTGAAAAAAAAAACAAGTGTGCTCTGTACATTTGGAGAGCCAAATTTAACCCAACATAATCAAGCATAACCAAACCAGTGCAGACAAATTAGGATTTTCTGCAACACATTTTCCATTATTACATTCAGGAGATTTTATAGAAGCGAAAAAAGATTATTTGGTGAATATACATTTGGTCTGAGAAAAATTTAAAAAATAAATAAATTAGTGAAATAATTTTTTTTTATTCCAAGATTCGCGAGGCTTTACACAAGTGTAATATCTATATGTTGTGGTAATCACATTTTGGTTAAAAAAAAGTTGAAAATTAAGTAAATAAAATAAAAACTGGAGATTTCTACAGGAGTTATTATATATTATATTCAGGGTTTTTAGAAGCCCAAAAAAAATGTGAATATATTACATTTTGGCTTAAAAAAAAGTTGTAAAAGAAGTAAATAAATAAAATAAAAATTGGTGATTTCCACAGGAAATTTCTTTTATCATATTGAGGAAACTTATAGGTCAAAAAAATTATTTTGTGAATATTATCACATTTCAACAGTTGAAAGAGAAATTAAATACATAAAGTAAAATTTAGGGATCTTCCCAGGATATTTCCTTTAATATCACATTCTGGGGGCTTTATAATAGCAAACAAAAAATATTTTGTGATTATAATTAAGTAAACGAATGTTAATTGAAAAGTATAAATAAATAAATAAAATAAAAATTGGGGACTTTTTTTTCTTATCATATTTGGGAGGTATTATAGCAATCGAAGAAAATTATTTTTTGAATATCACATTTTGGCTAAAAAATTTGAAAAGGAAATAAATAGTAAGAAATTTAATATATGTATCATCATAATGCAAAGTTGATCCCAAATCTTCACAAGAAATGACCCGAGTTTCTTTTTTTACAAATTCAAAGAATTACGACATACTTTCAGTTTAATTTGCAAGAGTACAAGCGACAAAACCAGTAATGCTGATATAAGGTCAGTTAGTGGTTGCATCTTTCAGAAAAAATTAAAGCTTTTGGCTGTCCAACATAGACACAGAACAAAAGAAAGAAAGAAAGAAGAAAGAAAGAAATCCTGTGTTTGTCAAGCTATGGTATCAACAAATATATAAACAAGACATACATAAAAAAAGAAAACAGACAATATTTAGCTTAAACAAAACATTAAAACACAAATAAACCAGAAGATCAAGTCCCCAATGCCACCTTTGTTCTTGCTCAGTCAGAGCATAAATAAAATTGTCTCTTTTATAAGGACCACACTTAGAATTTGTAAATATTTTTGTGTAGACCTGTACTTAATAATTATTTGTGCACCTTCTCAGTTTAGAGGAAGATTTTCTGATGCCATGGAAATCTGCATTAGTATATATCTACATTTTTACACTATAGGTTGATATGTTTTCAGAAGTGATGAATCCAATATATTTTGTATAATACCAAAATATATATGTGTGCAATATTTGATTTGCACTACAGATAGAAATGATACAATTACTTAAAGGTGTAAAATGAAATTGGATTTGACTCCACAGAGTGGTTCAAAAAAGTGCCACAATACAAAAATGATTAATTTCCCTTCATAGGTATGTTACATTCTTCATTGTATCAAAACATTTTCAACATATTTTATGTTTCATGTTTGTGTAAAATTTACTTTTTCAAGAGATTGCTAACTGAAAATTTCCAGTTTTCCTACTTTAAAATGCTATAATTTCTAAACGGTTAAACTTAGAAGAAAGTATATCACCCTTTCCTACCTTAATATTTCAAGGTTGGGCTTTGAAAACCAACTTCCCGTTACAAGAACATGTAAAATTATAACTTCCTATTAGTTCGGAAGTTTATATAGTGTTAAAAATTAAAGTTTTGAGAACACTATATTCATTTTAAGATTGCTGCAAATAGCAGTATTTAAAAAAACACAATGTAGATGTCAAAACTTTTCACTTAAAATTTCATAGAACTTCATAAAGCCAAAACTCTTCTATAACTAGGATGATGAAAAGCGCCAACTCTTTCGTTGGAGATCTTTTTAATTTAGGTCTTTCATCTTTAAAGCATAGACTGAACTCACTATAATAAAGTTCCTAGTTTATTTTATTTCAACATGTATGTAATATTGTCAATTCTGTACCTATGTCAATTGTTTTACTGTTTTCTGACATACTCAATTTTATATTAAAAAAAAAATGGAATCATTTTGAAATGATTTTATTTAAGTATTTATCTTTTTTAGGCTAAGTGTAGATACATTTTATATTTGCATATATTATTTAGTTTATATTAAGTATTTTACAATACTTTTCTCTATTACTACTTGTATTTGTATACCTATTACATTGTACAATTGGGGCAATGTCCCTTTGTAATAAATAAATATATATTGATTATTAATTTATTGATGCATCCAAATTATTACATTACTTTTATTTACAGTCTTAAAATTTCTATTTATGTATTTATTTATTACAGTAGAACATAATATTTGGTCAAATTAAACTAGCACCTCAGAAGATAAACATTCGCATACTACAAAATCTTCCTTGCCTTTTACTATCAAAATATGAGGGGAATCAAAAGTAAGGTGGCAGAACTTAGGGCATCAATGTTTTTAGTGATTATGATTTCATTGCAGCTACAGAAACATAGTTGAACTCATCAGTTTATACCAGTGAAATTTGTAACAGTTACAATATATTTAGAAAAGATCAGAATGCAGGGGTTACTAATAAAAATATTGTCAGTCATGTAAATGTGACATACTTATTTGGAAATAAACAGAATTTGAAAGTGTTTATGTTGTGGTTCTGGAGAGTTTTATTTTGTAGTAAAATTATTACTAAGTAATAATATTGATTCCTTAAATGAGTTTTACGAGTTATGTGAACGAAAATTACTGAATCTAAAATGTATTATGCTAATTGATCATTTAAGGAAATTTTGTAGATTTCAATTATGTTCAGTATAATAAATAAGTAATACGGTAGTAGCAGGAGATATTAATAAAGGGAATATCCCTAACCAAATTGCATCCAAATTTGGAACGAGACTTAAAAATCAAGCAGAATTTATGCCACACAACTTTTAACAAAAAAAGTTTAATATAATTTGAAGAGAGGGAATTATGAGTTGCATAGAGAACTAGCAAATGTTGATTGGTCAAATGTTCTAAATAAAAATAATGTCAGAGCTGTTGGTAAATTTTAGAATAAAGTATATAATATTTTTAACATAAGCATTCCCAAAACTAAACATTCTAACGATATCCTATTTGGTATAATTGTACAATAACTAAAAACATAAACAAGAAAGATTTAGGACGAATTTTCAGAAAACTTAAATATGTAATTACAGATGGGTTACTATTTTGTCTGTGTGAAAAGTTTTTAAATTAATAATTAGTAATAGGATATAGAATACTGTAAGACCAACAGCATGGTTTTCTCCCCATGTGCCCAACTGTAACTAACTCAATGAATTTTATGGTTGACGTGATATACAATTTAGAAAAACCTGTTTACCTGTTGCTTGAAAAAAGCTAATATCATACCATTGTTTAAGTGTGAAGACAGTACCTCACCATCAAATTACCGACCCATTGCTCTTTTGCCAACATTGTCGAAAATAGTTGAGAAACTTGTTAAGAAACGTTTGATCACTTTTATGGAAACGCACAAGGCTTTGAGTACAGCCCAATTTGGTTTTCAGCCGCGGAAGAGTACAACTGACGTGATTTTCTCCTTTTTGCATTTTCTTTACTTACGTGTTAATGATAAGGAACCAGCTGCTGCAGTCTTCTCCGACTTGTCCAAAGCCTTTGATTGCATCAATCATCCATAACTTTGGACAAATTGGAATGGTGAAATGGTTTAAATCTTACTTGACACACAGGGTATTTGATTACGCATGATCTAATAATAATTAAATAATGGTGTGATGCCAATTACTTGACACTTAATGTTGATAAAACTTGTGTGATGTTGTTTAAGTGTCAGTTAAGTGATTTGATCCTTGACAGCAAACCCTTAAAGAACCTTAAGGAAAACAAATTCTTGGGTATTTGGCTCAAGCTTGCAGCCCATATAAGGGCATTGTGTTGTAATGAGAGTTATTAGCAATCAGCTTGACTCTACA
Source organism: Kuschelorhynchus macadamiae (assembly GCA_030620095.1). Classification (NCBI taxonomy): domain Eukaryota; kingdom Metazoa; phylum Arthropoda; class Insecta; order Coleoptera; family Curculionidae; genus Kuschelorhynchus; species Kuschelorhynchus macadamiae. Next base: position 331,242 of record JAUTXW010005286.1, on the reverse strand, counting down.
GAAGTGCTTATTTCGCTCTCATCGAGTCTCATTTGAGGTATGATGTTTGTTTTTGGGTATCATGCCAAGAGCAGCTCCTTAATAGTGTCTTTGTGTTACAGAAAAGAGCAATAAGATATTTGTATAAAGCTAGTGTCCACAACTCTTGTAAACCATTATTTGTGTGTCAAAAAAATTTTAAAGCTACCATGTATTTTCATATCTTCCCCAGTTAGAGTTGCTCGTCGATCCTATATTATTCCGCTCTGCCCAAGCAAAAAGGTCAATAATATATAATAGCAAAGCAATTTTTAATCATTTGCCACTGGGCATCAGGCAAACACAGAGCGAACGTCTTTTTAGAAACAACGTTAAGTTAATTTTAATCGATAAGCCCTTTTATAGTGTGTCGGACTTTTTCCAAGAATATTTTGATTAAAACACCTTGTATTTATGCATAATTTTATACTTTGATGATAACCTGTATTTATAATTTGTTTTAATTGTTGACATATTTGTAACTTTTATTTTTTTAGCTTAAGTTAGTGTTAGTTTAACTTGGCTGGCATACGTTTGTGTCAATTGACATTTATTTTTTTATGTTATTTTAAATTATTTGTAGTAGTCCCCATTATTTAAATATTTATTATCTGAAAATGTATTATGTACTAACTGAAAGCTTGATTTCTCGTGTTTCTATTTTATGTTAGTGTACACTTGTGACAATAATTATTTATTGAAACTGTCCTTTTAATATTATTTTGTAATTTTTTTTCAGCTTTGTCCATAAGTTCAGAACTTCTGACAATAAAGTTTTGAGTTTGAATTTGAATAATTCTGAATTTTTAGGAATTCCTTTTTGGATAGGTTTAGCAAACCTAGATTCACAGACCTATTTTATATTACTTGGGTGAAAAGTAATACCTATAAGAACTCTCCGCTAGTAAGGCTATGTTTGAACTTTAATAAGTACTGTGATTCTCTTTAATATAAACCAAATTTAATAAACAAATAAGAATAAATTTGTCTAGACACGAGTTATATTGTCATTTAGTTTAATAGTTTAGTTTTAGGTAAAATTAAGTTAGTTGATAAGCTGATTGTGTTAACTTAAGAAAAATGATGTGTAATGACTAAGCTGTTGATACAAATAAATAAATACATTTTATTCTATAATATTATATAATGTTTCTACTGTAAATTTGTCTTCCACCCAGAAGTGTTTATTCCATATTACAGAATTTAACAATTTCCCTGTCATTTTGAAAAATGCTTTTGTTAACTTCGAAAAACTGTTAAGAGAATATTTAATAGTATTTATAACTGTTAATAGAGGATTTAATATTATAGTAATAGTTAATAATAGTAGATAATAGTAATAATCATAGTATTTAGGTTGGTAGTTGTAAATATTGTATTTTACAACTATTTAGCTTTGGTTATTAATAAATACATTTAATTTATTTTCATAAAATATACTTAGACAAAAATTCAGTTTTATCAACTACATATAGGAACAGTTAGCGACAGATAAATCTGTACAGTGTCAATTTAGTCTAACCTTATATGATATTTTGGTAATAGGGACTTTCATTTTTACCTTTTACCTGGATTGCTATAATGTGGATTGAGTAGTGTTAAAGGTTTATTAAGTTTTTTTTGGTCCAGAACAAAGCGATTTGTTCGCTTTGAAATATAAGTTAGTTTTAAAAACGGTTTCGGTAAACTATGTTGACACTCATAAATCTCGTTTATTTTTGTTTCTTTTTGTTTTTATCCACCATTCTAGCAGTCCAAATTGAGAAAATGTGTGGAAAACTCCCATCAGCACTCAAAATTTACTTTAAGATGTAATTATTATACAAATCAAAGGAAATTTTGATTTCAAACATCTTTCCGACTGTTCCCATCGCCATGCTTGTTTTTAATTTGATGTGCGACGTTGCCATATTCATAATTAAAGAAATACCTATACACGTTAGGATACACGTAAAACTCAATTTTTTTATAACAAAACTTATAAATAATAAAAATGCGGATTAGGTTAGGTTAGCATTGGTTAGATTTTCTGTAAAGAAAGCGCGCGGTAGCGAATTCCGAGTCTATATTAAAAGGGGGATGTTTCTGTAACAGAAGCTATATTAGGTAAATCTGTCTCGCTAACGTTAGGTTAGCCCAGGTTCGTCAATAAAACCTTCGTTAAAACTATAATAATAACAATAAATAATTACAATTTTGTTGTCCAAATAATTTTCAATTGGTCATTTCATTTCCTTTAACAAATTGGTAAATCTAAAATCTGGCAACATTGCTAAATTTTTCTTTTTAAGGCTGTCAAATTGTGGCCGAGTGTGACTTTTAATTAATTTTTTTAGGAAAACTCTTGCATATCCCCCAATTTTTATTTTTGAAATGTAATATTGCAAATGGGTACTTTCTGGAAAAAAATAAAATATGCAAAAATCGTCTGTCAGTATAGTTTACCGGACCCTTAAAAACATATATGAAATCTTAATTAAAGAGAAATACAGAATTGTTATTCAGACTAACCACCCTAAAAATAAAAAGATGCATATTCCCAAAAAACATAAAATAAAATACGATTAGTCGGTCTAGTGCAGGGCTTATACTGAGCATATAGACTCATACAAAAATACTAAGAAAAATAAAATCGCACTAATCATTGATTTACAGAAGCAACAGAAACAAACTATTTTACTATTATATTATAGTTATTTGCACCTATAATTAATTTTTGTTTTTTGACGTGTCTCTGCCATGAGTTTCTTCCATGAAAAACTTCCAGATTATCACCTCATTCCTTATTACTGGATTTTAAAAGATATTCTAGGATAGATGATTGATTTATAAATTCGGAACATTATTTCACATGAAGCTGAGCCGATCTATGTTAGCTGAAAACACTTTCCTGTGTATCGCAGATACAGTGCCTTTCAACTAAGTAAATATCATCTTCATGGATTGTTATTTTGTAAGTCAAACCTCTATCATTTTGCACTTGACACAACAAAAGTCACATCTCAAAAATTGGTAAACGTCAACCAGTAATTATTGTACTGTTAAAACCATTAAAATATACAAAAGGTAAATCAGATAAATTAAGGAAGACAAAGTATTTTTTATCCGCTGTATATAGGACAGAGTTTCCAGTCTCAAATAGGAGAGCTCGGTATCATATAATACAATGTTCCAACTTAAGAAACTAAGTAGCTGCTCCAACATCTTTTATTTAAGTTATAAAGGGCAAAAGGTGGATTTGCTTTGGAATATTTGCCGCAAAATGTGATTTTTGGGAAAAGGTAATATTTTCTGAGGAAAAAGTATTTCAGCCTACATAGAATGATCCAAATCCAATAAGTGCCCAGGGCCCAGGTGTATGTTGGAACATTGGTTGTACCTTAAATAGCCAACTATATTTAAACATTTTGGAAAATGTGGTGCTTCCAGTGGCAAATGTATTATGTGAAAGAAATAATTTTATATACCAACATACCCTGTTCATATGGCTTGGTTAGTCCAGGATTGAGTTGCAAGAAACAATATTAAATCCTTAGAAAACGTCCGGGGATATAAAAACTTTCCGATTGGAAAATGAAATGGAGCTGTGGGAGAAGATAGAAGATATTTGGGAAGACATTACTCCAAATTATACCCATAATCTGATTTCCTCTATGCTAAGCTTCTTTGAAATTGTAACGGTGCATCAATGAAGTAGTAATCCTTTTCGAAATCTGTTACTGTGTTTCCTTTAATTGTTAATAATTTTACTGTTGTGCTTACCATTACTTTAGTTATTGTTGATTTTAATTTGTCGTTTTTAATATGTTTGTCGTTTTTTAATGTGTTTATTGTTGTTTTCCTTGTATTAACATTTTGCAGTTACTGTTATCTGTTATTGTAAAATATTTCTTTATTGAGATGTTTTTTTTATTCTCAGAAAGATAAAACTGTTTAGTAATTTTGAAATTAGTGAATTTAATATATGTCTTAGAAAGTAGTCTAATATAAAACAAATATTAGTATATATAGTTTAAACAATTAACGGTTTAAAAGTGCTACACTTTCAATATAATGTCATTGAATTGTCATAAAAATCATCAAATTATTCATAAATCTATTAAGTGAAATAGACCCCTTCACAGGTCCAGGCAGTCTATTGTACTCATTTACACCCTTATACATCAGCGACCTCATTATACAAAATAAATTTGTAAGGCACGATTTTAAAGTTTTGGAATGCTGACATTTTATTCATGTCAAATGAGTATAATAGAGTACCACAGTAATCAAATTGGATTGGGTTATATAATTGTACAGAGTGTAATTTTTTCGACAAGAGTCCGTGAAATATTTTTTTTTGTTGTTGACACAAAAAAAATTGTGTTTTAAAAAGCGGATTGCGTTTAGGTTAGTCCTGGTTAGGTTCTTTTTTTGGGATGATGTAGAAAAGCGTATTTATATATAAGTGCATCTATATTAAAACGAGGATTGTCAAATAAAGACTCAAAAAGCGGCGAGACTCGTGCGGATGTGCATGCTGGGTGCCACAAATAAGAGACTTAATTATACATTTTTTACCATGACATTGTTTCCGTATCTTCTTTTGTTTCCGAATTTCTGCTACAATCATTTGATTTTTTAAATGGCACACCATATATGTTTGCATATTTTGATTCATGATGATACATTCTAAGTGTAACTATATGTCATTTTTGTTATTCTGTTATGCAAGGCTATTTTATGTTTACATGTGGGCTAGAACAATCCCAAACAATGCTATATATTGGTCAAACTGAAATTACAAAAGTCTAAAAAAAAAACGAAATTTTTAGGTATAGTTGTGAATCAAGACAAAATTTGGGTGACAAATAATACAGATAATTAACTTATACATTATTACATTTCAAAAAAAAATTCAGGGAATCATTCTGAAATTGTACTATGCTTTATAAAATCTAAAGGTAAATACGTCGATTGTATCTGGGGTACTTTGCTTTAGAGAAAAAATAAATTTGTTGGCTCAAATGTTTTAGATATCCATTAAATTATTTTAATTTCGGCAATATTGTTTGGAAATTTGTTAGGGCTGATAAACTAAGGTTCGTTCTTTCTTCAGAACATTTTAAATGAAAGATTTTATATATAGGTATGTCCTAAAACCTTCATAATGTATTTTGTCATGTTATTATATTACTGATTTGATACTGACCTTTTATTCTGTATCTTGTGTATTGTATTTTTTGTTTTGCTCTATGATTGCTTTTAGGCTTACTATTGATTACATGTGACACCTGTCTTATGTAATCAATAGTAGCTGTAGCTTTACCTGTTTTCTAGATTTAGGAAATAAATAGTACTTGTTGAAAAGATTTGTTTGTTAGCTTTTGGCTATTAATAAAATAAACGCAAACCTAAACCAAATCCTTTTTTCAAAACATATAGAGATTTTTTCTCCTTTAATTATAATTAATTTCTTGGCGATTTATTGTTCTTCACATCAATATGCTGATGGTACTCAACTTTACATATCTTTTAGGTTAACTGATTTAGATACAGCCATTGACAATATTAATGCAGATCTGCACTTACTTAGTACATACTCCAAAAATCACCACCTTGTTCTAAATGAAAATAAACACAGTTAATAGTTTTTGGTAAAAATAGAAACCAAATTATATCTTATCAGAATTTTAATATACTGTTAAATGGTACAAAATTAAACCCTACAGATAGTAGGTAATTAATTAATAAAGGTAATTTAAGGTTTGAGAGTCATGTTTCCTATCTTCTGCAAAAAACGTACAGTAAGCTAAGGATTCTTTATATAAATAAAGATATTTTAGATACCCGTATTAAGCTTAAATTGACTGATTCTTTAATTTTGTCACATCTTTCATATTGCAATGCTGTCTACTGACCTGCCTTGGTGCAGAGGGACAAATTAAGATTGCAAAATGCCTGTATTAGTTTTAGTTATGGGTTACGTAAATATGACCACATTTCTGCAAGCCTCTCTCAGTCTGGATGGTTAAACCTTGAGGATCGTTACCTGACACAGTTTCTAAGCATTGTGCTTAAACTACTTTTTTATAAAGAGCCCACATATTTGTACCAAAAGCTTACACGGCTATCCGATATTCACTGCCGTGGTACGCGCTTTAACAAATTATTTAGCGTACCCAGGCATAATTTGGCTCAATTTCAACATTCCTTTAGTTATAATGCCGTTACTCTATTTAATAAACTCCCCGTTAACGTCAGAAAGTCCCAAAACCCTAATATGTTTCGGAGAAGAGTGGGTGAGTTTGGAAGACGACAGAGAGAGTAAAATTGGAAATAGTCGTATGTTATATTATTGTATATGATGTGTGTATGTGTAAATGATTTAAAAAGTTTCTGAATTGTTCTGTTTTGCGCATATGGTTAGCTATAGAATAATAATTATAAATATTAATTTTAGTTAAGGGGGTTGTATAAGAGCAACATTGTTGGATACCGCCCCCTTATTCTTTAATTTTGTTAACTGGTAGGTTTATGAAATAAAAGACATTTTATTATTATTATTATTATATAAATAATAAAATTATTATGATTAAAAATAGCAAACGAAAAAATATAAATGTTGTTCACTTTGCCATTTTCTGTAATCAAAAACGTGTAACTAGACTAATCCATATTGTTACCAAATTTATGGTTTATAAAATGTTTATATATATATATATATATATATATATATATATATATATATATATATATATATATATATATATATATATATATATATATATATATATGATTGATTTGATATTTATTGATTTGTATTGTTTTTAAAACTCTTATTTGAAATAAATCATATCTTATTGAAATAATTGTAAATATTTCAAACTATGGAAAGATGTGAATATCTAATATTCCATCATGTATGTGTAAACAATAATTATATCAACTACAGAATATTTGATAAGTAAATATAATTATCTAGCATCCTCCAACTTCATTAGAAAACAATTCGTATATTAGATGACACGTAAAGAGATAACCATAGTAAGTACCAGTCATACAAATCTTTTTGCTGATAAAACAATACTTTATTTAGGAATTAGGGGATCTTTCCAGTAATCTGTAGTTGTACCTTTTTTTTTGATAATATTTAAAAGAATTTTTTATGGAATGAGAAAATAGACATATAAAAATGTGTATATGTATGATGGTGGACTTATCGCATAGCAAAATGTGCGAGTTTCATTTTGAATTTCGAGGCATAAGAATGATGTTAGGAATTTCATTTAATTTTAAAACCGCTCTATTTAACATTGCCAACAATCTAAAATTTGGGCTGCTTCTTTGCAGATTTGCTGCAGTATTCAGTGTAGAGAAAGTAGAAATCTTAGAATACTAATTATTGATTTAATGAATTTTAGTTATTACCGTTTACCGGATGTGGAGATATTCTATTGTTGAATACTGTTGGCCGTTACCTGATGAAAATTCATGATACAATTTTTTTGAAAAACAACAATGTTTTTAAGATTTTCACTATATATTTGTTGTCAACATGACATGTTTCGCATATACAATAGCTTCTTCAGTTATACCTCAACATCTGAATATATTATATTGTATATGCGAAACATGTCATGTTGACAACAAATATATAGTGAAAATTTTAAAAACATTGTTGTTTTTCTAAAAATTTTTATTCTATTGTTGTTATTTGTACAAGGTTTAAACAGTTCGGACTTTTTGCAAGGTGCAGGTAAACCAACCTCTTATACTAAGTTGACTAATAGATGTGACATATGGTTCTGTGTTACTCCTGGCAGGACAAATTTCTATTAGGGTCATATCTAAGATGCTTCTATTTAGCTAACATATTAACCTAAAACCTCAGCTAACACTGAGTGAAGGTCATGTGTTGGAGATATTTATTTTTTAATAGTTAATTGTAGGTTCTATTTCTAAAAGTATATTCTTTAAATTCTAGTATGACAAGGTACTTCACTCAAAATAAGTGCATTTAATTTAATAAACCTTTTTAATTTTTGGTACGTTTAACTAATCTGTTCATGTGTTATTGGTTCTCATGTCCATATTAGGGAGAACGGATCTTTTAGTCAAATCATTGTTTCAAATGTTAATGCTAGCTTGTGTTTGTTACAGTGATATGAACTGTTTTCCGATTTGAACGGATACTCATATTAATATACCAACGTTTGTGAGTGAATAATTATGAATGCTTGAGATTCATAACTCGAGAAAAACGCCATTTGAATTTGGAACAACGATGAGTTGATAGCAGTTCGGACTCCCATCACGTTGCCCACAATATGTACGAAGATCTAGTAGGCGCAACCGCACATACGTTGTGATCTTTGTTCGCCCATTTAGCTTCCGAAATCCCCTAAAACCGCTAAAGAGACTTCATTTTACAAACTGTGTAGCTGAAGCTCTCATAAATTTCCTTGTTTGAATTGGGTGGGATATACACTGTCCCAGCAATAAGCTGTTTGTAGAGCATCAAAACTCAACTACTCCGCAATAAAATAATTTTACCGCAAATTAAAGTACGTACAATTGTTGAAAACAATAATCAGTTGTGTATTATGCCATTGATAGTCAAGGCCCATTAACTCTATAGGTTGCCTCGAGCGATCTTGACCTATCCCAACTCGATGTGAGCGATCTACGTCACTCGGCGACCGGCTTGCTTTAGCACGGCATTGTCTATATGTCTTCTGTGTGCGTTTAATTACATATATTAGTCTTGGTTCAAAATTGAAACTTTTTTGTTACAATAAAATGCAGCCTTCAAGATATAAGTTATTATGCATTTCAAAAAATTCGCATTTGTTTAGTTTTTAATAAGTATCTTCTCTATTTCTAACCGGTACTAAGATAACAACCGAGAACTTACTATGGGGACACCTTATGCATATCATAAGTATTTCTCATATTTTATTAACTATAGGTATACTATTTGCAGTAAACACTGCAAATAGTATAAATTATTTAACTGTTTAAACATCTTTTTTAATAATACGAAATAAATCAGCACACAATTTATGCTTAAACTGTAACAAATTAAAAATTCAGTTAATAATTTTTTTCATTTATTATACAGCTTTTCGTGGGGGTCCACTTCAGAATGGCTTCTTTTTTTACCTTTTTTTCCTTCGCCAGTTCATTTAAATATTTCATTCTTAAAAATAACCTTTGTCTTAAGAACACACTTGCGGCACCTAGGTTTATGTTGTTGTGTCTATTTGTAATTATTTTCAATAGTTTTTTCGGTGATTTTGGTTTCTTATTAATATTAATTAATAATTAATTAACACTAAAATGTCTTAAACCTTTCACTTGAGGAAGTAAAAAAATTCTCTGAAAAACACCACTGACAACTATCGCAACGAAAACGTCAAGCTGAATAAGCAATAAACTGCCCGCCTTGTCAGATCGGGTCGCCTGTCGACGTCACGACCTCCGCCTTACCCCCCCCCCCCACGCCCCATAGCTGCTCATCGAGGTAACCTATAGAGTTAATGGACCTTGATTGATAGTGTGTTACAATCTCGTATATAACGCGGTTTTTAGTGTTAAATGTGCATGTTATGAACACAAAAAACCTTCGGGATAGGGTGCAAATAGTAATAAATACATCCATAGTAGAAACTTTGTTTTGAATGATAAATTTACAAATGTTCACTGCTTGATATTCCGTTGTTTCTTATTCTGAGGGAAATTCCCATTTATAAAGTTTTTGCTTGTAAGTAAGTATTGTAATCGCGAAAAAATCACCCTTATAGGTTTTTGCAGATCTTCACGTTTTAGGGTCCCTAGATGCAAAAAACATGTTTTCGCAATTCCGTTGGTCTATCTGTCGGTTTGTCTACGCGGCATAGCTGAAAAACTACTTATCCAAAGTCAATTTTGGTCAAAAATCAAGGGTCATAAGGGTATGAAATGGTTATATTTTGGTAAAAATTCAATATGGCGAACAAAATGACGATCTAGTGAAATGTTAAAAAATGATCACTATCAATCAACTACGTATTCAATTTACTTAAAATTTTGCACAATATCAAGTAACAAATTATCTGGTGAAATGTTAAAAAATGATTTAATAAATTAAATAAATAATTAAATAATTATCCAATTTACCTGAAATTTTGCACAAAAATGGAGTATTACCTAGAAATCAACTGATAAAATTTTGGTACCAATCAAGTTGGCGGCTTAATAAAATATTTGATAAATCAGCATGGAAAAACTAATTATTAGATTGATTTCAAATTTTGTGTAAGAATTAAGCGTGATAAAAAGAAGAATCGGAAAAATTGTGGTACGAATTCAAAGTGCAACCAAATAAAATTTTTTTAATTGTTAAAAAAATCCCCTCCTAGCTTCAGGTTTTAACGTTTCTAGATGGTCAAAAACATATTTTTTATTTCCGTCGGTATGTCTGTCGGTTGGGGCATTGATTGATTTTTTGGTTAAAAATTAAAGGTCTTGTGGGGTGATCAGGTAACATTTTGGTAAATATCCAATATGGTGGAACAAAATGGCGGCCTGGTGAAATGTTAAAAAAATTATCACTAAAAAGCTTGTTATTCAAATAACCTCAAATTTGGCACAAAAATCAAGTGTTACATAGAAATGTAGTGGTAACATTTTGGTATAAATCCAAGTTGGCGGCCTTATAAAGTAGTTAAAAAAATCATCCTGAAAAACTATTAGATTAATTTCAAATTTTGTGTAAGCGTTTTAAATAAAACTAAACTTTATAGAGATAAACTAGTAAAATTATGATACGAATTATAAAAGGCGGAACAAAATGGCGACCAAATAAAATGAAAAAAAATCAACGTAAAAGTTTCTTATTCAGTTGACTTCAAATTAAATGTGATATTATATATATACCATGTGTATTACTAAATGACTATGTAGAAAATAAAAAATTCGAGGGAAGTTCCGGGTAAAGGAAATTTACCGACTTTTTTTTAGAATTTTGTGTTGCAATGAGAGTTTATTATTTGCAAGATGGAAATTGCGATTATACTAGGACTGGCCAAAAAATGTATTTATAAATGTTCAATTGTTTAATACATTTTTAATACAGCATGGAAAATAAGTGAAAATTTAAATGCTCTACCAATAACCTATTCAGCAATTTATACTGCATGACCTGCTTTAATGTATTCCATCCTAGTTGCTTAGAACGAAATTTCATCAACCACATAAAGGTCGGGAATAATAAAATCCTTTGTTCTGAAAATTGGAAGGAGTTATTTAATTCAGAAAATTCACATATTTCTTCTTTTTTGAAGGAGATATAAAGCGATAACTTCTAAAAAGCAGCGATAAGCTAGTGTCTATTATAGCTGTCAAATATGAAACAATAGGCAATTTAGAGAAACAATCGAACAATGATGTTGGAAATAATTATTACGAATCAAATAGAAACATATTTGAAGAGAAAAAAGAAAAGCATTAGAAACCATTAGAAAAGAGCTCGAGATGGTGACAAAAATAAAAGATTCTTTGGAAGAATTAATTAAAGTAGAAAAACTGGCTGTCTCAGTAAAGAAATTGAAAGTTTACATTACCTAAATAGAAGTATAGCTACTTAAATCAGATCTTTGGAGATGGAAAATCAATCTTCGTAGAAATAAAAAAATTAAAAGCTGAATTGCAAGCATTGTGTGATTCTCGAAAAAAACTATATACATAATATAATATAATAATATCAATTTAAATTTCGTAATCATTTTCAAAATAGAGTACTTCTTTTAACTGATGATGAGAAAATTTTATGATTCATTCGTAAATTTCAACTATTATATGTAAATCATTCCGACCCTTAGCAAAATTGAAAAAGGTTATTACAAATGCGAGTGATTTTGCAAAGGATTATGCAAGCCAAGACTTTGTAATTGTTTTTACTTGTTTAGATAATAAGAATGTGCGTCTTGATGAACTAACCCTTTTGATGAACTAACCCTTTTATCTAATAAGTGTTTTCACACTAATCTCATTTTTTGTACCCCACTAGTTCAACCTAGGTACCTGTCTGATAATTTATATCATAACTTTACTTTTATTAATGATAATAAATATTGCAAATAATAAGATTTTTTCGACCAATATACACTTTGTAGACGACGCTTGCCGCCTCAAAATTTAATATTAAAGATTAAAAAAATTGTTTTTATTTAAATACTAGAGGTCTGGATAAAATTCTCTAGAATTTCAGAAAAAAAATTGCAGAACTTTGGAAACTTTAAGCACCAATCTTAGGCAAATCGTAACCTCTTATAAATTACCATTATTGCCGTCTGATGTCAACTTGGTTGAAGGGGAGAACTCGCTTTCTGATTAAACCTTAGATAATGTATCAATTTTAAATCTGCCTCCAATTAATTAATTTTTAGACGTTCGGACAGCTCAGAAAATGAGGTCTCAGTTTTTTTACTGAATATCTAATCTTTACGTCTTAAAGTAGATGAAATTAATATACTACTACACGGAAATCTTAATATTGTACTACTTACGGAGCATTGGTTAAGGCGTTAGCAACACGTCTATTCCAAATTACAAAACTGTTTCTGTGTAACTAATTTCAAAATGATAAAGCCGGGAATTTTCTGGTAGCTAATGTGAACAAATTCGACGCAAAGTGTTTTGAGGGTGACTTTGAGTTCTCCATATGGTAAACAATGAAAATTTCTTATATGTGTATATAGGCTTCCAAGCTGTTATATAAATGAGTTTTTGGAGAGGTTGGAATATCTTCTTTCAGCTATGCCTTTAAACTGTTACATTTTACTATGTGGCGATCTTAACATTAATTATAATGATAAAAATTTACCAGACACTCAAAGACTATTGAATTTATTATTCTCGTTCATTATTTGCATGTTGGTACGCCAGACAATACGAATATCTAACTGCACACTCTAGCAAACTTATTGATAGCATACGTGCAAACTTCGTAGAAGGTAATGAAGTTCTTGCTGGGGTGTTGCCACCTGGAATCTCGGATCATGAGGCGATTGTTTCCATTTTTATTTTATCCACAAAACTAAAACAGTCCGACTTTGGGCGAGTTTACAGCTCTGTGAAAAAAAATTAGAGAGTAGGCTGGTAAAACTGGCTGGTAGTATCTATTTAGCTGCTCGGATCGTCCATCAAGGTTCAATGAGACAACTGTTAAAATTTTTAACGATAATTTTTCCGTCTTGGATAACTTCTGCAATAAGGAAATCAGCAACCAGTCTTCTGTTTACGCACACTTTGTAAATATACTACAGATTCTGGGTTTTTACTGTATTTCAGTAGACATGTTTTAATATTACAGTAACAGTGTTTATAACGCTAGCAATAAGAACAAGGAACACTGGTCAATAGTTAACGAAATGAGAGGTAAATCACATTTTGTAACAGAGCGGTTTAGCTTAGACGTTAATACTCTGAATTTGTTCTATTGTTCTATAACTGAGAGGATGACATCTAATTTAAATTCACAGCTTGATCCTCTGTTATTTGATCCAACTTCTATAACTGATTTATTTGAATTTCATCACGACATCGCAGAAATAGCCGTAATAAAAACTTAAAAATCAACAATTCTGCAATAATTGAGGGAATATCAGCTAGACTTTTCAAATTTTTACCACACAATTGTTGGAAGGTTCGGGTTCATGCCATTAACGCTTCTTTTAACAGTGGTTTGTTCCCTGAGAGTC